>OX451738.1:52132486-53332486 GCA_948472305.1 Vicia faba | reverse complement strand
GTACCCTATTGTTATCCCGTTTAGACTAAGGCTATTCTAGCCGGTAGATGCGTAGAAATCGTAGCACCGGCAACCTAATAGATCCTTTAGTAGAACCTGAATGTTACGCTCGTGCCCGTCTTTTTATTCGCAAGATAAGAAGAGCTATGGCAGAAGATCGTAACCAAAGACCGCTCAAGGAATTCGCCCAACCATCTAACGAGGAACCTAGTTCTAGTATAGTAAACCCTGCTATAACTACCAACAACTTTGAACTAAAGCCCTCGTTACTACAATTAGTACAACAAAACCAATTCGCTGGTCTCGCTACCGAGAACCCGAATCAACATTTAAAGGTATTTATCCAGTTAGCTGACACCCTTAAGGCAAATGGAGCCACGCCCGAAGCTATCCGATTAAGACTATTTCCTTTTTCCCTTAGAGGTAAAGCTCACGACTGGTTAGACGCCCTTCCAACTAACTCAATAACAACTTGGGAAGACCTTAGGAGAGCTTTTCTTGCGAGGTATTTTCCACCAAGCAAGACCGCTGTTCTTAGGAACCTGATCACTTGTTTCACCCAAAACCAAGGCGAATCACTTTTTGATGCCTGGGAGAGATATAAAGAACTTTTAAGAGCCTGTCCGCACCATGGCCTAGAGCAATGGTTAATCATACATACCTTCTATAATGGACTCCATTACAACACAAAGATGTCCATAGACGCTGCCGCCGGCGGAGCGTTGATGAACAAACCTTACCCTGACGCTTGTGCCCTAATAGAGGACATGGCCCAAAACCATGCCCAATGGGGATTAGAACGAGCGACAGTAGAGAAAAAGGAGAGCCATGGAGGAAAGCATGAGGTAAGTTGCATGGACATGATCAATGCCAAGATGGACGCCCTAGCCTTGAGAGTCGAGAACATGTCTCAAAACCCAACCACAGTAGCAGCAATCCAATCGGAGTGCGAACTCTGTGGAGCTCAAGGACATCAAACCGTTGACTGTAACCTTTTGAACGAATCAAGCTCAGACCAAGTTAACTATACTCAAGGGAACCCTTTCTCGAATACCTACAATCCTGGATGGAGGAACCACCCGAATTTCTCTTACAAAAACAACAACCCTATCCAAAATCCCGGACCTTCGAGACCTCAAGGATTCCAAACGCAAAAACAAAACCAACCTATGCAAATAGTACCCCCAAGACCAAACCTTAAAGAAACCATAGACACCTTTATTCAAGCTCAAACCCAGCAAAATAAGGAGTTTATGAACCAACATATTCACACGAACGAACTGGTTACTCAACTAGCAACCAAGTTTGACCAGATAATAACCCACACCAAAATGCTTGAGACTCAGATTTCCCAAGTAGCACAAAACACCTCTGTACAAGTTGCACCTGGAGGACAATTCCCTGGACAAACTCAACCAAATCCAAAAGGCCAAGCAAATTCTATCACACTAAGAAGTGGAACCGCTTATGAAGGACCTAGAAATCCTGACTTAAGCACATCAGAAAAACCTATGGAAGATGCTACGCTCAAAGACCAGGTGGAGGAACCAGAGAAACCAGGAAAGCAATCAAAACCAGAAGTAGAGAAAAACACTCAACAACCTTATAAACCACCTATTCCATTCCCACAGAGACTGAAAAACACCAAAGTAGAAAACCAGTACCAAAAGTTTATTAAGGTAATAGAGAAACTCCATGTTGAGATTCCTTTTACTGAAGCTATAACCCAGATACCATCATATGCTAAGTTTCTGAAAGATATTTTGACCAATAAACGACGACTCGATGATCCCAAGCCTTTAGAATGTCATTTTATATCCGAAAATAAACTCGCCAAGAAAGATAAAGACCCTGGAAGTTTTTCTATCCCTTGCATCCTAGGTAACCATATGATAGACAAAGCATTTTTAGACCTAGGAGCAAGTGTAAGTCTGATGCCTCTGGCCGTCTGTAAGAGGTTAAAATTAGGAGAACTTCAACCTACTAAGATGTCCTTACAACTAGCTGATAGATCTGTCAAATATCCCATGGGTATTTTAGAAGACATACCTGTCAAGGTTGGTCAGTTGTACATTCCGACCGACTTCGTCGTAATGGATATCAAAGAAGATGAAGACATCCCAATCCTCTTAGGAAGACCCTTCCTATCGACCGCCGGAGCTATAATAGATGTTAAGAAAGGGAAACTGACTTTCGAGGTAGGAGATGAAAAGATTGAGTTCATTTTATCAAAATTTCTAATGGCACCAGTGATAGGAGATGCGTGTTATGCCATCGACATCATTGATGAATGTGTAAATGAGCTCGAACAAAACGAATTATTAACCAAATTACCATCAACCCCTATTTTAGAGGATGACGGATTTGAGAGTATCGAACCGTACATTGACGACAACCTTTTCGAATGCTTAGCTCTTACCCATGACCTTATGCCACGTGCTGAGAAAACCACTATAGAACTTAAGGAACTACCCAAGAATCTAAGATATGAGTTTTTGGATGAGGAGATGAATAGACCTGTTATAATTAGCGCCACTCTAAACCAAATAGAAACAAATCAACTATTAGATACCTTGCGAAAATATCCCTCAGCTTTAGGGTATAAAGTTTCAGATTTAAGAGGTATAAGCCCATCCGTATGCATGCATCGGATTATGCTAGAAAAAGATTCGAAACCCTCAAGAGAACATCAAAGAAGAATAAACCCTATCATGAGTGATGTAGTCAAGAAAGAAGTTCTTAAGTTATTAGAGGCTGGTATCATATACCAAATTTCGGACAGTGAATGGGTAAGCCCAGTCCATGTGGTACCCAAGAAAGGAGGTATCACTGTTCTAAAAAATGAGAAAGGTGAGCATGTGGCAAAACGAACAGAAGGAGGATGGCGAATGTGTATAGATTACAGAAGGTTGAATAAGGCAACAAGAAAAGACCATTTCCCTCTCCCATTTATAGATCAGATGCTTGAACGTCTAGCAAGACACTCATGTTTCTGCTATCTTGATGGATATTCGGGATTTTTCCAAATCCCTATTCACCCAGAGGACCAAGAAAAAACCACATTTACCTGCCCTTATGGAACATTCGCTTATAGACGAATGCCCTTTGGACTCTGTAATGCACCTGCCACTTTCCAACGTTGTATGATGTCAATTTTCGCAGACTACCTAGATGGAATTATGGAAGTATTTATGGACGATTTTTCAGTGTGTGGGTTTGATTTCAAAAACTGCCTCTCGAACTTAGAGAAAATCTTAAAAAGATGTGTGGAAGTAAACCTTGTGTTGAATTGGGAAAAGTGCCACTTTATGGTAAGTGAAGGGATAGTCTTGGGACACATTATTTCTGAAAGAGGTATAGAAGTCGATAAGGCCAAGATAGAAGTTATAGAAAACTTAAACCCACCTAAGACCGTTAGGGAAATAAGAAGTTTCCTAGGACATGCCGGGTTCTACCGACGTTTCATCAAGAATTTTTCCGCAATAACTAAACCTTTAACTAACTTATTGATGAAGGATGTCGAGTTTGAATTCGACCAAAAATGTCTTGAGGCCTTTGAAGTTTTAAAGCAAGCTCTTATTTCAGCACCTATCATAAGACCACCTGATTGGACACAACCCTTTGAAATCATGTGCGATGCTAGTGATTTCGCTGTAGGGGTTGTACTAGGGCAAAGAAAAGACAAAAAACTGCATGCAATTTACTACGCTAGTAGAACATTAGACGCCGCCCAGCTAAATTATACAACCACAGAAAAAGAATTGCTAGCCGTAGTTTTTGCTATTGATAAATTTCGATCTTATTTGGTGGGAGCAAAAATAATAGTATACACAGATCATGCAGCAATCCGGTACTTGTTAAGTAAGAAAGATGCTAAGCCTAGATTGCTCAGATGGGTACTTTTACTCCAAGAATTTGACTTGGATATTAAGGATAAAAAAGGAGCTGAAAACTTAGTAGCTGATCATCTCTCTAGGTTAGAACACCTTAAGCCTGAACTTATACCTATAGACGATCACTCTACTTATGAAAGATTAATAGCTGGGATAAACTCAACTGAAGAAGAGACTTATGAAGAAATATCAACCATGAACAACATACCATGGTACGCAGATATTGTAAATTATCTAGCCGCTGATATCATACCCCCCGACTTAAGCTACCAACAGAAGAAGAAGTTTTTCAGAGATGTTAAACACTTCTTTTGGGATGAACCCCTCCTATTCAAAAGAGGAATAGATAATATATTTCGATGATGTGTGCCGGAGGAAGAAGTAGGCAATGTCATTAAACATTGTCATGCTTCACCTTATGGTGGACATGCAAGCACGTCTAAAACATGCGCCAAAATATTTCAAGCAGGTTTTTATTGGCCTACTGTATGGCGCGATGTCCACACTTACATTACAAAATGTGACCGATGCCAACGCACTGGGAACATCTCAAGACGTGATGAAATGCCTTTAAGAAACATCCAAGAAGTGGAAATATTTGATGTCTGGGGTATAGATTTCATGGGACCTTTTCCTTCCTCAATGGGTAACAAGTATATCCTAGTAGCTGTCGATTATGTCTCAAAGTGGATCGAAGCTGTTGCATCACCCACAAACGATACCAAGGTAGTTATCAAACTGTTTAAGAATATTATTTTCCCTAGGTTTGGAACCCCGAGGTTAGTCATAAGTGATGGAGGATCGCATTTTATATCTAAGATATTTGACAAGCTTCTAAGCAAATACGGAGTAAAACATAGAGTAGCATCACCATATCACCCGCAAACCAGTGGCCAAGTAGAGGTATCGAATAGGGAGATTAAGCAGATCCTAGAAAAAACCGTATCATTATCCAGAAAAGACTGGTCTGGAAAACTTAAAGACGCCTTATGGGCTTATAGAACGGCTTATAAAACCCCTATTGGAACAACTCCTTATCAATTGGTTTATGGAAAGTCCTGTCATTTACCCTTCGAACTAGAACATAAAGCCTATTGGGCCATTAAATCCTTGAATCTAGATTACCTGAAAGCCGGAGAAAAACGTATCCTGGACATTCACAAGCTAGAAGAGCTTCGCTTGAATTCCTATGAGAATGCCATCATATATAAGGAAAGAACCAAAATGTGGCATGATAAAAAAATCATCAAGAAAGATTTCAACATTGGTGATCCTGTTCTCCTATTTAACTCAAGGTTACGACTTTTTCCTGGTAAGCTTCGTTCAAGATGGACAGGTCCATTTGAAGTGTCAAAAGTTCTAAAGTCTGGAGCAGTAGAAATCAAAAACAATTCATGTGCTCCATTTGTGGTAAATGGACAAAGACTGAAGCTCTACAAAGGAGGCGATTTGCCTGTTGACTACTCTAGTCATATTCTTATAGACCCACCAATACCCACATAAAGTAAGATCTAATCGTCAAGCTAAACGACGTTAAACAAGCGCTGCCTGGGAGGCAACCCATGGTTTATTCTTTATTTTATTTTATTTTATTTTAGTAATTTATATATTTTATCTGGACTAATTTCTTGTGTTTATATTTTCAGGATGCATCACCCCGATGGTATGGTTGTGATTTTCAGAGATGAAGCGCAAAAGGCCCGATTTGCTACCTTATCTGCTAGACCTATGGTACCCACTAGGTACCCCGATCAGAGCTGCATGGAGGCACTCGGGATTGAGCCAAGTATTCGGTATCTATGCAACCAACTTAGCTGGGATTCTTATGCCGATGATGTCCACAAAACCTACAGGAACCTTACTCTGGAGTTTCTTAGCTCTATGGACTATAATCCACGAGTAGGTGAAGGAGATGAGCGAGGACGCCTGAGTTTCAGATTGTTTGGCACCGAGTATACCCTGACCACCAAAGAATTTGGGGATTTGCTTGGTTTCCAAACTGGACCGACCGCTATAACTGAGTTCCCATTGAGTTGCTACATGGACAGAGACATTGACAAATTTTGGCAGGACATTACTGATAGAGCCAGTCTTGACCCCTCTACCCAGCTGTCCCGGAAGATCCATAACCCGGCCTTCCGATACTTCGAGATGATCCTATGCCACACTTTCTTTGGGAGGAGTTACTGTGACCACTTGGTCACCGCTGAGGAGATCCTTTTCTTATACTGTGCTAGTCAGTCCAGACCTATAGCTAGTGGAGGTTTTCTGATAGAGAGCCTCGAGCAGACTGCTCGATCCGCTGTAGGGCTCATTCATTCCGGAGGGAATGTGACACAGATAGCTTCTGCTTTGGGTTTAGACAGTATGATAGCACAGCTGACCCCATACTGTGGATATACTTTTCTGGATTTAGACTTTTGCATGGATCATGGATTCATGAGGAGGGCCTCTTTCCACCCATATCGGTACAGATTGCTTATCAATGACCAGACAGTTTACACCTTCACCATGCCAGACCCTCAGATGACTTGTGTTTCCATCTCTGCTAATTGGAACTATTCTGTAGAAGGTTGGGGTGAGATATCAGAGTACACTCCAGAATACACTCCTGCCTCCGAAGAGTACACTCCAGAATACACTCCTGCTTCCGAAGATCTCACTCCAGAATACACTCCTGCTTCTGAAGATCCCACTCAGGACTACACTCCTGCCTCCGAGGACTCCGCTCTAGATCACACATCCCGACCCGAGGTTACACATACTACTGTTCTTACTAATAACCTCAGCTTGCAGGAACCTGATATTCGCAATCTATTGACTGCTATGCGCACTGAGATAACCACTCTCCGCAATGAGGTGGCTGACCTTTGTTGTACCCCAAAATTTGCCCTCCCATTTCCTCAACATTTTCTCATCACAAGACCTTTGAGGATCAAGATCCAGTTAGGGTTTTCTCTGCTCAAGACTTCTCCTTGCACTGTGGACTCAAATTAGGGTTTGTATTTGCCTAAGGATGCTTTGACCTAAAATGCCTAAGATGACTTTCATGCTTCATGTTGGACTCCCAAGTTTACCTATACCAAGTTTCAAGTCTTGATTCCAAGTTTTACCCAGTCAATTGGACAGTTGACCCAGAAATCAGCTGTATTGGGGAAAAAGTCAACTGTGGCCAATTGACAGTTAAATCTCATGAAATTTGATCCACATCAACATTATGAACTCACATGGACCATTTGATCAAGTTTGAATCACAATTCCCCAAGAAATTTGATCAGATCACCAAAAGGGCAAAATGGTCATTTTTAGGGTTTTGACTGCACAAAGGCAATTTTTGACTGTTTGACCTAGCCAATGGCAAACCAAGCTCACATATGGACTCAAGGACCCCATGGAATTATCTTGACATGTTCATCAAGCTCAAAAGATCCCAAGTACACAAGATTGACAGTTGAATTTCCCAGTCAATTGATCAATTTTGACTGTATACTGAAAAGTCAAACTTTGACTTTTTGGTCAAAATCAAGAGTCAAGATTCATTTTTCATCAAAACATGCCAAATCATGAAACTTGTTCACCAAGAAATCACAAAATGCAAATTAGGGTTTGAAAATGGAATTTTTCATAACTTAGAATTTTTCTAAGTTATGAAAAACCCTAATTTTTTCCCAACTTTGCCCCATCTTTTCACCATGATCCATTTGGATTCAAACAAAAGTCAAAACATGAAAGTTGTAGCTTGTTGCATAATCTACAACTTTGATTCACAAAGTTTTCTCATTTGAAGCTTGTATCTCAAGTTATGATTTTTTGAACAAGGGCACTAAACCATCTTTTAACTTAGTGAAATTTGACCTATTTTGACAAGGTTTTCTACCCTACTTCAAGGCCACTTTTCATACTCTTCCAATTGGAATTTTGATTTGCATTTCAAAGATGGATTGTAGTACACATTCCAAGCTTTCCAAAATGTCTAAAAACTCATCAAACAACCTCATAACTTGAGAGATTCGAATTTCACAAGTTGGCAAAAATTCACTTTTGTTCTTCATCAAGACATGTTCATAAACTTGGCAAATTTGAACTCAGCATAGTTTGTGCTACTTTGCAGGTCCTTAAACCACATTACACTCCTTAATTTAATGCTTGTTCTTTGTGTCTAAGTGTTGTTCCATGAATTCAAGCATTATACACAAGATTGATCCATTTTTGGATAAAGTGAACTTTCCATTTTTACAAAAGTTTGCTTTATGTCAATTGGTAAATCAAACAAGTACATCGAAGATCTGCTTAGCACAAGATTATGGGCATAACACACTGATCAAGAGAGGCTTATGCAGCACATTAGGAGGTCCTATACTGACCTAGAACACCAATTTGCTTTTGGTAGCTTAAGTGTAAAGAAAGGTCCATAACATATGCCATCTCTCATATCAGCAAAGGAACACAGCACAAAAGATATCAAACACATTCCATAGACCACATTGAAGCTTTTGCACGAGCCATTTCCCTTTCAAACCCTCTCCATCTCAGAATCATCCTCAAACTGCACAAACAGGGGTGCCCCTGCAGTTTGAGTGCAATCTCTCAATCCCTTCAAGCATTTCTGTCCAAACCTGTTCCTCTACCTTCCTTACAACATATGCAAGCTATCCAGAAGCTAAGGCACGATCTGTAGTTGCTCTAACCACTTCCACCATTTTCACATCTTTGACTTGCAGGTGAAGTTCTATAGCTTGATACAAGAAGGTTCAAGACAAAGTAAGCATTGAAAAAGCATCCCTGGACCTCAAGGAAGCTTTTCCAATCATTACATTGCACTGAAAGTCTCTCATTCTCCACATAGAAGTTCAACTGCACAGGTAAAAGTTTGAATTCGTATCTCTCTTATTAGGCATCTTTAGTCTTAAGTTTGTGAAGAAACAAGGTCCTACTCATAGCCCTGAACATGTACATAGCTTTACTTTTCATTTCTTTTATCTGAGTAGAGAGAATTTGAGCTCTGAAAATGGTAGAAAAATTAGGTCAGAAAAGAGGGGGAGAGAAATTCTCCCTCATCTTAGAGAGATAGGTCAAGTTCTTTATATGGTTAGAACCGTCTCTTCATGCTTAACATCTCTTGTGTTGGAAGTTTGTTCAAAAAATCAAGGAATCAGGAGTTAGACATTGAAGCAAGAGGCGCGCGTTTTTTCAAAGTTTGAAGCTGGAGGTTGAAGACAGTGTGTCATTGGGCTGGGCTGTTGTTGTTCTTTCTTTTCACACCATCCTTTTTGGCTTACACCCCCCTGAGCCCATTTACTCATTTTTTGACATTTTTGACTTTTTCCTTTTTTGCTGACTTCATTTATTTTTTCTCATGCCATTAGAAAATTAAAAATATTTTTTTCATTATTTTTTGCATTTATTGCATATTTATTTGTTTATTTGTTTAGTTTGTACATAAATATATATATATATATATTTGATTATTAGAATAAATGTAAAAATAATGTAAATACACTTTTTATTTTTATTTACTTTCTGAAAATATTTCACACAAAAAATACTCTTTTATTTATTTTATTAAAATATTAAATAAATATTTATTTTTGTATAATACATATCTAGGGTTTAATAAAATATATATATATGATTATTAATATATTTAAGACAAAAATATAAAAATATTTGATTTTTTCATTTTATTTAATATTTGATACAAAAAATACCTTTTTCACAATACACTTCATTTTATTTTATTTTTTATAAATAATAAATAAATAGTAGAATTAAATTAGATAATAATACCTTTTATTTAAAAATTAGGGTTTTTCACCCTAAGTTCAAAATACTAAAAAAATAAATACATTTTTATTTTCTTTTTCCTTTTACATAAATAATATTTTCTCATACACATAGAAACTTTCTTTTTACATTTCACATATTTATTTAATTTACATTTAATTATGCATTGCAAAATATCCAATTGTTGTAATAATTTAGATTTAAATTCTTGTCAATATCCCCATTTGAACATTTGTACCCCCCTTCCCATATTTGGTTGTGTAATAGCTTAGTAATTTTAATTTCGCACTTTATTGCTTTCTAATAATAACATGCTAGAATTAGGGTTTGTATGCGAAAAACGATAAAAAAAAATAGTTTGACCTAATACAAGATAAGCAAGCATGAAAATGAACACACAAATCACACTTGCACCCCCTAGGGTATTCCACTTGTTGCCTTCAAATAAATGGGCCATATTGTATGTTGAACATCTTTGGGCAAAGCAAACAGTTTGAATGATCATAGTCCCTCGATAAAACTTTTCAAAACAAACAAAACAAATGATCAAGTCCCTTAGAGAAATTGCCCAAAGACATTTAACGTCGTTACAATTATGGTCTGAACGATGACCCGCGCCTGTCCCTTTCACATCCTAACACAAGGTTGCCCACCAAATATAATGGTGGTTCAAACTTGTTAAAAGGGTTAAAGTATAGCAATAATCTTTTGAGAAATTTAGGAGTAGATAACCTCTTAGTTACTTGAATCAACTTGCAAAACAAAACATTTGCCTAATTTCAAAACCACACAACACTACACTTTCAAAACAACTTTCAAAAACAAATGAAAACCTTTTCAAAAGACATACATCTTTGTATACATCCCCACATGGATCATTGCAAAGGTTGCCACCACATTGGCCTCTTTTCAAAACATTTTCAAAACCCACACACTCAAGCACCATTTAAAACAATTGAAAACAAAAGGCAAGTGATCTAAGCAAGTAACTAAGAGCCCATGGATAACCATGGATAGAAAGGGTGCTAATACCTTCCCTTTCTATAATCTACTCCCTGAACCCAAGAAAACATCTCAAAAGGTTTTTGCTGTGCTTTTTAACCTTTCCTTAGGATAAAATAAAAAGTCGGTGGCGACTCTTGCTAACCGCAACATTTGCGAATACAAACGCAAACCTCAAGTCAGTTCTCCCACCGTATCACAGAACTGGCGACTCTGCTGGGGAAAATTTTAAAGTGGAGTAACCTTAGGGCTTAGATCACTTTTGTTTTCAATTGCTTGCTTTGTTTGCTTTTATATTGGTGGGCTTTGCATTGGAGTTCATAGATCCTAACCCAGATCTGGGAAATACCCTTTTTAGGTAGCATAATCTGTGAGGGACCTGTCCGGCGTAGACCGACATGGGTGAAGCAGTGGCTACGTTGGTGTGGCATCTTAGTCTGTACCTATATCCCTTGTGTTGTAACGGGGAGAATATAGGTCTTCTAAGGAGTCATTAAACACCAACCAACCTTAGAACCCTAAATTGACCAACTTGGCTATTAGGACAGTAGCAGTATGCTACACTCATTGAGGCTAAACTCTCGAGATGGTTCTGGCCGCGAGAAAAGATTGCGATGCTGGAGTTATGACCGATTGAGGGTAGCCAATGATTTGAGATCCTCTAGAACCCGGTTACTTTTGATAGGACAGGTTTTAACCAACAAAACCAAAAGAGGGTAATACCTGAAACTCATGCTGGCCTGAAACCTAAGGGTGTCTTGTGTGACTTGTGTGCTTTATTTGCCTATGTGAATACTTGTGATGTGCTTCATCATAGCATCATGCCATCATACCATTGCATGCATAAAAGGCTAACCCATTTCAAAGACAAAAAGGTTTCATCTTTGCTCTGTTTTGTAGGACATCATGATGCCCGTGCGTAGAAATACTGTCCGGCTCAACTTTGTTCAACCACCAGTTTTACTCAAAGATCTGGTTGAAAGAATTCCAAACACTACCTCCTTCATCAACAGACATGGTTCTCTCCTTGGCTTGATCACTGCAAAATGGGACCAACAATTGATAAGTGTTCTGACCCAGTTTTATGACCCTCTGCATCACTGTTTCACCTTTCAAGACTTCCAGCTGGTTCCTACCCTGGAAGAATTATCTTACTTGCTTGGGATTCCTGTCTTGGAACAAACTCCTTTCACTGGTTTGGAAAAGACTCCTAGGCCTGAAGAGATTGCTGCAATTCTCCCCTTGACCAAAGAAGAGATATTGTCCAACTGGGAAACTAGAAATGGGGTCAAGGGCTTTTTGGTCAAATTTCTGGTTGGCAAGGCTAATGATTTCTGGAATGACTTGGACTTCAAAGCATATGAGGATATTCTGGCTCTTTTGATCTATGGTCTGGTATTGTTTCCCAACCCTGACACCTTCATCAGTATCCATGTCATAAGGATCTTCATGTCTCGGAATCCGGTACCCACTCTTTTGGGTGATATTCTACAACAACTCTATGCTCGTACTGCTCGAAAACGGGGGACTCCGTGGTGTTGTGCTCCTTTGCTAGTAAGGTGGTTTATTTCGCACCTTCCTAAGTTCGTGCTGAAGAATGAAGAAGGAAAAGGTTGGGCTCGGAGGTTAATGTCTCTCACAGATAAGGATATCACTTGGACTCTCAGAGGTTTGGATGAGGTAGCTGTCATCGACCGTTGCGGAGAATACCCTAATGTCCCGTTGATTGGTATCCAAGGAGGAATCTCTTACAATCCGTGTTTAGCTCTCCGTCAGTTTGGAAGAGCCAGAGGATATGGGCCTCATGAAATGCTGGTTCCTCACTTCCATTTTGAGTTTCAGGCAGGCAGTGACAAACTACGCCAGGGATTCATTAGAGCTTGGGACAGAATCCACAAAACTGACCCACATGAGTTAGGACCAAAGACTTCTTTACCATTGGAGCCCTATTGCAAATGGGTCCGCATCCGTGCTCAGAAGTTAGGTATGCCGTACGAAGCTGTCAGACCAATCATCCTTGAATCTCCCGATGAAGATGGGGTTCCTCCAACTGTCCTCCCTCCTCAGATACCTACTGATTTTGACACCATGAAGAGATCTTGGGCACAGCTAAAGGAAGAACGGGATTTCTATCGGGAGAAGTTCAACGAGCAGGAAAGGAAGGTCCAAAGGCTGACTAAGCAATTGGAGGAAGAACGTGTCCTGAACAACTACATCAGCACTGAAAGGAGGAGGCCATGGGAGCATTGATGAGCTTTGATTATTTCCTTTTGTAGTTTTATTTCCTTTTCCGTATTTTTCATTCCTGTAATGCCTAAGGGCAAATTGTTGAACAATTGAAAAATTTTAATCTAATGAAGTGTGTTCCCCTTTTTTTTTCTACAAAGTTGAATCTTATTTGTCTTTGAAAACATAAAACATACGCATTCCATTACACCATATGCATAGCAGGTACCCTATTTCACAGGTTGCTTAATCTTCTTCGCTGTTTGTTTGCACAGTCATCATGAATCCGGAATCATCCAGTGAGCAAGCAATCAAGGCCCTTCAGGCCCAAAGTGCACAGTTTCAAGAGATGGTCCTAAGCCTAGCCCAGGGTCAGCAAGAGTTGAAGACTCTACTCCTGAAGAAGAAGAAGAAAAAGAGGACGGCGATGTTCAACACCGGACGCAGATTTGGGAACACACTCCACAATGAAGCTGATCCAACCACTTCTTCTGCTGAGAAAAACAGTCCCCAAGGGGGAGGAGCTCCTAGTCCCGCAGTCTCCGACAACGAGACGGACTATAACGATGAACAATACCCACCTGCTGCTGACAGATACAAACAATTGGAGGACCGCTTGAGCGCTATGGAAATTCAGAACGTGCCGGGACTGGATTTCGGAGATTTGGGATTATCTTCTGGAGTAGTAATTCCACATAAGTTTAAGGCGCCTGCCTTCGCCAAGTATGATGGGGTCTCCTGCCCAAAGCTGCATCTGAGGTCGTATGTAAGGAAAATCCAACCTTACACGGCGGATAAGAACCTCTGGATTCACTTCTTCCAAGATAGCCTCTCGGGGTCACAACTTGAATGGTTCTACCAATTGGACGGAGCTAGCATCCGACACTGGGAAGATTTGGCAACTGCATTTTACAGACAATACCAATACAATTCTGATCTCGCTCCTACGCGTACCCAACTTCAGGGTATGTCTCTGGGAACGGGTGAAGGGTTCAAAGAGTACGCTCAAAAATGGAGAGATTTGGCTGGCAGGGTGCAGCCTCCATTAACTGATCGAGAGCTGGTTGATATGTTTCTGGGAACGCTGTCTGGTCCGTTTTTCAATCATTTGGTTGGTAACTCCTCCGCTGGGTTCATAGATTTGATATTAACGGGAGAGAGAATTGAAGCTGGCATCAGGTCAGGCAAGATACAAAAGGCCGCCTCTACAAGTGCTGAGAAGAGGCCATTTAAGAAAGAAGCAAGCGCCGTCTATGGCCCTAGAAGACAAATCAAGCCCGAAAGTCGCCAAGCCGTCAATGCTTTGGTCATCTCTAAACCTGTTGCTGCTCCTCAGCAGTACAATCAACAAAGAAGTGAAAGGCCCAAGAGGCAGTATACCCGATTGAGTATGACATTATCTCAAATTTTACCCCAACTGTTGTCCACCAACCTGGTGACCCTCAAAGAAGCTCCTAAGGTCGTCAACACTGCGTCCCCTAAATACAACCCGAATGCCCGGTGTGCTTATCATTCTGATAGTCCCGGGCACACTACTGATGATTGTTGGGCCTTGAGAAACAAAGTGCAAGATCTAATTGACGCAAAAGAAATTCAGTTTGAAGCGCCGGAAAGACCGAATGTTGTAACGGCTCCTATGCCCCAGCATAGGGTAAATGCCATTGAGGAAGAAGTGTACGCTGTTTCGGTAGATGAAGTTGTTACCCCTTTGAAGACTGTTAAGAAGAACCTACTGCGGGCCGGTTTATTTCCGGGTTGCGGCGAAGGTTGCCCATTCTGTGCTATTTCCCTATCTGATTGTCCCTTGCTAAGGTTAGGCATCCAAGGCCTAATGGATAGCAAGGAGATTCTATTCAAAAAGACTGCTGTTCAATTGGTTCCGATGAAAGAAGTGTCCGTGATTACCATCTTCAAAAATCCAATCAAGGCTCCCCCAAAGAAGCCTATTCAAATCTTGACAGTTGCGCCTGTGATCATTACTGTTCCAGGACCCCTCTCCTACGTGTCTGATAAAGTTGTCCCCTGGCATTATGGGGCAGACATATATGTAAATGGAATCAAGCAAGAATTTGATGCTAGTGCCAGTATCTGCGATATCACCGGTCCAGCTAAAGTCACCCGCAGTGGCAGGCTCTTCTCGCCTGACATTGCGCCGCCCGCTATTCGAAAACCCCTCCTCATAAAACCTGCAAGTTTACCAAGTCCTGTTGCTGATCAAATTGTGTCCCCTGCTGCCGAGTCATCAAATGCTCGGGGCAAAGAGATTGAAGAAGAGCCTGCCCGGATGGAGGCACCAATACCCGTAAATGCTGAGGCCTCCCGACAAGAAATGGAGGAGATTCTGAAAATAATAAAGAAAAGTGATTTTAATGTTGTTGAGCAGTTAGGGCATACACCCTCCAAGATCTCCCTGCTCTCCCTATTGCTATGTTCCGAGGCCCACGCTAAGGCATTAATCTCATTTCTCAAGACGGCCCATGTGCCGCAGGAGACGTCCGCAGTTCAGTTCACTGACTGCATAGCAAATCTGACGGCGGACAACGGCTTGGGCTTTTCAGATGCTGACCTAACCGCAAAAGGGAGAAACCACAATGATGCCCTGCATGTCTCTATTGAATGCAGGGGCACTACTCTGGCACATGTATTGGTGGACACTGGTTCTTCTTTGAATGTTCTTCCGAAAAAGGCTTTGGATCGTCTGGATTATGAAGGCCTGGAGTTGAAACCCAGCAATATCATCGTCAGAGCCTTTGACGGTTCCAAGAGGATGGTTCATGGAGAGGTTAACATCCCTATTCGTGTGGGCTCTCAAGTGTTTGACTCTACCTTTTACGTGATGGATATACGTCCATCGTACTCCTGTCTGTTGGGTCGACCTTGGATCCATAAAGCTGGGGCAGTGACCTCCACCTTGCACCAAAAGCTGAAGTATCCCGTCAGAGGGAAGATCGTCACTGTGCGAGGAGAAGAGGAGTATATGGTGAGCCATTTGAATTCCTTCAGGTACATCGAGATGGACGGGGAGTTCATTGAAACCCCCTTCCAACATTTCGAGGAGGTACATCCAGTTTCAGCAGCTGCGGAGACAATGGCCGAAGAGAATGATTCCTTGAAGATGGTTTCCCTAAGGGATGCCCGGGCTGTGGTTCAGAAAGGCAATGGTGCACACTGGGGTCAGCTTCCTGATTTCACTCAGAAGAACGACAAGTTTGGGCTAGGCTTTACTGCAGAGGCTCAGAAGGCGGTGCGCAAAGAGAAGATTGGAAAGGCTCCGGTGTTTATTTCCAGCTCAAGGGTGAACGCTATTGAGGAAGATGTGGAGGAAGTTGAGTTCGATAGTTGGATCTACCCGACTGCCAGCGACGGACCAAGCAACTGGACAGCAAAGGATTTTACCCCTATCACATTTGTCACGCAGTAATTGATTTCTTTTGATTTCCAAATTTGTAACAAACAATATGTTAAAACTCTGTTGGCTCGGTGTCCTGCCCGGGACATCGTAGCTCCATTTGTGAGGGCTTTTTGTATGACATTTTCATATATCATCAATCAAAACATTGGACGTTTGTTGCATTTCAAATCTTGTGCTCCTTTTCTTTCTGTGTTATACATATTGCAAAACAGCTATATTTACACACACTCACTTATACAGGTTTCAATCCACTCTGGATCTCACTGGCAACAGCTCTGCTACCGCCAGTTATGACTTCGAAAATCCGATCAACTTGGCCGAAGACGAAGGTGAAGATGATTGCGAAGTGCCTGGTGAACTCGCAAGACTGCTACTACAGGAAGAGAGGGCTATTCAACCACATGAAGAGCCTGTGGAGACAATTAACTTGGGTACTGAGACAGATAGGAAAGAGGTCAAGATTGGTGCCAATCTAGAGCTCAGCGTGAAGCAACGATTGATCCAGATGCTACAGGACTACATGGAGATCTTTGCCTGGTCTTATGAAGATATGCCTGGTTTGGATGCCGACATTGTAGTTCACCATCTGCCAACCAAGGAAGATTGCCCTCCAATAAAGCAAAAAGTTCGACGAATGCGTCCAGAGATGTCTGAGAAGATTAAAGCTGAGGTGATGAAACAGTTTGATGCGGGTTTCCTTGCAGTAACTTCTTACCCTCAGTGGGTTGCCAATGTTGTGCCAGTGCCGAAGAAGGACGGTAAAGTCAGAATGTGTGTCGACTACAGGGATCTGAACAGGGCCAGCCCCAAGGATGATTTCCCCCTACCTCACATCGATGTCCTTGTTGATAATACAGCTCAACACAAGGTGTTCTCCTTCATGGATGGCTTCTCAGGGTATAATCAGATCAAGATGGCTCCTGAAGATATGGAGAAGACTACATTTGTAACTCAGTGGGGGACCTTCTGTTATAAGGTCATGCCATTCGGATTGAAAAATGCTGGGGCAACCTATCAGTGTGCCATGGTTGCTTTATTTCATGATATGATCCATCATGAGATTGAAGTATACGTTGATGACATGATTGCAAGGTCTCAAACTGAGGAGGAACACCTTGATCATCTGAGGAAGTTGTTTGACCGACTCAAGTTGTACAAGCTGAGATTGAATCCCAACAAATGCACCTTCGGGGTGAGGTCCGGAAAATTGCTAGGTTTCATTGTAAGTGATAAAGGTATCCAGGTGGACCCTGCCAAGGTTAAAGCTATTCAAGAGATGCCGACCCCAAAAACAGAGAAAGAAGTCAGAGGTTTCCTAGGACGACTGAATTACATTGCCCGATTCATCTCACATCTGACTGCTACTTGTGAGCCAATCTTCAAATTACTGAAGAAAGATCAAGTGGTACGCTGGAATGATGAATGTCAGGCCGCCTTTGAAAGAATAAAGGAATATCTCCAAGAGCCACCCATTCTTATGCCACCGGTGGAAGGAAGACCTCTGATACTTTACTTGACAGTGCTTGATAATTCAATGGGGTGTGTGCTGGGGCAGCATGACGAGTCTGGCCGAAAAGAGCACGCTATTTATTACTTGAGCAAAAAGTTTACCGACTGTGAGTCTCGTTACTCACTGCTTGAGAAAACTTGCTGCGCTCTTGTATGGGCTGCTCGCCGGCTGAGACAGTATATGCTGACTCACACTACTTTATTGATTTCAAAGATGGATCCCATCAAGTACATATTTGAAAAGCCCGCTCTGTCTGGGAGAATAGCGAGATGGCAAATGATCTTAACAGAATATGATATCCAGTATACAACTCAGAAAGCAATTAAGGGAAGTGTACTGGCTGATCATTTGGCACACCAACCTGTGGACGATTATCAATCATTGAACTTTGATTTTCCGGACGAAGACATCATGGTGGTAACTGACTGTGAAGTACCTGGACCGGATGAAGGACCTGAGGAAGGATCCTGATGGTCTATGCATTTTGACGGAGCCTCCAATGCTTTGGGTAACGGCGTCGGCGCTGTAATCATATCTCCCAAGGGGACTCATACTCCACTCACCGCCCGATTATGTTTCAGCTGCACCAACAACATGGCAGAATATGAGGCATGTATCATGGGTTTACAAGCTGCGATCGATTTGAGGATCAAGTTTCTAAGTGTCTTCGGAGATTCCGCTCTCGTGATCAATCAGATCAAAGGCGAGTGGGATACGAAACACCCGAATCTCATTCCTTACAAGGAGTATGTGTCGACCTTGCTCCCTCACTTTGAAGAGATAACTTTTGAGCATTTCCCCAGAGAAGAGAATCAGCTAGCGGACGCACTAGCCACGATGTCTTCGATGTTCAAAGTTAAATGGGACAATGAGGCTCCCCAAATCATAATCTGGAAGTTGGATGAACCGGCATACTGCTGCGAGCTCGAGGCCGAGAAGGTGACTGAAAAACCCTGGTATCACGAGGTGAAGAGGTACTTGGAAGCTCAGGAATACCCTGAAGGTGCATCTGTCAACGACAAGAAGTTCATGAGGAGGTTTGCTGCAAAATTCTTCCTCAGCAACGGCGTTCTCTACAAATGGAATCATGATTCAACTCTGTTACGTTGTGTGGATAAGGCTGAAGCAGAGAAAATTATGATGGAACTGCATGAAGGAACATTTGGAACCCATTCCAGTGGACACACCATGGCTAAGAAAATCCTTCGGGCAGGATATTTCTGGTCCACGATGGAAGCCGATTGTTACCAACACTCCCGGACTTGTCACAAGTGCCAGATCTATGCTGACAAGGTGCATATCCCTCCAGTTCCTTTGAATGTCCTAACGGCACCTTGGCCTTTCGCAATGTGGGGCATCGATATGATCGGTGAGATCCGACCGACGGCATCCAATGGGCACCGCTTCATCTTGGTGGCAATCGATTACTTCACGAAATGGGTTGAGGCAGCTTCATATGCCACGGTAACCAAGAGCGTCGTGGCGCGTTTCATCCGGCATAATCTGATATATCGGTACGGTGTCCCGGAAAGAATCATTACGGACAACGGTACCAATCTCAATAACAAAATGATCACTGAACTCTGTAAACAATTCAAGATACAGCACCACAATTCTTCCCCCTATCGGCCGAAGATGAATGGGGCTGTAGAGGCAGCCAATAAAAATATCAAGAAAATTGTGCAGAAGATGACAGTGACCTATAAAGATTGGCACGAAATGTTACCGTTCGCTCTTCATGGGTACCGCACCTCAGCAAGGACATCAACCGGGGCAACTCCTTTCTCCTTGGTCTACGGCATGGAGGCAGTCTTGCCGATTGAAATCCAGATACCCTCTCTTCGGATAATGAAGGATGCAGACTTGAATGAAGATGATTGGATCCAGACTCGACTTGATCAACTAAATCTGATTGACGAAAAGAGGCTCACTGCTATCTGTCACGGTCAAACGTATCAGAAACGGATGATCAGGGCATTTAACAAGAAAGTCAGACCGCAAGAGTATCAAGTTGGGGACCTGGTAATCAAACGCATCATCCTTCCTCAAAGTGATCCCCGGGGCAAATGGACCCCTACTTACGAAGGGCCATTTGTGGTTAAGCGTGTGTTCTCAGGAGGAGCCATGATCCTAACCACCATGGACGGTGACGACCTTCCTCACCCCGCCAATGCAGACATAGTGAAAAAATACTACGCATAAATAAAAGACCCGCTAGGTTGACATACCTAGGCAAAAATAAGGGCTTCCCGGCGAACCAAAAGGGTTCGAGCAAAAATAAGGGATGAAATGAAAAAATCTGTACACCCGGCAAGTCGAAAACCTGAAAGGGCGGCTTGGGCAAAAATGGGTATCCCGGTGGACCGAAAACCCGAAAGGGCGGTCCAGGCAAAAGTTAAGGATAAAAGCGTAACACTATGTCTCATTGGATCACTTCGCGTCCGGAATTCGGTACCAACTATCTGGCTCCAGATTTCGGCGTTGACCAATCAGCTTCATCTTCAACTAAGCAGCAAAGCGATGAGACATTCGAAGACATAAAGGCAATAGCAGAGTTGGAACCCAGTGGGATTGTTCACATAGCTGTTTTGTTTTCTTTTTCAAATTGTAAATTCTATACTTTTGGCGATGTCCTCTTACTAGGATGTCAGCCTCTTGTACAAAAAACGCCTATTCACAGGCAAAGTTTAAATCAATACAAATTCACTTGTCCATACAAATTGCCATTGTTTTTCTTTTTCTGTTTTGTCTTGCGAAGAACGTCCAATGTTCATTTTTGATATATGCATTTGACATTAAATTGCTGATTCATAAATGTTTGCATATGAAAAAAGAGATTAATTACAAGTGACATCAAAGACAGGGGCAATGTGGAGTTGTCTAATGCGGTCTAGTTGTTTTGTCCACCAAGGCACCAAGGTAGGTTCAACTGAAAATGTGGCCAAATCATCTTAGCTCCCCGCGGAGTAAAGCAAGGTTCAGCAGCACTTTCCCCAAGCAGGAGTCGATTCCCCGTCGATCCTGAAAAAGGCACAACCTTCCCCGGCAGGTCTTAAAAGCTCATCCCCAGTAGATTCTGCGAGCTTATCCCCGGCGAAGTACGAACGTCTCGCCCAAGTTTTATTTAGAGTTATTTCCTCACAAGGACTTATAACTGGGTTATCCTCAGCTAAAAGCCACGGAAGACCGTTCTCGGCAAAAGTTCCTTCAATCCCCAGCGAAGTCTATCTTTGGTATTCCCAAGCAGAGTTTATCTTTGGGGTTCCCCAGCGGAGTTTATCATCATTATCCTCAGCGGAATCCATCGTTAAAGTCCTCAGCAGGCCTCTCATCAGAGCTTCGGCCAAGTATCTCTTCCGCAAAGCAGCTTCCCGGCCATTCGTCAAGGATTTATTTTCCTAAGATGAAATTACACTCATAAACATTTCACATTTTCATACATCTTGCTTACATACATGATGAAACACATACAACATCAAATGTTGAACATCATGACATCCTGCATATCATACATCATGACATTGCATACAGCTTACGTCTTTGCCTTTTCAGGAAAAAGACAATCTCAAAAACGACTACCTTCAACTGTCACAATTCCAGATTCGATACCTGTATCTAGCCAGGGCACATCTGAGAGTGATCAGTTTCCAGACTCGATTCCTGTATCTAGCCAGGGCACGTCTGAAGAGTTCAAAGATTCGACTCCTGTATCCAGCCAGGGCACATCTATCAACTACAACAGTTCCAGATTCGATTCCTGTATCCGGCCAGGGCATATCTGTCGACCACATTTCCATACTCGATTCCTGTATCTAGCCAGGGCACGTCTGCAGAGTTCAAAGATTCGACTCCTGTATCCAGCCAGGGCATATCTATTGACGACTATTTCCAGATTCGACTCCTGTATCTAGCCAGGGCACATCTGTGAGTAACCGATTGTAGATTCGATACCTGTATCTAGCCAGGGCATATCTGCATAAGGAGACTGAAGATCAAACACCTGTAACAAGCCAGGAAAACATCTGTCTTTCCTAAATACACAAGTTCTCGCTAAGGAACCTCTTATGCGATCAACACTCCCAAATGGCATCTATAAGCCCATTCCCGACAAAGTTCTGTCACATCTCCAGATGGCATCTATAAGCCCATCTCCCTATCAACCACACTTCCAAATGGCATCTATAAGCCCATTCCCGACACCACATTGCTGATACTTCGACATGCGAGTGCAAATTTCCGGGCACTCTAGTGTCCAATCTCCTTTTACCCTCGAGTCACGAAAGGCAAACTTGCCAATCTAACTCTTCAGGTCCAAGAAGATTGAACAGGGGCAACTGTTGTACCCCAAAATTTGCCCTCCCATTTCCTCAACATTTTCTCATCACAAGACCTTTGAGGATCAAGATCCAGTTAGGGTTTTCTCTGCTCAAGACTTCTCCTTGCACTGTGGACTCAAATTAGGGTTTGTATTTGCCTAAGGATGCTTTGACCTAAAATTCCTAAGATGACTTTCATGCTTCATGTTGGACTCCCAAGTTTACCTATACCAAGTTTCAAGTCTTGATTCCAAGTTTTACCCAGTCAATTGGACAGTTGACCCAGAAATCAGCTGTATTGGGGAAAAAGTCAACTGTGGCCAATTGACAGTCAAATCTCATGAAATTTGATCCACATCAACATTATGAACTCACATGGACCATTTGATCAAGTTTGAATCACAATTCCCCAAGAAATTTGATCAGATCACCAAAAGGGCAAAATGGTCATTTTTAGGGTTTTGACTGCACAAAGGCAATTTTTGACTGTTTGACCTAGCCAATGGCAAACCAAGCTCACATATGGACTCAAGGACCCCATGGAATTATCTTGACATGTTCATCAAGCTCAAAAGATCCCAAGTACACAAGATTGACAGTTGAATTTCCCAGTCAATTGATCAATTTTGACTGTATACTGAAAAGTCAAACTTTGACTTTTTGGTCAAAATCAAGAGTCAAGATTCATTTTTCATCAAAACATGCCAAATCATGAAACTTGTTCACCAAGAAATCACAAAATGCAAATTAGGGTTTGAAAATGGAATTTTTCATAACTTAGAATTTTTCTAAGTTATGAAAAACCCTAATTTTTTCCCAACTTTGCCCCATCTTTTCACCATGATCCATTTGGATTCAAACAAAAGTCAAAACATGAAAGTTGTAGCTTGTTGCATAATCTACAACTTTGATTCACAAAGTTTTCTCATTTGAAGCTTGTATCTCAAGTTATGATTTTTTGAATAAGGGCACTAAACCATCTTTTAACTTAGTGAAATTTGACCTATTTTGACAAGGTTTTCTACCCTACTTCAAGGCCACTTTTCATACCCTTCCAATTGGAATTTTGATTTGCATTTCAAAGATGGATTGTAGTACACATTCCAAGCTTTCCAAAATGTCCAAAAACTCATCAAACAACCTCATAACTTGAGAGGTTCGAATTTCACAAGTTGGCAAAAATTCACTTTTGTTCTTCATCAAGACATGTTCATAAACTTGGCAAATTTGAACTCAGCATAGTTTGTGCTACTTTGCAGGTCCTTAAACCACATTACACTCCTTAATTTAATGCTTGTTCTTTGTGTCTAAGTGTTGTTCCATGAATTCAAGCATTATACACAAGATTGATCCATTTTTGGATAAAGTGAACTTTCCATTTTTACAAAAGTTTGCTTTATGTCAATTGGTAAATCAAACAAGTACATAGAAGATCTGCTTAGCACAAGATTATGGGCATAACACACTGATCAAGAGAGGCTTATGCAGCACATTAGGAGGTCCTATACTGACCTAGAACACCAATTTGCTTTTGGTAACTTAAGTGTAAAGAAAGGTCCATAACATATGCCATCTCTCATATCAGCAAAGGAACACAGCACAAAAGATATCAAACACATTCCATAGACCACATTGAAGCTTTTGCACGAGCCATTTCCCTTTCAAACCCTCTCCATCTCAGAATCATCCTCAAACTGCACAAACAGGGGTGCCCCTGCAGTTTGAGTGCAATCTCTCAATCCCTTCAAGCATTTCTGTCCAAACCTGTTCCTCTAACTTCCTTACAACATATGCAAGCTATCCAGAAGCTAAGGCACGATCTGTAGTTGCTCTAACCACTTCCACCATTTTCACATCTTTGACTTGCAGGTGAAGTTCTATAGCTTGATACAAGAAGGTTCAAGACAAAGTAAGCATTGAAAAAGCATCCCTGGACCTCAAGGAAGCTTTTCCAATCATTACATTGCACTGAAAGTCTCTCATTCTCCACATAGAAGTTCAACTGCACAGGTAAAAGTTTGAATTCGTATCTCTCTTATTAGGCATCTTTAGTCTTAAGTTTGTGAAGAAACAAGGTCCTACTCATAGCCCTGAACATGTACATAGCTTTACTTTTCATTTCTTTTATCTGAGTAGAGAGAATTTGAGCTCTGAAAATGGTAGAAAAATTAGGTCAGAAAAGAGGGGGAGAGAAATTCTCCCTCATCTTAGAGAGATAGGTCAAGTTCTTTATATGGTTAGAACCGTCTCTTCATGCTTAACATCTCTTGTGTTGGAAGTTTGTTCAAAAAATCAAGGAATCAGGAGTTAGACATTGAAGCAAGAGGCGCGCGTTTTTTCAAAGTTTGAAGCTGGAGGTTGAAGACAGTGTGTCATTGGGCTGGGCTGTTGTTGTTCTTTCTTTTCACACCATCCTTTTTGGCTTACACCCCCCTGAGCCCATTTACTCATTTTTTGACATTTTTGACTTTTTCCTTTTTTGCTGACTTCATTTATTTTTTCTCATGCCATTAGAAAATTAAAAATATTTTTTTCATTATTTTTTGCATTTATTGCATATTTATTTGTTTATTTGTTTAGTTTGTACATAAATATATATATATTTGATTATTAGAATAAATGTAAAAATAATGTAAATACACTTTTTATTTTTATTTACTTTCTGAAAATATTTCACACAAAAAATACTCTTTTATTTATTTTATTAAAATATTAAATAAATATTTATTTTTGTATAATACATATCTAGGGTTTAATAAAATATATATATATGATTATTAATATATTTAAGACAAAAATATAAAAATATTTGATTTTTTCATTTTATTTAATATTTGATACAAAAAATACCTTTTTCACAATACACTTCATTTTATTTTATTTTTTATAAATAATAAATAAATAGTAGAATTAAATTAGATAATAATACCTTTTATTTAAAAATTAGGGTTTTTCACCCTAAGTTCAAAATACTAAAAAAATAAATACATTTTTATTTTCTTTTTCCTTTTACATAAATAATATTTTCTCATACACATAGAAACTTTCTTTTTACATTTCACATATTTATTTAATTTACATTTAATTATGCATTGCAAAATATCCAATTGTTGTAATAATTTAGATTTAAATTCTTGTCAATATCCCCATTTGAACATTTGTACCCCCCTTCCCATATTTGGTTGTGTAATAGCTTAGTAATTTTAATTTCGCACTTTATTGCTTTCTAATAATAACATGCTAGAATTAGGGTTTGTATGCGAAAAACGATAAAAAAAAATAGTTTGACCTAATACAAGATAAGCAAGCATGAAAATGAACACACAAATCACACTTGCACCCCCTAGGGTATTCCACTTGTTGCCTTCAAATAAATGGGCCATATTGTATGTTGAACATCTTTGGGCAAAGCAAACAGTTTGAATGATCATAGTCCCTCGATAAAACTTTTCAAAACAAACAAAACAAATGATCAAGTCCCTTAGAGAAATTGCCCAAAGACATTTAACGTCGTTACAATTATGGTCTGAACGATGACCCGCGCCTGTCCCTTTCACATCCTAACACAAGGTTGCCCACCAAATATAATGGTGGTGCAAACTTGTTAAAAGGGTTAAAGTATAGCAATAATCTTTTGAGAAATTTAGGAGTAGATAACCTCTTAGTTACTTGAATCAACTTGCAAAACAAAACATTTGCCTAATTTCAAAACCACACAACACTACACTTTCAAAACAACTTTCAAAAACAAATGAAAACCTTTTCAAAAGACATACATCTTTGTATACATCCCCACATGGATCATTGCAAAGGTTGCCACCACATTGGCCTCTTTTCAAAACATTTTCAAAACCCACACACTCAAGCACCATTTAAAACAATTGAAAATAAAAGGCAAGTGATCTAAGCAAGTAACTAAGAGCCCATGGATAACCATGGATAGAAAGGGTGCTAATACCTTCCCTTTCTATAATCTACTCCCCGAACCCAAGAAAACATCTCAAAAGGTTTTTGCTGTGCTTTTTAACCTTTCCTTAGGATAAAATAAAAAGTCGGTGGCGACTCTTGCTAACCGCAACATTTGCGAATACAAACGCAAACCTCAAGTCAGTTCTCCCACCGTATCACAACCTTCATTTGCAGTTGGAAGTGAATGATGTTACCTTCGCTGGTGAGTTAGATGAATTAGCTCACGAGGTGGCAGAGATTCGACGCCAGCTAACTGAGCTGCGTGGCCCAGGCACTCCTGCAGAGCATCCTACCGGTTGGCAATAGATCTTTATTGTTCACAAGATATCTAGTTTCAGTATTATTAGTATTATGTTGATTTCCTTTTCAGACTCATTTTTATTTTTGCATTATCTGTTTCCTGAGTTGTTAATATTTATTTTGATGACCCAATGTCCGTACCTATATCTATATATATATATATATATATATATATATATGCATATGTTTTATTTATTTACTAATGTTTTTGTTTTTCTAGGTCACCATAGTTTTAATATAAAAATAAAATAAATAAACATGTGTATATGTATTCACGTACATATATGCACATTTATAAGAAAAATAGGTACACCTCCAGAAATTGAAGATAATGGCGAGGAAGAAAAAGCCCAATGGAAAGAAAGCCAGGCCAGCCCAACTGACCTCAACCTCACCGCGCCCGCGGTAGGCCCTGCCGCGCCCGCGGTGACGCAACGGTCACCTAACGGCTAGTAGCTCGTTTTTCCCCCCATTTTACCACTTTTTCAATTTCCAATCCCATTTTCTTCCAATTTTAACCCACTTTATTACCCATACCAACCCACTACATTTATTTCCATTATTTTCATCATAAATATTTACAACCACCATTTTCTTTCTTCCCTTCCTATAAATACCCCCTACTATATCATTTTCTTCCTCACACCTTCATTACTTCTACATCCCATTCTTTCTCTCTTTTTATCCACAAGAAAATCCTATGGAATGTCACGGTTACATTTTACGTGGTGGTCAAGCCGGAGAAAGGCAACTACAGCAGCTTGAAAAATTGCTGACAACACCAATACAGTCTACCAGGTATATCGATGAAAACTGTCTATATTCATTAGGTATATACCATAGTGTATTCTTCCTTCTAGATAAAATAGGTATGCATGATATTTTTGCTACTCAAGCACCGACCTACCCTAGGCTGACGTTCGAGTTTTTAAGTTCTTTAATTTATAACGTCTCTCCTAACACTGCTAGCACCGTAGGTGGAGTCAAATTTAGAATGTTTAATGTCGAATATGATTACTCCACTGACGGTCTAGCCGCCATGTTAGGATTGCCTTATGGGGATGGTGCCATTTGTGAAGCACCTTTAGACACGGATTGGGCATTTGAAGCATTTTGGGCCAGAATTACTAAACAAAATGCAACATCTTTTGATGGCCTTCTTGCTTCTCACATCCACAATCCTGCCCTTCGTGTCTTTAGATTTCTTTTAGCATCCACCATCTTTGCTCGGGAAAACCCAAACAAGGTGAATGCTAAAGAATTAATTATCATGCAGAGCTGCCTCACAGACACCAACGTTAATCCCGTCCCATTCATGATTGCCCACATGCACCATGTTTTAAGAAAAGGTGGGCCGATTTCCTTTGGTGGACTGATTACCACTATTGCCCGTGCCATAGGATTGGATACGGAACTTGCCACCCTAGAACCACTTCCTCCTCGGATTGCAAATCTTAAATTTTTCAGGGATATGCGTTTATGCAAGACGAGGAAGGAAGGTGGTTACTTCCTAATGGTTGGAGGTGCTGCTGTACCCAGTGTTGTTATGCCTTGCACCCGTCGTACTGATATTCGATTTGAGCGTAACTGGACCTACGATCTCAACGCTCCTGCTTTTATTGGTCCGTTGCCCCCAAATCTACCTTTAAATGAGGGTAACAACACTGATGATGAGTACGATTTCCAAACAGAGGAACCACCCCATTTTTCACCTTCACACACGGCACCTTCAACCTCTAACCCACATGCAGGTACAGCTCCTAGCTTCCGTGTCACTGAGGACATGTGGCGTGAGCATATGGACCGAGAGGCCCAGAGGGACACCCTCCTTGCTACCTTGCAGCAACAGGCGGCCGACAACATGGCCTTCATGCAAGCGTCCCAAGAACAAAATGCTAGCTCTCTGCGCACTATTATGGAAAGTCAGCTGGCTTTTCAGAGAGAACAGCACCTACACCAGACCACAAACGCTCGTCACTTCCAATTGATGGAGGCAACCCAAGGCACCCTCATTGGTCGGACCCAAGAGCTACAAGCGGCAAATGCCGCCTTGTCAGAGAGACTGGAGCAGCTTGTTTTGGACCGAGATAGCCGTCGTCGCAGCCGTAGCCGCTGTTCCGGTCGTACCAACCAGGATGGTGAAGGTCCTAGTGGCCCCCACTAGTGTTTTCAGGTACCTCCTCCTACCTTATTTTGGAACATTGAGGACAATGTCTGATTTAAGTGTGGGAGGAGCATTTATCGCTTTTATTTCCCATTTTTCGCTTTTATTTCCCATTTTTCGCTTTTATTTTTCGCTTTTATTTTCCGTTTTTCCTGCTTTTATTTTCCTTCCGCATTTTTCCTTTTTTATTCGTAGTTAATAAAATGCATGTGATAGGCGAGTCTTTCTGCGTAGTGTACCCTTTCATTTCCCCCACCTTTTAGCCTTACAAAACTTTTATTTTTCAAAGATTTATGGTTGTTTTTAAGGATTTGGGCTATGAGACAGGTCCTAGATAGGGTCTGTTTCTCGGACACTCACTTTTTGAAAAATTCGTTATCATTTTTACACCATAAGCCTTTTTGAATATTTAGATTAGATCCTTTCTCCCCAATATGCTATGATTTTGAATAAAACTGTACAAATAGGTCTTCAAGTAGTTTATCTTAGCAGTCAGCTCCGGCCTAAGCATGCTCTAAGTGTGGGATCGATGAATATAAGTGGATGATCTCTATTTTTGCCTTAAAAGTTACAAAATAAAGTATGAATACGACTACGAGTTGGGTGATCCTCACAAAGATTACTTAACTCAAGAAAATTGTAAACACTAACAAAAACAAAGAAAAAAATATATAAGGCATATCTGTTGTAGTTGGTTCAGAGGTATCTGGTGCTGAACTTGGTAGGGCGGACTACGGTCCGATCCCCCGCAACTGCAAATGGGTAAAATAAAAAGGGATTAAACCAACTCTTGTACCAGAATCCCATCACTTGAGATCAGAGTCACTAACCGGTCACTACACCATGAGTATGTACGGATAACGGGCTTAATGTGATTGCGCCTGAATGAAAAAGGACCTCGTACAAAAAGAAGTCTTAGCATATAAGGATATTTGGATCAATCTGTATACTTATGAGGTTTATGTCCGCATTTCTGCGAGTAGTGTAATTAAGATACCCTTGATTCAGATAGTTAGTGCCTGACAACACACCCTTACTCGGACTTAGAAGCCCTCTTTGCCCAAAACCTGTATACACCATAAATTTTCTTTCATCTACTTTTAAGAGTTGTTGCTTGAGGACAAGCAAAGGTCTAAGCGTGGGAGGATTTGATCGCACTAAATCGCACTATGTTTCTGACTCAAATATCACATGTTTTCCTTAGTTTTTATTGTCATTTTCTCGTATTATGTTCCTTTTTCCTTTGTTTTCAGGATTCTTGTCATTTCAGAGCCTTCTGTGAAGAAACGAGCCAAAACGCCAAGAAATTAGGGTTTTTCAAGATATTTTGCACTTATGGCGTTCAGCACCGCGCTGGCTACAGGAAACGCGATGACGTGGCCCACTTTCACCCAGAGATCAACTGCCACGTTCCCATGATGTGGCGGTTCCAGGCGCCGCGCCCGCGGCCACCCTCACCGCGCCCGCGACCTTCACAAAAAGGCTCCCGCTCAAAAGAAGTTAAGGGGCATGCTGGTCCTTACGCACCTCAAAGTTCCTCTATAAATAGCTTTCGATTCTCATTCTTTAGTTTCATCCAAGCTTAGTACAATCTTAAGCCATATACTATCAGTTTCTGTAAAGTAATAATCTCTTCACATCGGGGAGTTATTGCGGTGTAGATTGAGTTGTAATCGAGTCTTGGAGCACTTTGGTTGAAGTTCATCATACCGGCCTTACTTTTCCGTAGATTTGTATCAGATTCAAGTCTCTGACCGGAGCAAGGTTCTAATTTATTGCATTTCTTTATTTAATTGCTCTTATCATAGTCTACACGTTTTATAGACTTTAAATGCTCTTACCATAGTCTACACGTTTTATAGACTTTAAATGCTCTTACCATAGTCTACACGTTTTATAGACTTTAAATGCTCTTACCATAGTCTACACGTTTTATAGACTTTAAATGCTCTTACCATAGTCTACACGTTTTATAGACTTTAAATGCTCTTACCATAGTCTACACGTTTTATAGACTCGCACTTATTATGTCTGGCTAAACTATAAAGGTTAGGATGTAATGATTGTCATCGTGGTTGTGTTCCAATTATCATGCTAGTGAAAATACTCTGGGGATGTTTTGCTTCTAACTTAAGTCAATTGTGTTTAAATGTTTATTGGGTAAGATCGAAAGCCGTCCAAACTAACGATACGACTTGATTATTATTTAACCAAACAAAAAGAGCGACAGCCGTTGATTGGTTAAATAGGAATCATTGACCTTTTTAGAAAACGATTTTGAAACTATTTTCGGACGCGTTTGTAGGTTTAAAATCTGACTCTTGGTCAAAAGCCAAAAGTCTCTTTAAGTTAATCTTTCCGAGTAAGATCACTTTTCTGTTAAGTCAAAACTATCAATTTCTTAAAAATAGGTTTACCTCTTTAACGCGGAAGGCACCCTTTATATGTGACAATAAAGGAATTTAATTTAAAGAGTAAACTCGGTTCTTAGTAGTCAAAAGCTACAGGTTCCCGTTAAACTGATTCTTTGCTATCAACAGAAAATACTGCCCCATAAGTAGGTTCATCTACGCATGACCGGACCAATATCTGATTACATGATTTACATTCCAACCTGTCTTTTAAACTGTTATTTCCCTCGCATATTTACTTTGTGCACTGCACTCACATCAATATCCTTATTCGCCTTAGATAAGCACCTTAGCAATAGAGTTGATAGATTGACAATTGGTCTCTGTGGTTCGATAATCTTATATATTACTTCGATAGGCTGTACACTTGCAGTACTACATTTAGGCTATACGTTACAGATTAAACAGTCCCATCAGGTCCCAAGTCTTTTCTACTCTTCCTATGAATATGGCGCCAAGCCTTTGCAATATCTTCCTTAGCTTTCTTATGATCCTCTCCTTCTTTGAGAAAGAAACCACTCAGATGAATACTATTTGGCTTGTCTCTCATTGGATATCCAAGTCGACGATGTGCAAGAACATGATTATAGTTAATTCCTCCCTTTGTACCAAGAAGAGGTACATTGGGGAAACTACCATAACTATCAATAATTTCCACATCATAATAAGTCTGATGATGCCAAACAATGTCGGAATGAGTGAGAGCCATGATCTTCGGATCCCAACGAGGTTCCTTTTTGATATCCCAGAAAGCATCAGACTGAGGTAAGTGAGAAATAAACTATTGATATAATAAAGGCGTGCAACAAAATGATCATCCATCCATGATAAAAATTCTAAAGATGGATGGAATAATAAGTATCTCCTAATAATGTATGTACTGGATTCCCAATCAAAAATATCCTAATGGCGTTGACATCCACAAATTTGTCGATATTAGGAAATAAGAACAAACCATAGGCAAGCAAAGCAAAGATAGCCTCAAAAGAAATTGTACTCTTCATCCTAGCAAAGTAGCTAGCTTTCTCCAATAAAAACTTAGTGATATAGTCATATTAGCCTCAATCTCAGACTTCCCCAAATGAATCATGGCAGCAATCTCATGAGACTTGGGCTCTCCCTCTAAACCGGTGAAAGGAACACAATCGGTAACAGGTAAACCCAGTAGGTAAGAATACTCCTCCAATGTAGGCATCAGCTATTAATTAGGGAAAGTAAAACATTGATACAACGGATCATAGAACTAGACTAAAGTAGAAAAAATACCCTCCTTCATCTTGAGCTTCATAAGAGACACGATGGATCCATACTTTTTCTAAAAATATGTAGTGCTCTCGATCTCGGGAATCAAACTCATAAATTCATCTATCTTAGGATCCTTGAAACTGTACTTTCGAGTCTTTCTTTTTCCATAATCCATGGTTAAAAAGTACCTGAGATATTTGCAAAAAGTCAACTTTAAGTCCCTTGAAACAAATGTTTTAAAGGATGCTCATGGGTACATGAATGTGTGATGTAACAATCACAAACAATATCACAAACAAAGGGGGTCCATAAGTTCGATGTCACAAGCACGAAGTCAAAGGTACTACCAACAAGGTATGGACTAATAGTTTATCATCTCCCGAACAAGGTTCTAAAAGGTTCCCAGGTCTACATCCTTCCTTCGGATATTACCAACGTCCCGATTAACTCAGTAATTAGTAATATTCTCAGGAAAAAACTCATCTGAGTATAGTATCGTGTGACAACCACTTCCGAATTACTCCATCCTAGTTTCCGCACTACACCTAAAAGGCCAAGATGGGTTAAGGGTTCTACGGTCCTCAGTTTCAGCTGGCTCCCAAGTCGAAAACAGCATGTCTTCCCAATTACTCGATAAATGATACTACAGTCAAAGGGGGATCCACTGTGTGGAGGATCTCATGTCTCATTTTTTAGGATTACTCCCTCAAAGTTAATATGACTATACCGCCCGTCCTATCTTAAGTTTTCCCAAGTCCGGGTAGAGGACTTATGAGAAATCACCAAGCACCCTGAAAACCAGAAAAATCCATACAAACATATATACAACACATATTATACAACAAATAATAACACATACACAAACAAAGAAAGATGGGCTCAACCCACTTAGAGATGGACCAGCATTTGATCAATCTGTTATAGCGGTAGAAATGTTAATACTAAGCTATTGGATTGACTTGACTCACACAGATCAAATAAAAACTGCCACTGCGCTTTATTTTTTCCAAAGGAATGGGAAAAGGGAAAATAACCCAAAAAAGAGGGGGATATAATCTAGATACGAGGGTTGGTTATGCAAAGGGAAAGTATTAGCACCTTAAACATCTATGGTACTCCGCATGAACCTCTTTGAAAATTTGTGTATTTTGGCTATAAATGTTGTATACAAAATAGATGGTGGAGATGAGAAAAGAAGTATCTTTTTTTAATTTTTCACCGGTCGCGGTTGCGAACCTTTAGTGCCTATGTACCACCTTCCGTGCAATAGGGGATCAGGGTACTCATAGTTCACCTTTAAAATTTTTAAAGCACAAACGTGTGTTGGTTAATTTTAAGAGAAGAGACGTCATCGTCATATCCGAGTGGAAAGCATACTTACTACCCACGATTATGAGAAAGGAGAATTTGCATCATCTTAAAGTGGAGGATATAGCTTGGATTTTAAAATCAACAAAGCCTCGCTGAACACCCAAGTGGAAAATGTCTCACTTCACTACATATCATAGAAGTATAGTAGCTCGCATCACTTCAAGGGTTGACAAGAGTCTAATCTTTTGAGAAAATTTTAAGGTAAAAATCCAAAATGGAAAAATTGGTTTGAAGAGATTGATTGACTTTAAGTCTTCTCACAAAAATGTCAAAGTATGATTAAGTTGTTTAAAGTTTGATTAAGAAAATATTTTTGAAAATGCATGGACCTAAGTCGAAGTTTATTGTGAAAGCGGTTCAAGTTAGAAAACCAGAAGAGTTTTAAAAAGGAGGAAGAAGATTTTTGAAATTAAAGAAGATGGGAGGAGATGGAGGGACTACCCTAAAGCATAAGGTAAAGGCTAGGGAAAAGAACCGTCTAACCAACGAGAAGCCAACACTTGACACAAAGAGCCAATATAGAATTCCCATCCTCTGGATTGAAACCAAGCAAGAAAGGATACCAAGCTTCAAATGTATTAAGTCTTCACAAAAATTAAGCAGAGTAACAGTTGTATACAGAGAAATTCTCAATCACAGACAAAACATATAATCAGAATAACCTGCAAACAAATAAAATCATCCTGATGTCTTAGGATAAACCCCAAGAACTCCAGACCAATGAGGTTGAAGAACTTATCCCCAAAATAAAATCGAAACAAAAATGATAAAATAATATTTAATAAAAGAAAATTTAAATGGTTAAAAAAAGGAAATAACTGGTAAAATACAAAAAGTATGTTAAAACACCAAATAAAAATCTCAAAAAAAAAGTCAGAAGTCAAATAAAAGTTGATAAGTGTTGACAATTTTTTTGAAAACTTTTTAAAGTCAGAAACTATTTTTTAAAATTTAAAGAAAACATGCAAAATAAACCAAATATAATAAAAAATAGCAAAATCAGAAATAAAAATAAAATGAGGTCACTGATATGTGTCAATGGGTCATTGGATCCTTCCATAATTTTTCAGAATTTTAAAAATTAAGAAAAATATTTTTAATCAATTAAAACAACTTAATTAAAGTGAAAAAAATCATTAAAAAAAATCAAATAATAAAATAAAATTGTTAAAAAATATAAATCAGAAAGAGAAAAAACAAAAGTATTTTTAAGAATTTTTTCAGAATTTTTGAGTCAGAAATGAATTTCTTATGAACTTTTGAAGTTAAAACAATTAAATATAAAAACTAAAATAAAAATAAAGTCAAAAAAATATGGACCATTGGATGAGAGTCAAAATGCGTTAGTAAGCTAATCCAATGGATCAGACGTGATGTGCATATCATGGTCTTCAGGGAATAACACATGTGATCCATTATTTAAATAGATTGGAAAAAATGCGTGGAAGCTCATCATTGGTTGAAGATAGACACTTAGGTCGTCTTCAACCTTCGTCCAAGCGATTTACAGGCTCAAGAAATGGAAAAATTGGAGCTCGAGACCGGTATCATTCACTTCGTCTCTTCAAGATGATTCTAATGGTACCCTCGCGCCAAATTTATAATTGCCACAACGTAATCGATTTGGAAAAAACTAGAGAATATTTTTTGAGAAGGGATTTGAAAATAGACGTATCAAACTCAATTACAGATGGAAACAAAGGTTACCACGAGCATCAGAGAACCAAGCACTACGTTCTAGCAACAAAATTGAGGTGAATTGGTGGAGAAAACTACATGTTTAAACTCAAGGAGGAAGCTCTGAAACTGGACTTATGGAGCTTGATTCAGGTCACAATTCTTAAAGGTAGGAGTATGGTTAGCTTCAGGGAAGTCCAACGAAGCTAACTAAAAATAATTTTTGGTGATTTAAAGGGTGGAAATGAAAAATAGAATTCAAGCCCTAAGAGTTCAAATAAGATCTTGGTAGGGGTGAATTAGCTATCAAAAGCATGGGGAAATAGGTGGAATGTGTATCTTATTTATATGAGAGGATGAGGCAATGCTTAAGCGTGTGAATGGGATAATAATTGAGTGAATTTGTGTGAATCTGAAACATGAGCATGTGTGACTTGCTTGGTATCAAAACTCAGTCAAAATCTGCGTTTAATGGTGCTAATTGTTTTGGAAAGTTGCTAAACATGGTTAGAAGCAAAAATACGTGAAAACTTTGTGTTTAGAGGCCAAACCAATCCAAACTAATTTTGACTTTGAACTTATAATCATTTTCAAGAAGCTAACTTTACAGCCATGGTGCTAACAATGTAGGGCACTATATGATGTGGTTTTTTAAGCATTAGAGATATCTTAAATCAAGATTTGAAATTTGAAAAGAATGGTTTCATTTAATGCCTTGGATCAAAATTTGTGTCCCTTTGAAATTAGCAAAAACACACGGATTTTCTACACTTAGAAAAATTTCTAAGTTTGGCATCAAAAGTGTCTTGTAATGATTTACATCCAAACATGGCCTTCCACTCAAAATTTTATTTTGAAATTTGAAGATGACATGAAGTAGACCTCTTAAATTTAAGTATGGAATTAAGATCACTCAAAAATCATAAAAAATGAAAGAGTTATGATCTTTTGGAAATGATGAACAAGTTTGGGGAAATTCATAAAAGACATATAATCTTTTCTAATTTTTAACCACTTTCTAAGCATGTTCGTGTCTTGCTCATAAAAACAAATTTATAGTAGATATCCCGAAGATTGTTATGGAAAAATAATGGACTCAAGGAGACAAAAATTGACCAAGTTATGAGCATTTGAAGTCACATGAGGGGACTTGCTATTCTATTTAGAGGACTTGTAATCTTTCTCAATCATTAGTGATCTTTCACACAAAATTTGCTTGAAACTTTTGAAGTGGTTTGTTGATAACCCTTTAAAGAGAAGCACATATTTGGAATCACTCAAAAATATCAAAATATGGACAAGATATAGCCCTTAGAAGTTTAAAACCTCAACTCCTAGAGCATCAAAATGACTTGAGAACCCCCTTCCAATTTTGACAACCTTTCTTGTACAAATACTTTTTCTATGTGAATAGAAGTTGTTTTGGATGATAATAAGAATCTATAGTAAAAATAACCACTTCCAAATGTTGAGAATTGTTGGAGTTATTCACTTGTGGCTAAGGAATCAAGAACTTGTCCAATTAGGTCAAACTTCTTTAATCAATTCTTGCATCTTTTGACTTCCTTTGGCAATTGAAGCATGATGAATCATTATAGACCTTGTCATGACATTACTTTAAAGAACTCTCAATGATGAGGCTTAAATTTTAATGAAGCTTTGTTTAAAAAGGCATGGAAATAAACTCATGAACCTATGAATCAACTTGATGAAATGTGTTGCGCCCTCACTTATAGTATCATCATTTGGAGAGAAAACATTCATTATATTTGTTAGTTAAAAGTTAATCAACACAAGACATATATGATAATAATATACAAATCAAAGTGCTTGGTGATCCCTCATGATAAAACCTAGAGATATGGAGACGAACCAAACCCTAGTGTGTGATCTTGATATGATTGGGTTGATATGAGATAACAAAGGGATATTAGTGGCAAAAATTGGGGTATAACATGACCGAACCAGAGCATGGTTACAAACCTTACCTTTCAGATCCATCATTACATGGAATGAATTGTAAAAAGCATTCTTAGCCCGATACTTTCCACCTAGTAAGACAACTATACTCATAAGCCAAATTAATGGATTTAGACAAAAAGATGGAGAATCCCCTTTTGAAGCTTGGAAAAGATATAAGGAAATGATGAGACTATGTCCGTGCCATGGCCTAGAATAATGGCTTCTTATCCACGCCTTCTACAATGGCCTATTGTATAATACAAGATTGACCATAGACGCTACATCTGACGGTGCAATGATGGATAAACCTTACCAAGATGCCTATCAACTCAAAGAGAATATGGCTCAAAACCACTACCAATGAGGAAGTGGGTGAACTTCTATAGAGAAAGCCTAAAAAAGGCGGTTTGTATGAAGTTAGTGGCATAGTTCATGTCAGTGCTAAAGTTGACGCCCTAACTCAAAAGATTGAAAACCTTACTGTAACACCAGCAGCTATCATAGATGCAGTTACCCTTAACTGTGAATTATGTGGAATCCCTGGACACATCACTACTGACCAATTAAATTACACCCAAGGGAACCCATATTCAAACACATATAATCAAGGATGGAGAAATCATCCAAATTTCTATTATAATAATAACAATGTGTTATTTTCTCCTAACCATGCACCCAACACCCCTCCTAGTTTTCAGAAAGCGTCACCAGTTGCTCCTCTAGCACCTAAAAAGCCAAACCTTGAACTTATAATGGAAAACTTTATTGCCTCTCAAACTCAACAAAATAAATAATTCATGAACCAGAACATTCACACTAATGAATTGGTAAAACAATTGGAAAACAAGGCAGACGTTTTGGCCACTCACAACAAAACACTTGAAATGCAAATTTCTTAAGTGGCACGGCAACAAGCAGCTACCGCTACCCCAGAACACATTTTTCATAGCCAACCTCAACCAAACCCGAAGGGCCACGCTAATGCTATCACATTAAGAATGGGATAGAGTATGACGGCCCAGTTGATCCCAGAGTAAACTGACAGACCATTACTAAGGGAACCAATGAAAAATAATGACCCTGTAGGAGAATCAGAAGAAACAAATAGGTCAGAAGTTAAAGAGAATAAGAAGAAATAAATTAGAAACTTTATGTTCCTCCACCTCCATATCAACCACCATTCCTTTTCCCCAAAGACTAGCTAAGTCAAAGACAAACAATCAATTTAAGAAGTTTGTAGAACTTCTAAAACAACTTCATTTAACAATACCTTTCTTCGAAGCCATTACTAAAATGCCTTCCTATGCCAAATTCCTGAAAGAAATCTTATCAAACAAGAGGAAGCTCGAAGATAATAGTACAATAGCTCTTACTGAAGAATATAGTGCAATCCTACAAAATAAGATGCCACTAAAATTGAAAGATCCAGGGAGTTTATCTATCCCTTGCGTGATTGGAATTTTTTGTATAGATAAAGCACTATGTGATTTAGGAGTTAGTGTAAGCTTGATGCCTCTCTCAACAACCGAGAAACTGAATCTAGGAATCCTAAAGCCAACTAGAATGTCCCTTTAACTAGTTGATAGCTCAATAAAGTATCTTGTAGGCATATTAGAGAATGTCCCTATAAGAATTGGCTAACTATTTATTCCTACGGACTTTGTGGTAATGGATATCAATTAATACTCTAGTATACCAATTCTTGTAGGACGACCATTCCTAGCAATTGTAGGTGCTATAATAGATGTGAAACGAGGCAAGCTAGCCTTTGAAGTAGGTGAAGAAAAGATGGAATTTATTCTTTCTAAATTCATGAAAGCACCTTCTGTAGAAGATACATGTTGTTTCATAGACATCGTCAGAAAATGCATTAAAGAAATGGAAATGGAACCTCCTCATGATACTGAAGTCTTGAAAATTCTAGCACTCCCTATCTTCAAAGATGTTGAATAGTGTGAATCATACATTGAAGACAGTTTGAGAGAATGTTTAGCACTCACTCTTAACCATATGCCTTGACCAAAAACACCTTCTTTAGAACTTAAGGCATTGCCTAAGAACTTTCGATATGAATTCCTAGATAAAGAAATTAAATACCCAGTGATAGTCAATGTAGACTTAGGTCTAGGAGAAACTAAGAGTTTATTGGATGTTTTAAGGGAATACCCCACATCTTTAGCATATAACATCTCATATCTAAAAGGGACCATCCCTTCTATGTGTATGCATTGCATTATGCTAGAAGAAGACTCTAAAACCTCAAGAGAACATCAAAGGAGGATCATTCCCATCATGAGCGATGTTGTAAAAATGGAAGTATTAAAGTTGTTAGAAGCGGGAAATATATACCCTATATCTGATAGTAAGTGGGTCAGTCTTGTACATGTTGTACCTAAAAAGGGAGGTGTAACAATAGTTGAAAACTAAAAAGGAGAAGTTGTAGCAAAGCGTACTGAGATAGGATGGAGAATGTGTATTGATTATAGAAAACTAAATAAAGCTACCCGAAAAGACCACTTCCCTTTACCTTTCATAGATCAAATGCTTGAACGCTTAGCTAGACATTCCCATTTCTATTACTTGGATGGATATTCTGGATTGTTCCAAATACCTATTCATCCAGATGACCAAGAGAAAACCACCTTCACATGTCCCTATGGCACATTCTCTTACCGAATAATGCCATTTGGGTAATGTAACGCTTCCGCAACATTCCAAAGATGCATGATGGCAATCTTTGTTGACTTTTTATATGACATCATGGAAGTATTCATGGATGATTTTTCTGTTTACGGGTAGAGTTACGAAGGATTTCTTACAAACTTGGAGATGGTTTTGGAAAGGTGTGTGAAAGTAAACCTTATGCTAAATTGGGAAAGCTTCCATTTTATGGTTCGAGAAGGAATTGTACTTGAACATGTTATGTCCGATAAGGGTAATGAAGTAGATAAACCCAAATTCGAGGTAATAGAAAAACTTCAACCACCCAAAACATCAAGAGAAGTACGAAGCTTCTTGGGACACATCGCTTTCTACCGATGTTTCATAAAAGACTTCTCTAAAATAACTAAACCTCTAACTAGTTCATTGATGAAATATGTTGAGTTCATCTTTGATGAAGAATGCTTAGAAGCCTTTCAACTACTCAAACATGTGTTAATCTTTGCACCTATCATGCAACCTCCTGACTAGAGTGAACTCTTCAAGATAATGTGTGACGCGAGCGATTATGTTGTGGGTGTTGTTTTAGGATAGTGAAAGGATAAGAAACTTCATGCCATTTACTATGCAATCAAAACCTTGGATATAACACAAATTAATTGTGCCACAACTGAAAAGGAACTCTTAGTTGTCGTGTTCTCTATAGATAAATTTTGTTCTTACCAAGTAGAAGCTAAAATAATCATCTACACCGATCATGCTGCCCTTAGTTACCTCTTAAGTAAGAAGGATGCTAAACCAAGGTTACTAAGATGGATTTTTTTGCTGAAAGAGTTTGATTTAGAAATCAAAGATAAGAAAGGAACAGATAATGTTGTAGCATACCATCTTTCGAGGCTTGATAACGCAACAAATGATCAATTTCTAATCAATGATGACTTTCCATATGATAGACTCATTGCTCAATTAAGGAATGACATACTTGAATGCTCTCAAAATTATAACTCTTCTGAGGAAGTTTAATCTGAATTTGATAGTGAAATACCAGTGGATGCAGAACTTGCTCAATCCTCAATTCCATGGTACGCTAACTTCGTCAATTACTTAGCAGCCAAAGTACTTCCACCTAAACTAACATATCAACAAAAGAAGAAATTTTTCCATGACTTAAATCAATATTATTAGGATGAATCCCTCCTCTCCAAAAGAGGTGCCGACGGTATCTACCGTTGCAGTGTATCTAAAGAAGAGGTAGATAGCATCATATCCCATTGCCATAATGCCCTTTTGGAGGGCATGCAAGCACATCTAAGACTTGTGCAAAGATCTTAAAATCTGGCCTTTATTTCCCTAGCCTTTGGAAATATGTTTACAATGTAGTTTCTAAATATTATCATTGCCAACGCACTGGAAATATCTCCAGACGAGATGAAATGCCATTGAAAAACATTTTAGAAGTAGAATTCTTTGATGTGTGGGGAATTGATTTTATGGGTCTCTTCCTATAATCTTTTGGAAATAAATTCATACTTGTCATTATCGACTATGTGTCTAAATGGATTGAAGCCATATTGAACAGGGGCAGTTGTTGTACCCCAAAATTTTCCCTCCCATATTTCTCAAAACATTGCAAGAAAAATCTCCAAGTTGCTCAAGAGTTGGTCATACAAGCTATCTCTTAAGGCAGTCTACCCCAAATTAGGGTTTTGTGTTGCATCAAGATACTTGAATCCAAATGACCTCAAATGCTCCCTAATGTCCTAATATGTTCTCAAGATCATCCATGTCAAGTTTCAAGCCTTGCAAAGGAAGTTTACTCAGTCAATTGCTCAAAGGTCCAAAAATCGACTATGCTAGGGCAAAAGTCAATTATGACCTACAAACAGTCAAACCTCAAGATTTTTTGTCAACATTATCATTTTGAAGGATATTTCATCATTTGATCAAGGGTTGATCATGATTCATCAAGGATTGCTCAAAATTCATCAAGACTCAAAAGTTGCTAAATTAGGGTTTTGCAGGAAAAGTCAACTCAACTTTGACCAAGCATATCGTTCTCATACTTTATGATAAATGACCCATCCAAAGCTAATTTTGAAGAGGATGAAATTCCCTACAATCCATATTCATACACCAAGATCAAAAAATGCACTCACAAGAAGTTATGAATTTAGACATTATAGGTCATTTTTGAAAGTCAACAAAAAACACCTTTTTTCTCAAAGCCTATAACTTGAGCATAGAACATCAAAATGAGATGAGGCCAAAATGGTTTGTTAGAGGAGATCTCAAGATTTATAAAAAGTCCAATAACACCTCCAAAATTTCAAAATTGGAGAAGTTATGCATTGTTGAAGTTGGACTTTTTTGCAAAATTGATAAAAATCTACTATCCCCAAAACTTTAAATTTTGTCAAATGGGCCCATTCTTTTCCACTTGATTTGAGTTTGCAGTGTAGCCCACGTGACCTAGCCTCAACCATGTTCCTATATCTCATTTTTATTATTTAATTTGATTTTTATTTGAATTTAATCATTTTAAATCAAATAAAATCATATAAAATCCAAGGCATTGATAATTCATAATTTTTTGGTTGCTTTAGGCTTTGAATACAGCTCTTATGTGAATCAAATTCGAATCAAGGCTTGTATGCACAAAAAGATCCAAATCAAATCAAATTTGGAAGATCCTCCAATGAAGATGGCTTCCTTCAAGGATGCCCGGGTTGTTGTTGAGAAAGGTGGGTGTGCAAATTGGGGCCAACTCCCTGATTTTGCACATAAGATTAACAAGTTTGGTTTGGGTTTTACTGCAGAAGCTCAAAAGGCTGTTCGGAGTGCACGGATCGGAAGAGCTCCCATGTTTATCAACAATTCAGGAGTGAATGTCGTTGAAGACGATGTTGAAGAATCTGAGTTCGACGGTTGGATCTATCCTACTACTGATGGTGGACTAAGCAACTGGACAGCAAAGGACTTCATCCCAATTTCTTTTGTTACCCAGTAATGAGACTTTTGTTTTGTATTTATAACAAAAAAATTTTAAACTTTACAGCCCGGTGTCTTACCCGGGACACCGTGGTTTTGTTTGTGAGGGATTTATGTGTGTGTCATCTACATATATCATTAATAAAAGCATTGGACGTTTTCTTGCATTTCAAATTTTGTGCTCCTTGTTTTTCTTTTTATATATTGCAAAACAGCTATTTTACACACTCTCATATATACAGGTCTACATCCACTCTGGATCCTACTGATAACGACTCTTCTACTGCCAGTTATGACTTCGAAAGTCCGATCAACTTAGCCGAAGACGAAGGTGAAGAAGATTGTGAAGTGCCTGGTGAACTTGATAGACTGCTACTTCAGGAAGAGAGGGCCATACAACCACATGAAGAGTCGGTGGAATCAGTAAATTTGGGTACGGAGGTAGACAAGAAAGAGGTCAAGATTGGTGCAAATCTGGAAGCTAGTGTTAAGCAACGATTGATTCAGATGTTGCGTGACTACGTTGAGATCTTTGCCTGGTCTTATAAAGATATTCCTGGGTTGGATACCGATATTGTGGTTCACCGTTTGCCTACCAAGGAAGACTGTCCTCCAGTAAAACAGAAAGTCTGCCGAATGCGCCCAGAGATGTCTGAGAAAATCAAGGCTGAAGTTATGAAACAGTTTAACGTCGGTTTTCTAGCAGTTACTTCTTACCCTCAGTGGGTGGCCAACGTGGTTCCTGTGCCGAAGAAGGATGGTAAGGTTCGAATGTGTGTTGACTATAGGGATCTGAACAAGGCAAGCCCCAAGGATGATTTCCCTCTACCTCATATCGATGTTTTGGTTGACAACACCGCACATCATAAAGTATTCTCCTTTATGGATGGTTTCTCCGGTTATAATCAGATTAAAATGGCTCCCGAGGATATGGAGAAGAGAACCTTTGTTACTCAATGGGGTACCTTTTGCTATAAGGTTATGCCTTTCGGATTGAAAAATGTTGGGGCAACGTATCAGCGTGCCATGGTCGCTATGTTCCATGACATGATTCACCATGAGATTAAGGTATATGTTGACGACATGATTGCAAGATCCCAGACTGAAGAAGAACATCTTGACCACCTTCAGAAGTTATTTGACAGGTTGAAGTTGTACAAGCTGAGGTTAAACCCGAACAAGTGCACCTTCGGGGTGAGATCTGGTAAGCTGCTGGGTTTCGTCATAAGCGATAAAGGTATTCAAATGGATCCTGCAAAGGTGAAGGCTATACAGGAAATGCCAATTCCCCGAACAGAGAAAGAAGTCAGAGGCTTTCTGGGACGTCTGAACTATATTGCCCGATTCATCTCGCACCTGACTGCTACTTGTGAGCCAATCTTCAAATTACTGAAGAAAGATCAAGTGGTAAGATAGAATGATGAATGTCAGGCCGCTTTCGAAAGTATTAAAGAGTATCTCCAAGAGCCACCTATTCTGATGCCTCCAGTTGAAGGGAGACCTCTGATCTTATACTTGATAGTACTCGACAACTCAATGGGGTGTGTGCTGGGGCAGCATGATGAGTCTGGCCGAAAAAAGCATGCTATTTATTACCTTAGCAAAAAGTTTACCGACTGCGAGACCCGATACTCGTTGCTCGAGAAAACTTGTTGCGCTTTGGCATGGGCTGCTCGCCGACTGAGATAATATATGCTGACTCACACTACTCTATTGATATCAAAGAAGGATCCAATCAAGTATATCTTCGAGAAGCCTGCCTTATCCGGAAGAATAGCAAGATGGTAGATGATATTAACTGAGTATGACATCCAATATACGACCCAAAAGGCAATCAAGGGAAGTGTGTTGGCAGATCATCTGGCTCAACCGGCCGTGGACGATTACCAGTCTATGAACTTTGAATTTCCGGATGAGAATATCAAGATAGTGACTGACTGTGAAGAACCTGGACCGGATGAAGGACCTGAGGGAGGATCCCGATGGTCTATGTAGTTTGATGGAGCTTCAAATGCTTTGGGCAATGGCATTGGCTCCGTGATCATATCTCTTAAAGGCTCTCATACTCCGTTTACCGCCCGACTATGTTTCAACTGCACCAATAACATGGCGGAGTATGAAGCATGCATTATGGGTCTTCGAGTAGCAATTGACCTAAGGATTAAGTTTCTAAGTGTTTTCGGAGATCTCGCTCTCGTGATCAGTCAGATCAAAGGCGAGTAGGATACGAAACACCCTAATCTTATTTCTTACAAAGAGTATATGTTGACGTTGCTTCCGCATTTTAAGGAGATAACGTTTGAACACTTCCCTAGAGAGGAGAATCAGTTGGCAGACGCGCTGGCTACAATGTCTTCTATGTTCAAAGTCAATTGGGACAACGAAGCTCCCCAGATTACCGTAGAAAGGTTGGACGAACCTGTACATTGTTGCGACATTGAGACTGAAGAGGTAGCAGATAAACCCTGGTTTCATGAGGTGAAAAGGTATCTTGAAGCTCAGGAGTACCCCGAGGGTGCATCTGTTAATGATAAGAAGTTTTTGAGGAGGTTCGCGGCAAAGTTCTTCATCAGCAATGGCATCCTTTACAAGCGTAACCATGATTCAACCTTACTGCGATGTATGGATAAGAACGAAGCAGAAAGAATCATGGCAGAGTTACATGAAAGCACCTTCGGAACTCATTCCAGTGGACACACCATGGCAAAGAAAATCCTTCGGGCAGGATATTTTTGGTCCACAATGGAATCCGACTGTTATCAGCATTCTTGGACCTATCACAAGTGCCAAGTTTATACCGATAAGGTGCACATACCTCCAGTTCCTTTGAACGTCCTGACAGCTCCTTGGCCTTTTGCAATGTGGGGCATTGACATGATTGGCGAGATCAGACCTACGGCATCTAACGGGCATCGTTTCATCCTGGTAGCTATTGATTACTTTACGAAGTGGATTGAAGCAGCTTCCTTTGCTACTGTAACCAAGAACGTCGTAGCGTAGTTTATTTGGCATAATTTAATCTGTCGATATGGTGTACCAGAGAGGATCATTACAGACAATGGTACAAATCTCAACAATAAAATGATCACCGAGCTCTACAAGCAGTTCAAGATACAGCATCACAACTCTTCTCCCTATCGGCCGAAGATGAATGGGGTTGTCGAAGCGGCTAATAAGAACATTAAGAAGATTGTACAGAAGATGACAGTAACATACAAATATTGGCACAAGATGTTACCATTTGCTCATCATGGGTACCGTACTTCAGCACGGACGTCAATAGGGGCAACACCTTATTCTTTGGTATATCGTATGGAGGCCGTATTGCCCATTGAAGTTCAGATACCCTCTCTTCGAATTATGAAGGATGCAGGTTTGAGCGAAGATGACTGGATCCAGACCCGGCTTGATCAGCTGAATTTAATAGACGAAAAGAGACTCACTGCTATTTGTCATGGTCAGACATATCAAAAGCGGATGATCAAGGCATTTAACAAGAAAGTCAGACGACAAGAGTATCAAGTCGGGGACCTGGTAATCAAGCGTATTATCTTACCTCAAGGTGATCCCAGGGGCAAATGGACCCCTACTTACGAAGGGCCATTTGTGGTTAAGAACATTTTCTCAGGAGGAGCTATGATTCTAACTACCATGGATGGTGACGACCTTCCTTACCCCGTCAATGCAGACATAGTGAAAAGATACTACGCTTAATAAAAGACCCGCTAGGTTGACTGGCCTAGGCAAAAATAAGGGCTTCCCGGCGAACCAAAAGGGTTCGGGCAAAAATAAGGGATAAAAATGAAAAAAAACTGTACACCCGGCAAGTCGAAAACCTGAAAAGGCGGCTTGGGCAAAAAAGGGTATCCCGGTGGACTGAAAACCCGAAAGGGCGGCCCAGGAAAAAATTAGGGATCAAAGTGTAACACTATATCTCATTGGATCACCTTGCGACCAGACTTCGGTATCGACTATCAAGCTCATACGGCACTAATCAATCTGATCTACCTTCAACCAAGTAGCAAAGTGATGAGATGCTCGAGGACATAAAGGCAATAGCAGGGTTGGAACCCAGTGGGATTATTCACATAGCTGTTTTTATTAGTTTTTCACAAATTCTGTAAATTCTATTATTTGGCGGTGTTCTCTTACTAGGTCGTCAGCCTCTTGTACAAAAACGCCTATTTACAGGCTAACTTCAAAATTAATACAATTCATTTTCAGAGAAATTTCAAACTATTTTTCCTTTTTCGGTTTTGTTTTGCAAAGAACGTCCAAGGTTCATTTTTTGATATATGCATTTGACATTAATTGCTGCTCATGAATATTTACATGCGAAACAAAAGACCATTACCTGTAATATCAGAAACAGGGGCAATTGAGAAATGTCCAAACTTTACAGTTGCTCTATCCACCAGGTACAAAGGTAGATTCAGCTGAAGAATATGACCAAGGTACTTTGACTCCCCGCAGAGTAAGAAAAGGACAGTAATGATAACTCTCCTCAGCTGAGACTTGCAACTGTGAATGAATCCGTAATACTCTCCCCAAGTAGAGTTTATCTACCATCAGTACTGAAAGGTCTTAATATTACCCAGCGGAGTATAAGAATATTCCCCGGTAGAGTACAAGATATCCCCAATGGAGTTTGAATTTTTTTCCCAGCGCAGTCTGAAAAAGCTTCCCCAGTGGAGTTTGGAGAATCATCACCAGTAGACTTTGGAAGATTGTCCCCAGCAGAGCTCAAAGGATTATCCCCATTAGAGTCTAAAAGGTTATCCCCAGTGAAGTCGCAACTGAAAGATTATCCCCAGCGGAATTCTTTCCTTTCACAAACAAGAAATTCAATCCCCGACAGGATTCAGTATCACAAGCAAACGGTAATTCATCCCCAGCGGAATTTATCGGTGGAATTCTCTACAAGAACATCTCTTCCCCACAGATTAATCTCCTCATCAGTTTATTCCCCAGCGGAGTTATCCTTTCCTGCCGGTTTATTCTCACAAATATCTTCATTCGCTATCTCCAGCAGAAATGAAGAATTCAGCTCTTTTCTCCAGCAGCTACCCGGGATTTATTTTCCCCCAGCTAAAAACATCACATTTTCATACATAATGACACATGCATATACGCATCATACAACACAATCTCATTTATTTTGAGAAAATCATTTGCCTGATGTGATACGGTGGGAGAACTGACTTGAGGTTTTGCGTTTGTATTCGCACTTGTTCGGTTTAGCAAGAGTCGCCACCGACTTTTTATTTTATCCTAAAGGAAAGGTTAAAAAGCACAGGAAAAACCTTTGAGATGTTTTCGTGGGTTCGGGGGGTAGATTATGAAAAGGGAAGGTGCTAGCACCCTTTTCATCCATGGTTATCCATGGGCTCTTAGTTACTTGTTTTAGATCACTTGCCTTGCTTTTCAATTGTTTGAAATGGTGCTTTGTGTGTGTGGTTTTTGAAAAATGTTTTGAAAAAGATGCCTTGTCTAGGCAACCATTGTAATGACTCTTGTTTGAGTATATGCAAAGGTGTTTGTCTTTTTAAAAAGATATTTCAATGTTTTTAAGAGTTTATTTTGAAAGTTGTGTTGTGGAGTGTGTTTTGAAAGTAGGCAAGTGTGTTTTGTAAGTTTGATCAAGTAACTAATAGTTGTCTACCCCTAAATTTACTCAAAGATCTTTCTCATGTTTTAACCCTTTTAACAGTGTTGTTTCACCATTGTATTTGGTGAACAACCTTGTGTTAGGATGTTAACGGGACGGGCGCGGGTCATCATTTAGACCATGAGTGCAATAGTGCCAAGTGTCTTTGGCAATTTTCTTTAAGGGACTTGATCATTTTTTTAGGCAACTTGAGAAAGCGTCATCGAGGGACTATGATCATTTGATTTGTTTTTGTTTTGCCAAAGACACTTAACATGCAACATGGCCCATTTTTGAAGGCAACAAGTAGAGTAACCCTAAGGGTGCAAGTGTGCATTGTGTTGTCCATTTTCATGCTTTTTTATCTTTGTATTAGGTTATCTAGCGGTTGATTTTGAATCTTCGCATACAAACCCTAGTTACTATACAGTATATGAAAAGCGATAAATTACGGGAATTTAAAGTCTATGCTATTACAAATAAGTATCCGGGGATGGGGGTACAAATATTTACAAATGGGGATGAGTCTCATCAAAATAGTAGTGTCCAAATAATATTTACAACCAAATCGAATCGCATTCTCAATGTAAAATATAGCAATGTATAAGGATAAAAGAGAATCAAAAGTATTAGTGAAAGTGTGATTATTTACAAATGATGCAAATGTTAACCTAATGTATTATTAAGTATTATTATCATTTTTTGTGTTTTTGTTAATTAAGTATAAACAAAAGTTTTAATGAAAAGAAAAAATTAACTTAATAAAAAAAAATCTATTGTTTATGTACTTGTTAATGTTTTTTTTTAGAAATTTATATAAAAAAAGATTTATTAAGCAAAAGAAAGGTTTTAAACACAAGAAAATTATTTAAACCTAATAACCTAATATTTATGTATTTTAGTTAATGTTTTTATGTATAAACAAGATTTATTAAAAAAGAGTTTTAAGACAAAAATCTATTAACCTAATTAAATCTAATATTTACATATTCTTGTAAGATGTAATAAACATTAAGAAAACTCTTTTGTACAAAAATCAATATATTGTTTTTCTTAACAAAATAAAATGTATAAAAAAAGATATAATGTGATAACAAAAAGAAAGAATATTAGTTTAGATAAAAAAGGAATTAAATGGGCTTAGGCATTATGCTGGGCCCAAAAATATGTGTGGAAAGAGGTCAATAGGGGGGGGGGGGGGGTGCACGCCAGTTTTATAATTGGGCTTAGCAGGTTAATGGGGCAGAGGCCCATATGCGTGTTATAATGAATTCGTTAGGGTTTGCTTTGTCTTGTTTCAGAATAAGGGTTTCACAGTGCTTGATGAGCGGCGCCGTTTCTCTTCTTCGTCTTCGTCTTTCTCATTCTTAAATGAAGGCCAATGATGCTCCTCCCCTCGCCTCAGCTGTCAGACGCTACCTCCATCTCCCTCTCTCCATGGTTGAGCAAGGCAGTGATGAGAAAATGTGTTCTCTTCAGACGCGCTTTAGGGTTTCAAGTTTTTATCTTGCATGCTTTATTTTTGTATATTCTGATTTTTATGTGTTACATGTTCATGTGAGGTGTGTAAAAAGGGAGAAGAAATTACTACCTTTGGAGAGGAGACAGAGGAGGACGGCGGCGCTTCTCAGGTGGCCAGAGGCGGAGGAAGTATGTGATGCTAGCTTTGTGGCCTTCCTGGTACTTTGTATCTTGCTTCTTATGTTTTATGATGATGTTTTGCTTCTGAAAACGCTTGTATAATTTCTTTTCCTCTTCTGATTGCTTGCTTCTGAGTTTTGCTTATCTGTGATGATTTTGATTCTGAGTTTGATGATGTTGTTTGATCCTGTGATGAGATTGGCTCTGAGGATGCTTGCTTATTGTTGTTCTGTTGCTTTGATGATGTTGATGAGGTTGCCTTAGTGTTTTTGCTAGCTTCAGTTGCTTTTCCTCTCTCTGGCTTTGTTACTCGATGATGAACTTTAGTTCTGAGAGTTTGGATTTGTTTTCTCAATGATGCGGATATTGAAACTGAGAGTTGTTTGCTTATGATTTGAGATGCTTGGATTTCTGTATGTTTTGATATTTGGACTGGCTTGGTGGTTTTAGCAGGCTTCAAGGTTTTGTTGGTACAAGTTTATTGTTTGTTATGCTATCTGGTCTTTAGGCTTGCTGGGCTTTGAAAAGCTTATCAGTTTGTTTTGACAGGCTTAAGGTAGTTAGAGCAGGCTTTGAAAATGAACAAGTTTTTCGGCTTGCTGTTCAGGCAGGCCGGGGTTTATGCAGGCTTCCTTGAGTTTGTGCAGGCTTGGAGAAAAGACAGGCTTCAAGGCTTGTTCTTTAGGCTATGCAGGGCTTTGAAAGGCTTGTATGTTTGAAACAGGTTTAAGGCTGAGTTTTTGTTTACAGTTTGTAGCCTATGCAGGTTGATATGTTTTATGCAGGTTTGTGGAGGTTTGAGTTGGTTCAGGCTTGCTTTGTAACAGGTTTAAAGCTTGAGGCAATTGGAAGCTTATTTGGAAGTTACAGGCTTGAGAGCTTGTGTTATATTTTTCATTATGTTTTTCTGCCTCCTCCTTGAACTGTTCTCATGCTCTTTGTTTTATATCTCTTTGTCTTAAGCCTGCAAAACTGTAAGCCTCTCTACTTCTCTCTCTCTCTTTCTCTCTCCACAGAAAAAAGCATTGTTTATTGCTTAACTGTCCTTTTCTGAAAAAGTGTTTGGCTGGGAAATGATGATAATGTTTGAATATTGCTTGCATATTGTCTTTCCTCTGCATATTGTACTTTCCAGATTTCCTGCATTGCTTTGATATCTTCTTTGGACAGTTTTGACAGTTTTTGGACAGTTTGGTTGACATTTTGAATTTGTGCAACTTGGTTTTGGCATTTCAGTTTGGTTTGCGTTTTCAGTTTGCAATTTGGTTTGAAATTATGCAGCTTGTTTTGGCATATTCAGTAGCTTGTCCCTTTTCATGTAGCTTGTTTGGCATTTCTTTATGCAGCCTTGTATTAATTCATATGCTTGCAAACTGTATTTTCTTTCCCTCTTTGTGAACCAAGAGTCTTCTTGCGATTTGCAGAGAGGGCGAACAAACTGATTCCGGCCAACACTTTTAATGATGAGTTTTTATGATTAACTGTCTGAAAATGCCTTTAATTTATCTGTACTGATTTATTTCTTTTTTGTCTTTGCAGATAAGTATCAGTTGAGCAAAGGATGCAATTAGTAGAAGATGAAGATTTCCAGAGATTTAGGATATAGTTTTAATTTACTTTTAATCGTTGTAATAATATTATTGTAAACAATTGTAAATAAATTTACAGTGTTCAAATAATATTTGTAACAAACAATTAAAAATGAATAAAAAATCTTTCTTTGTCAGATATCTCTTTAATTCTTCTGCATTTATTTATTTAATTACTTAAATTTCTTGAATTATAATAATTGGAAATTATCCAATAATTTTAACTTAGAAATTATAAATAATCAATAAACGTCTGGCGTTCCGAATAACCAAAAGCACTGCACAATTAAACAAACAAACGTCCATATGTCCTTTATCTCACTGATCAAACTTAAACTTCAAACTTTCAATCAGAAGCCTCAACCCATGTCCCAGAGTCAATTGAAAAGAACTGCAGAATCAATTCCTTCTGAGAATGCGCGCGCAAACCCTAGTTCTTGATTTATTATCAAAGAAACGTCCGCCTGATCAAACCCTGAGCCAAACTCAAACAAACTCTAGCAATCTGCTTGAACTGATTCAACAGTTATTGGAAACCCTAATTTTGCTTGACTGATAAGAAAAGTCTGTTTGACCGATTCTTAAGCCAATCTGAAAAATCAGGAAAAGCCTGAAGCTGTGATTTCTTGTAAAAAGAGGAGGGGAAATTTTGGGGTACAACACCTGATACATATCATGCATTACATACAACTAACCTTTATCTTTCAGGAAAGATGCGGTTAAATTCTCACAAAATTCAAAGCTATGAAGCTTTTTCCTCCGTCGAATTACAGACAGTTCCTAAATCTCAGCAGAGTTTTCTCAGTTGAATTACGGGCAAGTTCTTAAATCTTGATGAAGATGTTTCCCTAAAGTCGAACTACTGACCAGTTCTTAAATCTCAACAGAATTATCCTCAGTTGAATTACAGATAAGGTTCTAAATCTCGACAAAATTCCTCTGTCGAATTATAGACGAGTTCCTAAATCTCAACAGAGTTTTCTCAGTTGAATTACGAGCGAATTCTTAAATCTCGATGAAGATGTTTCCCTAAAGTCAAACTACTAACCATTTCTTAAATCTCAACAGAATTATCCTCAGTTGAATTACAGATAAGGTTCTAAATCTCGACAAAGTTCCTCCGTCGAATTACAGACGAGTTCCTAAATCTCAGCAGAGTTTTCTCAGTTGAATTACGGGAAAGTTCTTAAATCTCGATGAAGATGTTTCCCTAAAGTCGAACTACTGACCAGTTCTTAAATCTCAACAGAATTATCCTCAGTTGAATTACAGATAAGGTTCTAAATCTCGATAAAGTTCCTCTGTCGAATTACAGACAAGTTCCTAAATCTCAGCAGAGTTTCCTCAGTTGAATTACGGGCGAGTTCTTAAATCTCGATGAAGATGTTTCCCTAAAGTTGAACTACTGACCAGTTCTTAAATCTCAACAGAATTATCCTCGGTTGAATTACAAATAAGGTCCTAAATCTCGACAAAATTCCTCCGTCGAATTACAGACAGTTCCTAAATCTCAGCAGAGTTCTCTCAGTTGAATTACGGGCGAGTTCTTAAATCTTGACGAAGATGTTCCGCCTTTAGTTGAAGTACGGACAAGTTCTTAAAACTCAGCAGAGATGTTCTCTCAGTTGAAGTACAGGCAAGTTCTTAAATCTCAACAAAATTAGACTTCCCCAGCGGAATCTTCTCAAACAACAGGTATACAAGCTCTCGCTAAGGAATTTCTTATGAGATCGACACTCCTTCAGATGGCATCTTTAAGCCCATCCTCTCGTCAGCAACCTCCAAATAGCATCTTTAAGCCCATTCCCGACATCACAAGGTTGATACCACTTCATGCGAGTGCAAATTTCTGGGCACTATAGTGTTCAATCACCTTCCACCTTCGGATCAAAAAAGGCATGAAAGCCAATCTACATCCTCATGTTTAAGAATATTGAACAAGGGCAGTTGTTGTACACCAAAATTTGCCCTCCCATATTTCTCAAAACATTGCAAGAAAAATCTCCAAGTTGCTCAAGAGTTGGTTAGACAAGATATCTCTTAAGGCAGTCTACCCCAAATTAGGGTTTTGTGTTGCATCAAGATCCTTGAATCCAAATGACCTCAAGTTCTCCCTAATGTCCTAATATGTTCTCAAGATCATCCATGTCAAGTTTCAAGCCTTGCAGAGGAAGTTTGCTCAGTCAATTGCTCAAAGGTCCAAAAATCGACTGTGCTAGGGCAAAAGTCAACTGTGACCTACAAAAAGTCAAACCTCAAGATTTTTTGTCAACGTTATCATTTTGAAGGATATTTCATCATTTGATCAAGGGTTGATCATGATTCATCAAGGATTGCTCAAAATTCATCAAGACTCAAAAGTTGCTAAATTAGGGTTTTGTAGGAAAAGTCAACTTAACTTTGACCAAGCATAACTTTCTCATACTTTATGCGATATGACCCATCCAAAGCTTATTTTGAATAGGATGCAATTCCATACAATCTGTGATCGGTGGATCTGGAACTGACTGTTTAACGCTGGTTCGCGAAATGTCGCGGAAGCAAGAGTCGCCACCGTCTTTTATTTTCTCCAAATGGAAAGGACAAAAGCACAGAAAAATTCCTTATAGAGATAGTTTCTCGGTTCGGGAGGTAGATTTATAGAAAGGGAAGGTGTTAGCACCCTTTCTATCCATGGTTATCCATGGGCTCTTAGATACTTGCTCATTTGTGTTTTCAAAATGTTTGTTTGCTTTTCAACTGTGGGTTTAAAAAAAGTTTCGTTTAAAATTTCAGTTCGACTCTTGTATCAGTCCTCAAGAGTGTTTGAAAAATTGCTTTTGAAAGTTTTTTGAAAGGTGTCGGTGTGAAAAGAAGTTTTTGTTTTGTTTTGAAATTATAGCAAGTATCTAGGAGTTATCTACCTACCCTAAGGAATTCGTCTGTGTAAATGTCCTTAAAGTAGTGCCATCCCACCATTGAGAGGTAGGTAGCACCACCGTTGGAAGTGTTCGGGTCAATTCGAGGGTTCGGGACAGTGTGGTCACCAGAGCAATAGGAAGACACCTTAGAAGCTACCCTCATGCCATGTTCATGGACATGAGGACTTACTAAAACATCCTCTACTCGACGACCACTTTTCGAGGGGCAAGGCAACAGTGAGGCGTACCCTAGGGGTGGTGTGTGAATTGTGTGTCATTTTCAGTTATATTTGGCTTGTTCATGCATTGGTGATCTACGCTTTGTTTTTATTTTTTTGCATTCATTCTTTCATGCAAGTTATTAACAGTTAAAAGATGTGGAATTAAAAGTCCTACGCTATTACAAAGGCGCGGGTCTACATCGCCAAATTAATCCAAGACCCGATTTGAAATAAAATAAAATGCGGAAAGATAAATGTCCTAATTAATCTATTACAAGGCTTTGGAGTAATTACATGAAATTTATAAGAAAAGAAATAAAATAAGCGCGCGAAACAAAATTATAATCGAAAGCGAGGGCGTTGGACCCTTTTAAAGAAATTAAATTACAATTAATAAATTAATTAAGTTAAATAAAGGAAAAAGACTTATTTTTTGTATTTTTTGTACTTTATGAAATTAAGAAAATTAATGGAATTAAAAACCCTAATTCTAAACTATTTTTAATTTGTTAAAAAAAATTGAAGTTGTAACCTAATTTACATTAATTATTTACATGACAATTTTATTCACAAAAAATAATTAATACTTAATAATGGCAAAAGAAAAGAAAAAGAATAAAAGTATTAAAACCCTAACTCTACATTTTTTAGTTTATTAAAAAAAACATTAAAATTCAACCTAAAATTAAAACTAAATTAGTTAGCAAAATTTATTTACAAAATAATATTAATTAATATTAACAAAGCATATTTTTTATTGTTTTATGATTTTCTGATTTTTTTTATATTTTATGAAAATTAATTTTGATGAGTTAACTAAAATAAATAAAACAAAATAAATAGAAAAAATAAAAAGAAAGAAAATAAAATGCAAACCAATGGGGGTTGTTGACCCCAATTTTGGAGGTAAATTGAGCAATCAGGCCCAATGAATTCAAGCCTTTGGTTGACTTTTCAAGGACGCGTGTGGATCTGCTGACCAAAGTGCATGGTGGAGATCCTGTGTTGGCCCTTGGATTCATCTCCTGAGACGCATGGCAAGCTCCAGCGCTGGATGTTTGGTGGACTTCTGGACATGTTGGGTACCTAATCACGTTGCAAGAAAAAATAGAAAGGAATATGGGGGACCTGGGGATCGAACCCAGGTCCCAAGGCTTGCAGACATCACTTTCCACCAACTGAGCTAGGCACGCGTATTCGTTAGTATAATAGGATGGAATTAATATATGTAACAAATAAACATTATGCTGAAACCAAATAAAAAATGCGCTGAATTTCAAATATGCCAATCACACGCTTACAACTCATCTTCTTCTCCACTTCTTCGTTTTGGCCTGAAAAAAAAGGAAAGGATAGCGGGGGTTTTAAACCCCCACTAAATGGTGCATGTGAAAATAGAGAACAGAACACCGTTGCTCATAAATTGAGCGCGATATATGGAATCAGTTCGTATGAAGGTCACGAGTCTAATGGTCCAGGTCTTGTGATTCAATTTTTCCATATGAATGAAGCCCTCTTTTTAAGCTTCTGAAACCCTAATGCGTGTTCATGGTGGATTCTCATACAAGTCTTAAAAACTCAATTGAATAGCACTGTTAGCTTCAGAATGATTAAATTAGTACAAATCAAGCATTAGAAATTAAAAACAACGCATGAATCATGAGACACGAATATGCAAAGAGTTTGAGAAAGTTTGATTTCTATATACCAATTCCTGAGGTTAGAAGAGTGGAAAGGGATTGAGAAAGCTTCCTAGTTATCCCAGCAAGCCTTTGGAATCGTTCTTTTGCCTTGAAACTCACCCTAGCTATTAAATCAGTTTTCAGAAAATTTGGAAAAAATGCAAAGTTATGCTTTGGTTTGAGGCGCAGCTTGAAGGTTCTGAGCATTAGGTTTAGGTTTCTACTTATGTGAGGAATGAATTAGGGTAGAAATTTCAACCAAAAACCTTTGCATTCAATGCTTTTGAGATTTGATTTCCATGGATCTTTTTCAATCTATCCCATGCCCTTTTGATATCAATCATGGCCAAATCTTTCCAAATTGAGTGTGCACGAAATCTTGGAGTTATGATAGACCTATTAGCTGCATAAAAAGATTTAAAATGCATGCTTGAGTATTTTTGTCATATTTTATTTAATTAAATGAATTAATAGTGATAAAAATTCAAATAAATAATAAAAAATGATGAAATAAATCCCCTTTGGGTCAAATGGTCGTGCATAGCCTTTGGATAATGATTCTTGGAAGAAAATGTGGCCCATTAGCAATTTTGAGGCATTTGAAGCAAAGTTGACTTTTCAAAATTCCCAAAAATTTCCCAACTTCCACAAGGCATATCTTGCTCTATTTTTAAGCTTTGATCATGTTCTTGGACATTTTGGAAAGGTCTTGAAGTCCTCTAACCAATGCCTTTGGTCCCATGTCATTTTGATTTACCAATCTCAAGTTATGGTCTTTGAATTAAAGTGCCTTTTTGTTGACTTTTGAAAATGACCTATAATGTTGAGATTGATAACTTTTTGTGAGAGCATTTCTTGGACTTGAAGTGTGAAGAGGAGTTGTAGGAAATGTCTTTCTCTTCAAAATGAGCTTTGGATGGAATTTTTCTGATAAAACATGTGGAAGTTATGCCTTGGTCAAGTTACAGTTGACTTTTTCAATTGTCCAAGAATGGAAACTTTTGCATCTTGAGACTTTTTGAGCCATGCCTTGAGAATCATGATCAAGAATTGATCAAATGATGTTTGTGGTTTCAAAATAAGATGTTGACCAAAAATTTGGACTTTTGACTGTCAAATGACCATTTTACCCCTACAGTTGACTGTTGAGCAGTTAGGGTTTTTGATTGTGCAATTTTGTGCTGTAAATCTTGAAACTTGGCATAAGGATGCTTGACAATGTTTGTAGGCATGTGGGGCTTGATTGGACCCTTGAAAACTTCAACTTCTTTGACAGAACCAAAACCCTAGTTTTTGACTGTTATGAGGCCCTTGAACTGTGCAACCCTTGGGATATTTTGAAGCATGCTTTTGGCAAATCTTGAAGAATATGGGAGGGCAAATTTTAGGGTACAACAGTTGCCCATGTTAAATCTTCTTAGACCTGAGGATGTAGATTGGCTGACGCGCCTTTCGTAATCCGAAGGTGGAAGATGATTGAACACTAGAGTGCCCAGAAATTTGCGCTCACATAATAATGTGATGGGGGGAATGGGCTTACAGATGCCATTTGGAGATTAGTGGATAGGAAGATGGGCTTATAGATGCCATGTTAAGAGGTGGTGGAAGGTGGATGGGCTTATAGATGCCATCTGGGTGTCAATCGCGTAAGAGATTCCTTAGCGAGAACTTGCGTACCTGAAAAAGAAAATGATTACCTGGCCTGTTACAGGAGCTGGTCTTCAAACTCTTTGTACAGATGCGCCCTGACTGGTTACAGGAGTCGGGTCTGGGGCTTCAAAAGGTGATGAATGAATTAGGGATGGTTACTACCTCAACGGGACGGTGAGAGAACCTTGGATGATTGCTACCTCAACAGGAACGCTGAGAGAACCTTGGACGATTACTACCTCAACAGGAATGCTGAGAGAATCTTGGGGCGATTACTACCTCCACAGTAACGGGGAGAGAACCATAGGTGACATCAATCTCAACAGTAACGATGAGAGAATCTTGGGCGACTTCAACCTCAACAGTAACGCTGAGAGAATCTTGGACGACTTCAACCTCAACAGTAACGCTGAGAGAATCTTGGGCGACTTCAACCTCAACAGTAACGCTGAGAGAATCTTGGGCGACTTCAACCTCAACAGTAACGCTGAGAGAATCTTGGGCGACTTCAACCTCAACAGTAACGCTGAGAGAATCTTGGGTGACTTCAACCTCAACAGTAACGCTGAGAGAATCTTGGGCGACTTCAACCTCAACAGTAACGCTGAGAGAATCTTGGGCGACTTCAACCTCAACAGTAACGCTGAGAGAATCTTAGGCGACTTCAACCTCAACAGTAACGCTGAGAGAATCTTGGGTGATTACTACCTCAACAGGAACGCTGAGAGAACCTTGGGCGATTACTACCTCAACAGTAACGATGAGAGAATCTTGGGCGACTTCAACCTCAACAGTAACGCTGAGAGAATCTTGGGCGACTTCAACCTCAACAGTAACGATGAGATAATCTTGGGTGATTACTACCTCAACAGGAACGCTGAGAGAACCTTGGGCGATTACTACCTCAACAGGAACGCTGAGAGAACCTTGGGTGTCTTCTACTGGGATAAGAATCAGGGAGATCTTAGGGTCGATCTGACTGAACCGGAGAAGGCCTTTGACTGGATAAGAACCAGGAAAATCTTAGGGTCGATTTAACTGAACCGGGCAAGGTCTTGGAATCTTCAACTGGATAAGAATCAGGGAGATCTTAGGGTCGATCTGACTGAACCAGAGAAGGCCTTTGACTGGATAAGAATCAGGAAAATCTTAGGGTCGATTTAACTGAACCGGACAAGGTCTTGGAATATCTTCAACTGGATAAGAATCAGGGAGATCTTAGGGTCGATCTGACTGAACCAGAGAAGGCCTTTGACTGGATAAGAATCAGGAAAATCTTAGGGTCGATTTAACTGAACCGGACAAGGTCTTGAAATCTTCAACTGGATAAGAATCAGGGAGATCTTAGGGTCGATCTGACTGAACCAGAGAAGGCCTTTGACTGGATAAGAATCAGGAAAATCTTAGGGTCGATTTAACTGAACCGGACAAGGTCTTGGAATATCTTCAACTGGATAAGAATCAGGGAGATCTTAGGGTCGATCTGACTGAACCAGAGAAGGTCTTGAAATCTTCAACTGGATAAGAATCAGGGAGATCCTAGGGTCGATCTGACTGAACCAGAGAAGGCCTTTGACTGGATAAGAATCAGGAAAATCTTAGGGTCGATTTAACTGAACCGGACAAGGTCTTGGAATATCTTCAACTGGATAAGAATCAGGGAGATCTTAGGGTCGATCTGACTGAACCAGAGAAGGCCTTTGACTGGATAAGAATCAGGAAAATCTTAGGGTCGATTTAACTGAACCGGACAAGGTCTTGAAATATAGCTGAAAACTTAACTGGATCTTTCCTGAAAGGTAAAGGTCAGTCATATGTAATGCATGATATGGATCAAGCAATGATGTTCTCAATACAAATGAGATTTGTAAGATATGATGCATATATGCATGCTATAATGTATGCAAATGTGATGTTTATGAACGTATGTTTTTGTCTAGGAAAATAAATCCTTGACGGATGCCAGGAAGTCATATCCTGGGCTGTTGTTGGAGAATAGTGCTTTGTTGTCTCCGCTGGGGACGATAGTTGCAAGAATACCGGTAGGAGAAGATAACTCCGTTGGGGGATAAACTTGGCGAATAGAACACTCTGCGGGGAGAAAATTACTCTAGCGATCTTGCTGGGGAGCAATACTCTGTGGGAAGAGAGATACGTTGTTGAGATGTTGATGGTAACTTCGCTGGGGGATACCGTTGTTATGTTGGAAGTGTTAATAGACTCCGCTGGGGATAGGAAGACTTCGTCGGGGACGATCTTTCCACGGCTTTTGGCTGAGGATAACCCAGTTATATCCTGATAGGGAAATAACCTTTGAATACTGCCGGGGGACGCGTTCGTGCTCTGTAGGGGGGAAGCTTCCAGAATCTACTGGGGATAAACTTACTACTTGGGGAGATGGATTTCAACTTTCCTGGGGAAACTAGATTGGACTCTCCTGGGGAAAATTTGAATTATATTGGGGAAGTAACTCCATTGAATGTTTGATATACCGCCGGGGAACAATCTTTAGGTCAAGACTGTCGGGGATGCTTGTTGGGAATGTTTGTATATTGCTGGGGAATGTTGAGATCTGCGGGGGATACCCAACTTCCTTAAGGGCAGATTGTATAAATTTGCTTGGCGAGAGTGCATTGACTTGCTGGCTCTCTCTCTGGGGAATTAAGGTATATTGGCTACCTTCTTCAGCTGATCATACCTTGTACCTTGTGGACAGAGCAGTTAGATCGTTTGGACAACTCATCATTGCCCCTGTTTCTGAGGTGGGAGAGGAAGACCTGTGAGGTGCTGATAGTTGTTTGATGGACAAACCTTCTTCTGGTAGGCAAGTGATGAGCTGACAGGACATAGTCGTACGCTTTGATCCCTAACTTTTGCCTGGACCTCCCTTTCGGGTTTTCAGTCCACCGGGATACCCATTTTTGCCCAAGCCGCCTTTTCAGGTTTTCGACTTGCCGGGTGTACAGATTATTTTCATTTCACCCCTTATTTTTGCCTGAACCCTTTTGGTTCACTGGGAAGCCCTTATTTTTGCCTAGGCATGTCAACCTAGCGGGTCTTTAATTATGCGTAGTATTTTTTCGACTATGTCCACGCTCTCCGAATGTAGGGAGTTGCCCCTGTTAGAAGTGTTTTGTCATGCCCCAGAAGATGTTAGATCATGCAAGATTTGCTGCTGGAATTCCTCAAATGACTCAGGCGGAGATTTGCCCCAGGCTATTTGGTCTTTGAGAGATTCTCCGAATCTTGATTGGACTGCCCCAGGTGATGGACCATGACCATGTCGTGCCCCTTGATTGGAAGTGATTTTGTTCACTAGGTATTCATCGTGCGAATTTCCCTGTTGCTCGAACAAATATTCATATGCAAACAAAGTTATGTTAAAAATGCAAAGCTTATGTCTGTTTCGAAGTTTTTTTGGAAATGCATTCTTTTTCATAAAACAAGTGAATGTTTGTAAAACGTGATGTCAACTCTGTATTTTATCGCAAGCCTTAAGGAGTCAGGATACCTTTCGTAACAGTATGCTTTCGAACTAACCCATACTTCAGCTAGGACTTTTAAAGGTTGTAGCGTGGCCTGGTTCACGGTTTAAGAAACAAAGGATAAAGGCTCAAATTATTTGTACCCACCCGCTCTTCGTGATGTTCTTCAAACCTAAGCGCAGTTGATCGTGCGTTAGACCTTGTTTGAGTCTTTGTCCTGATGTTCCAATGATGGTTCAGATATTGATGATTTATTCTGAATAGGCAGTCATTTTTGTTTTGTTAAGGGTTTGTATGACCTCTTTCTTTTTGATTTCGTTATCCCCAAATTTTGCCTGAACTGTTTCTTTTGTGATTACAGTCAGCGGGATGCCCCAGTTTTGTAAGTCTCCTTCATAAGTTTTGACTTATTGGGTTTTTATTTTTGAGATATAACGACTGCCTATCCTTATGATTATTCGGAATCATCATTGTCTTCTCTTTTTTTCCGTAAGGACCTCTTTGGTGTCATTTGTTGTGCACTTGGATAAACTGAGAGAACTACCCTGCCCCAGGTTATGATAAAGGGTTTTAATTTTAGAAAAGAAAAAAACTCCTACTTCTTTGGCTCAGAGGGGTTGACGAGGGATTATCTTCCTTATAACTCCAGTGTTTAGGGATTGAAACAATGCCTGTACCTCATCAGCGGGGTCTGTTCAAAAGCATACTGTATATCGTGGTATCGTTTTCGTCATCCTCCCTTAAGAGGCTTAGAATTATTAATTAAGCGTTGATCATCAGAAAAAATATGAAAATAATTTGCATATAGTGAATACGAATATATTGCTTCAAAACAGACATATGCGATGCATTAATGAAATAACAACGTTTAACATGAGTAAATGTTTGAACAAAAGAAAATTACAACTTGAAAATCCTAATGAACAAAAGTCTTTTCATCTTCAGGGCTTGTTACTTCAAATGGTGAGCCTTGGAGGGATGGTAGAAAAACTCAGCCTGACCATCTTGTGTGAACTCCAATGCTCCTTCATCAATCAGGTCCTGGATCTTGTTCTTCAGAGCCCAACACTCATTTGTATCATGTCCTGGACTGGCAGAGTGGTAGGCACACCTTTTATTGGGATGATAGGTAGGAGATGTTGTGTTGGGGTTCCGGGGATGAGCCCTTAATGTGATCAGATTCAATCTCAATAGGCGTTGTAGAGCTTGAAACAGCGACATGTTGAGCTGGGTGAATTGCCTCCTGGGATTGTCTGGCTGAAGCTGGTGAAGTTGCTGCTAAGTTTGTGACCCTGAATCCATTTGAGGAGCTCTCCCCTTATCTCCTTGTCTCAAAGGTGGTTGAACGATGGCTGGATCTTTACCCTTAGACGTTTGCCCCAGCTGGTTACTCTGAAGCAGTTGGTTGACGAGAACTCCAAGCTCTTCTTGTCTTTGAGATAAGCCTTGAATGATAGTCACCTGCCCCAACATCTGGGCTCTCATTGCATCCACCTCAGCTTGCAGATGTTTCAGCCGTTCATCCTCAGCACTGTTCCTGACCAAAGTCCCCATGAGAAGTGTTCTCAGTTCTTCCTGCCCCTTGGATAGATTCAGGAGGATTTCCCCGAACTGGGTCTCTTGAGCATGAAGATCCTGGTTATCTTGTTGGGAGGCCATTGCTGAAATAAACAGCGCAGATGGTAAGTGGCCTGTCAAAAGGGTACCTGTAATGCAATGATATGTATGATATGCATGCAATGTTTTCAAGGACCTCGCGGGGTAAACAAGAAATTGGTTAGAGCTTGAATCTGGTGGCTTGATTGAAGGAACTTCATGTTATTGAGAGTCCTTCTTCAAAGGGTCAAAGGCTCACCATATCCAGTGGGTCATAGCCTCTGACTCAGATCCTCAACCTGGCTAGAGGAAAATAAATCCCATTTGCCCCTTGCTAGACATTCTGGTTCATCATGACCTGCATCACAAGCCCTTGAGATCCTTGAAATGGGTTAGGATGTATGCAAGGGTATGATGTTATGGTATGCATGGAGTGATGTAAGTAAACCCTGTTATGAGTCCCCATTAAGGACTATAAACAAAACCTGCAAGAAACTCAGTACACTCTGTTATGAGTCCCCATTAAGGACTATAAACAAAACCTGCAAGAAACTTAGTAAACCCTGTTATGAGTCCTACTTAAGGACTATAAACAAAACCTGTAAGTAGTTCATGTGTCAGATAACAAGCATGCAAGTAGTCAAGTATGAAGGCACACAAGTCACACAAGAGAAACCCTTAGAGTTTAGGCCAGCATGAGGTCTAGGTATTACCCTCTTTCAGTTTGTTGGTTCATACCTGTCCTATCAAAAGTAATCGGGTTCTTAGAGGATCCCAATATCATTGACTACCCTCAATCGGTCATAACTCCAGCATCGCAATCTTTTCTTGCGGCCAGAACCATCACGAGAGTTTAGCCTCAATGGGCGTAGCATACTGCTACTGTTCTGTTGGCCAAGTTGTGTCATTTAAGGTTCTAAGGTCTGTTGGTGTTTAATGACTCCTCAGGAGACCCATATTCTCCTCGTTGCAACACAAGGGATATCGGTACAGACCAAGGTGCCACACCAACGTAGCCACTGCTTCACCCGTGTCAGTCTACGCCGGACAGGTCCCTCACAGCTTATGCTACCTAAACAGGGTATCCCCAGATCCGGGTTAGGATCTATGTAACTCCCAAGACAAGCCCACAATATTAAAGCAAACAAGTCAAAACAATTGAAAACACAGTTATGAACTATCCTAAGGTACACCTCACTTTATAAGATTCCCTAGCAGAGTCGCCAGTTCTGTGATCGGTGGATCTGGAACTGACTGTTTAACGCTGGTTCGCGAAATGTCGCGGAAGCAAGAGTCGCCACCGTCTTTTATTTTCTCCAAATGGAAAGGACAAAAGCACAGAAAAATTCCTTATAGAGATAGTTTCTCAGTTCGGGAGGTAGATTTATAGAAAGGGAAGGTGTTAGCACCCTTTCTATCCATGGTTATCTATGGGCTCTTAGATACTTGCTCATTTGTGTTTTCAAAATGTTTGTTTTCTTTTCAACTGTGGGTTTAAAAAAAGTTTCGTTTAAAATTTCAGTTCGACTCTTGTATCAGTCCTCAAGAGTGTTTGAAAAATTGCTGTTGAAAGTTTTTTGAAAGGTGTCGGTGTGAAAAGAAGTTTTTGTTTTGTTTTGAAATTAGAGCAAGTATCTACGAGTTATCTACCTACCCTAAGGAATTCGTCTGTGTAAATGTCCTTAAAGTAGTGCCATCCCACCATTGAGAGGTAGGTAGCACCACCGTTGGAATTGTTCGGGTCAATTCGAGGGTTCGGGACAGTGTGGTCACCAGAGTAATAGGAAGACACCTTAGAAGCTACCCTCATGCCATTTTCATGGACATGAGGACTTACTAAAACATCCTCTACTCGACGACCACTTTTCGAGGGGCAAGGCAACAGTGAGGCGTACCCTAGGGGTGGTGTGTGAATTGTGTGTCATTTTCAGTTATATTTGGCTTGTTCATGCATTGGTGATCTACGCTTTGTTTTTATTTTTTTGCATTCATTCTTTCATGCAAGTTATTAACAGTTAAAAGATGCGGAATTAAAAGTCCTACGCTATTACAAAGGCGCGGGTCTACATCGCCAAATTAATCCAAGACCCGATTTGAAATAAAATAAAATGCGGAAAGATAAATGTCCTAATTAATCTATTACAAGGCTTTGGAGTAATTACATGAAATTTATAAGAAAAGAAATAAAATAAGCGCGCGAAACGAAATTATAATCGAAAGCGAGGGCGTTGGACCCTTTTAAAGAAATTAAATTACAATTAATAAATTAATTAAGTTAAATAAAGGAAAAAGACTTATTTTTTGTATTTTTTGTACTTTATGAAATTAAGAAAATTAATGGAATTAAAAACCCTAATTCTAAACTATTTTTAATTTGTTAAAAAAAATTTAAGTTGTAACCTAATTTACATTAATTATTTACATGACAATTTTATTCACAAAAAATAATTAATACTTAATAATGGCAAAAGAAAAGAAAAAGAATAAAAGTATTAAAACCCTAATTCTACATTTTTTAGTTTATTAAAAAAAACATTAAAATTCAACCTAAAATTAAAACTAAATTAGTTAGCAAAATTTATTTACAAAATAATATTAATTAATATTAACAAAGCATATTTTTTATTGTTTTATGATTTTCTGATTTTTTTTATATTTTATGAAAATTAATTTTGATGAATTAACTAAAATAAATAAAACAAAATAAATAGAAAAAATAAAAAGAAAGAAAATAAAATGCAAACCAATGGGGGGTGTTGACCCCAATTTTGGAGGTAAATTGAGCAATCAGGCCCAATGAATTCAAGCCTTTGGTTGACTTTTCAAGGACGCGTGTGGATCTGCTGACCAAGGTGCATGGTGGAGATCCTGTGTTGGCCCTTGGATTCATCTCCTGAGACGCGTGGCAAGCTCCAGCGCTGGATGTTTGGTGGACTTCTGGACATGTTGGGTACCTAATCACGTTGCAAGAAAAAATAGAAAGGAATATGGGGGACCTGGGGATCGAACCCAGGTCCCAAGGCTTGCAGACATCACTTTCCACCAACTGAGCTAGGCACGCGTATTCGTTAGTATAATAGGATGGAATTAATATATGTAACAAATAAACATTATGCTGAAACCAAATAAAAAACGCGCTGAATTTCAAATATGCCAATCACACGCTTACAACTCATCTTCTTCTCCACTTCTTCGTTTTGGCCTGAAAAAAAAGCAAGGATAGCGGGGGTTTTAAACCCCCACTAAATGGTGCATGTGAAAATAGCGAACAGAACACCGTTGCTCATAAATTGAGTGCGATATATGGAATCAGTTCGTATGAAGGTCACGAGTCTAATGGTCCAGGTCTTGTGATTCAATTTTTCCATATGAATGAAGCCCTCTTTTTAAGCTTCTGAAACCCTAATGCGTGTTCATGGTGGATTCTCATACAAGTCTTAAAAACTCAATTGAATAGCACTGTTAGCTTCAGAATGATTAAATTAGTACAAATCAAGCATTAGAAATTAAAAACAACGCATGAATCATGAGACACGAATATGCAAAGAGTTTGAGAAAGTTTGATTTCTATATACCAATTCCTGAGGTTAGAAGAGTGGAAAGGGATTGAGAAAGCTTCCTAGTTATCCCAGCAAGCCTTTGGAATCGTTCTTTTGCCTTGAAACTCACCCTAGCTATTAAATCAGTTTTCAGAAAATTTGGAAAAAATGCAAAGTTATGCTTTGGTTTGAGGCGCAGCTTGAAGGTTCTGAGCATTAGGTTTAGGTTTCTACTTATGTGAGGAATGAATTAGGGTAGAAATTTCAACCAAAAACCTTTGCATTCAATGCTTTTGAGATTTGATTTCCATGGATCTTTTTCAATCTTTCCCATGCCCTTTTGATATCAATCATGGCCAAATCTTTCCAAATTGAGTGTGCATGAAATCTTGGAGTTATGATAGACCTATTAGCTGCATAAAAAGATTTAAAATGCATGCTTGAGTATTTTTGTCATATTTTATTTAATTAAATGAATTAATAGTGATAAAAATTCAAATAAATAATAAAAAATGATGAAATAAATCCCCTTTGGGTCAAATGGTCGTGCATAGCCTTTGGATAATGATTCTTGGAAGAAAATGTGGCCCATTAGCAATTTTGAGGCATTTGAAGCAAAGTTGACTTTTCAAAATTCCCAAAAATTTCCCAACTTCCACAAGGCATATCTTGCTCAATGTTTAAGCTTTGATCATGTTCTTGGACATTTTGGAAAGGTCTTGAAGTCCTATAACCAATGCCTTTGGTCCCATGTCATTTTGATTTACCAATCTCAAGTTATGGTCTTTGACTTAAAGTGCCTTTTTGTTGACTTTTGAAAATGACCTATAATGTTGAGATTGATAACTTTTTGTGAGAGCCTTTCTTGGACTTGAAGTGTGAAGAGGAGTTGTAGGAAATGTCTTTATCTTAAAAATGAGATTTGGATTGAATTTTTCTGATAAACCATGTGGAAGTTATGCCTTGGTCAAGTTACAGTTGACTTTTTCAACTGTCCAAGAATGGAAACTTTTGCATCTTGAGACTTTTTGAGCCATGCCTTGAGAATCATGATCAAGAATTGATCAAATGATGTTTGTGGCTTCAAAATAAGATGTTGACCAAAAATTTGGACTTTTGACTGTCAAATGACCATTTTACCCCTACATTTGACTGTTGAGCAGTTAGGGTTTTTGACTGTGCAATTTTGTGCTGTAAATCTTGAAACTTGGCATAAGGATGCTTAACAATGTTTGTAGGCATGTGGTACTTGATTGGACCCTTGAAAACTTCAACTTCTTTGACAGAACCAAAACCCTAGTTTTTGACTGTTAGGAGCCCTTGAACTGTGCAACCCTTGGGATATTTTGAAGCATGCTTTTGGCAAATCTTGAAGAATATGGGAGGGAAAATTTTGGGGTACAACAGTTGCCCCTTTTCAATCTTCTTAGACCTGAGGATGTAGATTGGCTGACGCGCCTTTCGTAATCCGAAGGTGGAAGATGATTGAACACTAGAGTGCCCAGAAATTTGCGCTCACATAATAATGTGATGGGGGGAATGGGCTTACAGATGCCATTTGGAGATTAGTGGATAGGAAGATGGGCTTATAGATGCCATGTTGAGAGGTGGTGGAAGGTGGATGGGCTTATAGATGCCATCTGGGTGTCAATCGCGTAAGAGATTCCTTAGCGAGAACTTGCGTACCTGAAAAAGAAAATGATTACCTGGCCTGTTACAGGAGCTGGTCTTCAAACTCTTTGTACAGATGCGCCCTGACTGGTTATAGGAGTCGGGTCAGGGGCTTCAAAAGGTGATGAATGAATCAGGGATGGTTACTACCTCAACGGGACGGTGAGAGAACCTTGGATGATTGCTACCTCAACAGGAACGCTGAGAGAACCTTGGACGATTACTACCTCAACAGGAATGCTGAGAGAATCTTTGGGCGATTACTACCTCCACAGTAACGGGGAGAGAACCATAGGTGACTTCAATCTCAACAGTAACGATGAGAGAATCTTGGGTGACTTCAACCTCAACAGTAACGCTGAGAGAATCTTGGACGACTTCAACCTCAACAGTAACGCTGAGAGAATCTTGGGCGACTTCAACCTCAACAGTAACACTGAGAGAATCTTGGGCGACTTCAACCTCAACAGTAACGCTGAGAGAATCTTGGGCGACTTCAACCTCAACAGTAACGCTGAGAGAATCTTGGGCGACTTCAACCTCAACAGTAACGCTGAGAGAATCTTGGGCGACTTCAACCTCAACAGTAACGCTAAGAGAATCTTGGGCGACTTCAACCTCAACAGTAACGCTGAGAGAATCTTGGGCGACTTCAACCTCAACAGTAACGCTGAGAGAATATTGGGTGATTACTACCTCAACAGGAATGCTGAGAGAACCTTGGGTGATTACTACCTCAACAGTAACGCTGAGAGAATCTTGGGCGACTTCAACCTCAACAGTAACGCTGAGAGAATCTTGGGCGACTTCAACCTCAACAGTAACGATGAGAGAATCTTGGGTGATTACTACCTCAACAGGAACGCTGAGAGAACCTTGGGCGATTACTACCTCAACAAGAACGCTGAGAGAACCTTGGGTGTCTTCTACTGGGATAAGAATCAGGGAGATCTTAGGGTCGATCTGACTGAACCGGAGAAGGCCTTTGACTGGATAAGAACCAGGAAAATCTTAGGGTCGATTTAACTGAACCGGGCAAGGTCTTGGAATCTTCAACTGGATAAGAATCAGGGAGATCTTAGGGTCGATCTGACTGAACCAGAGAAGGCCTTTGACTGGATAAGAATCAGGAAAATCTTAGGGTCGATTTAACTGAACCGGACAAGGTCTTGGAATATCTTCAACTGGATAAGAATCAGGGAGATCTTAGGGTCGATCTGACTGAACCAGAGAAGGCCTTTGACTGGATAAGAATCAGGAATATCTTAGGGTCGATTTAACTGAACCGGACAAGGTCTTGAAATCTTCAACTGGATAAGAATCAGGGAGATCTTAGGGTCGATCTGACTGAACCAGAGAAGGCCTTTGACTGGATAAGAATCAGGAAAATCTTTGGGTCGATTTAACTGAACCGGATAAGGTCTTGGAATATCTTCAACTGGATAAGAATCAGGGAGTTCTTAGGGTCGATCTGACTGAACCAGAGAAGGTCTTGAAATCTTCAACTGGATAAGAATCAGGGAGATCTAAGGGTCGATCTGACTGAACCAGAGAAGGCCTTTGACTGGATAAGAATCAGGAAAATCTTAGGGTCGATTTAACTGAACCGGACAAGGTCTTGGAATATCTTCAACTGGATAAGAATCAGGGAGATCTTAGGGTCGATCTGACTGAACCAGAGAAGGCCTTTGACTGGATAAGAATCAGGAAAATCTTAGGGTCGATTTAACTGAACCGGACAAGGTCTTGAAATATAGCTGAAAACTTAACTGGATCTTTCCTAAAAGGTAAAGGTCAGTCATATGTAATGCATGATATGGATCAAGCAATGATGTTCTCAACACAAATAAGATTTGTAAGATATGATGCATATATGCATGCTATAATGTATGCAAATGTGATGTTTATGAACGTATGTTTTTGTCTAGGAAAATAAATCCTTGACGGATGCCGGGAAGTCATATCCTGGGCTGCTGTTGGAGAATAGTGCTTTGTTGTCTCCGCTGGGGACGATAGTTGCAAGAATACCGGTAGGAGAAGATAACTCCGTTGGGGGATAAACTTGGCGAATAGAACACTCTGCGGGGAGAAAATTACTCTAGCGATCTTGATGGGGAGCAATACTCTGTGGGAAGAGAGATACGTTGTTGAGATGTTGATGGTAACTTCGCTGGGGGATACCGTTGTTATGTTGGAAGTGTTAATAGACTCTGCTGGGGATAGGAAGACTTCGTCGGGGACGATCTTTCCGTGGCTTTTGGCTGAGGATAACCCAGTTATATCCTGATAGGGAAATAACCTTTGAATACTGCCGGGGGACGCGTTCGTGCTCTGTAGGGGGGAAGCTTCCAGAATCTACTGGGGATAAACTTACTGCTTGGGGAGATGGATTTCAACTTTCCGGGGGAAACTGGATTGGACTCTCCTGGGGAAAATTTGAATTATATTGGGGAAGTGACTCCATTGAATGTTTGATATACCGCCGGGGAACAATCTTTAGGTCAAGACTGTCGGGGATGCTTGTTGGGAATGTTTGTATATTGCTGGGGAATGTTGAGATCTGCGGGGGATACCCAACTTCCTTAAGGGCAGATTGTATAACTTTGCTTGGCGAGAGTGCATTGACTTGCTGGCTCTCTCTCTGGGGAATTAAGGTATATTGGCTACCTTCTTCAGCTGATCATACCTTGTACCTTGTGGACAGAGCAATTAGATCGTTTGGACAACTCATCATTGCCCCTGTTTCTGAGGTGGGAGAGGAAGACCTGTGAGGTGCTGATAGTTGTTTGATGGACAAACCTTCTTCTGGTAGGCAAGTGATGAGCTGACAGGACATAGTCGTACGCTTTCATCCCTAACTTTTGCCTGGACCTCCCTTTCGGGTTTTCAGTCCACCGGGATACCCATTTTTGCCCAAGCCGCCTTTTCAGGTTTTCGACTTGTCGGGTGTACAGATTATTTTCATTTCATCCCTTATTTTTGCCCGAACCCTTTTGGTTCGCTGGTAAGCCCTTATTTTTGCCTAGGCATGTCAACCTAGCGGGTCTTTAATTATGCGTAGTATTTTTTCGACTATGTCCATGCTCTCCGAATGTAGGTAGTTGCCCCTGTTAGAAGTGTTTTGTCATGCCCCGGAAGATGTTTGATCATGCAAGATTTGCTGCTGGAATTCCTCAAATGACTCAGGCGGAGATTTGCCCCAGGCTATTTGGTCTTTGAGAGATTCTCTGAATCTTGATTGGACTGCCCCAGGTGATGGACCATGATCATGTCGTGCCCCTTGATTGGAAGTTATTTTGTTCACTAGGTATTCATCGTGCGAATTTCCCTGCTGCTCGAACAAATATTCATATGCAAACAAAGTTATGTTAAAAATGCAAAGCTTATGTCTGTTACGAAGTTTTTTTGGAAATGCATTCTTTTTCATAAAACAAGTGAATGTTTGTAAAACGTGATGTCAACTCCGTATTTTATCGCAAGCCTTAAGGAGTCAAGATACCTTTCGTAACAGTATGCTTTCGAACTAACCCATGCTTCAGCTAGGACTTTTAAAGGTTGTAGTGTGGCCTGGTTCACGGTTTAAGAAACAAAGGATAAAGGCTCAAATTATTTGTACCCACCCGCTCTTCGTGATGTTCTTCAAACCTAAGCTCAGTTGATCGTGCGTTAGACCTTGTTTGAGTCTTTGTCCTGATGTTCTAATGATGGTTCAGATATTGATGATTTATTCTGAATAGGCAGTCATTTTTGTTTTGTTGAGGGTTTGTATGACCTCTTTCTTTTTGATTTCGTTATCCCCAAATTTTGCCTGAACTGTTTCTTTTGTGATTACAGTCAGCGGGATGCCCCAGTTTTGTAAGTCTCCTTCATAGGTTTTGACTTATTGGGTTTTTATTTTTGAGATATAACGACTTCCTATCCTTATGATTATTCGGAATCATCATTGTCTTCTCTTTTTTTTCGTAAGGACCTCTTTGGTGTCATTTGTTGTGCACTTGGATCAACTGAGAGAACTACCCTGCCCCAGGTTATGATAAAGGGTTTTAATTTTCGAAAAGAAAAAAACTCCTACTTCTTTGGCTCAGAGGGGTTGACGAGGGATTATCTTCCTTATAACTCCAGTGTTTAGGGATTGAAACAATGCCTGTACCTCATCAGCGGGGTCTGTTCAAAAGCATACTGTATATCGTGGTATCATTTTCGTCATCCTCCCTTAAGAGGCTTAGAATTATTAATCGAGCGTTGATCATCAGAAAAAATATGAAAATAATTTGCATATAGTGAATACGAATATATTGCTTCAAAACAGACATATGCGATGCATTAATGAAATAACAACGTTTAACATGAGTAAATGTTTGAACAAAAGAAAATTACAACTTGAAAATCCTAATGAACAAAAGTCTTTTCATCTTCAGGGCTTGTTACTTCAAATGGTGAGCCTTGGAGGGATGGTAGAAAAACTCAGCCTGACCATCTTGTGTGAACTCTAATGCTCCTTCATCAATCAGGTCCTGGATCTTGTTCTTCAGAGCCCAACACTCATTTGTATCATGTCCTGGACTGGCAGAGTGGTAGGCACACCTTTTATTGGGATGATAGGTAGGAGATGTTGTGTTGGGGTTCCGGGGATGAGCCCTTAATGTGATCAGATTCAATCTCAACAGGCGTTGTAGAGCTTGAAACAGCGACATGTTGAGCTGGGTGAATTGCCTCCTGGGCTTGTCTGGCTGAAGCTGGTGAAGTTGCTGCTGAGTTTGTGACCCTGAAGACATTTGAGGAGCTCTCCCCTTATCTCCTTGTCTCAAAGGTGGTTGAACGATGGCTGGCTCTTTACCCTTAGACGTTTGCCCCAGTTGGTTACTTTGAAGCAGTTGGTTGACGAGAACTCCAAGCTCTTCTTGTCTTTGAGCTAAGCCTTGAATGATAGTCACCTGCCCCAGCATCTGGGCTCTCATTGCATCCACCTCAGCTTGCAGATGTTTCAGCCGTTCATCCTCAGCACTGTTCCTGACCAAAGTCCCCATGAGAAGTGTTCTCAGTTCTTCCTGCCCCTTGGATAGATTCAGGAGGATTTCCTTGAACTGGGTCTCTTGAGCATGAAGATCCTGGTTATCTTGTTGGGAGGCCATTGCTGAAATAAACAGTGCAGATGGTAAGTGGCCTGTCAAAAGGGTACCTGTAATGCAATGATATGTATGATATGCATGCAATTTTTTCAAGGACCTCGCGGGGTAAACAAGAAATTGGTTAGAGCTTGAATCTGGTGGCTTGATTGAAGGAACTTCATGTTATTGAGAGTCCTTCTTCAAAGGGTCAAAGGCTCACCATATCCAGTGGGTCATAGCCTCTGACTCAGATCCTCAACCTGGCTAGAGGAAAATAAATCCCCTTTGCCCCTTGCTAGACATTCTGGTTCATCATGACCTGCATCACAAGCCCTTGAGATCCTTGAAATGGGTTAGGATGTATGCAAGGGTATGATGTTATGGTATGCATGGAGTGATGTAAGTAAACCCTGTTATGAGTCCCCATTAAGGACTATAAACAAAACCTGCAAGAAACTCAGTACACTCTGTTATGAGTCCCCATTAAGGACTATAAACAAAACCTGCAAGAAACTTAGTAAACCCTGTTATGAGTCCTACTTAAGGACTATAAACAAAACCTGCAAGTAGTTCATGTGTCAGATAACAAGCATGCAAGTAGTCAAGTATGAAGGCACACAAGTCACACAAGAGAAGCCCTTAGAGTTTAGGCCAGCATGAGGTCTAGGTATTACCCTCTTTCAGTTTGTTGGTTCATACCTGTCCTATCAAAAGTAACCGGGTTCTTAGAGGATCCCAATATCATTGACTACCTTTAATCGGTCATAACTCCAGCATCGCAATCTTTTCTTGCGGCCAGAACCATCACGAGAGTTTAGCCTCAATGGGCGTAGCATACTGCTACTGTTCTATTGGCCAAGTTGTGTCATTTAAGGTTCTAAGGTCTGTTGGTGTTTAATGACTCCTCAGGAGACCCATATTCTCCTCGTTGCAACACAAGGGATATCGGTACAGACCAAGGTGCCACACCAATGTAGCCACTGCTTCACCCGTGTCGGTCTACACCGGACAGGTCCCTCACAGCTTATGCTACCTAAACAGGGTATCCCCAGATCCGGGTTAGGATCTATGTAACTCCCAAGACAGGCCCACAATATTAAAGCAAACAAGTCAAAACAATTGAAAACACAGTTATGAACTATCCTAAGGTACACCTCACTTTATAAGATTCCCTAGCAGAGTCGCCAATTCTGTGATCGGTGGATCTGGAACTGACTGTTTAACGCTGGTTCGCGAAATGTCGCGGAAGCAAGAGTCGCCACCGTCTTTTATTTTCTCCAAATGGAAAGGACAAAAGCACAGAAAAATTCCTTATAGAGATAGTTTCTCAGTTCGGGAGGTAGATTTATAGAAAGGGAAGGTGTTAGCACCCTTTCTATCCATGGTTATCCATGGGCTCTTAGATACTTGCTCATTTGTGTTTTCAAAATGTTTGTTTGCTTTTCAACTGTGGGTTTAAAAAAAGTTTCGTTTAAAATTTCAGTTCGACTCTTGTATCAGTCCTCAAGAGTGTTTGAAAAATTGCTTTTGAAAGTTTTTTGAAAGGTGTCGGTGTGAAAAGAAGTTTTTGTTTTGTTTTGAAATTAGAGCAAGTATCTACGAGTTATCTACCTACCCTAAGGAATTCGTCTGTGTAAATGTCCTTAAAGTAGTGTCATCCCACCATTGAGAGGTAGGTAGCACCACCGTTGGAAGTGTTCGGGTCAATTCGAGGGTTTGGGACAGTGTGGTCACCAGAGTAATAGGAAGACACCTTAGAAGCTACCCTCATGCCATTTTCATGGACATGAGGACTTACTAAAACATCCTCTACTCGACGACCACTTTTCGAGGGGCAAGGCAACAGTGAGGCGTACCCTAGGGGTGGTGTGTGAATTGTGTGTCATTTTCAGTTATATTTGGCTTGTTCATGCATTGGTGATCTACGCTTTGTTTTTATTTTTTTGCATTCATTCTTTCATGCAAGTTATTAACAGTTAAAAGATGCGGAATTAAAAGTCCTACGCTATTACAAAGGCGCGGGTCTACATCGCCAAATTAATCCAAGACCCGATTTGAAATAAAATAAAATGCGGAAAGATAAATGTCCTAATTAATCTATTACAAGGCTTTGGAGTAATTATATGAAATTTTTAAGAAAAGAAATAAAATAAGCGCGCGAAACGAAATTATAATCGAAAGCGAGGGCGTTGGACCCTTTTAAAGAAATTAAATTACAATTAATAAATTAATTAAGTTAAATAAAGAAAAAAGACTTATTTTTTGTATTTTTTGTACTTTATGAAATTAAGAAAATTAATGGAATTAAAAACCCTAATTCTAAACTATTTTTAATTTGTTAAAAAAAATTTAAGTTGTAACCTAATTTACATTAATTATTTACATGACAATTTTATTCACAAAAAATAATTAATACTTAATAATGGCAAAAGAAAAGAAAAAGAATAAAAGTATTAAAACCCTAATTCTACATTTTTTAGTTTATTAAAAAAAACATTAAAATTCAACCTAAAATTAAAACTAAATTAGTTAGCAAAATTTATTTACAAAATAATATTAATTAATATTAACAAAGCATATTTTTTATTGTTTTATGATTTTCTGATTTTTTTTATATTTTATGAAAATTAATTTTGATGAATTAACTAAAATAAATAAAACAAAATAAATAGAAAAAATAAAAAGAAAGAAAATAAAATGCAAACCAATGGGGGGTGTTGACCCCAATTTTGGAGGTAAATTGAGCAATCAGGCCTAATGAATTCAAGCCTTTGGTTGACTTTTCAAGGACGCGTGTGGATCTGCTGACCAAGGTGCATGGTGGAGATCCTGTGTTGGCCCTTGGATTCATCTCCTGAGACGCGTGGCAAGCTCCAGCGCTGGATGTTTGGTGGACTTCTGGACATGTTGGGTACCTAATCACGTTGCAAGAAAAAATAGAAAGGAATATGGGGGACCTGGGGATCGAACCCAGGTCCCAAGGCTTGCAGACATCACTTACCACCAACTGAGCTATGCACGCGTATTCGTTAGTATAATAGGATGGAATTAATATATGTAACAAATAAACATTATGCTGAAACCAAATAAAAAACGCGTTGAATTTCAAATATGCCAATCACACGCTTACAACTCATCTTCTTCTCCACTTCTTCGTTTTGGCCTGAAAAAAAAGGAAAGGATAGCGGGGGTTTTACACCCCCACTAAATGGTGCATGTGAAAATAGCGAACAGAACACCGTTGCTCATAAATTGAGCGCGATATATGGAATCAGTTCGTATGAAGGTCACGAGTCTAATGGTCCAGGTCTTGTGATTCAATTTTTCCATATGAATGAAGCCCTCTTTTTAAACTTCTGAAACCCTAATGCGTGTTCATGGTGGATTCTCATACAAGTCTTAAAAACTCAATTGAATAGCATTGTTAGCTTCAGAATGATTAAATTAGTACAAATCAAGCATTAGAAATTAAAAACAACGCATGAATCATGAGACACGAATATGCAAAGAGTTTGAGAAAGTTTGATTTCTATATACCAATTCCTGAGGTTAGAAGAGTGGAAAGGGATTGAGAAAGCTTCCTAGTTATCCCAGCAAGCCTTTGGAATCGTTCTTTTGCCTTGAAACTCACCCTAGCTATGAAATCAGTTTTCAGAAAATTTGGAAAAAATGCAAAGTTATGCTTTGGTTTGAGGCGCAGCTTGAAGGTTCTGAGCATTAGGTTTAGGTTTCTACTTATGTGAGGAATGAATTAGGGTAGAAATTTCAACCAAAAACCTTTGCATTCAATGCTTTTGAGATTTGATTTCCATGGATCTTTTTCAATCTTGCCCATGCCCTTTTGATATCAATCATGGCCAAATCTTTCCAAATTTAGTGTGCACGAAATCTTGGAGTTATGATAGACCTATTAGCTGCATAAAAAGATTTAAAATGCATGCTTGAGTATTTTTGTCATATTTTATTTAATTAAATGAATTAATAGTGATAAAAATTCAAATAAATAATAAAAAATGATGAAATAAATCCCCTTTGGGTCAAATGGTCGTGCATAGCCTTTGGATAATGATTCTTGGAAGAAAATGTGGCCCATTAGCAATTTTGAGGCATTTGAAGCAAAGTTGACTTTTCAAAATTCCCAAAAATTTCCCAACTTCCACAAGGCATATCTTGCTCAATGTTTAAGCTTTGATCATGTTCTTGGACATTTTGGAAAGGTCTTGAAGTCCTATAACCAATGCCTTTGGTCCCATGTCATTTTGATTTACCAATCTCAAGTTATGGTCTTTGACTTAAAGTGCCTTTTTGTTGACTTTTGAAAATGACCTATAATGTTGAGATTGATAACTTTTTGTGAGAGCCTTTCTTGGACTTGAAGTGTGAAGAGGAGTTGTAGGAAATGTCTTTATCTTAAAAATGAGATTTGGATTGAATTTTTCTGATAAACCATGTGGAAGTTATGCCTTGGTCAAGTTACAGTTGACTTTTTCAACTGTCCAAGAATGGAAACTTTTGCATCTTGAGACTTTTTGAGCCATGCCTTGAGAATCATGATCAAGAATTGATCAAATGATGTTTGTGGCTTCAAAATAAGATGTTGACCAAAAATTTGGACTTTTGACTATCAAATGACCATTTTACCCCTACAGTTGATTGTTGAGCAGTTAGGGTTTTTGACTGTGCAATTTTGTGCTGTAAATCTTGAAACTTGGCATAAGGATGCTTGACAATGTTTGTAGGCATGTGGGACTTGATTGGACCCTTGAAAACTTCAACTTCTTTGACAGAACCAAAACCCTAGTTTTTGACTGTTAGGAGGCCCTTGAACTGTGCAACCCTTGGGATATTTTGAAGCATGCTTTTGGCAAATCTTGAAGAATATGGGAGGGCAAATTTTGGGGTACAACACAATCCATCTTCATACAACAAGATAAATAAATGCACTCACAAGAAGTTATGAATTTAGACATTATAGGTCATTTTTGAAAGTCAACAAAAAACACCTTTTTTGTCAAAGCCTATAACTTGAGCATGGAACATCAAAATGAGATGAGGCCAAAATGGTTTGTTAGAGGAGATCTCAATATTTCTAAAAAGTCCAATAACACCTCCAAAAGTTCAAAATTGGAGAAGTTATGCATTGTTGAAGTTGGACTTTTTTACAAAATTGCCAAAAGTCGACTATCCCCAAAACTTTAAATTTTGTCAAATGGGCCCATTCTTTTCCACTTGATTTGAGTTTGCAGTGTAGCCCACGTGCCCTAGCCTCAACCATGTGCCTATATCTCATTTTTATTATTTAATTTGATTTTTATTTGAATTTATTCATTTTAAATCAAATAAAATCATATAAAATCCAAGGCATTGATAATTCATGATTTTTTGGTTGCTTTAGGCTTTGAATACAGCTCTTATGTGAATCAAATTCGAATCAAGGCTTGTATGCACAAAAAGATCCAAATCAAATCAAATTTGGAAGGTTTTAATGGTGGAATCAAATCCAATTCATGAGCATTGATATGGAGAGATTTGTACCAAGTTTCTTACCCTAATGCAGTACACATTACATAAGGAGGCTAAAGCACATGAAATAAGGGTGGGCAAGCATTGGTTGAGGCAGAACAAAAGTGAGAAAAATCACAAAAAAGTGAGAGACCAAAATCAGGGTTATAGGCGTTTTCAAGGATCAAGACTTGTCCCAATCGATTCCTGGACATTCACACAAGCCAATTCGATCAAAACCACGCATCCTCAAGCCTCCAAACGCGCTGTAAGTCTCACGCTATTCACCCTTGTTCTTGATTTTGATTTGAATCATTCTGGCATCTATTGAACAAACTAATAGCATATTTGTAACCCTCATATCATTTGCAAACTGATGGTAATAGCCAATTTCATTTATGTACCCTGTATAGAAAATCATCATAGCTAGGGTTCTTCGTTTGCTTTTAGGGTTTTCTATTTCAGGTAAAATTGAGACACAAGAAGAACATGGTTTTGATCAGGAGGCCATGACGAACTGAACCATGTTCTTGGAATATATTTATATGGCCTGGAGAGGATTTTTGAACAAGGCTACGCTTTTAGCTGCGGATACAAATCCGCAGGTAATTTTTACAGGGGTTTGAGGACAGGGACGATGAGGTGTCCTCCGTCCATTGGCTATTTCAAATCTTGGCGCCTTTTTTTATTTTCTGACCAATTGATTTTGTTTTATTATATTATTATTCCTTTGCATTATCATAACAAACCAAGCAGCGTGGCTCAGTGGTAACCTTGGCAATGCACTCTCCTTCAGGACCTGGGTTCGAATCCCAGGTCCCCCATTTTCTCAATAATTTTCGTTTTCAGGTGATTGTATGCATGCTCAAGCTTGGACTATACCATATGCCCTCACTCAATCAAGCGCCAGATGGCCAATGGCCAGATCTGGTGATCAATGACTGGAGGTCCACCAAGAGCCAAGTCAATATGCCCACACTGGATCAAAGAAAGTCAAACGAGCCAACTTCTAATGGGCCAAGGAATTGCTTTCCACACCACCTAAAATCAGGCCCAACTCCTCTCTTTTTATTTATCTTGTTATTTTATTTAATTGTTTATTTCATTTATTTAATTTTCTAACCAATCACAAAATTTTGTTTTCATTAAATAAAATCAAAAAATGTTTTTATTTCAATCAAATTTTAAACTTTTATTTTTCTTAATAAATTTATTAATTGATTAGGTCTTTAATTAGAAAACTTTAATTCATTTTTGTAAATAATTTTAATTAATTAGATTTAATTAGATATTAACCACTAATTTAATCATTTTCAATTTCTTTCCTAAATAATCAAAAAACTCCAAAAATAATTTATTTTTCATTTAATTAATTTGTTTAATTTAATTTAGTTATTTAATTTAGGATTAGTTTCTTTTCTTAAAATAAAAACAACAAAAAAAAGACATTTTCTTTAACCAAAAGGGTCAAAACCCTAAATTTCGCACTCGATCTAATTTCCCGCGTGCTTTATTTATTTTTATCATATTAATGTATCTGCTTCCGGATTGTAATAGTTAAATAGGGCATTTAATTATTTTTATCGTTTTATTTTATTTTTTAAAGGGTTTGTCTTTGGCGATGTAAATACCCGACGCCTTGTAATTTAAATTCCGCATTTTATTTCCGCAAATTATAACTGCTAGATGTTTGATAATAGGATTTGCATGACAAGACTGAATGTTTTAACCTAAAATCAAATTAGATCACCCTTAACATGTGCAAAGATAAAAATAACTGAAATCAACACACTCGCACATGCGCACTCCTAGGGTACACCCCACTTGGTTGCCTTCGTACACGGTCATTGAGTATGGGATGTTTTAGAGGTTGCCCTCTTGTCTAAAAGATCATAGTTGCCTCGAAATGGTTGCCTCAGATATTGTTGCCTCAAACAAATGATCTAAGACATTATGGTTACCGCTAAGGCGTCCTAACATTGCTTTAGTGACTGTATGTCCCTCATTCGAATTGACCCTCAAACTCCAACAATAGTGCTACCTACTCACTAATAGTAGGATAGCATTGTCTAAAGGAAATTAGCATAGAACGGTTCCTTTTTCGAGTAGGTAGATTAGTTCTTAGATACTTGCTCATCCAAAAAACAAAACTTTTTCACACTTACACTCCTTTTTAAACAAAGTTTTCAAAAACACTTCATTACACTCTTGAAGACAGAAGCAAGAGTTAAATCGAAGTTAAAAACAAAAACTTTTTCAAAACCCACAAGCACAAAGAAAACAATTTTGAAAATAATGAGCAAGTACCTAAGAGCCTGTGGATAACCACAGATAGAAAGGGTGCTAATACCTTCCCTTTCTATAATCTACCCCCCGTACTCAGAAAATCTCAAAAAATGAATTTTTATGTGCTTTTTTCCTTTCCTTGTTGGATAAAATAAAAGTCGGTGGCGACTCTTGCTTACCGCGACATTTTGCAAACACAAATGCAAAACGCAAACCAGCATTCCAAAAACAATCAGTTCTTCCCACCGTATCACAGAACTGGCGACTCTGCTGGGAAAATAAGATAAGTGGGGTGTACCTTAGGAATAGTTCATAATGTTTTCAATTTCTTGACTTTTATGCTTTATCTTTGTGGGTTTGAATCAGAGTTACTATAGATCCTAACCCAGATCTGGGGGACAACCTTTAGGTAAGTAGCAATAAGCTGTGAGGGAACTGTACGGTGTAGACCGATACGGTTGAAGCAGTAGCTACGTTGGTGTGGCACTTTAGTATGTACCGATATCCCTTGTGGCGCAACGAGGAGAATATGGGTCTGCTAACGGGTCATTAAGTACCAACTGACCTTAGAACCTGTAATTGACCAACTTGGCCATAGAACAGTAGCAGTATGCTACACTCATTGAGACCAAACTCTCGCGATGATTCTGGCCGCAAGAAAAGGTTGTTAAACTGGAATTATGACCGATCGAGGGTGGTCAATGATATTGAGATCCTCTAGAACCCGGTTACTATTTCTAGGACAGGTTTGAACCAACTGAACTAAAAAAGGGTAGTACTTAAGCTCCTTGCCAGCCTGAAATCTAAGGGCTATCTGTGTGACTTGTGTTCCCTTACCATGTTTGCTATCTGTGAATACTTGTGATGTGTTTCTATCATGACATCATGCATCCTGACATCGCATGCATCTTGCATTGGACTAACCCATTTCAAAGACAGAGGGGATTCATCTTTGTTCTGTTTTGTAGGTCATGGCACCCAGGCGTAGAAACACTATTCGGATCAACTTTGTCCAGATTCCCACTCAGCTTAAGGAATTGGTTGCAAAGATTCCAGATACTTCCTCTTTTATCAGAAGACATGGGCACCTCCTTGGTTTGGTCACCTCCAAGATGGATGAACAGATGATGAGTGTCTTAGTCTAGTTCTTTGATCCACTGTACCACTGCTTTAATTTTCCAGACTACCAGTTGGTCCCTACCTTAGAAGAGTTCTCTGATCTACTTGGTATATCTATTCTGGAGCAGACCCTGTTCATAGGTTGGGAGAAAGTCCTTAGGCCGGAAGAGATTGCTTCAGCCCTCCATCTGACAAAGGTTGAGGTAATGTCTAATTGGGAAACTCGTAGTGGGACGAAAGGCTTCTTGACTAAATTTTTGGTTGGCAAGGCTAATCAGTTCTGAGACAGTCTAGACTTTCAGGCATTTGAAGACATTCTGGCTCTTCTCATATATGGTTTGGTGTTGTTTCCTAACTTAGATTCCTTCGTCGACGTGAATGCAGTGAAGATTTTCATGTCCGGTAATCCCGTGCCCACTCTCTTGGGTGACATTCTGCACTCTCTTTATGCCCGTACTGCTCGGAAACGGGGAACCCTTATGTGTTATGCACCATTGCTGGCGAGGTGGTTTATTTCTCACCTCCCCAAATCAGTGTTGAAGAACAAGGAAGGCATGGGTTGGGCCTACATGATTATGTCTCTCTCTCCTAATGACATCATTTGGACTATTAAGGGCATGGAAGATGTGGCTATTATTGATCGCTGTGGGGAATACCCCAATGTCCCACTGCTAGGAACCCCTGGAGGAATCACTTATAATTCGTGCTTGGCCTTACGTCAGTTTGGGCGAGCTAGGAGGGAAGGACCTCATGAGTTGTTGATGCCAAGCATTGCCTTTGATTTCCAAGGGGATAGTGACGAGCAATGCCGCAGGTTCATACGAGCTTGGGATAGGGTACACAGGTCCGATCCGCACGAGCTAGGTGCGAATACTTATCTTATGATGGAGCCATATCTCCGATGGGTTCGAATCTGTGCCCAAAAGCTGGGAATTCCATACGAAGCCATCTTGCCTATAATTTTTGAGGTTGCTGATGAAGAAGGGGTTCCTCCTACCATCCTCCATCCGTACATGCCTACTGACATTGGGGCATTAAAGAGGTCTTGGATGCAGCTAAGAGAGGAACGGGATACTTACAGAGAGAAGTATCACGAGCAAGAGCGGAAGATCCTGAAGTTGACAAAGAAATTAGAGAATGAGAAGATCCTCAACGACTATGTCAGCACCAAAGGCAAACGACCATGGGAGCGCTGATGTCTTTTGATTATTTCTAGCTTTAATTTATTCTTCAACATTTCTTTCTTGTAACGCCTTAAAGGCATTTATCAGACATTGTTTCAAGTTTATCTAATAAAAGTGTGTTTCATTTTGGTTTATGAATTTGAATCTCTCGACGTCTTTGAAATCATATCATACGCATTTCAGTCCATGCACCTCATCACAGGTACCCATTACAGGTCTCTTATCTTCTTCGCTGTTTATTTCAGCACATCATGTCTGCTGAAACATCAACTGATCAAGCTATCAAAGCTCTACAAGCTCAAAACGCTCAGTTCCAGTAATTATTCATGAACCTAGCTAAGGGTCAGCAAGATCTGAAGACCCTTATCTTGAAAGAGAAGAAGAAGAAGACGGTCCTACTCAATATGGGTCGTAGATTTGGGAACAATTTACGAGAAGAGGTTGATTTGACCCACTCATCTGGAGGGGGAGATAATCAGGAAGAAAGGAGGGCTCCTAGTCCTATGGTTTCCGACAACGAGACTGACTTTGACGAAGACCAGTATCCTCCGGCTGAGGATAGATATAAATAGCTTGAAGACCGGTTAAGTGCGATGGAGATCCAGAAAGTCCCTGGATTGGACTTTGGTGATTTAGGTTTGTCATCTGGGGTGGTGATTCCCCTCAAGTTTAAAGCACCAATATTTGCTAAATACAACAGGGTTTCTTGCCCAAAGTTTCACCTCTGTTCGTATGTTAGGAAGATTCAGCCATACACCGCTGACAAGAACCTCTGGATCCACTTCTTTCAAGACAGCCTCTCAGGGACTCAGCTTGAATGGTTTTACCAGCTAGAAGGAGCCAGTATCCGTAATTGGGAGGATTTGGCTGCTGCTTTCTACAAGCAGTACCAATACAATGCCGACCTCGCTCCCACGCGTACCCAACTCCAGGGTATGTCTATGGGTGCGTGCGAAGGTTTCAAAGATTACGCTCAGAAGTGGAGGGACCTTGCTGGAAGAGTGCAACCTCCCTTGGCTGATGGGGAGCTAGTGGATATGTTTCTGGGGACCTTGTCTGGTCCGTATTTCAATCATCTGATTGGGAGTTCTTCGTCCGGGTTTACAGAGCTGATTATGACCGGAGAAAGAATTGAGGCTGGTATCAAATCTGGCAAAATACAGAAGGGTGCTTCGTCAGGCACCGAGAAGAATGCTTTTAAGAAGGAGTACAGTGCTGTTTACAGTTCAAAAAGCCATAATAGACCTGAGCGCCGCCAAGCAGTTAACGCAGTTGTTATATCGAGACCTGCTGTTGCTCCTCAACGCAACAATCAGCCAAGGGCCGAGAGACCACGAAGACAGTTCACTCAGCTCAACATGACTTTATCCCAAATTCTGCCGCAGTTATTGAAGACCAACTTGGTGATAGTTTAACATTATCATTGTGTTAACAATATCGATTATTATGATAGTTTAAGAATATAAGAGTTGTCCTCTCCCCAACCGGTTTAGTCATATCAAAAATCATGTCGATCTCTCGATATTAAACGAAGCGCTACGTGGGAGGCAACCCATTATTTTTGATTTATACTAACTTATTTATCGACTTACATTGCGGTATATTTAGTTCATTGATCAGTACTAACTTAATTTATGTCTCCTTTCAGGTTAAATTATTTCCCAAAAGCTAACTTTTCATAATAACTTACTAAGAGAATGTAGACAGTTTATGAGATGAGGATTATTTTCAAGAATGATGCCTGCAGAAGGCGCTTTGAGATCCTAGTTGAGAGAACCATTTCACATACCCATTACCCATACTTTCCTTCCCTAGTCTATATAGAACTAGTAGACAGTTTCCGCTTCATGTTTACCCATATGAGTTGGGATAGGTTTTCAATTGCAAAACACCCAACCTACAAAAACCTAACACTAGAATTTATGAGCTCTTTCCGGTTCCAACCCCACATAGAATTTAGACTCAACAGAGGCTTAGCTACCTTTATACTCTCTGGACAGGATTATCGTATCACTAGTAGAAAGTTGGCCTCACTCCTTGTGTTTCAGCATGGTCTTCGTGTTTACTCTGAAGTACCTAATGATGCAGACACGCATAGTGAATTAGATCATTTATAGGGTGGGGTCACTGAGGATTTTCCACCATATCATGAGGAAATGAATAACACCCTTATTTGTAAACCTGGCATTCGTATTTCCACATGGTCGTATTGCAAACGTTCTTTGGAAAGGCCAAAAACATGACATTTGTCACTAAGGGTTTCTATATATATGAATAGAAGATGGCATTCTAGAGAACATTGAGTCAGATTAAAGCTATTAAATGGCGGAGATCAATCATGTCGATAGGAACAACTTTGACAGAAACTTAGCCAACATAACCACATGTACTCCTGCAGATGTGTCCTACTCTCTAACGAACAATTCTCTTCACTTCCTCACACTTCACCCCACCTATGGCTTTTTGTGGGATAAAGAAACAATGGGGGGACAAAACAAAGTAAAAGGAGTTCGTGGACTTTGGACAACTGGATGGAGTGACGAAGACTGTATAATGTCTGAGTCAAGTTATTTCAAAAATATTTTGGCCTATTTGGCTTAAAATAGATTAAAAATGGACTTAGAGATTGAAGTCAAGTATATGGTTGTTAAAGCGGCATATGAAGAAAAATCCATGTGAAGGGGCCTGGAATTAAATTCAAACTAGAGCCCTCTAATGAAATAAAATCCATGGAAGAAAAAGACGAGAGGCTAGATGCAATATACGGTGAAGAGCCTTTGGGATTCGAGAAATATCCAACAAAAACGAGGGAAAAGATTATGGTGTCAAATCCTCTCGAAGAAGTATATTTAGGCGATGGGTCCCCTAAAAGACCCACGTACATCAGTGTAAAGCTCAACCCAGAAACGAATGACAAAGTGACCCAGCTGGTGAAGAATTATAAAGATTGTTTTGCATGGGATTATGACGAAATGTCAGGGTTGAGCAGAGACCTGCATAATTTTAACACGATGTTTGCAAACCTGGAAGTTATGCAACGTAATATTCAGGGCTTGTAAGAGTCCAATGTTGCTTTGGCTGAGCAGATCAGGCAATTGTCCTTAGCTTGTACGTCCTAAAGCCGCAGCATGAGTCATACACCACAACATGATTATTACAGGAAGGACCAAGGAGGAGATGGCCATGGAAGCCAGCATTAGTGCATAGGTTCTACTTTCCTCTTTCACCTTTTATCAAAATATTGGGGATAAAGTTTGGTTTAACTGTGGGAGAGGAAGTTTTATCGCTTTCATTCATTGCTTTCTAGGTAGTTTTATTGTTTTTCTAAGCTTTGCATGTTGTTAGGATTTTACTTGATTTTAGTGTTTTAGTTGAGTCTTTTGTATGTGTTGTCGAGTCTTTAGACGTGGTTTTATGTTTGTTATCGATTCTACCATTTCTTGAGCCATACCAGAAAATTTTGAAAATTTTGAAAAAGAGAGAATAGTGTTTACATTAAATGTTCAGGCTAATAGACAAGCTAAGGTTAGGTTGTGGAGACTTGGAAAAATTCCTAAAAGATTGGTATTGTTTTAACACCATAAGTTTCCTAATTATAGAGATCGATCCAGGTACTTGTTATGTTACGGCCTTGAAATCTCACCCCTAAATAGTCCTAAAGTAGTTTATCTTAGCAGTTAGCGCCATCTCACAGACACTCTACATAGGGAAGCCGATGAATATAAGTGAATGATTCTAGTTTTAATGCAAATTAATTTATTAAAATAGGAAATGCACCATTTAAGTTGGGTGGCCCTCACTCGGTCAGTTAACCCAACTGTTGTGGAACCTGCAAAAACATAATAACAACACCTGTTGTTGGTTGGTTCAGAGGTATCTAATGCTGAACTTGGTAGGACGGACTACAGTTTAATCCCTTGCAACTACAATTGAGTAAATAAGGGGTTATGCCACTTAATTACCAGAACCCCATGCAAAGAGGATCAGAATCAGTAATCGATCGCCTTATTATGAGTGGTAGAGATAACGGGCTTAATGTGATTGTGCTTGAATGAAAAGGAACGAAAAATGGGAGGAGCAAATTAGACTTCAGCATAATAACATGATGCGTATTGGTTTGTGTAGGAATGAGATTTATGACTGCAAAAGCGGAATGTGTTATTACGATATCCTTAGTTTTCGAGTTAGTACCTATTGACACGACCGTTACAAAAGTAAAGTTTATGGCCTGGAATAATTTTGCTACTGTTTTTATCTTATGAGTAGAGTTTTTGCTTGAGGACAAGCAAAGGTTCAAGTGTGAGGGAGTTTGATAACTACATTTTACACTGTATTTACCGACTCAATTTGTTTTGAATTTAGTCCATTTTATTGTTTATTTTGTAGTATTATGCCGGTTATGTTTGATTATTGCAGGTATTTTTCCAATTATAAGAATTGGATGAGAAACTGACAAAAGATGCAAAAGAGTGAAGAAAAGAGCAAAATTGCAGGTTTCTAGTGCATGGCGTTCGCCATGGCCCCATGGCGTTCGCCATAGCCTCGTGGTGTTTTCCATGTACCCCACCTGCCACATCAGAAAGTCACTTGACCATGGTGTTGTACCCCAAAATTTTCCCTCTCATTTTACTCAAAACATACTCCTAGAGGTCCTCAACTTGCCCAAGGATGCCTAAGGATTGACCAGACAAATCCTCCTCCTAAGACTGTGAGCCTCAAACTAGGGTTTCCATTTTCATCAAGATGTTTGAGTTACAAGGGTCCCAATTGGTCTCCATTGCCCTAATATGTTCTCAATACCATCCATGCCAAGTTTCATGCCTTGCATAACAAGTTTGCTCAGTCAACTGCTCAGATGCCTGAAAATCAACTATACTAGGTCAAAAGTCAATTGTGGCCCACATACAGTCAAACTTCAAGATATTTGGTCAACATCAACATTTGGAAGTAACATCCATCATTTTATCAAGGGTTGATCATGATTCCTCAAGGAATGCCCCAAATTCATCAAAACTCAAAAGTTGCTAAATTAGGGTTTCTATAGGAAAAGTCAACCAAATTTTGACCAGGCATAACTTTCTCATACTTTATCAGAAATTTCCCATCCAAGGCTAATTTTTAAGAGGATGCAATTCCCTACAACTCATATTCATCCCTCAAGTTCAATAAATTTACTCATGAAATGATATAAATTCAGACATTATAGGTTAGTTCAAAAAGTCAACACAAACACCTTTTGGGTCAAAGCTTCTTACATGAACATGGAAGATCCAATTGAGATGAAACTAAAATGGTTGTTTAGAGGAAATCCTAAGCTTTATAAAAGGTCCAATAATATCTTCTTAGGATTAAAAATGAGAGATATGTGTATTGTCAAAGTTGACCAATTTTTGGAAATGTGCATGAAGTCAGCATTGATCAAAATGACTTTTTTTCCAAATGGGCCCATGTTTTCTTGTTTGAAACTTGTTCCTAATATGGCCCACGACCCCTGAGCTTATCCACCTATTATTTTATTATTTTTATTATTTATTTTGATTTTTTATCCATTTAAATCAAAATAAATCAATTTAAATAGTAGAATAATCAAATAAAATCAAAGATTTGATTTTATGAGCATATTATGAGTCCATGAACAGCTAGCAAATAAAAAAATTCGTGCAAAAGCTAATTAATTGGAAAAGATATTAATTTGGCTTGTTTTAGAAACAAATCATACAATGCAAAGAATGAAATTAAATCTCCATAATTTGCAAAGATATGATGAGTTTTTGTTGACCTAATGCATTCCAATATAAGCACATAACACTCCCAGAACCAAAAAAGAAGGATTGGGTCGTGAAAACAAGAGAAGAAGTTCCAATTTTTTGTGAAAAAAATGCAGGTCGGTTTTGATTCTATAGGCCGTTTCAAGCAATTCTAAGGCCAGCAATTCATTCCTGGACATTTTCTGAAGCTATTCCAATCATCCTCAAGCCTTAAAACCTTCAGAAATCGTGCCTCACAGTGCCACGATTTGCATCTTTTTTCAAGATTTGTTTTCAATGATTTATACATCATAAACATGTTATGATCATATATCCATGCTTGCTATCATATTTGCAATGTTTTTGATTGGTTTGATTGAAGTTTAAGTGCAGGAATGGCACGATGCCATTGTTAGGGTTTTTAGGTCCCAAATTGGAAATTCTATATAGAGACAAAAGTGGACAAAATTAGGGGTACTATCATGCTCAGGAGATGATTTGAAATTGATCCATGTCTTTGGTTTGAATTTATCCTGCTTGTGTTGTGTTTTTGAATTTTACAGGTTTTTAGTTACGAATAAAATTCGTCACTACAACCTATAATGAAGGAAAACTGTTGTAGTTAAAAGTTCTCCACCTAAAACGACGGATCCATGGAGAATGTGATGGCGTGGTGCTCACTGATTCGTCCATTAAAACCATTGGGGACCCACAGCACGCGCGTTTTTGACATGTGGTCGTAGATCTTTATTTGCCTTATATTTATTTTGTGGTATTTTGTTAACAATTAAAACGCTTGGTTCAGTTGGCAAGGCAGGGAATGATAAAGCTTTAGTCCAAAAGGGGGTGGGTTTGATCCAGCCCTTTTGCAAAATTAATTTTTCACTAATTTGTGTCTTCAGATCCAATGCTTCAGGTCCCTGCACACTCCTCATGCACTTCCATCACCATACCACAAGATCTCATCATATCCAGATCTAACACTCAGCACATGCAGACCATGGTGAACCCCCAAAGGCCAGCTACACTGGATCACATGCAGATCTTGGGCCAGCATATGGGCTTTGCAAATTCAGCCATGCACCCCCAAATTGTTGCTCCTAACAGGCCCAATTTATTTCTTTTTTTAATTTCTTTTGTTTTATTTGTTTGTTTAATTATTTTTACAAAACAAAATCTTTTTTTTATTAAATCAAAAAAACATTAAAATCAGATTTTTTTCATAAAATATTTTATTTCATTAATTAATTAGATTAATTTAATTAACGCAATTTAAATTAATTTTTTATATAATTAAAATCAACTAGGAAATTAGGGTTAATTTGCAAATAGTTAATTTTTCTCAATCAAAAAATAACAAAAATATTTTCTTTGATTCCCTTTGAATTTAAACTTTGATTCTCGTACTTAATTCTCGCGTGCAATATTTTATTTTCCAATTATTGTATTTGCTTCGGGTTTGTAATAGTTTTTAATTAGGGTTTACCACATATTATTTACTGTTTAATCCCGGGTTTTTGATTATGTAAGCCCCTCCCCAAAGCCTTGTAATAGCATAGATTTACTTTTCCACTTTTAATTTTCGCAACTATAAAATGTTAGATGATTGATGATAGGCTTGTATGCTTAATCAATTAAATAGATAATTTAATTACAAGATAAATATCTAAAAACAAACACTGTTGCACACTTGCACCCTTAGGGTATACCTCACTTGGTTGCCTCGGAAATAATGGTCATGTCCCTCGAACATAGGGATATCTTAGCAAAGACCTGCAATTCAAAGTCGTCATAGAGATCATAGTCCCTTACTGTCTCTCGAGTTGCCTACGAGAAATGATCTTATGATGATAGTCCCTTCGAAATGCTAAGGTATCCTTACATGTTGCCTTCAATGACCATTTCGTCCCTTTCGATAGTCTCTCAAATTCCAACGATAGGGCTACCTACTTCTTAATAGTAGGATAGAGTTGTCTAAAGGAAACGGGAAAACGAACAGTATTTTTTCGAGTAGGTAGAAAATCTTAAGTACTTGCTCAAAACAATAAAAAACTCTTTCACACAAACACTTTCAAAACAGTTTTCAAAAACAACTTTGTCACACTCTTGAGGACAGATACAAGGGTTATCACAAAGTTAAACAAAAACTTTTCAAAACACACACAGGAAATTTTAAAATGAGCAAGTACCTAAGAGTCCATGGAAAACCATGGATATAAAAGGTGCTAACACCTTCCCTTTCTATAATATACCCCCCCGTACTCAAAAACATCTCAAAAAAGGTTTTTTCTGTTCTTTTCCCTTTTCCTTTGTTGGATGAAATAAAATTCGGTGGCGACTCTTACTTACCGCAACATTTGCGAACAAAAAACACAAACCAGTATCAAACAGTCAGTTCTGCCACCGTATCAAAGAATTGGCGACTCTGCTGGGGAATTATAATAAAGTGGGGTACACATTAGGATTTAGGTCATTTTTAATTGCTTCTTTGGTTTGTCTTGTCTGATTTACTTTTAAGGGTATATGTTTGGGTTATGTAGATCCTAAACATGGATCAGGGGAATTCCTTTTAGGTAAGTAGCAATAAACTGTGAGGGAACTGTGTGGGGTATATCGACACGGTTGAAGCAGTAGCTACATTGATGTGACACTTTGGTTGGTACCGGTAGCCCTTGAGTCAATCAAGGAGAATATGGGACCGCTGTGTGGTGTCATAAAGCATCAACTGACCTTAGAACCTTTAATTGTACAACTTGTCCAGTAGGACGTAGCGAGATGGCCGACTTTGGTGTATTCCCAAGGTCGACAGATACTCGATGCTAGACTCATTGAGGTTTGACTCCTGAGTTTTGTTTGGTTGTGAGTCAATCGCCTATTGAATGAAGCTTGGGGGAAAGATCGGTGATATTAAGATCCCTTAGTGAAGAAGTGAAAAACACAAGAAGGGGGTTGAGTTGAAACTTAAAATCAAAAGCAGTAGACACGATATTTTTATCCTGGTTCGTTTGATCTCAAACTACTCCAGTCCACCCGCCAAGGTGATTTCGCCTCTCTCCAACGAGGACTTAATTCACTAATCAAAAATGATTACAATACTACTTTGACAACTGCCAAAGCCTTCTTGAGTACAACCCCAACCCGGTTTATCTCAAGGAAAACTAGCTTAATCAAAATAAAATGATTTACTGTGTACTGTTGTTTTTCGTTACAAAAAATGTATCACTACTGTGATATATTAGACAATTTGAGAGTATAAGAGAATATGAATATTTGCAGCATTTAAGATGTATGAGCAGTCGTAGGTGAAAATCGTGAACGATTTGTCCTTTAAGCTTGTTTATATAGCGTGGAAATCTTGTCCAAAATAAAGCGTGATAATGGAGACTCAATGCACTTTCCATACTGAGAAGATTCTTGTCTGAATGAAGTCGTTGCACGTGATACTGTCTTAATTGAAAAGTAACGCTTTAGAACTAGGATCTTGCATGTTGCTTTTACTTCAGAACTATGATGACTCAGAGATGTGAGGGTCTGTTGGCATATTAGACTTCTACTTAGAGTCAGAGTATCTTTTACTTTAGCACAAATTCTGATTATCATTCTTCAGAACATTCTGATTAGCTCAGCTTGAAAGCTTCTGTAGCTTAACTTCTGATGTTGTTTCAGTCAGAACTTATGTATAAAAAATAACACAAATTTAGAGTGCATATTTGTTCTTTGTGTTTGTTATCATCAAAACTCTAATTAATGGTTGTAGAATCAAACTATGTTCTAACAATCTCCCCCTTTTTGATGATGACAAAAACTAGGATTTTCAATAAAAATATAGAACAAAAAAACTTAAGAGAGTCTCCCCCTGAGTTGATTACTCAGATAGAGATGAGTTACTTCCCTGAAGCTCCTTCTTGTTAGAGATTTTGATTCATCTCCGTTTGTCCTTATCATATTCCTGTTCAAGCTTTCAGAGAAAAAACTTAGAAATTAAGATATTCATAATGTTTGAGACTTTGTCCCGGTATACTGTTATTGAAAATATCTTATGTTCTCCTCCTTTTTGTCAGGTATCAAAAAGCAATATAATCAGAGTCAAAAATATGATTTGTATTAAAAACAGAATGGAATGACATTTTTCAAAAACAAAGAGGATAAGATGAAGAATATAGATAATAAGTTAAAGAAAATCTAAGAAGAAGGGGGAAGTCTTGTGAACAACGCTTCCAGCAAGCTCTTAATCTGAGTGCTTGATTCTTCCTGCTTTCCCAGAATTTCTTTGATTTCTTTTGTTGTACCTTCTTGTTTGTCCAATATATCCCTGGCCTCTTTGTTTGTTCCTTATTGCTTATCCAGCCTGGCGTGGATTAGAGCATTCTCCTTTTTCAACTCTTCCAGAGTTTGCATGACTAGAGACGAAGTTGGTGTATCTTCAGGGGTTGCATGTCGTTCAGAACACTCTGCAGCCTCTTCTGATTGAATAACTTCTTCTGTTGCAATTTCCTTTTCTGGAGTAGTAGTCAGAGGGTGACTATCAAAATCTGGTTCAGTGGCTTCTGAAGGTTGGTGCTCTTTCCAGGGAGCATTTTCTAGCAGAAGAATTTCTTTCTTGTCCCAGTGGCTTAGAACTTGATCTTTGAAGGCTTTCAGATGATCACTGAAGTTCTGTTGAGCCATCTCGTAGCTCAATTATTTCAGCTTCTGGGATTCAGAGTTGAACAATTTTCTGAATCTATCCCACAGAGAATCAGAAGCAGCGAGATTAGAATTCTCCTAACTTGCTTGCTTCAAAGAAGTAACCCATTCCTGTATTTCTGTTTCAAAAATCAATAGGTTCTTACCAACATCTGATTTAGTTAAGGTTGGTTTAGGTTTGGGAATGGCTATTTTATTTGAGGTGGAAGCTAGATGGTCCAACGCTTCTAGATCAATGACAGTTCTGAGATGATCAGCTGGACGGTTGATTGGTGAGGGAGTAGAAGAATCAGAAATCAGGATTGGTGAGTGAGGAGTGTTTGGTGGTGTGGATTCATATTGTGAATGTATTTCTGGAATATCATGAATGGATAGAGGTAAATGAACCGTAAGAGTCCTGTTATCCCAGGAATTGGGGTTGTGGTATCAGAGTCTGAAAGGGAGTCTTCTGATTGGTTTGCGGTAGCGTGTTGAGTTTTTGGTTCAGGTGTTTCAAAAGATGGATTTTCATATTGATGAGTGAGGGGGTTTTCATTTTCTGGTTGAGGTGAGTGTGGTTGTGGATTTTCTGGATGTTGAAATTGAGTGTTTGGATTTTCTGGGATTGGTGAGGAAAAGTCTTGATCAAACAGTTCAATATCAGAGAGAACTCTTGCAAGTTCTGGTTGATGTTATTCTGGATTTGGATTGGGGGAGTGAGGTTCATTTAAGAAATTTCCAAGAGTTACAGATGGGTTAAACTCTATGCCAAAATCCTCAAATGTTTGAGGTGAAGAATTTTCTGTTGGTTGAGGAGGAATGGTTTCAGATGTTGGAACAACTATTGATTCTACAACAGAAACAAAAGATGTGTTATCTTTCTTTTTCGCAGCTTTGGGTGTCCTCTGAGAAGATCCTTCTCCTGCTGCCTTCCTCTTTCTGGATTTCTTTAGCACAATCTCTAGAGCTGGCTTGTGCAGGTCACAGATGTTGATTTCTGGAGTAGTCCCATCTTCCTTGCACGCTTCAAGGTATCTGACTATAATATCTGGAGAAGCATCTATCTCATAGAATAGTGGGAAATCCTTCAGAGGGATTCTCCTAGAAGTGATGACCTCATGAGAAGAAATTGTTGGTTCCTTCTTAATGCTTTCAATAATCTTCATTTTCTTCAGATTCTTGGCATTCAGTGGTTTCCCAACAGTTGCTTCCAGAGTGCTGATTTCTTGAGCCTCTGTCAAATGTTCTATCAACCTGTTTTCCGTCAGAATATCTGAAATCAATCTCCCTAGAGGAATCTAATCCCTCTTAGTTCTTTCGTATTCTCTTGTCTCTTTCACACTTGTTCTGAGATGGTTGAAGAGAAAATGTGGGAGATTTATTTTGGTCTTCTTTGCAATGAAGTATAACAGAAACTGCTGATCAATGTTGATGTAATCAGGAGATCTTGTAGGCTTCCTGTGATTGATACATCCCAGAATGATTCTAGCCCAGATTCTGTAATGATCTTTCAAGTATCTGATCTTGCTGGATGGTTGTCCAGAAGTGAAAATGACCCTAGCAATAGATTTTAGGTCAGAACACTTATCAGCCATATCAATGCATCTGACTCCGTTGCCATTGTATCCAATGAGTTTCCCAATCAAATCTTCTGTAATCACTATCTTCTTCCCCATAACATATGGCGTGACCTGGTGGTTGGATGAAGTGGCATGAATCCAAAATTCTTTAACAAGAATGGGAAAAGTTGGACCCAACAGACGGTTAAAGTATTTGTTCCATCCCTGTGCAGTTACATCTTCATACAGATCAAACCCGTTTTCTTGTAAACTTTCAAAATCGATGATCAATTCACAGAGAACTTCAAGGTTGTCGACTGGAGTGAGCAGTGTTCTAATGGGCTCCTCATATTGTTCAGTTGGCGAAGAACCAAGAGCGCTGTTGAGATTCTTGAGACTTGATGAGGATGCCATTGTTCACACGGATTCTTTGAAGAAAACTGATAGAAAGGATGTTTTGAAAAACTAGAGCAAGAGAGAGTATTGAAGGTGGTAAAACGTGAATGAGTGAAATAGTAAATTGAGTTTATATAAGCACTTGAAAACGTAATCAGTAAGAAAGAGAAAATAAGTAATGATTATACTGAATTAATAAAACCTGAAATTAGGGGATTTCGTGAGATATTGAAAAGTTACCAATGACAAGTGTCTCAATGCATCCAATCAGAGCCTTGGACCCTTCAGAATTTGAACGCGTGTTCAGCCTCAGAAGGTAGCTTGTGAGAGGATGGCAGATGTTTGATGGTGTGAACTGCACGCCTCTATCCTTGAAATGAAAAGTTCAGATCTTCATAGATAGATTTTGATGCAACTGTACTCCTAACTTCTAAAGATAAGTTTATCAGATGTTCACAGAAAACAATAAAATTCTGAGGGTTAGAATATGCAAATAAAACATTTCATTTTGGACACAATTTCATGTTGAGATGTTTCAGAATGAAATTGAATCTATCTTCAGAAAGGGGTTTTGTAAACACATCACCCCATTGATGGTCTGTGTCAATAAATTTTAAAGTAAGAATTCCTTTATGAATATAATCCCTAATAAAGTGGTGTTTTATTTCTATATGCTTATCCCTAGAATTCAAAATGGGATTTCTGGATAGACAGATAGAAGAAGTGTTATCACAGAAGATAGGGATGTTACTCTCAAATATGTTGAAGTCTTCAAGTTGACTTTTCATCCAGAGCATTTGAGTGCTACATCCAGCAGCTTCTGTGTATTCAGCTTCTACTGTTGACAACACTATTGTGGACTGTCTCTTACTGGTCCATGAGATCAGGTTGTCTCCCAGAAACTGGCAGCTTCCAGAAGTGCTTTTGCGCTCTACTCTGTCTCCAGCAAAGTCAGCATCACAGTATCCTACTAAGCTGTATTCATTATATTTTCTATAAAACAAACCCAGATTAGTAGTACCTTTCAGATACTTGAAAATTTGCTTAACTGCTGTTAAGTGAGATTCTCTAGGATCTTATTGGAATCTAGCACATAAACAAACACTGAATAAAATATCAGGCCTTGAAGTCGTCAGATAAAGGAGAGATCCAATCATACCTCTGTAGATCTTCTGTTCTACCTTTTTACTTACCTCTTCCTTTTCCAGAATGCACGTGGGTTGCATTGGAGTCTTTAAGGGCTTACATTCTGAGAGGTTAAATTTCTTCATAAGTTCTATGACATATTTGCTCTGGTGAATGTAAGTTCCTTCTGGAGTTTGGTTTATCTGAATTCCCAGAAAGAATTTAAGTTCCCCCATTAAGCTCATCTCAAACTCTTCCTGCATGCACTTAGCAAATTCTCTTCCCAGAGAAGGTTTAGTGGATCCAAAAATAATATCGTCTATGTAAATCTGACAAACTAAAATGTCATTCTTAAATGTCTTACAGAACAAGGTGGTGTCCACTTTCCCTCTGGTGAATTCCTTTTCTAACAGAAAGTTACTTAGCCTTTCATACCAAGCTCTGGGAGCTTGTTTCAGACCATAGAGTGACTTCTTTAGTTTGAAAACATATTATGGGTGTTTGGAATTTTCAAACCCAGGGGGTTGGTGCACATATACCTCTTCATCAATGTAACCATTTAAGAATGCACTTTTGACATCCATCTGATACAGAGTGATGCCATTATTTATAGCAAAAGATATTAAGAGTCTGATAGATTCTAACCTGGCGACTGGAGAAAAGGTTTCTGTATAGTCTATCCCCTCTTGCTGACTATAACCTTGTGCCACCAGTCATGCCTTGTTTCTGATGACTTTTCCTTGCTCATTCAGTTTGTTTCTGAATACCCACTTTGTTTCAATGACGTTGAATCCTTTTGGTTTGGGAACTAGATCCCATACGTCATTTCTGGTGAACTGGTTTAATTCCTCCTGTATTGCCAGAATCCAGTCGTTGTCCAGAAGAGCTTCATTAATAGTTGTTGGTTCAATCAGTGAGACCAGTCCCATAAGGGATTCTTCAGAGTTTCTGAATGTTGATCTTGTTCTGATTGGATCATCCTTCTTTCCCAGGATCTTATCTTCTGGGTGAGCTATGCTGCTTCTGGATAACCTTTTCTTGAGTTGATCAACAGAAGGTACTGGAACACTAGTGACATTTTCTTCTGAAGTTGTTGGAGCGTCTCTGTTGGAAACTTATGACGAGTTATCTTCAGCACCTGTGAATTCAACTTTTATATCTGTAAAAGATTCATTCTGCTTTTACTTTTGAGGGTCAAGCTTATCATCAAATCTAACACTGATTGACTCTTCAACAATTTGTGTTTCTGTATTGTATACTATGTACCCTCTTGAGCGTTCAGAGTATCCTAACATAATACACTTTTGTGCTTTAGAGTCAAACTTGTTTAGATGATCTGTAGTATTCAGAATAAAACACGTGCATCCAAAAGGATGGAAATAAGAAATGTTGGGCTTTCTGTTCTTCCACATTTCATATGGAGTCTTTTCCAGAATAGGTCTTATAGAGATTCTATTCTGAATATAACACGCTGTGTTAATTTCTTCTGCCCGGAAGATCTTAGCAATGTTAGTCTCATTGATCATGGTTCTGGCTATTTCTTGCAATGTTCTATTCTTTCGTTCTACAACTCCATTTTGTTGAGGAGTTCTAGGACAAGAGAAGTCATGCAAAATGCCTTTTTCATTAAAAAAAGTTTCAAATTTTTTATTTTCAAATTCTCCACCATGATCACTTCTGACTTTGACAATTCTAAGATCATTTTCATTCTGAACTTGGTTACAGAAGGAAACAAACACAGAATGTGACTCGTCCTTGTGTCTTAAGAACTTTAGCCATATCCATCTGCTATAGTCATCTACGGTCACTAACCCATACTTCTTGCCACTGACAGACGTAGTTTTCACTGGTCCAAATAAGTCTATGTGCAGAAGTTCTAATGGCCTAGAGATGGAAACAACATTTTTAGCTTTAAAAGCAGGTTTTGCAAATTTTCCTTTCTGACATGCTTCACATAGAGCATCTGAGCTGAACTTCAGATTAGGAAGTCCTCTGACCAGATTGAGTTTATTAATCTGAGATATTCTTCTCATACTAACATGCCCCAATCTTCTGTACCAGACCATTTCTCGTTGTTAACAGAAAGAAGGCATTTTACATTCTGACTTTTTAGTTCAGAAAGTTTTATCTTACAAATGTTGTTTTTCCTCTTTCCATTAAATAGGATAGTTCAATCTTTCTGACTAACAGCTTTGCATGAATTTTGATTAAAGATTATATCATAACCGTTATCACTTAATTGACTTATGGATAACATGTTATGCATCAATTCATCAACTAAAAGCACATTAATAATAGAAGGAAGATTACCATTACCTATTGTTCCAGAGCCAATGATCTTCCCTCTTTGGTTGCCTCCAAAGCCCACGTAGCCTCCAGGTTTAAGTTCCAGGCTTTGGAACATATGTTTTCTTCCCGTCATGTGTCGAGAGCATCCAAAGTCCAGGTGCCATGAATGGTGTTTTAGCCTTGCTGCTAAAGATATATGCTACATATATAATTTTGTCCTTAGGTACCCATATCTTTTTGGGTCCTTGTTTGTTAGTTTTACCAAAATTCTGTTTGAATTTTGGTTTGGAAGAATAAACATTACTAGTGTATTTTAGGTCATGTGTGTGCCCGTATATGAAGTGTGATTTTAGTGGTGTGCATTTTATAACTAGGTCCATGACTTTATTAGGTGGAGATACCTTACCTTGGTATCCTATTCCTTTTCTTCCATTCCTGCTAACTCCATAGATCATTGAAGCCATCTTGCTTCTATCTATGTTTTTATCCAGAAACTTCTGAAAGTTGTGATCATACTCTTTGATGATCTTATCAACATTACTGGGAGTCTCTGAGATTATTTCCTTCTGAGAGTTTTGTAAATCATTTTCTAATTTTAAAATCTTTTCTTTTAACTCAAAGTTTTCTAATCTAAGACTCTCAGTTCTTTCAGAGTCAGAGACAAGATCCTTTTTCATGTTCTTGAATTTGACTCTGATCTGCTGATACCTTTCCAGAATTTCTGCAAGTTCAGCTTTAGTAAAATTAACAGTGAAATTAGGGAATACCTCTTCTGTGTCTGATTTTGAGTCTGAACCAGAGGCTTCGCTGTCTTCTATCACATTTTCCATAAGAGCGATGTTGTATCTTTCATCATCTGACTCTGAGTAAGCATCAGAAGTGTCTGAATCGTCCCATGTTTCCATGAGGATTTTCTTCTTCTCCTTGAAGAACTTCTTTTTGGGCTTCTCCTTATGAAGCCTTGGACAGTCACTTTTGTAGTGCCCTTGTTCATTGCACTCATAGCATATGATGTCTTTGTTATTTTACTTTCTGTGACCTGAGGACGCTTCAGATCTTCTATGTCCAGAGGAGGACTCAGACTTTCTGTATCTGGAGGAGGATTCGTTATGATTCTCTGATCTTCTCGGGTTTCTGAATTTTCTTTGTCTATGCTTCACAGTTGATTGACCCTTCTGGAGAGAAGAGACAATTCGTCTTCTTCTGATGAGGATCCATCAGAAGTTTCTTCCATAGCCTACAAAACCTTAGAGTCAAGTTTTTGTTAGATTTTAATGCTAAAGGCTTACCTTGTTTCTGAGGCTCGTCTTCTTCTAGATCTATCTCATGACTTCTGAGGGAGCTAACAAGTTCCTCCAAAGATATCTTATTGAGATCTTTAGCCAGCTTAAGTGTAGTGACCATTGGCCTCCATTGCTTTGGTAGACTTCTGATGATCTTCTTTATGTGATCAGCAGTAGAATATCCTTTGTCAAGGAGTTTCAGCCCAGCAATAAGAATCTGAAATCTTGAGAACATTGCTTCTATGGATTAAATGTCTTCCATCTTGAATGCTTTGTATTTCTGAATGAGCGCAAGGGCCTTGTTTCTTTAACTTGTATGTTGCCTTCATGCATCATTCTCAGAGAGTCAAACATGTTTTTAGCTGTCTCTCTGTTTGAGATCTTCTCATATTCTGAGTATGAGATGGCACTGAGAAGTATTGTTCTGGCTTTATGATGGTTTCTGAAATAATGCTTTTGCTGGTCTTACATACTTTTTCTATCTATCTTCTGACCACTTTCATCCACAGGATGTATGTATCCATCAATTACCATGTCCCATAGATCAGCATCATGAGCCAGAAAGAAGCTCTCAATTTTGTCTTTCCAGTAGTCAAAATTTTCTCCATCAAAGACTGGAGGTTTGCCGCTGATTCTGTCCTTGTCCTCATGATAGTCATTGTTGATCTTTTGGCTTGGTCCCACCATAGTGTTTTTCTAAAGCTTGGATCTTGTACTGACACGGTTAAGTGTATGAACTCAGAACGAGGCGCTCTGATACCAATTGAAGGAGTGAAAAACACAAGAAGGGGGAGTTGAATTGAAACTTAAAATCAAAAGTAGTAGACACGATATTTTTATCCTGGTTCGTTTGAACTCAGAACAAGAAGGTGATTTCGCCTCTCTCCAACAAGGACTTAATTCACTAATCAAAACTGATTACAATACTACTTTGACAACTGCCAAATCCTTCTTGAGTACAACCACAACCCGGTTTATCTCAAGGAAAACTAGCTTAATCAAAAGAAAATGATTTATTGTGTACTGTTGTTTTTTGTTACAAAAATTGTATCACTATTGTGATATATTACACAATTTGAGAGTATAAGAGTATGAATATTTGCAGCGTTTAAGATGTATGAGCAGTCGTAGGTGAAAATTGTGAACGATTTGTCCTTTAAGCTTATTTATATAGCGTGGAAATCTTGTCCAAAATAAAGCATGATAATGGACACTCAATGCACTTTCCATACTGAGAAGATTCTTGTCTGAATGAAGCCGTTGCATATGATATTGTCTTAATTGAAAAGTAATGCTTCAGAACTAGGATCTTGCATGCTGCTTTTACTTCAGAACTATGATGACTCAGAGATGTGAGGATATGTTGGCATATTAGACTTCTGCTCAGAGTCAGAGTATCTTTTACTTTAACGCAGATTCTGATCATCATTCTTCAAAACATTCTGATTAGCTCAGCTTGAAAGATTCTATAGCTTAACTTATGATGTTGTTTCAGCCAGAACTTCTGTATAAAAAATAACACAAATTTAGAGTGCATATGTGTTCTTTGTGTTTGTTATCATCAAAACTCTAATTAAGGGTTGTAGAATTAAACTATGTTCTAACACTTAGAACCCGGTTATTATTTATAGGACAGGTTGAACCAATCCAGCTTCAAGAGGGTATGACCTTAAAACTCATGCAGGCCTTAAACCTAAGGCTACTTGTGTTACTTTTTTGCTTAAACTCCTTGCAGGGCTTTGTTTGTATTCCTTGCAGGATCTTGTTTGTATTAATCTAATAAATTGGTTTCTTACCCTGCATTCTTGCTTGATGCATAGCATACACATCATAGCATCATAACATGACATATCATACTAACAATTTCAAGGATCTCGAGGGCCTGTGATGCAGGTTATGATGAACCAGACGTCTAGCAAGGGGCAAGGGGCAAGGGGTGTATTTTCCTCTAGCCAATGTCATCAAGAGATCAAAACACGACAACTTGAGACAGGGTATATGACCCACTTGATATGGTGAGCTTGACTCTCGTAGAAGGACACTCAACGATACAAAGTTCTTCAATCAAAGCTGCAAAATTCCAACTTCTGACATTTCTTGTTTACCCAGTGAGATCCTTGAAAATATTGCATACATATATCATACACGTCATTGCATAACAAGTTCCATAACAGGTTTCTCATCTTCTTCGCTGTTTATTTCAGCAGTAATGTCTTCTGAACAAAGCATCAAGGATCTCCAGGCACAAAATACCCAATTTCAGCAAATGTTCATAGCCTTGGCCAAGGGGCAGGAAGATCTGAAGGCCCTTATTCTGAAAGAGAAAAGGAAGAAGAAGAAGATCGTCGGTGTCCTGAATCTGGGCAGAAGATTTAGAGGACCATTGAAGTAAGCGGTTGATCTGACCTCTTCATCCAAAGAAGGGGAGAACCAAGAGGGCGGCACAATGGGGGAAGACCCTAGTCCGAGAGTTTCTGAGGATGAATTTTACTACAATGATGAACAGTATCCCCCGGCTGAGGATAGGTACAAATAGTTAGAGGATCGTCTGAGCGCGATGGAAATCCAAAGAATACCAGGGTTGTATTTCAAAGAGCTGGGTTTGATATCTGGGGTAGTCTTCCCACAGAAGTTTAAGGATCCGGTTTTTGCGAAGTATGATGGGATGTCCTGCCCCAAGCTTCATCTCCGCTCCTATGTGAGGAAGATTCAGCCTCACACTACTGATAGGAACTTGTGGGTCTATTTCTTTCAGGACAGTCTGTCTGGGACTCAGCTTGAATGGTTCTATCAACTGGAGGGAACCAATATCCGTAACTGGGAGGATTTGGTTGCTGCTTTTTATAACCAGTATCAATATAACATTGACCTAGCTCATACCCGTACTCAACTCAAGAGTATGTCCATGGGTGCAAGTGAAGGCTTTAAGGATTATGTGTGGAAGTGGAGAGGTTTGGCAGGGAGAGTCCAACCCCCTTTGTCTGATAGGGAGTTGGTTGACATGTTTCTCAGGATGCTGTCTGGTCCATTCTTCAATCACTTGATTGGTAGCTCCTCAGCTGGTTTCACCGAGGTGATATTGACTGAAGAAAGGGTAAAAGTTGGGATCCAGAGTGGAAAGATACAGAAAGATACCTCATCAAGTACAGGGAAGAAGCCTTTCACAGGTAAGAAGGAGGTCAGTTCCATTTATAACCCAAGAGGTCAGAAAGGATCTGAATGCCTTCCAACGGTAGGTGCTGTGATGATACCTAGGCCTACGGCTACTCAACAACGAAACAATCATCCAAGGGTAGAAAGACCTCAAAGGCAGTTCATCCAAATCTACATGCCATTATCACAGGAATTGCAACACATGTTGAAGATGAAGCTGATTACGGTGATAAACCCTCATCTGAACCCTAAGACTTCTTCTCTTAACTATAATCCTGATGCAAGGTGTGCTTATCATTCTGGCAGCCCGGGGCACGATACTAACGATTGTTGGACGCTGAAATACAAGATTCAGAATATGATTGATGCCAAGGAGATCGAATTCGACCCTCCTAAGACTTCCAACGTGATCACTGCTCCCTTGATAAAACATGGCTAGGATTGAAAGCATTTTTGTTCATTTAATTCTCAAGTTGTATTTTCTTTACTTATTCGAACAATTATTGTCATGTCAAAACTTTGTTATTTCATTAATACATTACACATGTTTGTCTTGAATTAATCTGTTTTCACTATGCTTAAACTGATTTATACTTCCTTTTCATGATATTCAACTCTCGACTAAAAACTCTAAGCCTTAGAGGGAGGATGACGAAAATGATACCATAATCTTTACAGTATGCTTTTGAACAGACCATGCTGACGATGTACAGGCATTGTTTCAAATCCTAAACAGTGGAGTTATAAGGAAGATAATCCCTAGTCAACCCCTTGGAGCCGAATAAGTAGGAGTTTTCTTTCACACAAATAAAAACCCTTAATCATAACCTGGGGAAGGGTAGTTTTCTCAGATAATTCAGAGGCGCATTCAGTCGTAATCTTCCGCTTCGCACACAATGAATGGCCTCGAAGACATCCTTCTGAATCAGAAAACGGTGATGGTTCTGCATAATCATCAAAGTAGGTAGTCATTATTTTGCAAAAGAAAAGCATGTTAAGTCAAAACCCATGAAAGGGACTTAAGAAAAAAACGGGGGCATCCCGCTGACTGTAATTACAAAAAGAAACAGTTCAGGCAAAGGAAGGGACAACAAAATTAAAAAAAAAGGTCCTACAAATCCTCAAACAGAAGAAAAAAAATTACAAAAATGGTTGCCTATTCAAAATAAACTTTCAGTATCTGAACCATCACTGGAACATTAAGGATAGTACTTCAGAACCCAACTGGGATTCTAAACGCGCAATTAACTGAGCATAGGACTGAAGGACATTACGAAGAACGGGTGGGTACAAATAAATTTTGAGCCTTTATCCTTTGTTTCTTAAACCGTGAACCAGGCCATGTTATAACCCTTAAAAGTCCTAGATGAAGTATGGGTTATTTTGAGAGCATACTGTTACAAAGGTATCCAGACTCCTGAAGGACTTGTTACAAATCCTGAGTTGATATCATGTTCTTGCAAATTTGGTTTTACTACACAAAATACATTTTTTTAAAATGTCTTTTCAAGAGAGACATGAATTTTGCATTCTTTAAATGACATTGTTTGCATATGACTAGTTGTTTGACAGCAGAGAAATCCGCACAATGGTTATTCAATGAACAGACATCCTCTTAATGGATATAATCACCTCGACAGGAAAGACACTTCCAACAACAGGTCTTCCATAAGCAAGGGGCGTGACATGATGTCTAACACACTTAGGGCAGTCTCTCCAAAAGTTCCAAATAACAATGCAGATCTCCATCCGAATCACTTGGGGCATTACGCATGCGTTCCAGCAATGAATCATGTGTCATCAAGAAAACATTTTTGACATACTACAACACAACACTATGGACAGTGAAAACTCCCTACATCTTGAGAACGTGGATGTGATCGGTGGATCTGGAACTGACTGTTTAACGCTGGTTCGCGAAATGTCGCGGAAGCAAGAGTCGCCACCGTCTTTTATTTTCTCCAAATGGAAAGGACAAAAGCACAGAAAAATTCCTTAAAGAGATTGCTCTCGGTTCGGGAGGTAGGTAATAGAAAGGGAAGGTGTTAGCACCCTTTCTATCCATGGTTATCCATGGGCTCTTAGATACTTGCTCAATGTGTTTTCAAAAATGGTTTGTTTGCTTTTCAATTGTGGGTTTTAAAAAGTTTCTTTGAAAATTCCAGTTCGACTCTTGTATCGGTCCTCAAGAGTGTTTGAAAAATTGCTTTCGAAAGCTTTTTGAAAAGGTGTCGGTGTGAAAAGTATTTTTTTTTATTTGTTTTGAAATTAGAGCAAGTATCTAGAGTCGTCTACCTACCCTAAGGAATTCGTCTGTGTAGATGTCCTTTAAAGTAGTGCCATCCCACCATTGAGAGGTAGGTAGCACCACCGTTGGAGGTGTTCGGGTCAATTCGAGGTTCAGGACATGGTGATCATCGGAGCAATGGGAAGACACCTTAGAAGCTACCCTCATGCCAGGTTCCCGGATCATGAGGACTTACTAAAACATCCTCTACTCGACGATCACCTTTCGAGAGGCAAGGCAACAGTCAGGCGTACCCTAGGGGTGGTGTGTGATTTGTGTGTCGTTTTCAGATATTTTGTCTTGTTCATGTCATGGGTGATCTACGCGTTATTTTTATTTTGACATTCATTCTTGCATGCAATTTATTAGCAGTTAAAAAAGATGCGGAAAATTAAAGTTCCTAAACTATTACAAAGGCGCGGGTCCACATCGCCAAATTAAATCCAGGACCCGATTTGACATAAAATAAAGTAAAGTGCGAAATATAAATGTTTAATTTACACGGCTTTGGGAGAATTACATTAATATTGAAAGAATGAATAAAAATGCGCGAAGAGAATTAAAATCGAAAGCGAGGGCGTTGGACCCTTTTAAAGAAATTAAATCGTAATTATGAAATTAATTAAATTAAAATGAAAAGAAATGATTTTTGAGTTTTTTGGTGTTTATGGAATTTTAATGAGAATTAAATGAAATTAAAATATTAATTAACCCTAATTCTAGTTATTTTTATTTATTAAGAAAAAATATTAAAATTGAACCTAAAATTAAACCTAATTAATTAGTGCAATTTTATTTACAAAAATAAACAATTAATTATTAATAAAAAGAAAAGAAAAAGGATAAAAATTGATTAAAACCCTAATTCTACAAATTTTAAGTTTATTAAGAAAAATGTCAAAGTTAAACCTAAATTTAAGACTAAACTAATTAATGATTTTTATTTACAAAAAATAACATTTAAATAAAATATTTTTTTCTATTTTTTATGACTTTCTGATTTTTATTATTTTTATGTTTTATGAAAATAAATTGATTTAAAGAATTAAAAAATAAATAATTGAAACAAATAAAATAAAAAAAAGGAAAAGAATTGCAAAAACCTTGGGGGGTTCTGTCCCCAATTGGAGGTATAATTTAGCATTTTAGGCCCATCTTTAGAGGCCTTTTGTTGATTTCCCAGGGTAGCATGTGGCTTCGTTGACCAATATCCATGGTATTCATCAAATCTGAGCCTTTAGATTGCCTTCAGTGGCCATGTGGCACACTTGGATTAGGGGGGTATGGTAGGCCTTTGGATAGAGTGCTGCATGCAAGTAGGGTTAGAAAAATAATATGAAGAGAGGAAGGGACCTGGGAATCGAACCCAGGTCCTAGAGATTACCAACTCACGCTTTGACCAACTGTACCAGCTACCTTCTTTGTAATGTTAGTGGCCAACAATTAATATGAGATAAAACAAGAGTTAGTGGACATTTTCGCGCGAAATTCAAATAACCCAATCACTGCCTTACACATCACCGTCTTCTTCCTTATTGCGCTTTTAACCTGAAACATAAAAAGACTTAGCGGGGGTTTTAAACCCCCCCAAAACATGCAGTTTTCAATAATAGCGAATAGGCCATATGGCCACATAAATTAGGCGCGATGGATGCTTTCAAATCGTCCAAGCTCCCTGATTTCAACCATGGTATTAATGTGCTCTAATTTTGCAGTATTCAGAAATGCCCAATTTCAAGTTTGAAGAACCCTAATAATCGTCCATGGTAGTTTCGCGTATGGGTGATGAAAACTCAATCAAACAACTGGGTTAGCTTCAGAATGACAAGAGCAATACAAAACAAGCATTAAATTTGAAAATTATGGCATGAATGATCAGATGCGATTATGCAAAAAAGTGATACAGTCTGACTTATAACTACCAATTCTTGATGTTTCAGGCTATGATTTTGATTCAGACTCCTTCCTTGAAGCTTCAGGAACACAATGGAATAAGTATTTGGCCTTGAATCGCACTGTAACCTAGTTTTCAGTTTTGGAATTTTTTTTCAAAAACTCAAGCTTGGTTATGGATGTATGGCGCAGCTGGTAGATCATGAACATTAGGGTTAGCATGTATATATATGTATGAGTGATTAGGGTTGAGAAATTGATCCAAAGAACCTTTGTATTGATGAAGAGATATTTGATTTTTATGGCATATATTTTCCAATCTTTTTCATGCAAATTTGCTTCAAATCATGTCCAATTACCAAGATTCTTTCCAAATCTGATCATGCACGAAATATTGAGTGTATTCCATGCATAAAAAGATTTAAAAACTTAGGTTTAGTATTTTCCACATATTTATTTAATTAAATGAATTATTAGCATTTAAAAATTCAAATAAATAAATAAAAATGATGAATAACTTCCCTTTGGGCCAAATGGTCGTGCACATGCCTTGGATAATGATTCTTGGAAGAAAAAGAGGCCCATTAGCATTTTTAAGACATTTGAAGCAATGTTGACTTTTCAAAATATCCAAAAATTTCCCAACTTCCACAAGGCATATCTTGCTCAATTTTTAAGCTTTGATCATGTTCTTGGACATTTTGGAAAGGTATTTGAGTCCTCTAACCAATGTCTTTGGTCCCATGTCATTTTGATTTACCAATATCAAGTTATGGCCTTTGACTTAAAGTCCCTTTTTGTTGACTTTTGAAAATGACCTATAATGTTGAAAATGATAACTTTTTGTGAGAGCATTTCTTGGACTTGAAGTGTGAAGAGGAGTTGTAGGAAATGTCTTTATATTCAAAATGAGCTTTGGATGGAATTTTTCTGATAATCCATGTGAAAGTTATGCCTTGGTCAAATTATACTTGACTTTTTCAACTGTCCAAATATGGAAACTTTTGCATCTTGAGACTTTTTGAGCCAAACTTTGAGAATCATGATCAAGCATTGATCAAATGATGTTTGTGGCTTCAAAATGAGATGTTGACCAAAAATTTGAACTTTTGACTGTCAAATGACCATTTTGCCCCTACAGTTGACTGTAGTGCAATTAGGGTTTTTGACTGTGCAATTTTGGGCTGTAAGTCTTGAAACTTGGTATGAGGATACTTGACCATGTTTGTAGGCATGTGGGACTTGATTGGACCCTTGGAAACTTCATTTTCTTTGTCATAACCAAAACCCTAATCTTTGACTATTAGGAGGCCCTTGAACTGTGCAACCCTTGGGGAATTTTGAAGCTTGACTTGGCAGATCTTGAAGAATATAGGAGGGCAAATTTTGGGGTACAACAGTTGCCCCTGTTCAATCTTCTTAGACCTGAGGATGCAGATTGGCTGACGTGCCTTTCGTAATCTGAAGGTGGAAGATGATTGAACACTAGAGTGCCCAGAAATTTGCGCTCACATAGTAGTGTGATGGTTAGAATGGGCTTATAGATGCCATTTGGAGATTTGATGGATAGGATGATGGGCTTATAGATGCCATGCTAAGAGATGATGGAAGGTGGATGGGCTTGTAGATGCCATCTGGGTGTTGATCGCGTAAGAGATTCCTTAGCGAGAACTTGCATACCTGCAAAAGAAAATGATTACCTGGCCTGTTACATGAGCTGGTCCTCAAATTCTTTGTGTAGATGTGTCCTGACTGGTTACAGGAGCTGAATCTGGAGCTTCAAAAGGTGATGAATGAACCAGGGATGGTTATTACCTCAACAAGAACGCTGAGAGAATCTGGGGACGATTACTACCTCCGCAGTAACGGGGAGAGAACCATAGGCGACTTCAACCTCAACAGTAATCATTGAGAGAATCTTGGACGACTTCAACTTCAACAGTAACGCTGAGAGAATCTGGGGATGATTACTACCTCCGCAGTAACGGGAGAGAACCATAGGCGACTTCAACCTCAACAGTAATCATTGAGAGAATCTTGGGTGACTTCAACCTCAACAGTAATCATTGAGAGAATCTTGGGCGACTTCAACCTCAACAGTAATCATTGAGAGAATCTTGGGCGACTTCAACCTCAACAGTAATCATTGAGAGAATCTTGGGCGACTTCAACCTCAACAGTAATCATTGAGAGAATCTTGGGCGACTTCAACCTCAACAGTAATCATTGAGAGAATCTTGGGCGACTTCAACCTCAACAGTAATCATTGAGAGAATCTTGGGCGACTTCAACCTCAACAGTAATCATTGAGAGAATCTTGGGCGACTTCAACCTCAACAGTAATCATTGAGAGAATCTTGGGCGACTTCAACCTCAACAGTAATCATTGAGAGAATCTTGGGCGACTTCAACCTCAACAGTAATCATTGAGAGAATCTTGGGCGACTTCAACCTCAACAGTAATCATTGAGAGAATCTTGGGCGACTTCAACCTCAACAGTAATCATTGAGAGAATCTTGGGCGACTTCAACCTCAACAGTAATCATTGAGAGAATCTTGGATATCTTCTACTGAGTCTTTATCAGGAAAATCTGTTAGGGGTCGATTTAGCTGGACTAGAGAAGGCCTTGGACTGGATAAGAAACAGGAAAATCTTAGGGTCGATTTAACTGAACCGTTCTAGGTCTTGAAATGTCTTCAACTGGATAAGAAACAGGGAGATCTTAGGGTCGATCTGACTGAACCAGAGAAGGCCTTTGACTGGATAAGAAACAGAGAAATCTTAGGGTCGATTTAACTGAACCGGTCTAGGTCTTGAATATAGCTGAGAACTTGACTGAATTCTTCCTGAAAGGTAAATGTCAGTCATATGCCATGCATGATATGGATCAAGCAATGATGTTCTTAACATAAATGAGTTTGTGAGATATGATGCGTATATGTATGCTATAATGTATGGAAATGCGATGTTTATGAATGTATGTTTTTCGTCTAGGAAAGTAAATCCTTGGCGGGTGCCGGGAAGTCATATCCTGGGCTGATGTTGAAGAATAGATTTTTGCCTCTGTTGGGGATGATAGTTGCAAGAATACCGGTTAGGAGGAGATAACTCTGTTGGGGAATAAACTTGGCGAATGGATTCCTCTGCAGGGAGAAAAGTACTCTAACGATCTTGCTGGGGAGCAATACTCTGTGGGGAGAGAGGTACTTCGTTGAGTTGTTGATAATAACTTGCTGGGGATACCCTTGTTGTGTTGGAAGTGTTAATAGACTTCGCTGGGGATAAGAAGACTTCGTCGGGGACGCTCTTTCCGTGGCTTTTAGCTGAGGATAACCCAGTTATACCCTGGTAGGGAAATAACTCTTTGAATAACGCCGGGGGATGCGTTCGTGCTCTGCGGGGGTAAGCTTCCAGAATCTACTGGGGATAAGCTTAATGATTGGGGAGATGAATTCCAACTTTCCTGGGGAACCTGGATTGGACTCTCCTGGGGGAGTTTTGAACTGTATCGGGGAAGTGTCTCCAATGAATGTCCGGTGTACCGCCGGGGAACAATCTTTAGGCCAAGACTGTCGGGGATGCTTGTTAAGAATATATGTATATTGTTGGGGAATGTTGAGATCTGCTGGAGGATACCCAACTTCCTTAATAGTAGCTTTGCTTGGGGAGAGTGCACTGACTTGCTGGCTCACTCTCTGGGGAATTGGGATGTACTGGTTATGTTCTTCAGCTGAACCTACCTTGGTATCTTGGAGGACAGAACAATTAGGTTGCTTGGACGGCTCATCATTGCCCCTGTTTCTGAGGTGGGAGAGGAAGACCTGTGAGGTGCTGATAGCTTGTTGATGGACAGACCTACTTCTGGTAGGCAGGTGACAAGATGACGGGACATAGTCGTACGCTTTGGTCCCTAACTTTTGCCTGGACCTCCCTTTCGGGTTTTCAGTCCATCGGGATACCCATTTTTGCCCAAGCCGCCTTTTCAGGTTTTCGACTTACCGGGTGTACAGATTCTTCATTTCATCCCTTCATTTTGCCCGAACCCTTTTGGTTCGCCTGGAAGCCCTAATTTTTGCCTAGGTATGTCAACCTAGCGGGTCTTTGATTTTGCGTAGTATCTTTTCGACTATATCCATGTTCTCAGAGTGTAGGGAGTTGCCCCTGTTAGAAGTGTTTTGTCAGGCAGGATTCGTTGTTGGAATGCCCCAAGTGACTCAGGCGGAGATTTTCCCCAGGCTATTTAGCCTTTGAGAGATTCTCCGAATCTTGATTGGATTGCCCCAGATGACGGACCATGATCATGCCATGCCCCTTGATTGGAAGTGCTCTTTCCACTTGAGGTGACTCTTTTGTTGAGAAGACCTTTGTTCATCAGATATTCGTCGTGCGAATTCCTTTGCTGTTCAAACAAATGATCATATGCAAACAATATTATTTTAAGAATGCAAAAGCCTATGTCTGTCTTGAAGTTTTGAGAACGCATTTTTTATAACACAAATGAAACCTTTTTGTAAACTGTGATGTCAACTCGTTATTTTACCACAAGCCTTAAGGAGTCAGGATACCTTTCGTAACAGTATGCTTTCGAACTAACCCATGCTTCAGCTAGGACTTTTAAGGGTTATAACGTGGCCTGGTTCACGGTTTAAGAAACAAAGGATAAGGCTCAAAATGTATTTGTACCCACCCGTTCTTCGTGATGTTCTTCAAACCTAAACTCAGTTGATCGTGCATTAGACTTTGTTTGAGTCTTTGCTCTGATTTTCCGGTGATGGTTCAGATATTGATGATTTATTTGGAATAGGCAGTCATTTTGTTGAGGGTTTATAAGACCTCTTTCTTTTTGATTTTGTTATCCCTGTTTTTTTGCCTGAGCTGTTTCCCTTTTTTGGAATTACAGTCAGCGGGATGCCCCAGTTTTGTAAGTCTCCTTCATGGGTATTTTGACTTATTGGGCTTTTCATTTATGAATTTTTTGATAATGACTGCATGTCTTTACGATTGTTCGGAACCATCACTGTCTTTCTTTTTTCGTAAGGATCTCTTTGATGCCATTTGTTGCGCACTTGGATCAACTGAGAGAACTACCCTGCCCCAGGTTATGATAAAGGGTTTTAATTTTCGAAAAGAAAAACTCCTACTTCTTTGGCTCAGAGGGGTTGACGAGGGATTATCTTCCTTATTACTCCAGTGTTTAGGAATTGAAACAATGCTTGTACTTCATCAGCGGGGTCTGTTCAAAAGCATATTGTAGATTATGGTATCGTTTTCGTCATCCTCCCTCAAGAGGCTTAGAATTATGAATTGAGAGTTGATCATCAGAAAAAATATGAAAATAATTTGCATTTAGTGAATACGAATATATTGTTTCAGAACAGACATATGCGCTGCATTAATGAAATAACAACGTTTAACATGAGTAAATGTTTGAACAAAAGAAAATTACAACTTGAACATTCGAATGAACAAAAGTTTTCTAGTCTTAGGGCTTGTCACTTCAACTGGTGAGCCTTGGAGGGATGGTAGAAAAATTCAGCCTGACCATCTTGTGTGAACTCCAATGCCCCTTCATCAATCAGGTCCTGGATCTTGTTCTTAAGAGCCCAACACTCATTTGTATCATGTCCTGGACTGGCAGAGTGGTAGGCACACCTTTTATTGGGATCATAAGTAGGATGTGTTGTGTTGGGGTTCTGGGGATGAGCCCTTAATGTGATCAGGTTCAATCTCAACAGGCGTTGTAAAGCTTGAAACAGCGACATGTTGAGCGGGGTGAATTGCCTCCTGGACTTGTCTGGATGAAGCCGGTGAAGTTGATGCTGAGTTTGTGACCCTGGAGCCAATTGAGGAACTCTCCCCTTACCTCCTTGTCTCAAAGGTGGTTGAACGATGACTGGCTCTTTACCCTTAGACATTTGCCCCAGTTGGTTGCCCCGAAGCAGTTGGTTGACAAGAACTCCTAGCTCTTCTTGTCTTTGAGCTAAACCTTGAATGGCAGTCACCTGCCCCAGCATCTGGGCTTTCATTGCATCCATCTCAGTTTGCAGATGTTTCAACCGTTCATCCTCAGCGCTGTTCCTGACCAAAGTCTCCATGAGAAGTGTCCTTAGCTCCTCCTGCCCCTTGGATAGATTCAGGAGGATTTCCCCGAACCGAGTCTCTTGAGCAAGAAGGTCCTGGTTATCTTGTTGGGAAGCCATTGCTGAAATAAATAGCGAGGAAGGTAAGTGACCTGCAACACGGGTACTTGCAATGCAATGATATGTATGATATGCATGCAATGTTTTCAAGGACCTCGCGGGGTAAACAAGAAATTTGTTAAAATTTGGAACTGGTAGCTTGATTGAAGGAGCTTCATGTTGTTGAGAGTCCTTCTTCAAGGGTCAAAGGCTCACCATATCTAGTGGGTCATAGCCCCTGACTTTAGTCATCATGTCTGGCTTTGGCCTCCAAACAACCTTGGTTAGGGGAACCTTCTTCAAGAGTCAGGGCTCACCATATCAAGTGGGTCATAGCCTCTGACAACTCTGTCTAGAGGAAAATAAATCCTCTTTGCCCCTTGATGAGATGTTGATTCACCATGACCTGCATCACAAGCCCTTGAGATCCTTGAAATGGGTTAGGATATATGCAATGGTATGATGCTATGCTATGCATGGGGTAATGTAGATAACCCTATTATGAGTCCTAATTAGGGACTGCAAACCAAAACCTGCAAGAAACTCAAGTAAAACCTGTCATGAGTCCCAATTAAGGACTATAAACAAAACCTGCAAGAAACTCAAGTGTCAGATAACAAGCATGCAAGTATCAAGTTGGAAGGCACACAAGTCACACAAGAGAAACCCTTAGAGTTTAGGCCAGCATGGGGTTTAGGTATTACCCTCTTTCAGTTGGTGGGCTCAACCTGTCCTATTAGAAGTAACCGGGTTCTAAGGGTCCCAATATCACGGGATTGCTTTCATTGTTCATCGTTTCGATTTAGCCACTGAACTGGCGACCGAAATATTCCAGGAAAGCAACCCTCAATTGAGTGTAGTATCGAGTATCAACCAACCTCGGACTGCACCAAAGTCAGTTATCTCACTACCCTAAAGAGGCCAAGATAGTTCAATTAAGGTTCCTAAGGTCAGTTGATGCTTCACAACACCACGCGGAGGCCCCGTACTCTCCTTGACTGAACTCAAGGGTTACCGGTACACTCCAAAGTGCCACATCAACGTAGCAGACTGTTTCAACCATGTCGGTATACCCCGCACAGTTCCCTCACAGCCTTGTTGCTACTTTCTAAGAAGGTATCCCTAGATCCGAGTTAGGATCTATAGAACTCCCAAGACAGTCCCACAATTTAAAACAAGCAAAGCAATACAATTGAAAACACAGTTATGAACTATCCCTAAGGTACACCTCACTTTAAGTTTAATCCCCAGCAGAGTCGCCAGTTCTGTGATCGGTGGATTTGGAACTGACTGTTTAACGTTGGTTCGCGAAATGTCGCGGAAGCAAGAGTCGCCACCGTCTTTTATTTTCTCCAAATGGAAAGGACAAAAGCACAGAAAAATTCCTTAAAGAGATTGCTCTCGGTTCGGGAGGTAGGTTATAGAAAGGGAATGTGTTAGCACCCTTTCTATCCATGGTTATCCATGGGCTCTTAGATACTTGCTCAATGTGTTTTCAAAAATGGTTTGTTTGCTTTTCAATTGTGGGTTTTAAAAAGTTTCTTTGAAAATTCCAATTCGACTCTTGTATCGGTCCTCAAGAGTGTTTGAAAATTTGCTTTCGAAAGCTTTTTGAAAAGGTGTCGGTGTGAAAAGTATTTTTTTTTATTTGTTTTGAAATTAGAGCAAGTATCTAGAGTCGTCTACCTACCCTAAGGAATTTGTCTGTGTAGATGTCCTTTAAAGTAGTGCCATCCCACCATTGAGAGGTAGGTAGCACCACCGTTGGAGGTGTTCGGGTCAATTCGAGGTTCGGGACATGGTGATCACCGGAGCAATGGGAAGACACCTTAGAAGCTACCCTCATGCCAGGTTCCCGGATCATGAGGACTTACTAAAACATCCTCTACTCGACGATCACCTTTCGAGAGGCAAGGCAACAGTGAGGCGTACCCTAGGGGTGGTGTGTGATTTGTGTGTCGTTTTCAGATATTTTGTCTTGTTCATGTCATGGGTGATCTACGCGTTATTTTTATTTTGACATTCATTCTTGCATGCAATTTATTAGCAGTTAAAAAAGATGCGGAAAATTAAAGTTCCTAAACTAATACAAAGGCGCGGGTCCACATCGCCAAATTAAATCCAGGACCCGATTTGACATAAAATAAAGTAAAGTGCGAAATATAAATGTTTAATTTACACGGCTTTGGGAGAATTACATTAATATTGAAAGAATGAATAAAAATGCGCGAAGAGAATTAAAATCGAAAGCGAGGGCGTTGGACCCTTTTAAAGAAATTAAATCGTAATTATGAAATTAATTAAATTAAAATGAAAAGAAATGATTTTTGAGTTTTTTGGTGTTTATGGAATTTTAATGAGAATTAAATGAAATTAAAATATTAATTAACCCTAATTCTAGTTATTTTTATTTATTAAGAAAAAATATTAAAATTAAACCTAAAATTAAACCTAATTAATTAGTGCAATTTTATTTACAAAAATAAACAATTAATTATTAATAAAAAGAAAAGAAAAAGGATAAAAATTGATTAAAACCCTAATTCTACAAATTTTAAGTTTATTAAGAAAAATGTCAAAGTTAAACCTAAATTTAAGACTAAACTAATTAATGATTTTTATTTACAAAAAATAACATTTAAATAAAATATTTTTTTTCTATTTTTTATGACTTTCTGATTTTTATTATTTTTATGTTTTATGAAAATAAATTGATTTAAAGAATTAAAAAATAAATAATTGAAACAAATAAAATAAAAAAAAGGAAAAGAATTGCAAAAACCTTGGGGGGTTCTGTCCCCAATTGGAGGTATAATTTAGCATTTTAGGCCCATCTTTGGAGGCCTTTTGTTGATTTCCCAGGGTAGCATGTGGCTTCGTTGACCAATATCCATGGTATTCATCAAATCTGAGCCTTTAGATTGCCTTCAGTGGCCATGTGGCACACTTGGATTAGGGGGGTATGGTAGGCCTTTGGATAGAGTGCTGCATGCAAGTAGGGTTAGAAAAATAATATGAAGAGAGGAAGGGACCTGGGAATCGAACCCAGGTCCTAGAGATTACCAACTCACGCTTTGACCAACTGTACCAGCTACCTTCTTTGTAATGTTAGTGGCCAACAATTAATATGAGATAAAACAAGAGTTAGTGGACATTTTCGCGCGAAATTCAAATAACCCAATCACTGCCTTACACATCACCGTCTTCTTCCTTATTGCGCTTTTAACCTGAAACATAAAAAGACTTAGCGGGGGTTTTAAACCCCCCCAAAACATGCAGTTTTCAATAATAGCGAATAGGCCATATGGCCACATAAATTAGGCGCGATGGGTGCTTTCAAATCGTCCAAGCTCCCTGATTTCAACCATGGTATTAATGTGCTCTAATTTTGCAGTATTCAGAAACGCCCAATTTCAAGTTTGAAGAACCCTAATAATCGTCCATGGTAGTTTCGCGTATGGGTGATGAAAACTCAATCAAACAACTGGGTTAGCTTCAGAATGACAAGAGCAATACAAAACAAGCATTAAATTTGAAAATTATGGCATGAATGATCAGATGCGATTATGCAAAAAAAGTGATACAGTCTGACTTATAACTACCAATTCTTGATGTTTCAAGCTATGATTTTGATTCAGACTCCTTCCTTGAAGCTTCAGGAACACAATGGAATAAGTATTTGGCCTTGAATCGCACTGTAACCTAGTTTTCAGTTTTGGAATTTTTTGTCAAAAACTCAAGCTTGGTTATGGATGTATGGCGCAGCTGGGAGATCATGAACATTAGGGTTAGCATGTATATATATGTATGAGTGATTAGGGTTGAGAAATTGATCCAAAGAACCTTTGTATTGATGAAGAGATATTTGATTTTTATGGCATATATTTTCCAATCTTTTTCATGCAAATTTGCTTCAAATCATGTCCAATTACCAAGATTCTTTCCAAATCTGATCATGCACGAAATATTGAGTGTATTCCATGCATAAAAAGATTTAAAAACTTAGGTTTAGTATTTTCCACATATTTATTTAATTAAATGAATTATTAGCATTTAAAAATTCAAATAAATAAATAAAAATGATGAATAACTTCCCTTTGGGCCAAATGGTCGTGCACATGCCTTGGATAATGATTCTTGGAAGAAAAAGAGGCCCATTAGCATTTTTAAGACATTTGAAGCAATGTTGACTTTTCAAAATATCCAAAAATTTCCCAACTTCCACAAGGCATATCTTGCTCAATTTTTAAGCTTTGATCATGTTCTTGGACATTTTGGAAAGGTATTTGAGTCCTCTAACCAATGTCTTTGGTCCCATGTCATTTTGATTTACCAATATCAAGTTATGGCCTTTGACTTAAAGTCCCTTTTTGTTGACTTTTGAAAATGACCTATAATGTTGAAAATGATAACTTTTTGTGAGAGCATTTCTTGGACTTGAAGTGTGAAGAGGAGTTGTAGGAAATGTCTTTATATTCAAAATGAGCTTTGGATGGAATTTTTCTGATAATCCATGTGAAAGTTATGCCTTGGTCAAATTATAGTTGACTTTTTCAACTGTCCAAATATGGAAACTTTTGCATCTTGAGACTTTTTGAGCCAAACTTTGAGAATCATGATCAAGCATTGATCAAATGATGTTTGTGGCTTCAAAATGAGATGTTGACCAAAAATTTGAACTTTTGACTGTCAAATGACCATTTTGCCCCTACAGTTGACTGTAGTGCAATTAGGGTTTTTGACTGTGCAATTTTGGGTTGTAAGTCTTGAAACTTGGTATGAGGATACTTGACCATGTTTGTAGGCATGTGGGACTTGATTGGACCCTTGGAAACTTCATTTTCTTTGTCAGAACCAAAACCCTAATCTTTGACTATTAGGAGGCCCTTGAACTGTGCAACCCTTGGGGAATTTTGAAGCTTGACTTGGCAGATCTTGAAGAATATGGGAGGGCAAATTTTGGGGTACAACAGTGGACATAGTCGAAAAAGACCACGCATGAAAAAGACCCACTAGGTTGACTGGCCTAGGCAAAAATTAGGGATAAAAACAAAAAAAAATTATACACCCGGAAAGTCGAAAACCTGAAAAGGCGGCTTGGGCAAAAAATGGTATCCCGATGGACTGAAAATCTGAAAAGACAGTCCAGGAAAAATTTAGGGATTAAAGTGTACGACTATGTCCTGTCATCTTGTCACTTGCCTATCAGTAGAAGACTTATCATTCTGATCGGCAGTTACCAAGCACCTCATGAGTTGGGATAACACTCAATCCACAAAGCCTCTGCAGGTACTTTCTCCAGCAGGTACAGGGGAAGAAAAGTCCTAATGTGAATTCATTGTCGTATCCTCAGCATACGACCCTGTGACATCCGTACTCCCCACAGAGTACAGGTAATCAAAGCATTGATATCAGCTTCCCCAAAACATGAAGTACTCTCCCCAGCCAGGTTCCTTCAGAAAACTAACATTTATATTCCCCAGCTGAATTTCATAATCACATGCGGGTCATAAATTTTTCTCCTGAACAGAGTTTATTTCTCTGAATACAGAAGCTCAATCCCCGACAGAGTTCATCCCTTCAGCTATGGAAGTTCATCCTCCAACAGAATTATTCCCCCGCAGAGTTATTCTCAAACAGAGTCTCTCCCTGGAAGAATATCCGTAAACAAGGAGCAAATCTCCAGCGTAGTCATCTCTGTTCGCCATCCCCAGCGGAAGTAGAAGAACCACTTTTTCTACAAAGGTCAGGAAGCTAATTTCCAGTACTCTCCAGCAGCGGTCAAGGTTATTTTCCCAGACTCGGATATGTCACAAATAGCATTTCATGTTCATACATCATGATATGCGCACACATATTGCATACAGCATAATCTCATTTATTTTGAGAACATCATCACACAATGCATTTCATGCATCACATATAATTAACCATGTACCTTTTTAGGAAAGATGGTTATCATCAACAATTTCCAGCAGGTCCAAGATTAGCTCCTGAAACTAAACAGAGTAATTATTTGCGCGACCAAATGTAGCTTTACATGGGTTTGTCACGAAGCAATCTTACACGGGTTTCGCCTAAATGCAGCTTTACACGGGTTTATCCTGAAAAATCTTACACGGGGCCCTTCTCATACATTTCCAAATAAGGTTTCACATGAACTCCTCACGAAGTAACCTTACCCGGGTTCCTTCCCATAGCCCTACACAGACTTATCCCGAAGTAACCTTACCCAGGTTTCTCCTGAAGTTTTACACGAACTTATCCCGAAGTAACCTTACCCAGGTTCCTCCTGAAGTTTTACACGAACTTATCCCAAAGTAACCTTACCCAGGTTCCTTCTGAAGTTTTACTCAGGCTTATTCCAAAGTAACCTTACCCAGGTTCCTCCTGAAGTTTTACACAGACTTAGACCGAAGTAACCTTACCCAGGTTCCTCCTGAAGTTTTACACAGACTTAGTCTGAAGCAACCTTACCCAGGTTCCTCCTTACAAATTTCCGATGTAGTTTTACCCAAACTCGTCAAGAAGCCACCTTACCCAGGTTCCTTCTCGGTTCAGATGCAGTTTTACCCAAACTCCTTACAAAGCCACCTTACCCGGGTTCCTTCTCGGTTCAGATGCAGTTTTACCCAAACTCCTCATGAAGCAACCTTACCCAGGTTCCTTCTCGGTTCAAATGCAGTTTTACCCAAACTCATAACGAAGCAACCCTACCCAGGTTCCTTCTCATAGCCCTACTACCCAGGCTTTCATCTCAAAGTAACCCTACTATCCAGGTTCCTTCACATAATCCCTACTATCCAAGCTTTCACCTCGAAGTAACCCTACGACCCAGGTTCCTTCTCATAGCCCTATTATCCAGGCTTTCATTCCGAAGTAACCCTACGATCCAAGTTCCTTCTCATAGCCCTACTATCCAGGATTTCATTTTGAAGCAACCCTACTATCCAAGTTCCTTCTCTCTTATCTCCAGACAACAGTTTACAGCATTGTAAGACCTGAACCCGACCAGACACGGACGATTTCACATTACCCCAGTAAGTCGTTGTGCAGCCTGGACCTTGACTAGATATGCAACTTACTTCCACCTCCTCAATCAGGAGTTAATTCCCCAGTAGAGTAATGGACAACCGAATCTCCTAAACTCTATTACCCAGGACATAAACCAACATTCCCCGGTGAAGTTCTCCTCAATAGCAGGTACAGGGTTTCTCGCAAAGAAATCTCTTATGCGACCGATATCTTTTTTGGATGGCATCTTTAAGCCCATCTACAACGATTCTTCGTCATCTTCTCCAAATGGCATCTATAAGCCCATTCCCGATATCATCAATCAGTATTACTTCATGTGAGTGCAAATTTCTGGGTACTCTAGTGTTCAATCATCTTCCACCTTTAGATCACGAAAGGCAGACAAGCCAATCTACATACTCGGGTCTAAGAAGATTGAACAGGGGAAGATGTTGTACCCCAAAATTTTCCCTCTCATTTTACTCAAAACATACTCCTAGAGGTCCTTAACTTGCCCAAGGATGCCTAAGGATTGACCAGACAAATCCTCCTCCTAAGACTGTGAGCCTCAAACTAAGGTTTCCATTTTCATCAAGATGTTTGAATTCCAAGGGTCCAAATTGGTCTCCATTGCCCTAATTTGTTCTCAAGACCATCCATGCCAAGTTTCATGCCTTGCACAACAAGTTTGCTCAGTCAACTGCTCAGTTGCCTGAAAATCAACTATATTAGGTCAAAAGTTAATTGTGGCCCACATACAGTCAAACTTCAAGATTTTTGATCAATATCAACATTTGTAAGTAACATCCATCATTTGATCAAGGTTTTATCATGATTCCTCAAGGAATGCCCCAAATTCATCAAAACTCAAAAGTTGCTAAATTAGGGTTTCTGTAGGAAAAGTCAACCCAACTTTGACCAGACATAACTTTCTCATACTTTATTAGAAATTTCCCATACAAGGCTCATTTTGAATAGGATGAAATTCCCTTCAACTCATATTCATCCCTCAAGTTCAATAAATGCACTCATGAAAAGATATAAATTCAGACATTATAGGTCAGTTCAAAAAGTCAATAAAAACACCTTTTGGGTCAAAGCTTCTTACATGAACATGGAAGATCCAATTGAGATGAAACCAAAAGGGTTGTTTAGAGGACATCCTAATATTTCTAAAAGGTCTAATAACACCTTCTTAGGGTTAAAAATGAGAGAGATGTGTATTGTCAAAGTTGACCAATTTTTGGAAATGTGCATGAAGTCAACATTGATCAAAATGACTTTTTTTTCAAATGGGTCCATGTTTTCTTATTTGAAACTTGTTCCTAAGATGGCCCACGACCCCTGAGCTTATCCACTTATTATTTTATTATTTTTATTATTTATTTTGATTTTATATCCATTTAAATCAAAATAAATCAATTTAAATAGTAGAATAATCAAATAAAATCAAAGATTTGATTTTATGAGCATGTTATGAGTCCATGAACAGCTAGCAAATCAAAAAATTCGTGCAAAAGCTAATTGATTGGAAAAGATCTTAATTTGGCTTGTTTTAGAAACAAATCATACAATACAAAGAATGAAATCAAATCTCCATAATTTGCAAAGATATGATGAGTTTTTGTTAACCTAATGCATTCCAATATAAGCACATAACACTCCCAGAGCAAAAAAAGAAGGATTGGGTCGTGAAAACAAGAGAAGAAGTTCCATTTTTTAATGAAAAAAGTGCAGGTCAGTTTTGATTCTATAGGCCGTTTCAAGCAATTCCAAGGCCAGCAATGCGTTCTTGGACATTTTCTGAAGCCATAATCATCCTCAAGCCTTAAAACCTTCAGAAATCGCACCTCACAGTGTCACGGTTTGCATCTTTTTTCAAGATTCATTTTCAATGATTTATACATCATAAACATGTTTTGATCATATATCCATGCTTGCTATCATATTTGCAATGTTTTTGATTGGTTTGATTGAAGTTTAAGTGCAGGAATGGCACGATGCAATTGTTAGGGTTTTGAGGTCCCAAATTGGGAATTCCATATAGAGGCAAAATTGGACAAATTTAGGGGTACTATCATGCTCAGGAGATAATTTGCAATTGATCCATGTATTTGGTTTGAATTTATCCTGCTTGTGCTGTGTTTTTGAATTTTACAGGTTTTTAGTTACGAACAAAATCCGTCACTACAACCTATAGTGATGAAAAACTGTTGTAGGTAAGAGTTCCCCACCTAAAACGACGGATCCATGAAGAAGGTGATGGCGTGGGGCTCACTGATTCGTCCATTCAAACCATTGGGGACACACAGCGCGCACGTTTTTGACATGTAGCCATAGATCTTTATTTGCCTTGTATTTATTTTGTGGTATTTTGTTAACAATTAAAATGCTTGGTTCAGTTGGCAAGGCAAGGCATGATAAAGCTTTAGTCCAAAAGGGGGAGGATCGATCCAGCCCTTTTGCAAAATTAATTTTCACTAATTTGTGTCTTCAGATCCAATGCTCCAGGTCCCTGCGCACTCCTTGTGCACTTCCATCACCATATCACAAAATCTCATCATATCCAGATCTAACACTCAGCACATGCAGACCATGGTGAACCCCCAGAGGCCAGCTACACTGGATCACACGCAGATCTTGGGCCAGTATATGGGCTTTGCAAATTCAGCCATGCACCCCCAAATTGCTGCTCCTAACAGGCCCAATTTATTTCTTTTTTTAATTTCTTTTGTTTTATTTGTTTGTTTAATTATTTTTACAAAACAAAATCATTTTTTTATTAAATCAAAAAATCACAAAAAAACATTAAAATCATATTTTTTTTCATAAAATATTTTTTTTTAATTAATTAGATTAATTTAATTAGGGTAATTTAAATTCTTTTTTTTATATATTTAAAATCAACTAGAAAATTAGAGTTAATTTGCAAATAGTTAATTTTTCTCAATCAAAAAATAACAAAAATATCTTATTTGATTCCCTTTGAATTTAAACTTTGATTCCCGTATTTAATTCTCGCGCGCAATATTTTATTTTCCAATTATTGTATTTGCTTCGGGTTTGCAATAGTTTTTAATTAGGGTTTACCGCATATTATTTACTGTTTAATCCCCGGATTTTGGTTATGTAAACCCCTCCCCAAAGCCTTGTAATAGCGTAGATTGACTTTTTCGCTTTTAATTTCCGCAACTATAAACTGCTAGATGATTGATGATAGGCTTGTATGCTTAATCAATTAAATAGATCATTTAATTACAAGATAAATATCTGAAAACAAACATTGTTGCACACTTGCACCCTTAGGGTATACCTTACTTGGTTGCCTCGGAAACAATGGTCATGTCCCTCGAACGTAGGGATATCTTAGCAAAGACCCGCAATTTAAAGTCGTCATAGAGATCATAGTCCCTTACTGTCCCTCGAGTTGCCTACGAAAAATGATTTTATGATGATAGTTCCTTCGAAATGCTAAGGTATCCTTACATGTTGCCTTCGATGACCATTTCGTCCCTTTCGATAGTCTCTCAAATTGCAACGATAGGGCTACCTACTCCTTAATAGTAGGATAGAATTGTCTAAGGGAAATGAGAAAGCGAACAATCTTTTTTCGAGTAGGTAGAAAATCTTAAGTACTTGCTCAAAACAATAAAAAACTCTTTCACACAAACACTTTCAAAACAGTTTTCAAAAACAACTTCGTCACACTCTTGAGGACAAATACAAGGGTTATCACGAAGTTAAACAAAAACTTTTCAAAACACACACAAGCAATTTCAAAATGAGCAAGTACCTAAGAGCCCATGGAAAACCATGGGTAGAAAGGGTGCTAACACCTTCCCTTTCTATAATCTACCCCCGTACTCAGAAACATCTCGAAAAAGGTTTTTTCTGTTCTTTTCCCTTTTCCTTTGTTGGATGAAATAAAAGTCGGTGGCGGCTCTTGCTTACTGCAACATTTGCAAACAAAAAACACAAACCAGTATTAAACAATCGGTTCTGCCATCGTATCACACATGGCATTTGCCATGGTTGCACAGTCCAGAAAAAAAAAAAAAGGAACAACTTGAATAAGTCTTCACCCAACTTCCCTATTTTCTTTCCACGACTTCTACACATTGGGAGACACTTTCAAGTGGTTGTAGAGTATATAAAAAGGCAGTTTCCTCAAGTTTTCACCATCAAATTCTTAGGTTCAAGTTTTAGTCTTAAGCAAATATTTTCACCATTCCAAAGTGATAGAACCTCACATCTGGGGACTATCACACCTTAGTTTATGACTTATTTGTAAGCTTGAATCATAGCAATCGTGTCGGAACAGAGGTTTTACAAGTTTTTCTATTCGTGGAAATTCAGAGTATTCTCTGTTTATTACGCACTTGAAGTATTTCGTTATATTAATTCCAGCTTTATTCTACACGTTCTTTTATTTATAATATTTATATTTATTGTGCATGATCTTGATATATGCTTGTGTTGTTGTTGTCCCGTACCTTTACCATACTCGCATTTACATGTTTTAGATTCTTAAATCATGTTTAGGTTTATGTTTAATAAATTCAATTGCATGCTTAATTCAAAAATCATGTCCGACTAAATTATTTTGAGTCTAGTATGTGAGGAGCGTCGTTCTGGCAGAACTCGGTATTGATTTGGCGCAAATACTTTTCATAAAAATCATTTTTCTTTAGTTTAGTTTTTATTTCAATATTTTCAAAGGTTTTTCGTGACGACAAATTCATTAAGGTTTCAAACCAATAAAAACGAGAGTGTGAGATTTGTACCGGATAGTAAAAATTAGACATCAATTTTAAACACAACGAGAACACTTTAGAATTGATTAGAACTTATTAGTTTTCAAAGAGTATTTCATAAACTAAAAATTGAGCGAGAGCAAAATGTTGGTTGTTTGGAAATATTACAAAGGTCAATAAAAATGAGTGTGAGACTGATGTTTTTAAACTAATATTTTTCTTTAAAAAAAAGGTAGATTTTAAACTATAACATGCGCCACTGATTTATTAAATTTTCGAGATACACAAAGAATTACATATTGATCTTACCTTCATCAATTATTTCTATTAATTCTTAATTCTTTAATTTTTGTTCGATTTAACATAAAACTATATATTCATTAGTCTTAGATTTACATTATATCAATAGAAAATTGTAAAATTAATGGTTAGTCATTGTGAATTTGATATCTAATTAAAACTATATTGGTATTTCGGTACACTTGTGAATTGACTTCGTGATCTCTGTAGATTAAACAAGTGTCAGTCAATCATATGTGAATTCTAAGTTTCTATTAAAGGATAAAACATCACGGATTTCAATAAACTATAGTTAGAAGTCAAGCATCGCAAAACTACATTTGAACTAATGAATTGAATTATATCAAAACAAAATTGTATCAATTCTATTGGAATTCGAATAAATAATTAGAATAACAATATAATTGGATAAGAAAAGAATAAAATCAACGGAAACAACATTAAAACTTCAAGGTCATGGTGAAATACTATATTAATCATTTAGTTTAGTCTGCCATGAAGAAAAGGAAAACTTTTTTCTATTTATATTGCAATTACGAGTTCTATACCATTCAATTCTACTATCAAAAGAGGAAATAAATATTACTCCCTCGGGTTTTTTATTATAAATTACTTTGAGAAAAAAATTATATCATAATACAAGTCATTTTACGATACCAATAAATAATTAATACTATTTTTTCTATTTTATTTTTAAATATTTATTATTCTCTCTTCTTTCAATTATGTAAATGTATTTTCTAAATATCATTATTGAAGAATAATTTTGTAAAAAAATTTATAATTTTCATATAATAATTATTATTTTTCTTAACACGTGTGAAAAATTAAAAATGATTTATAATAAAAAATTGAGATATTACAAAATTTGGACTCTAAGTGCACAAACTGGTTTAGAAGAGATTTTTATTGGTAAGACTTCAAGTCTAGCATCAACATAAAACTCATACACATCAATCTCATATTTGTAGCACAAGTTATGATATGTGCGGCAAAAAAGTATCAAAATACAATTTTTTTCAAAAATAAGTATAAATTAATTAATTAAAATTCAATTATAATCCAAGTTTAAAAACATACTAAAAACACTAAAATTAAATTCAAGAAGCTTTCAAAATTTTAGAAGTATAAAGTTAAAAAAGATACGGTAAAATGTATTGCTTAGTCAGATGGTCAGATTATACAAAATCATTCTTTAAATATGATAATATGATCATCAAACAAAGCAATAACTATCATATGAAGTAATAATTAATGATAGGTGATTTATTTTTACAAAAGAATTTTATAGAGCCTTCATAATTTTATTTCTGAACGTTTGCTCTAATTTTCGAACTTGTTTCATCTATAGTAATTCACAAATTTCTAATGTTGTAATTCCGAATTTTGCTTCAGCGAGGAGGAAATTATATTTTTTTCATTATTCCTGTAAGCAGTGAGGTTTCAATGCAAGAAATTACAATAATCTAAATTAGATACTATATCAACCAACGAATATGTATAATCAAAATCAGTGTAAGTCTCTTGGAAACAAGATTCCTCTCCTTAAAATGGATTTGAGTATTTTGGAATAAGGTATACAACCTACAAGTGACTCACCCTTGAGTCATGCATGAATTGATTAATCACATTGATTACATATTTTAAATTCAGTCTAGTGTGTGCAAAGTAAATCAACTTTTCCAATAACATTTGATATTGCCCTTGTCAACTTAGACATTTTTCTTCTCATAGCTCATCTAATGATTTTATTGAATGGAAACGCTTGAAACGCTTGTAGGTGTGCACTCAAGTTTTCATGTTTTCTACCACAACAAAAAAATTAAGCATATATTTTCACTAAAATAAAAATATCTTTATTTAATGAGTTGCTTTAACTTCGAAGAATTACTTGAGTTTTCAAGAATTAAACCGAACTGACTCAACGAAAAACTGTTAACCGAACTAAATTGAAAATCACAAATAAAATGTGATTGATTTGAATGTGATTGATTCATTTTCTAATATAGTCGACGGTTCAGTTTAATTTATAATTTATATTTTACAAACTAAACTAAATTATATTGTATTTTAAAATCTTACAAACCATTACATATTTTTTAAATTCTTTATATATATATATATATATATATATATATATATATATATATATATATATATATATATATATATATATATATATATATATATATATATATATATATATATATATATATATATATATATATATATATATTTTAATTTACATACTAACAAAAATAAAATATTATTTATTTATAATATTTTTATTTTTATTTTTATTTTTATTTTTATTTTTATTTTCATTTTTAATTTATTGACTTTGATAAAGATAAAACTAAAAGAAAAAGTTTAATTTACATTACTGTTGTATTCTTTTATTAGATAAAAAATATTGATGATAGAAAAATTATAGTGTTATTAGGTTAATCACATGCACTTGCTTATAACTATATAATATATTATTTTAAATTTTTTATACACTATATTATTTCAATTTTTTTTTAAAATACATTATGATGTATATTATTCTTAAAACATAAAGATAAAATTGACAGACTCAATCCATATATATGCATTAAATTATAATTTATTTTACAATTACACACTTAATTAATATTAATGTATGAATAACTAAATGCAAAATTATATTATCTTTTATGTGTAAATATGTTTCAATAAAAAATTTGTAAAAAACTGAACTACCAAACCAATTCAAATTATATTGATTCAGTTCAATTATATTTTTAAAAGTCAATCAAACTAAAGTGAATCGCACGATTTTTTAACTTGCAATTCAGATGACTCTTAACGTTAAAACGGCCGAAACCACATTGCAACCATCCTTTAGATGTGTTTGAATTGGTAGTGGACAAAATTGATTTTGAGAGAATTTAGTTTGGTAGAATTAATTTTAACAGAATTGAGTTTAGTAGAATTGATTTATGTTTGGATACAATAATATAAAAGTGATTGTTATCTATTAATGTTGTTTGAATAATTTTATCAAAATTAATTTTGAATGGTATAATTACCAAAATGGTAATAAATTATAATACAAATAAAAAAGAGAGAAATAATTGATGAAAATTAAAGAAGGTAAAGAAGAAAAATTAAAAAGAGTTTAAGAAATAATATATAATAAATGTAAAATTGATTCTAATAACTCAAAATTTGTCTCCATAATTGATTCTACTAAGCTAGATTTTATAGCTTCTGTTTTCAAAATTAATTCTGAATAATTTTTACAATGAAATTTATTATAACTCACTTTTACATAAATATATCCAAACACAAATCAAATTAGCTAAACTCAATTATGATAAAATCAATTCTACCAAACTCAATTATGCTAAAATCAATTATATCAACTCAATTATGCTTTTGAACAAGAATTGATTTTGGAAAAATATCCAAACAAGAAGAAAAAAATTTCAAATTGTAGTGGACTAGAATGCACTTAATGTGATGCATACAGATGTATACTAATGTGGGAAGAGCGATCCCTTACAAAATTAGAATTTCAGATATTTGGCCCATTAGAAATAAGTTGCACAACCCGACAGTCAAGAAAATGGCTTCAGAGACGAAATTTTGGTGTCTGGAACTGTCAAATGAAATAAATTGTATATAATTTTATCTACATGCTAATCTACATAAATGACTACTTGAAACGGATCAATAATCACTAAACGTTTATACACAGGTGTTTCGAGGTCTTAGAGCCAGATGAACGCAAGTGTGATTAATAAGGTTCATTAATGTCTAACAAGTAACGTCCATGTAAATTTCCAGTAGCAATGGCCAACAGATTACAATTATCTCACTAGTAATTAACCTCACATTACAAATCCGATGACATCGCAAATATTACAGTCTGTCTTTTAGATCAGTAGACTGAGAACAAAGGCATATGAATGTTGCTGCAGAAAGCCTTGAGTATAAATATTGGCTCCTTTCCCACATACATGGTATGTGGAGGACCAAAACTGAATAATAATCAAATTAACCAAAACTTTCATTTACTTTTCCAACCAATGAAATAAGATCAAGCATTAATAGCATGCAGCAACTGTCACTCCAGAGCCAAAACTATGCAACTGATGTGTTTCATGATTCCGCGGGAGTACCTTCATCAGGTTTGCCAAATATTCGAAGATTCCGGTCCAATGATGCAACTGCCAAGTATTTCGAATCTGGACCAAATTTTACACATGTAGATGTCCCTGCAAATAAATGGTTCAAGTTGCATTTTAGTAACTGTACAAACATGAAATCCTAGAAGTGTGCTGTACAATAATAATTATAGTGGGGGAAAATCATGACAGCACCTGTTCCAGATAAATCAGGAAAAGTTTTGATCAAGCTCCATTCAGATTTCACATTTGCAACTTGGTATACCCTGCATAAGGTAACAGGGACAATAAATCAGTTCAAGGAAAACCTAATGAAATGAATGGGTATTTGGGTATATCCCAATCATTCAAGTTCAAGTAACAGGCTAATGCTAAAACTATTTCTATAAACTATCTTGTTAGAGTTAAACTCGAAAATAAACTGAAAATGAAAACAACTTATAAAATATTATAAGATAAGGATAAGCTCAAATATGCTTTTCAAACAACCCTTCTCCACTCTACATTATTCCTCACCTTACATCAGAGCCTGCGACTGCAAGGTAGGATCCACTGTGGTCAAACTCCACTGCAAGATACAGAGAATAAGATGAAGACGATGTGAAATAGGTACAAGTTTTTAACATGTGTACAGTAGGGCCATCCACAAAAGGTGAAAATGAATACCAGAGTTTGTTGGAGTGTCTGCATCATATGGAGCGAAATTCCTGAAGTTTTTCAATTTTCGTAGATCCCAAAGCTTTACGCCATCTTGAGCTGCAGTCTATTAAATTTAAGAGTATAAGAGTACTGTAATAATGATCTTCCTGCTTAAACTTGTTACATTTTCTCACGTACCGCAAGGTAGTATCCATTCTCAGAAAATGATATTGCAGTTACATCCCCCACATGTCCATCAAACTTAGCAACATTTGCCTGCAACCAATAATATAATATGAGAAGAAAAATTAATATTGAAATTAAACTAAAAATAAAGTAAAAATAATTTGCATACCTGACTTTTTACATCCCAGATCTTAACAAGAGAATCTGTAGTGCCTGTTCCAAGAATAAGACCATCAGGATGAAAAGCTGCAGAGGTGTAGCCTTGAGAAGAGTCTGAAACCTATGAATACCAAATCATTTATTGTTGATTCAGAACTTGGGTAGGAAAGAATGTATTAATTAAAGGTTAAAACCTGTTACTTTCAGAAGATATTTATACAGAATTTTATATATACATAAATCCCAAATTCTCTAGACATCACTATAAAACTATTCCACAGCCCGTAGGCATCAATCTTAAAAAAAAGGCTTGTAAGCCTGAACTGTTCTTCCTCTTAATCAGTAATGATAAAGGAAAAAAAACAGACCTGAGTCAGACAAGTGCCTGAAGATAGTTCATAAAAGCACCAGGTGCCATCAAGTGATGCAGTCACAAAGTAATTATTGGTGGCATGGACGGTGACGGCTTTAACCTGAAAATTTGTGAAGACATTATTCTTACATCACAACAGAACACATGACATGAGAGCAGCCAAACTGACGGGAATTAAAGTAGCATAAACCATAGATTTGAAAGAAGTATCATCCTCAGATATTCAAGAACAACAATCATAAATGCACTTATAACAGAAGTTTCACAGTTAATGAAATTACGATTCATGGATAGAAGATAAAGATATATTGTTTTACACCTCAATTTTTATAAAATCCAGCATGAGTAATAAATATCAACATAGAGAACATCAAATTTAAGTAAAGGTACAAATTAGAGGACACCATTGGTTGTAAAAGTGAATGACCAGATTTGTTTCATTTTATATTAGCAGAGATAGGCACAACATAGGTCTGTCTTGATTTCACTACTCAAAAAATATTGAAACTTTTTTAAAATTAAATGGAAGCAAGAGAAAAGTCTTCCAATTTTAGAATAAGAGTATGTTAACCTAGAGACAAAAACTGCTGATGGTAAAAGAGAAAGAAACAGCAAAAAATCAGGGATAGCAATATGGCTAGATTTGCAGACCTCATCCAAATGATCCCTCAATATCTGTCTGCAGTTATAGTTACCATCATCTGACCCTTGCCACAATCGAACTGTCTGCAATAGGGAAAAAAATATTATTGACATGGAGAAGGCAAATCGAAAATAGATCTTCAGTCTATTTCTTAAGAAGCATACATAACTTTGAACCATTATATAATGAGAGTGAGGAAGTATTTGTTTATGTTTTAGACTATCAAATGGGAATTTTTTTCTCATATTTAAGAACAGAGTGGTATGGAAGCTGCACACTTGATAAAACTTTGTACTCAACCAGACAATTACGATGTATCTCAAAAGGGTTTTGACAAGTCAACAGAAATACCAGTGAAAGACCATTAATCAAATTGGCTAGTTAGTAGTTACTGCCACAATTATAAGACTATGCACTTAACAGCACAAAACTACAGCTTTTCAGTATTCTGGATGCTTCTGAGTTCATATTTGCAAGTCAAATTCACCACGTAAGATGGCCAAAATGAAGACTGACATGCAAAAGACATATTCATTATGGGAACAAAACAGAAGCGTAATTGCAAGAGATTTGAAAATCTCAAACGTGAACTTGGAGTTCATAGTTTACATAAGTTTAAGGGTTTGAACGAGCTAAGTGCAAAACCTAATTGGTTATGTATACAAAGAAAACAAGGAATGTATGGATGGGACAGCTGTCTCATGCTCTACCAAGTGTGCTCTTAGCTGAGAGAGTATGGTCAGATAAAATAGTTCCAATTTACAATCTGTGAAACTAAACTACTCTAGAATTAGAAAAGATAGCACTTTACCTTATCTGCTGAACCAGTTATTACAGATTCTCCCTGACCTACAAACTTCACACTGGTAACCTGCCAAAAGCATCCATGGTCAGCTAATAGATTTTGAGAAATAGAAAAACCCAGCAAAATTCCTGATAAAACAAGACCTTTTTAGAGTGGCCGCTGAGTGTAGCCAATATTTGTCCTGATGGACGGTCAAAAATAACAGCATTTGAATCAATACCTCCAGTTGCAATTAAGTCCTGTCAAACAAGAAATGGGTTTATTCTCTGTCAATGCTTGTTAGTTTTCTAATTAAGTAAAATGTTTCCAATATTAAATGTAATACCTTAGAATGAAGGATATCAAGAGAAATAATGCCTTGTTTGTTAGTTTTGTGAAAGGGGTGACTAGATATCTGGGTATACGTCTCTAGAGCCTCAACAGGAGCCAAAGTCGCAGGAATCTGAAATAAACCATAGAACATGCCACAAACAAGTGACAAAATCCAAATTCACTATCTGTCGCAATAAAGAACATTCCAAGTATCGGAGAAAAGTAAACAACTGTTACAATTTCATGGCACAAGCCAAAACAAGTAAAAAGGAATACAATTTCATGACATTGTCAATAATAAATCTTAATAAATAATTTCAAGTTATCCAAAGGCTCTAAGCAAAACTGAGTTCAAAAAGAAAAAATTAGACGGTACAAACTAGGAAAATACTAGCATTGAAAAAATTGATGCACTTCCTATAATCATGAATACCTGTCTCTTTTTCCTTTGCTGTGAAAGAGCAGCATTGCAGTCTGTTAACTCAGTAATTATGCTAGAAGATATCCCAGGATGTAATTTCTTCGCATTAGGTGCCAGTTCCGCGTCATCAGCAGCTAAAACATAAAAATGTCAATTCAAAGTAGCAAAATGCACTAATAAACAGCAAATAGGGGAAACTCGTAAAAAATAAGGTATCAAATATTAACTGTTGAATACCATCAACTAATGTTAATGGGGTGCCAAGGTTTTTTTAAAACTTACTACCCGCAATGCTTTACAAAAAATGCAGTGAAGAAAACATGAAAATTAACAAGAAAAAAAGATTTAAAACCTCTTTTCCCATTGCTGTGAACAGGGGCAGTCGCTGTCACAGCATTTGGTGTAGAAATAGGGAACTGTTGTTCTGCCTGTGCAAGAATAGACCTAGCTTCGTCTCGTTCTTTTGTAATTCTTGCAATCACGCGACAAGCAGCATCGTGCTACACATTAAAACAACAGGTAGGGAGAGTGAGTGAATTTGGTAGTAATTTTCCCATTTGTAATAGAAATTACAACAGATCAAATTTATTTTAACAAGAAACACATTCACAATTCACATCACTGTCTGAAAGAAAAGAAAATGAATCTCGATTGGAAAAAAAATTCGCATAATGAGTACCTAAAGAGCTAAGAGATATAGACCAAGAAGTTTTGGAGATTGTAAACCCAAATGCAAACTTTAGATTATCCAATTGTGATAGGAACTCGAGAAAAATTTCATATTGATTTAATAATGAAATTCAAGAGAATGGAAAACTTAACACTTGGTAATCAATAAGAGATCAATGGAATCTCCAAATGTTTTAAAATAATAAGAAATTGTACATGAAATATTAAGATAACCAACTTCTAAGCTGCAAACTTCCACAATTCCACAAACTGGCAGATCTGTAGAAGACAAGAATTCGTTTTGAGTCAATAATTTTGTTACTCTTACCTGATATAAAGCATGACTTAGCTCTTGTCTTGCTGTATGCAATTGTTGCTCCAATGCAAAGTTAGATAGCATTAACCCATCCCATTCCTAAAAATGAGAGAAAACATTTCTTCATAATGAGTATAGAATACAATTTTCTAAGCATTTCTTCTAATTATTTATCTGTATTATAGAAACCACCATTAAATTCTAAAACAAAGTGTATAAAATAAATTATCACATCCTCGGTTCTATACATTTTGGAACATTCCGAGCATGCCAGGGATGCTAGCTGCTTGCACTGGTCTGGGCTTCACTATCTGCAAGATAAATTATCTTGATTTAATTAGAAAACCACAAGTAACCATTTGAAAAAAAAGAAGAAAAAAAAACACAACAAAGATGACCAGCTTAGTCCACTTATAAACTACACCACTCAATATATAAATAAAGCAAACAACAGTATCATTACCACCGTACCTTGCCTGTATTGATTGATACAATGTCGTCCAGAGTAAGTGGCTCTCCGGTAACTGGACACTTCCCATAATCCTACTCAATTTTTTCAACGAAATTGTATATGAAGTATAAAAATCAGATTAGTAATAACATATGACAAGCCTGAAAAACATCAAGATGAAAAATAATTGCATTAAAAGTGGCTAAAACACTTAATGCACAGTAAAAACCTTCACATAAATTCAAATTTTAAAAATGCTACACAGGTAAACAGCTCACTATGGGCCTGTTTAGATAAACAGCTTATTTAGAGCTTATAGCACAAGTGCTTATCAAAATAAGCACTTATGAAACAACTTGCATAAGCTATTTTTCTAACAAAAGATAAAATAGATTAAAATTATTTTTTTATGAGTTCTAAATTGTTTTCATAACCTACAAAAATAAGCCCAAAAAAGTTTATGAATAATGCTATAAGCTCTTCCAAACGGTGTCGTATGGCATAAGATAAACTCAAATAAATCAATCCAAACAGACCCTATGTATAACTAAATTAATTCCACTACTGATTCCCAAACTACCCCTCTACCTTACACTACTATCCATAAATTGAACTACAAAACTTCAAATACGAAGAGAAAGAACCTTTACCTGTATATGTCTCTCGATTAATCTCTTCTCGAACAGAAGACCGGAGCTTTTTGACACCACGGGCTCTTCCGGAACCTCGCCGGAAACTGCAAAAAAAAAACAAATCACAGATCAAAAAAAGCTGAAATTCGAAAACAAACTACAGAAGAACTGAAAGAAGAGAATCAATCATGTGGTATAGAAATTGAGGAAGAAGAGATTAACTGGAGCAGTTCATGGTGTGGGGAAGTGAAAACTAGGGTTTTGGGTTTTGGAGAAGCGAACAGAAAGGGATGTGAGGTAGTACAGAGAGATAGACACGAAGGCGAAGCAAAACCGAAATTAAAACCAATTCTAATAATCGTACAGATTTGGTACTTTTTTGTTGCGGAAAAAGCCCGGCCCAGTTACCCGGTCCAGCTTTTCTTTTGGTGGGATTTAATCGTTTTTTTCATTTAATTTTTACTAAAATTAAAAAATGAGATTATTTAGAAAGCGTTTCTTATGTTTCTTATGTGTGATTTATATTTTTTTCGATAAAAATATGACAAATATATAATTTTTTTTACACATATATAATTTTGTTTTATTTTTTTAAAAATATTTAGATATATTTATTATATTTTTATTGGAGAAAAATATAAATCATACCTATGAAATTGTATTTAAGTATTCTTCTAATTAGAATATCCGTATAAAAGAATTTTACATTTTCATTCAATTAAGTGAAATATGAAAATATATATATATATATATATAGAAGAAATAATTATTAAAATTATTTAATTATAATTTATTTTTTTAATTATATATTTAGATGATAAAAAGATTCATTCTAATTGGATATCAAGTGTATTTTAATTAATTTTAAAAAAAATTATCAAAAATTAAATAAAAGTAGAATTTGACTTTTTTTTATATGATGCTAAAGTTTTGAAATTCATGTAGCGGCTACCAAAAAATAGCTAATACATTCTTTTAGTACGGAGTTATTTATCACATTGTATTAACGCTAGCAATTTTAAGTATGATTTATTCAAATCTTTGAAATTATGGAATTTTGAATATATCAAAATATTATTTTGACCAACTAATTTCATGTTTTGTATAAAGAGAAAAAAATTATAAAAAGATTAATAATCAAAATGAGGAAAATACATTATTCTAAAATAATCCACCAAACTAAAATCTTCAAAATGTCCAAATTAATCAATTTATATACATATTTATTAGTTTTGTGATAGTTGTGCTCGACATCACAACTCCAGTTAATTAGTCTAATAAAATTAAAACCTTTGTAAAAGGATAAGGTTCATATGTAAATTATGAATATTTCAATTAAAAAGTATGTTCGTAGTGATAGGAGAGTCGAACTCGATAAAAATAACGGTAATACACATATACTTTTAGCATCATGTAAAATATCAACTTTATACCCCATAATTCAATCAAGATTTGAGTAGTTTGATGACTTCTCGACAAGTATATTGTTAGTGTCGAAGTAATAAATAAGATCGTATCCACATGAACTGCTATCTAACGAGACAAATATTGTGCAATGTTTAAAAAACAATAGTTGGGGGATTTCTGAGTTTAATTTGCGAAAAAGAAAAGTTGTTCTGATAATTAAGAGAAGGCAGACAGATTTTGTCTAGAATCCCTTATTTCTCCACTTTTGATGTCTAATGCATTACATGAATGAAGCGTCGTTATATTTCCACAGTGAATTAATAAGACCGCTATACACAATCCTTTGGTGTACAGCTCACTAATTTTCACTAGAGGGCTCATATTTTTATTCAACTGGTGTAAGTGAAATTAAGTGATTCTAAAGTGTATTAATTTCAATGTCACTACTAGAGGTCTCATATCCCTATTCAATTGGCGTAGGTACAATAATTGTCCTTGTTTATACGCATAGGATAAGGGTCAGTATTCCCTATATATAACACCTTAAACCCCACACATAAAATATCACATAAATTAGTTATAAATTATAACCATATAAGGTGTCACACACATCATAAAATACATAGTCCGCTCTGTAACACAGGTTTCAATAAGATATTTCAAAACATATATTTGTAATTGAGATGTTTACACGATATCCAATACATCTTATTCATACCAAGGATGTTTACACGATATACAACTCATATGATCGGCATCACATATTCATATAATAATATATTCATAACCTGTCATCGCGCGCTCACCCAATTATTTAAGGTATCATCACAGTAGAATCATTAATAGGGTAATTAACAACAACATTTCCACTCAATACATATAGTCTCGTTAAAGTTACTCCATATCACAATCAAAAGAGTTATAACAATCAAGTAAAAACAACTTAGAATCTCTACCATATAATGGTCGTTAACTCCAACATAAACAACATAATAATAATAATTCAAGCGTTCATCCCCAACCTGATGTTACATGATCAGAGCAAGACACTACTAATTAAAATGATAACTAAGAAGCAACTCCCTTAGATAACTTTCACTTACTTCAACAAGGTTACTCCTGAGTATCTGCATGATGTTCATATAAAAGCAACATTCAAACAAAAGGAGTGAGAAATCATAATTAATAATAACATACATAAATCATAATCCACCAATCAATCACAATTCAATAAATATACTCAACAAATATACATATAACTCGTTATGCAATGCAACTCGACTATGTAACTCCTCTATGCATATACATGTGGTACCAACTCAACATTTGGTTCTCTAAGGAACCGGGTCCCCTCTCTGAACCCATGAGCCCTCTCTCTGAGCTTGAGACAGGCCTCTAGTCCCCTTTCTGAACTAGCGAGCATGCCTCTTAACACAACTCAAATGATGCATGAATCATACATATCAATGTTAATGCGTTAAGACCCCTCTCTAACCCTAACATAATGCAATGACAACTCTCATAATCCCTTCTCCAAATTACCATACAACAACAACAACATACATGTTCATCACAAACATAATATCAATGTAACTCAGACATTAAATAGTTCTTCTCAATTAAACTATTAACTCACATGTACAACAATGCATCAAGCACAATATTGTACATAGTAACACATAACACATATAATAATTCAACTCAATAAAATTATTAATTCACATATATGTAACTCTCTTTAACTCAACAATACACAACAACAACATACTTATAAAATCAACAAATATTCAAGAGAAAGCATAGTAGTCTGGCAAAACATCATTAACTCGTCTATACATAACTATCTCTCATAAAAATTAATAAAATTGATTAAATTATTTTTAATCATTTAAAGCATGCCAAACAACCCGTAACACTACACGATGGTAGTCAACAGTCCTGAAAACATAAAAGAATCAGAAAATACATTTTATGAGTTTGAAATATCCCAACAAAGTATTTTTAGTAATTTATTTAATACTCTTAACTCGTAAAAAGTTATAACAATATATGATTATAAGTTTCCAAGGAACTCTAAACAATTCTACAACAATTAACTACAATTTTAAAATAACTCTAAAGTACTCAAAATTATTCTAGTGACAACTCTTGCATATAAAAATAACTATTATGAACTTAATTGGATGATGGTCTAACACAAATAATAATAAAACAATTATAAATAGTCAAATACCTTTAATTTTAATTCTCCTACTCGTCGGATTTAAGTCTAAACAACTCGAAAGCAACACTGACAATCCTAAACATGTCAAAGTTACTCAAAACAAATAAAAATATAATTCTTAATAACTCAAAAACGATTTTGACATGTCAATATCAACTCTAACATAATTGAAGGTAACTTAAATTAGTCAATTAATCTGTGGGATTTTGGATCGAACTCTAGTATGATCGAAGTACATGCTGTAGTCGAAGAAGGGTCTAGCATGTATTTGTCGAAGAATGCTTGTTAAATTAGGTTTTAGTGTTTAAACCCTAATTTGTTAAGTTAGCTTGATTATTAAGTTAGCTTGTATAATGGGCCTTGTGGAAAAAGCCCATTAGTTAGTATGTTAGGTTTTATTATAAATAGCATACTAGTCTCTCATCATTGCATCACAGCAAATCCTAATTTAGGGTGAGGGGGTTATTTGTTATTCTTGTAAACTTGTAATCTCGTTTTCTAAGAGAAAGTAAAGAATAGCAGTTATAACCAATTCTTGTGTTCTTCTTCTTCCTTGTTTGATATTCCTCTCTTATTCTATACTTTGTTATTGGCATTGAATTCACAACAAATTGGTGCGGTGAGCGTGGAGAAGATGCCTTCAACAAAGTATGAGATTGAAAAGTTCACCGGAGTGAATGATTTCGGTCTATGGCGCTTGAAGATGAAAGCCCTACTGGTTCAGCAGGGTTGTTTGGAAGCGTTGAAGGGAGCGACGGCGATGGACGATGCGTTAACAGAAAGAGAGAAGACGGCCATGATCGAGAAAGCATACAGCGCAATTTTGTTGAGCCTTGGTGATAAGGTTCTTCGACAGGTATCAAAGGAGACGACGGCATCAGGGTTATGGGTGAAACTTGAAAGTTTGTATATGACCAAATCTCTGGTAAATCGACTCTACCTGAAGCAAGCTTTGTATTCATTCAAGATGATTGAAGACAAAGTGTTGGCTGAGCAGTTGGATATGTTCAACAAGCTGATTCTTGATCTTGAAAATATTGATGTAAAGATTGATGATGAAGATCAAGCGCTGTTATTATTGTGCGCTTTGCCCAGATCACATGCTCACTTCAAAGAAACCCTCTTGTATGGAAGAGAGTCCCTGACCTTTGAAGAAGTTCAATCAGCTTTGTACTCTAAGGACTTGAACGAACGTAAGGAGCATAAACCTTCGACGGTTGGTGAAGGTTTGGCTGTTAAAGGAAAATTCGACAAGAGGAAAGGTAAAAATCAGTCGAAGTCTTATAGTGGTGATGCATCTGGTATTAGATGATATCACTGTAAGAAAGTAGGTCACACAAGAAAGGTGTGCCCTGAACGCCTGAAAGATCATGGAGGTAAGGATAATGGCAACGCAGCTATTGTCCAAGATGATTTCGAATCATCTGATGTTCTTGTGGTTTCAAGCAACAACTCGTCGAAGGAGTGGATTATGGATTCTGGATGCACTTGGCACATGACTCCAAACAAAGACTTGTTCGAGGAATTATGTGATCAAGATGGTGGATCTGTATTGCTGGGAAACAACAAAGCTTGCAAGATTGCAGGCGTTGGATCTGTGAGATTCAAGCTCCGTGATGAGTCAATAAGATTGTTGATTGAAGTCAGGTATGTACCTGATTTGAAGAGAAATTTGATTTCTCTTGGTGAATTCGACAAGAAAGGATATGTGTTTCAAGGAGAGAAAAGTATCCTGAGAGTCATGAAAGGGTCGAAGGAAGTCTTGAGAGGCGTGAAGAAACAAGGCTTGTATACCCTTGAGGCTGAAGTTGTAAGTGGTTCGACAAATGTTGCATCCACGAAACCTTTGTCGAAGACAGAAATTTGGCACATGAGATTGGGCCATGTCAGTGAAAGGGGTCTGGTCGAATTAGGGAAACAAAATCTGCTTGGTGGAGATAAAGTCGAAAAGCTGAAGTTTTGTGAACCCTGTGTACTTGGAAAGTCCTGTAGAATGAAGTTCAACAAAGGCAAACAAAGAACACATGGATCCCTTGATTACATCCATGCTGATCTTTGGGGGCCTGCAAGGTGTCCATCACATTCAGGAGCAAAGTATTTTCTATCCATAGTAGATGACTATTCCATAAAGTTATGGGTATTCATCCAGAAGACTAAGGATGAAACTTTTAAGAATTTCAAAAGTTGGAAGACTCTTGTCGAAAATCAAACTGGCAGAAAGGTAAAGAGGTTGAGAACCGACAATGGCCTTGAGTTTTGCAATGAGGCGTTCGACAGTTTTTGTGTTGCCTCTGGTATTGCAAGGCACAGAACTACCGCAGGTACTCCACAACAAAATGGTTTGGCTGAAAGGTTTAATCGAACTATTTTGGAGAGAGTTAGATGCATGTTGACTAGTGCGGGATTAAAGAAGGTGTTTTGGGCTGAGGCTGTTTCGACAGCAGCATATCTGATAAACAGATGTCCTTCGACAGCGTTAGATATGAAGACACCTGAAGAAGTTTGATCGGGACATCCACCAGATCTCGACAAACTAAGAGTATTTGGCTGTGTAGCCTATGCTCACATTAGGCAAGACAAGGTCGAACCTATAGCTCTGAAATGCATGTTTATGGGATACCCTGAAGGAGTGAAAGCTTATAGGCTATGGTGCCTAGAGCCAGGTCACAGGAGGTGTATCACCAGTCGAGATGTAGTTTTCAATGAAACTGAAATGGTTTTCAAGAAAACTGATGATGTTGACGAAGAGCTGGAACAGGTAGAGATTCCTGTTGAGGTGGAGCATGTTGATGCTGAAATGCGTATCCCAGATGAAGTCGAAGAAGAAACAGAAGATTCTGATGATGTTGAGGAAACTGTTGATGACTACCTATTGTCGAGAGATAGGCAAAGAAGAGTCATAAAACCACCTCAGAGACTTGGATATGCAGATCTTGTAGCTTATGCCTTAATCTCTGCAAGTGAAGTTCTAGACGAAGAACCTAGAGATTATAAGGAAGCTATAAGGAGTCGAATGAAGACTGAATGGCTAAAGGCCATGCATGATGAGATGAAATCTCTTCATGATAATCACACTTGGGAACTAATCGAGAAACCTGTTGGGGCAAGGTTAGTCAGCTGTAAGTGGATTTTCAAAGTTAAGGAAGGAATTGAAGGAGTAATGTCGAAGAGGTACAAGGCAAGATTAGTCGCAAGGGGTTTCACTCAGAAAGAAGGTGTCGACTTCAATGATGTATTTTCCCCTGTTGTGAAGCACAGATCCATTCGAATGTTGCTTGCCATGGTGGCTCAGTTCGACCTTGAACTGGAACAAATGGATGTGAAGACTGCGTTCTTGTATGGTGACTTAGATGAAACGATCCTGATGAGGCAACCTGAAGGGTATGTCGAAAAGGGGAAAGAAGATTATGTGTGCAAACTGAAGAAATCTTTATATGGACTTAAACAATCTCCTCGACAGTGGAATAAGAGATTCGACAAGTTCATGGAACACATAGGTTTCATTAGAAGTCAGTTCGACCACTGTGTTTACTCCAGAGTTCGACCTGAAAATTCATTTGTTATTTTGTTGCTTTATGTTGATGATATTCTGATAGCAAGCAACAATGTCGAAGATGTAATGAGGGTGAAGGCTGAACTCAATAAGGAGTTCGACATGAAGGATCTGGGAGCTGCATCTAGGATTCTTGGAATTGACATTCGAAGAGATAGAAAGTAGTCGAAATTATGCTTATCTCAAGAGGCATACCTACGAAAGATTCTTGACAAGTTTGGTATGTCGAATTCAAAGCCTGTTGTGACTCCAACAAACCCTCAATTCAAGCTGAGCATTTATCAATGTCCCAGTACTGATGTCGAAAGAACCTATATGAACAGCATCCCATATGCTAATATAGTTGGTTCTTTGATGTATGCTATGGTCTGTACTAGACCCGACATAGCATATGCAGTAAGTCTTGTAAGCAGGTACATGGCGAATCCTGGAAAGGCTCACTGGCAAGCGTTAAAGTGGATTCTAAGGTACATAAATGGGTCTCTGAACAGAGTTTTAATTTATGGTGGAGCCTTGGGTGAAGATAGTAAAGCAGTTGTCGAAGGCTATGTTGACTCTGATTATGCAGGCTGTATGGATTCCAGAAAATCTATTTCTGGATATGTTTTCACTATGTTTGGTACAGCAATTAGTTGGAAAGCAACTCTTCAGAAGGTTGTTGCCTTATCAACTACTGAAGCAGAATATATTGCCCTAACTGAAGCTGTGAAAGAAGCATTGTGGCTTGAAGGTTTTGCAAAGGAACTGAAACTTCAAGGTCAAGGTATCACTGTTAAATGTGATAGTCAAAGTGCAATACACCTGTCAAAGAACTCAGCCTATCATGAGCGAACCAAGCACATAGATGTGAGGCTGCATTTCGTCAGAGGGATAATCGAGCGTGGAGAAGTCCAAGTGCTGAAGGTCTCGACAGATCACAATGCCGCTGATATGATCACCAAAACATTGTCAAGTTGCAAGTTTTTCCACTGTATGCAGTTGATAAAGCTGCATGAAGAAAGCTAGTTAGTGTCTCTTGATGCTGTAGAGTTAGGTCCAAGGTGGAGATTTGTGGGATTTTGGATCGAACTCTAGTATGATCGAAGTACATGCTGTAGTCGAAGAAGGGTCTAGCATGTATTTGTCGAAGAATGCTTGTTAAATTAGGTTTTAGTGTTTAAACCCTAATTTGTTAAGTTAGCTTGATTATTAAGTTAGCTTGTATAATGGGCCTTGTGGAAAAAGCCCATTAGTTAGTATGTTAGGTTTTATTATAAATAGCATACTAGTCTCTCATCATTGCATCACAGCAAATCCTAATTTAGGGTGAGAGGGTTATTTGTTATTCTTGTAAACTTGTAATCTTGTTTTCTAAGAGAAAGTAAAGAATAGCAGTTATAACCAATTCTTGTGTTCTTCTTCTTCCTTGTTTGATATTCCTCTCTTATTCTATACTTTGTTATTGGCATTGAATTCACAACATAATCCAAATGTTTATCTCTAACTCAAAATTCCTAAAAAAATAGCATATTAACAATATGAAATCATTATTATTTATTGGAATATATCTTAAAACCTTGGTTGATTAAGAGAAAGAAAACATATTTTGGAGATTACATATACCACAAAAATTGGGATTTAGAAAGTTGATCAAAAAGTCGAAAAATCAAAATTTTGGAAAAGTCAGTCTAAAGGGACCAGAATCAGAGGCCGACGCGGCGGCAAAATTCTGGCAGTGGTTGGAGGTTAACTGGTCGGTGCGGCAGAACTTTGGTGGGTCGGCGGCAGCGGGTGGATGATCAAATTATAGCTATTTTTGTGTATATTTTTTGTTGCACTTATCGACTTTTTATTATTAATATCATTGAATAAACTCGACTTTTGTGTAAATACATTTAGTTTGTATTTATTTGTGTTTTTGTATACAGAGTGTACCGTTTTATATTTTTCCATTCATTTTGTAGGTATTTGTTGCATTTTGGAGCATCGAGGAATAAGGTGTCGAAGGCACAACTCTGGATGTGCGTTTTTCGAAATAAAAGTCCAGTTTTGGGAAGTTCTGTCCAGGAGAGTCTGCTTAGTGCTTAGAAGGCCGCTAAGCGTGAGTGTACTCAATGCATTTTATAGCACGTTGCTTGCGTTTTGACATTTTGACAGAAGCGTTGTTTTGAAGCCCGCTTAGCGCGAATATCACGCTTAGCGCGGTTTAGAGCGGTTTGATGTGTAAAATAAGGAAGTTGCGCTTAGCGTGCCATACCAGTTTAGCACGGTCTACTGAGATTTATTTTATAAAATCAAATTTAGTTCATTTTTAGGTTATGATTTTGGGGAAGTTTTTGCTCCCAACTCACTCAACCTTCATTTTTGTTAGATTAGCTTAGAAAACAACACATGGGTTTTGCTTATGGATGATTGGAGGTGGATTTCTCATCGACCAGCACTGATAAACCGAAAGATTTGTAGTTTATCTCTCCTCCTCTCTTTGTATTTCTCTTTTGTTGGGTATTGTATATATATTTACTTTGAACCCATGTATATTTGTCGCCCTTGGCGTTATATAAAACTTACTCTACAAATCTTTGTCTATTGTTATCCTTGATTTTTGCTTTATGTTAGGAATTTGAGTTGTTATAGATATATATTGCTTAAATTCTTATCTACGATGATTATCTAATAGTGTATGAATTCTAGAGATACATTTAGCATTATTATTCACTTAGGGTGTATGTGATTAATGCCTCTGTGTTGTTTGTGTCAGTCTAAGAGATCATCGACACAAGCGAGCATGATTGACTTTTATGTTGTTGAGGTGGTTGAGAGATTACTACCGAGGTGATGCAATTTGCCTCTCAATTTGGGTTAGAAATGACTTAGGTTGTGAGTAACACGTGTGACATTGACGAATGTTGTAGGTTTAGTATAACAGGTCGATATGTTAAAGTCTGTGAGAAGTACTATATACACATGCTTGATAAGTTGTTCTTTTTCCTTTTTTATACATTTATTTTTTGTTGATACTTTTCCTTTCATCCCATTTATCCCCAAACTCATTAACGAGATATTTGTCAAACGGTATTTCAATTCACCAATCTTTGTGTACACGATACGATATAACATAAATATCTCCCGGTAAATTAATAATTTACTTTTTGCTTGCCGCTTTATCGCAGCAACAAAACGGGGTGTTACTGGGGATTGGTGGTTATTGTTTTGCATTGCGATAGTTTCTTTGTTTTTCAGTTTGTAATTAATGTATATGTTGTATAGATATGCATATAAACTTGTCTATTTTTACTTGTACATGTTTTGTGTTTACTTTCCATACTTGTGTATATATGTGTTTTTCTTTGTTTTCACGTATTGTTGTGAATTGTCTCATTTTCGTAATGTTTGTTGTGTGGTTGTTAGGACACTTTTTTTAGGTTTGCACGGTGTGACAATACCATGGCATGACGAGAGGAGGTTACTAGGTCGCACAATAAAGGCGTCGAGCTTACGATGTAAAACAAGCATGTTTTGTTTGTATTTGTTTATGTATGTGTTGACTTGTATTTTAATAAGTTGAAATTGGACCTGTTTTAAATTCTCAACTTTTCACTTTTCAACTTGTTAATTCACTTTCACCCGTTAGTTTTGTTATGTAAATTTGTGTTTCCCGCAAGCTTGTCGTGTTTAGCTTGAGGAAGTTTGTATATTATAAATATTGTGTGTAGTTGAGATTATGTAGGTGATTATGGAGGGTGCTGTTGTGCTGCTATTGTCGTTCTGTTTTTCTATAACTGGTGTAGCGCGCTTAGTGCACTCTGTGCCCCTTAGTGCGCCCTGTTATGCAGAGCTAGTGAATTCTTTTTAATTTTCCGCTTGGCTCTCCTTTTTCCCACTTCACCCAAGGTTTTATAGCATAGTAATTAATAGTAATAATTTTAATTATTTCTTTTGATGTTTGGACTCAAATTTTGGTTAGATAGCTTGAAGTCGCATTTGGTGATTTTCCGATCTTTAGTGTTTCAACTTGTGGATATATGATAATGATAGTTTTTGAAGTTGGTACTCACTAGGTACTCATTTATCGCTTTCTATAACATAACATGTTTAAGAAATTTATCATTTGTATAATTACCATGTCATTCATTCTTTTTGCATTATTTGCTCATGACTTGAATCACTTTAGTTCCCTTTTTACCCATAAATGTGAGGAAGTTTTCCATTGTTCATATATGTTGGAGGTCACAATTCTTGTTTTAACTAGATTTTATTATGTTTAATCTTTTGTTTGTGTTGATTGTATGAAATCATGAATATGGTCAAGGCATTTTTTTTGTTCTATTTTGAGCACAACTACCTTGGCCAAATAGCCAATTCACTTTGTGAGTGTGTGATCATTAGTATCTCTTTTTTACCCTTTTGTCAATATCCATGTTGTTTTTGCTAAATGCTTGTCTATGAGTGTTTGGTTCATCTTTTTGTATGGATATTGATTCTTTATTTTCTTGAACCTTTAAGTATTTTTAGTTTGAATTTTTACCTTGCCTTAGAAAGTAGGGAGTATTCACATTATGATATGGTTGGATTCAAGTTGGGGAGAGAAATGTTTATGTGCTTGTATGTATTAGTATGAGGTTGAAAAAGAAAGAAAAGAAAAATAAAGAAAGAAAAAAAAGAGAAAAGTTTTGAAAAACAAAAACAAAAAGAGTGTGGAATAATGTTGTGTTAATAAGGGATGTGTGTTGGTTTGAGAAATTTGGAATGAAGAAGAAGTTTTATTGAAATTATTTTGCTTGAGTCTTTATGAGTTGATCACTCCCTTAGGTTAAGGCAAGTTTTTGTTTTCATTAGCTTTAGGAATTATCCCTTGTTTGTTAACCAAGCCACATTGCAGCCTTAAAAAGCCCTTGTGATTCTTTCATTTGTATCTTCAATATGAGTTTTTGGATGAATGCATAATTTAGTCTATTGTTTACAAGTTTGTGAATGAGTGTTTTTTGTCCCTCGCCTTTCTGTGTTCTTCATCTACCGATGAATTTTTACTAGGTGTGATTCATGATTGAGCTTGTTTTTTTTAGAATATTTAGTATGATTTTTATACTTAGGATTTGTTTCATTTACATGTTATCGTTGTAGGATTGTGATAAGTATTTACCTTGTGTGTACGTTTTTGTTTGAACCATACATTTGTTTTATGTTTCTAAAACTTGTTGATTCGTGATATTTTGGTTAATTACTTTTGGTTCTTTGAGTGTTTGGCCTTGTTTGAGGACAAACAAGTTCAAGTTGGAGAGAGTTTGATAAGTGCAAATTGTAGTTATTTCTGTATACACTTTTTGTTGCACTTATCGACTTTTTATTGTTAATATCATTGAATAAACCTGACTTTTGTGTAAATATGTTAGTTTGTGTTTATTTGTGTTTTTGTGTACATAGTATATCATTTGATGTTTTTCCATTCATTTTATAGGTATTTGTTGCATTTTTGAGCATCGAGGAATAAGGTGTCGAAGGCACCGCTCCGGATGCGCGTTTTCAGAATAAAAGACCAGTTTGGGGAAGTTTTGTCTAGGAGAGCCCGCTTAGCGCGCAGAAGGCCGCTCATCACATTTTGTAGCGCGCTGCTTGTGTTTTGACATTTTGGCAGAAACATTATTTTGAAGCCCGCTTAGCACGGATATCATGCTTAGCGCGGTTTAGAGCGATTTGATGTGTAAAATAAAGAAGTCGCGCTTAGCGTGCCAGGCCAGCTTAGCACAGTCTACTGAGATTTGTTTTATAAAAACAGATTTAGTTCATTTTTAGGTTATGGTTTTGGAGAAGTTTTTTCTCCCAACTCAATCAACCTTAATTTTTGTTAGATTAACTTAAAAAACAACATTAGGGCTTTGCTTATGGATGATTGGAGGTGGGTTTCTCATCGACCGACGCTGACAAGCCGAAAGATTTATGGTTTATCTATTCTCCTCTCTTTGTATTTCTCTTTTGTTGGGTATTATATGTATATTTACTTTGAACTCATGTATATTTGTCACCCTCGGCGTTATATAAAACTTTCTTTACAAATATTTGAAGATTGTTATCCTTGATTTTTGCTCTGTGCTAGAGATTTGAGTTGCTATAGACATATACTGCTTGAATTCTTATCTAGGATGATTATCTAATAGTGTCTGAATTCTAGAGATGGATTTAGAATTATTATTCACTTAGGGTGTATGTGATTAATGCCTCTGTGTTGTTTGTGTCCCTCTGAGAGATCATCAACACAAGCGAGCACGGTGGACTTCTGTGTTGTTGAGGTGGTTGAGAGATTGCTACCGAGGTGATGCAGTCGGCCTCTAAATTTGGGTTAGAAATGACATAGGTTGTGAGTGACATGAGATGACATTGACGAATATTGTAGGTTTAGTATAACAGGTCGATAGGTTTAAGTTTATGAGAAGTAGTATATATGCATGCTTGATAAGTTGTTCCTTTTTTCTTTTTATACATTTATTTTTTGTTGATACTTTTCCTTTCAACCCATTTATCCCCAAACTCATTAACGAGAGATTTGTCGAACGACATTTCAATTCACCAATCTCTGTGGACACAATACAATATAACCTAAATATCACTCGGTAAATTAATAACTTACTTTTTTCTTACCGCTTTACCGCAACAACGGTGAATAGGAGACGGTGGTCCGTACGGCCGGAGTCGGGCGGTCGATTTAGAGTTTTTTAGCAATTTCTCATTTTGCGTGTTTTCGGCTCTTTTAGTTCAGTCCATGGATCCATGTGTGATTGGGTTGTGATTTTGGGCCTTAGTTATTAGGTATTTGTTATTATAAATATGTATCTCTTATATGTTTGTAGGTGTGGCAATCTTAGAGTTTACAGCAAAAAGGGAGAGCAAGGGTTTAAAGTATAACATAGGGTTTGACTATTCTCAAGGGAAACCTTAGAAAGGTAAGAATTTTGGAAACCTTTGGAGTTGTCTAAGATTATTTGGAATTGAGAAACACTTGTTTACACCTTGGGTTTGATTTATTCATATATTGAAGGTTGAAGAAGTTAGGAAACACTTGGGTAGAAAATAGGGTAATTCTTGGACGCCTTCAGGGTTGTTCTTAGGAACTTAAAGGCAAATGCTATTTTCTTGTAACTCCTCTGTAATCTTTTGTAACAATTTTCTGAGTATAGTGAACTGGATAGATGCTCTCTCCCCCAGAGTATATCATTTGATTGAACTTGGTAAACAAACCTTCGTCTTTTTCACGCCTTATTTTGTTATATTATCTACGTACGGATTATTATTGTTGTGACCATTTATTTTGGTTGCTACTACTCTTTGCCTCACAAATTGATATTAGATTTTGTCGTGATTCAGAACAAGATTCATAACAAGTGGTGCAGTGAGTGTGAAGCAAAGAGGTATTGAGCACCATGGTTAATAGATGGGAGATCGAGAAATTTTCCGATAACAACGACTTCGGGTTGTGAAAAATTAAGATGCAAGCAATTTTAATTCAAGAGAAGTATATCAATGCTTTGAAGGGTGAAACATTGATGCCTGTAGGACTTACATAGATTCAGAAGACCGAGATAGTGGATAAGGCCAGAAGTGCCATTATCTTGTGCCTCAGGGATAAAGTTCTAAGAGAGGTCTCCAGGGAGCAAACTGTGGTTGCTATATGGGAAAAACTTGAATCATTGTATATGACAAAGTCTTTGGCTCACAAATTATTTATGAAACAACTTTATTCATTATGAATGGTAGAGCATAAATCCATACTTGAGCACCTTATAGAATTTCACGAGATTATTGATGATCTTGAGAATATCGAAGTGAAGATTGATGATGAGGACAAGGCTTTACTCATGTTGAGTTTATTACCTAGATCCTTTGAGCACTTTAAGGATGCCCTTTTTTATGGTAAGGAAGGTACTATTACTTTAGATGAAGTCAAAGCGGTGGTGAAATCCAAAGAACTTTCAAAGTCGAAAGATTTGAAGATTGAAGATATTGGTGAAAGCTTAAATGTGTCCCGAGGAGGAGGTGTGCGTAAAGGGATGTCAAAATCAAAGAGTTATGACAAGTTAAAGGTAAAATGTTTTAACTGTCAGAAAATCGGTCACTTTAAAAGGGATTATCCTGAGAGGAAGGTCAATGGAAATTTTGTTCAACCTGTAGTTGCCTTGGGTGAGGAAAGCTATGAGGATGCCGATGTACTAGTAGTATCGAGTTTGGAAACTTAAGATAGTTGGGTTGTTGACTCAGGTTTCTCTTATCAGATGTATCCAAGAATATAATACTTTGAAACTTTGAAGTGGTTCAAGGTGGAGTTGTTTTCCTTAGTAATAATAAGGCTTGCAAGGTTCATGGTATTGGTACGGTCAGACTTAAAATGTTTTATGATCATGAACTTCTTATTCACAATGTGAGGTATGTTCCAGAATCCAAGTGAAATTTGTTATCTATAAGTATGTTTAATGATCTAGGCTATTGTACTAGAGTTGAACATGGAGTGTTAAAGATTTCGCGTGATGAACTGATTATTGCTAAAGGGTCTAAAATATGTGGTATGTATATTTTAGAAGGTTCAAATGTTGTTCATTCATCATTAGCTAGTGGAGGCTTTTCACGACAATGGGAACTATGGGAATTGGGTTTAAGGCGTTATGAATGCCTTGAGAAATTTTCAGAGGAGTATCATGAATTTTGCAGAAATTAAGGGATAAATGCATGTTACCGCTGAGTTGTTATTGGTTTTTGGGGAAGAGCTAAAGTTAAAACAACTTGGTTGGTAGAGAATTTCTTCTGAGGGAGAATAGTGAAAACCAAGGGAGAAACCTGGGAGAAACTATAACGGAGAAAACTCAGTTTGAGATGGAATTTCCTACTATAGATACTAGTAGTATGTAGGGAACAATTACAAAGATATTTAATTATCATTTGACTCATGATAAAGGTAAGGAGGGTTATTATATCATCTCAAAGGGACGGTTATACTAGCCTTGGATATTATGTTTTCAATGTGGCTAAAGGACTATAAAATAAAAGAAGAAAAACCTTCAGGGAGGCATTTGAAAACAGGTGGAGTCAAGGGTGGTTGAAAAACCATACTTGTAGGCTTGTTAAATTATCTGGGAAGAAAAAGGTAATTGGAAACAAGTGGATGCAAGTGACGAGATCAAGATTCAAGGGTTGTTTGAATTTGATCGAGGTTATTGATTAAAGTTTCAACCTGGCAGAGAGCAGCAATGTTGTTGATGGTTAAATTGGTATCAACATGGTTTAAAGTCAAGGTGGATATTGTTGGAATATGCCTTAAAACTTTTGTTGATTAAGAGAAAGAAAACATATTTTTGAGATTGCATGGGAGTTTCAGAAAGTTGACTGAAAAGTCAAAAAATAGAAAATCCAGAAAAGTCAGTCTAGAGGGGCCGAAATTGGAGGAAGGCTGGCACGATGACAGAACTCTGGCGGGTCGATGATGGTAGGTGGTCAGACGACGGCAGGTCCCTATGCAGGCAGTCGATTTCGAGTTTTTGGACTTTTTCGACAATTTTTTGTTTTGTATGTTTCAGGCTCTTTCGGTTCGGCCCATGGATCCATGTGTGATTGGGTTGTGATTTTGGGCCCTAGTTATTGGGTATTTGCAATTATAAATATGTATCTCTTATATGTTTGCAGGTGTGACGGTCTTAAAGTTTACAGCAAAAAGGGAGAGCGATGGTTTAAAGGTATAGTGTAACACCCCGATTTTATTTACTAGTTATTTATTAGCTATTAATTATTATATAATATAATAATTAATTAATTGTGATTTTGTGAATATATGTGTTATATGTGTATTGGATTATTGAGTGTGAGAATAACGTTATTAATTAATTCAGCCTTATGTGTTACATTAGTGTGAGTGAGTGAGATAAGCCCATTAGGGAAACATAGATTTTGATAAAACAAAGAAAAATAGAAGTAGTAAGAGAGAAGTTGTCAAAACTAGAGAAGAGAAGAAAGAGGAAAAGAGGAGAAAAGGGAGAAAAGAGAAGAGGAAGAGGGAAGAACCCTAAAAGGATCTACATCCAAGATAAGGGTTAGTTTTCATTTGATTATAGGATTATATGATGTATGTAATGGGTTCCTACATGATTTAGGGATTTTGTTAATCCATTTCTAGATTTTAACATGTTAGAGTTTTGAGTGGAATCCATGAAATTGATATTTTAATCATGTTTGGATGTTCTAAATAGAAACTACATGTTAAGTATGTATCTTAATACCATAAATCATAGAAACTTGGGTGAGAAAATGGCTTTTTGGAGTTAAAACTCGGACTGGTGTAATGGTGTCTTCGCAAATTTGTTTTGTAGAATTTGTAGAGCGCGCTTAACACAAATTTTTGTGCTTAGCGCGAAAGCTAATGACTTGAGGGTGCTTAGCGCGACCTGCAATGTGAAATTTTATAATTTTGGTAAATTGATTGAGGATCTTGTATGCTTATGATTTATAAGGGATTTCTGAAGGTGTGAAAAACACAAGAAAGGGGGGGTTTGAATTGGGTTTTTAAAACAAAACTATTCCTTTTTAAAATTATTCCCCTTTAAGTTAAATGTTTTTTCCTTCACTCTTGATAATAATAATAAGTAAGAACAAGAAGTAAAGAACAATGTATGTTTATACTAGTTCACTTGAAAATTATCAAGCTAGTCTTGTCCATCCACCAAGGTGATTTCGCCTCACTCAATCGAGGAATTAATTCACTATAACCAAATTTATTTCAATTTGCACAAGCTATCCACAAGTGACTAACAACCTCTAAGACTCGCAAGTCCTAGACTTCTTAAGGATTCAGACCTACCCGATCCCTTAAGGAATATCAAATAATTACCAACCTGATTATTACAATGTACAAGCTACCCACAAGTGACTAACAACTTCTAAAACTTTCAAGCTCTGGACTTCTTAAGAATACAGACCTACCCGGTCCCTTAAGTAAAATCAAATAACTATTTGAATACAAGTTTTGTTTACAAGATTATTACTTCTAATCAAGCTAAATATGTAAACTATTTTAAGAACAGTGACTTAAGAATGTGAAAGCTATGAACAACATTTGCACAAATATTCAGTGAATTGGAAGCTTTCTCTCTTAGTCTTAAAGTCTTTATTCATCCATTAAAATAATATATCCATTGAGGGGTAATCTTGAGATTTCTATAAACATTGGCAGCTTGAACAATAACGTGAGGGACAAGATTATGCGACGCATCCATCCTTTCATGGTAGTGGAATGAAACTTTGATTGTACCATGTACTATTTTTACAACGTTAACATCATCTTCTTTCCATTTTCACTTCATAGGCTTCTACGAGCATGAGTTTAGAAGCGAGAACATAACATTAGATCATCAGAACTTCAAGTCTTCAGCACTTAGTTGTGAGAACCTTTTCTTAGAACACTGGGTCTTTAGAACTTTAAGTCTTTAGAATCTTTAGAACTTCTTTCTTTAGAGTCTTCAACACTTGGTCTTCAGAACCCTTATCTTTAGAACTTTTTTATTGGAAACACAAGTCTTCAGCATCTGGACTTCAGTAGAAACTTTGTCTTCAGATCTTCTAACTTTGTTTCTTTATCAACACGTTGTCTTTAGAAGCTTAAGTCTTTAGCATCTGGACATGAGTAGAAACTTCTTTCTTCAGATCTTCTGACTGGTTTCTTTAGACAAATATCAAAGTTTACACTTCATAGCCTTCTGGAGTGTCTTGCTACTGTTCAACAGAACTTGTGTAGTATAAAAGCGGAATTAATTCTCTTATAATGTCTTGGCTACGCCATCCATCAGAAGAAGAACATGTTTGTTAAGTACTCAATAATAACAAACATTAGAGTATTAAAATTGTTCATACAAACATACTCATTTGTTGTCATCAAAACTCAGAGCTAATATTACAGAACCAAATCTTGTTCTTACAATCTCCCCCTTTTTTATGATGACAAAACTATGCATTTTGATGACATAATTTTGTTCTTATAATCAGAAGAAGTGAAAATAGAAAGGTAAGGAATACTTATACTTTTTATGATGCTCCCCTGAGTCAATGATTTGATAAAGATTGAATATCCTGAATCCGAACCATTTGAGTAAAACTCCCCCTGGTTCCAATAGACCAGATATCGAGATCTTTAGAGTCTTGACTCTAGATACAAATAGACAAATTGAGATCTTGATTCCAATCGAGCAGTTGAGATCTTGATTTTAAATAACTTCTTCTTGTTGAATCTTGTCTTTAGATGTCAATGATAATGAAATCAAATTGAAATCTTTGAAACTTTAATGTCACTAAGACAACTTCTAGATTCTCAATTGGAGTTTGATTCCATATTTCACTTTTTAGAATCTGATTATGAATTGAAAAACATCTTTAGAGTCTGAAGCCAATAGTCGTCTGAAGCCAACAAGTTAGACATAAGCCTCGAATAATGCTTCCAGATTCTTGTCTTTAATCAGAGTTCTAATTTCCTGAAAAAGAAAAAAATTCTTACAGAAACAGAATTTTAACTGGGTTAGAACTTGATTATTGGAATCAAAATTACGTTCATTTAATTACTCCCCCTTTTTGTCATAATCAAACAGGTAATTATGTGTGAAAAACATAAAAACCAAAAGAAACAATCAAGAAAAGATAAGAAATTTCATTGATATTCGAAGGAGATTACAATAGAGTGAACGTAGACAGAAAATCTATCTAAACTTCAAACACGTCACAGCTCTCATCAAATAGAGTATTACCTCCGATGAACAAATTTCGTTGAACAATTTCAATTATACCTGCTAACTCAAACAGTTCAGACAATACACGTCCATACAGAATGAATAATTTTTTAGAGTTCCTAGATGCTTGGATTGATAGCTTCAGATGATTGAATATTATTTCCGAAAGATTAATTGGAATACTCTTGTGAAGGCAATAAAGAAGACACATATCCTTAGGAAAAACTTTATCAAGATTTTCTGCTCTGGGATGAAGATTTTTTAACAGGAACTGAAACCAGATTTTTGCAAGTGGCTTCAAGTGATCTGAACTAAGGGGCTCATATCTAAATGATAAGTTAGGAACATTTGGAAATATGTCATAGACTAAGTAGGACTTTTTTATTTCGCGCGCATTTTTTTGTTCTCACATTTTTTATAATAATGCAACTGTATATTGGTATGTAATAGACTAAGTAGGAATTTTTATCGCTTTCTTTATTTTATTCCCCCAAATTTTGTACATTATAAATCCCCTCCCCAAAGCCGTGTAATAGTATATGTTTATACTTCCGTACTTTATTTCCTGCAAAATATTACTGCTAGTAACTAAGCATGTATGACAAGACTGAAATTAAAACGTTAGTAAAACCTAATAATGCAAGATAAATAACTGAATTGAACACAATTGCACATGTGCACCTCTAGGGTATCCCACTTCCGATTGCCTTCATAAAACGGTCACAATTCTCTAAACGTGAGAAGCTTTAGTGGTTGTCCTCTAGTTCAAAAGATCACAAGTTCCTCGATGACCCTTTCGACATTGTCTCAGTTTAAAGTGATCATAGGACTTTAGGACAGTTACTAAAATTTATTGCCAAGTTGCTTCTGTGACCGTAACGTCCCTTTCGATTGTCCCTCAAACATCCAACTACAAGATTACCTACTCATTAATAGTAGGATAACACTGCCTAAAGGAAAAGAGGAAAAGAACGATCCTTTTCGAGTATAAAAGTAGATATCTGTTAGAAGTTTGCTCAAACAAAAAAAAACATATTTGCACTTACACAAATTCTACTTTTCAAAAACATTTCAAAACACTTTCAAAAACATTCGCTTTGTCAACACTCTTGAGGACTGATACAAGAGCTATCATAAAGCGAATCGCCGTACTAAGGCATCTTCAAAAATATTTTCAAACACACAAAGCACAAAGGTATTTCAAAATGAGAAAACCTCTAAGAGCCCGTAGATAACTACGGATGGAAAGGGTGCTAACACATTCCCTTTCCATAATCTACCCCCTTACTCAGAAAACTCTCAAAAAGGTATTTTTCTGTTCTTTTCACCCTTTCCTTAATTTAGATAAAAGAAAAGTCGGTGGCGACTCTTGCTTACCGTAACATTTTCGAACACAAAATGCAAAACCAATATTAAACAGTCGGTTCTGCCACCGTATCACATTCACCATCGCACCAATCGGAGAAACCTCCCACTAAGAAGTACTGATCTATAAAAATCCCCATGATCTGGTCTCTAATTCGAAATTAGGACTTTAAACCTTCACAATTGGATTCACAGACCCTAGAACCCTAATCTTCAAGCCAAAATCCTCTTCTCCGGAGTTAGTTACCATCGTGCCGGATTTGTTCTGTTGTGCAGGATGACCTAGCCATACATTGATAAGTGCAAAAGTGTAGTTATTTTGTATATACTTTTTGTTGCACTTATCGACTATTTATTGTTAATATCGTTGAATAAACCCTACTTTCATGTAAATACGTTTAGTTTGTTTTTATATGCGTTTTCGTGTATAAAGTGTATCATTTGATAGTTTTCCATTCATTTTATAGGTATTTATGCATATTTGAAGCATGAGCAATAAAGTGTCGAAGACACGACTTCAGACGCACGATTTTGAGTAACTCATCAACGAATAAGGCTCAAAATAAAAGAATAAAAAATCATTAATTTGGTTTATATTTTGTCATTTTTATAAATACTATTGAATAATATTTCCAACGCTTCGAACTGGGCGCAAATCGGAGTTACGGTTCAAAAGTTATGGCCGAAATAGTTTAAAATGTTGTGCTGGTTTTTCAATATTCTGTCATCCGTCACCGGGAGACGCTTTTGGTCTCCGGGCGATGCTAGGTGAGTTGTAGCATGGGAAAAACGTTGTTTTGGTTGCCAGACGATGCTTTTTGGTCGTCGGGCGATGCTGGACAGCCAGAAATGCGTATTTAGGTGTAAAAACATTTTTTTTTGGGGTATAGTTTTGGGTATTTTTTATCCCAACTCCATCAACCTTTATTTTTGGATAGGATTAGCTTAGAAAACAACATTGAAGCTTGCATACGGATGATCCAGGGTGGATTGCTCATCAATCAACGTTGACAAACCGAGAGATTTGTGATTCATTTCTCTTCCTCTTTGTGTATTCTTTATGTGTTGAGTTTGTACATGTATTTACTCTGAACTTATGTATATTTGTTACCCATGGTGTTATATTAAACTTGCTTTACAAATCTTTATCGATTATTATCTTAGAGTTTTTCTCTATGTTAGAGATTTAAGTTGTTATAGACATATACCGCTTAGATTCTTATATAGGATGATTATCTGTTAGTTTATGAACTCTAGAGATAGATTTAGAGCTGACATCTACTTGGGTATTAGAGCTTAATTCCTCTGTGTGGTTGTGTTGTACTGAGAGATCATCAATGTGATTACATAGTTGTCTTATGTGTTATTGAAGAGGTAGAGATATTATTTCCTTGGTGATACAATCGGTCTCTCAATTTGGGTTAGAAATGACTTAGGTTGTGAGGGATACGGAATGACATTGATGAATATTATCAGGTTGAATGTAACTGGTCGATAAATTTAAGTCTGTGATGAGTAGATTATATACATGCTTGATAGGTTCTTCCTTAGTTTTTACTTTTGTTTACATTTATTTTCTGTCGATAACATTTTCTTTACAAACCCATTTATCCCCAAACTCATTAACGAGAGATTTGTCAAATGGAAATTCAATAACCAATCTTTGTGGACATGATAAATTCCCGGATAAATATTTCCAAAACTTTTGTTGCTTGCCGCTACACTGCTTCCAACAAAATGGCGTTGTTGTCGGGGATTGGTTCTATTAATTTTGCATTGCGATATTTCTTTTGTTTTTGAGTTTTGTAATTAATGTATATGTTGTATGGAAATTTTATATTAACGTGTATATGATATTTGTGCATATATGTGTTTTCACGTACTGTTGTGAATCATCTCGTTTTCGTAACGTTTGTTGTGTGTTTGTTAGGATACTTTCTTTAGGTTTGCGCGGTGTGACAATACCATGGCATGATGAAAGGAGGTTACTAGCTTGCGTAATAAAGGCGTCGAGCTTACGATGTAAAACAAGCATGTTTATTTGTATTTGTTTATGTGTGTGGTGATTTGTACTTTAACATGTTGAAACAAGGAAATATTCTGAATTTCAAATCTTTACTTTTTAACCTGTTAATTCATTTTCACCCGGTTTTGATATCTGTGATACAGTGGCAGAACCGATTGTTGTAATGGTTTTGCATTTGTGTTTGCAAATGTTGCGGTAAGCAGGAGTCGCCACCGACTTTTCTTTTATCCAACAAAGGAAAGGGTGAAAAGAGCAGAAAAAGACCTTTCGAGAGTTTTCTGAGTAAGGAGGGTAGATTATGGAAAGGAAAGGTGTTAGCACCCTTTCCATCTGTAGCTATCTACGGGCTCTTATATGCTTAGCTCATTTTGAAATACCTTGTGCTTTGTGTATTTGAAAAAGTATTTGAAATGCCAATAGTAAGGCAACTTGCTTTATGATAACTCTTGTATCAGTCCTCAAGAGTATTGATAAAGCATTTTGAAAATGTTTTTTTTAAAGAAGTTTTGTGTAAGTGTAAAAAATGTTTGAGCAAGCATCTAACATCTATCTACTTTACTCGAAAGGGTTGTTGTTTTCCTCTTTTCCTTTAGACAGTGTTATCCTACTATTAGTGAGTAGGTAGCCCTAGTCGTTGGATGTTTGAGAGACATCCGAAGGGACGTTTATACAGTCACAAAGGCAACTGAGCAAGAAACTTTAGTAACTATCCTAGGTTTTTAAGATCACTTTACCGAGGCAACATCGATAGGGTCATCGAGGGACATATGATCTTTAACCGGAGGGTAGCCATTAAAACCTCTCACGTTTCGAGAGTTGTGACTGTTTTCCGAAGGCAACCAAAGTGGGATACTCTAGAGGTGTATATGTGCAATTGTGTTGTATTCAATTATTTTTGTCTTGTGTTAGGTTTGCTAGCATTTTTTTGTTATTCTTGCCATACAATCCTATTATGCATACATCTAACAGTTAATAGTTTGCAGAAATTAAAAGTGCGGAAATGTAAATCCTAAACTATTATAAGGCTTCGGGGAGGCGAATTAATTACATGTCCAAAATGGAGAATAAAGCAGAAAAATTAAAAGTCCTAGTTATTCTATTACATTCAGTAGGCAGTTACAATAATATGAAAAAAATGTGAAAGGAAATAACGCGCGCGAAATGAAAATAACGTCTAAAACTTAAGTGAAAGGAAATCTTTTTGTTTGTTTTTGTTTTTTCATATTAAGAAAATAGTTAAATTAAAAGTAATTAATCCAGATCTATATTTAAATAAAAAGTTAATTATTAAAGAAAAAATAAAATTTTAAAAAAAGAAATTAATTCTATGTTTTTTTTTGGTATTTTCATTATGAAAAGGAAAATGAATTAAAATGAAATCAAACCTAAGTTCTATTAATTTTAATTAAAAAAATAAAAGTTAAAGTGATTAGTTAATTAATTTACCTAATTAATTTAATTGAAAAAAATGCTAATCTAATATTTTTATGATTTTTATATTTGTTTATTGATTAAAATAAAAAAGAATTAAAAGAAATAAATAAAATGAATAAAACAAGAAAATAAAGATGAGCCTAGTAGAAAAAGTAAACATGGGGTATAAGATTCAGAATTCGCGGGCCCAGATCAAGAAGAGGCCCAGGTTGCCTTTCGATCCAATGAGGGAGGTTGTCGAAAGTGCATGATGGACTACATGTTGAGGGTACTGGATCTGGATTGATATGATCTACTAGTGTGGACCACGTGATGCATGGTGTGCACGTTAGACATGCAAGCATGGGATATGGAATACAATTGTTAGAAAAAACAAAATGCATGACCTGGGTGTCGAACCCATGTCATTCCCCTTAATTCGACCCCTCACCTAATTCGAACCCCTGAGTCCAAATCTGAAGCTATTTTATCCTGAAACGCCATGAATCCTGAGATTCAAAGGAACCAATTTCAAATGCCCTAGCAATGGCATTTTGTGTTTTGGGCACTGAAACTCACATGAATTACGTCAAAACATTCATAAACAATGACAATAACATGAATATGCAATCGAAAGAGATTTAAATTAAATATTAAACGAGTTTGAGATCCAATTTTTTTTACCAAACGGAAGGATCGAAAGAGCATGTTTCTGCGTGTGTTTGAATTGCTTAAGGCATGGGAATCACAATTGGGACCTTCAGGGGGTGAATAGTGGACTTGGTTTGGACCGAGGAAGCTTACACTATGCGTTTCGAATTTGACAACTCTGATGTATTTTTTTGTGATTTTCGTGTGGCTCTTTGAGGTGCTTTGTCCGTCCCTTTTGCTTCTGATTTAGTCTTGTACTTATAGGGGTGTCGTGATAAACACATATGTCATGAACCAACCACTAACTATGGCTTTAAAAGCAAAATCATCAAATTTGAAAAGTTGCCATTCTGAGATATTTCATTCCATTTTGAACTTTGAGTGAACCAGGGCAGGTTTCATCCCATTAGGTGTTCGTTTCGAATTGCATCTCTATTTCACATCAATTGATTCTTTCGACCAGCTCCCAACCTTTTTTCTTTTCGATGGCTCTGAGTTCCAATTCGAATTGCTCAAAGCTTCACCATCATGGCTTCTTCGATTAAGTCACCATCTACATTGATTGTGTAATATGGCAACCCCTCATATCTAATCAGCCTAGTCGAACTTAGCTCTTGTTCCTTTCGATCTCCCTTCCTTCAGTTCGACCAATCGAAGTATCACCTCTTCATTTTGACTGGTCGAAGCTTCGTTCTGTTCTTTTCGATCTCCTTTCCTTATATTCGACCAATCGAAGTATCACCTCTTCCTCTTGACTTGTCGAAGCTTCGTTCTATTCATCTTCTTCGAACAAAGTTGTGCAGGTGTCTGATTCTTGTCAAATTGAACTTTGACTCCATTACCACCTTTTGCTTTCGTCTTTAAGCCCATTTTTACTGATCATCAGTTTAGCTTTGATTGGTGAATACAACCTGTATGCACCAATCAAATGATAACTTATGAGCACCAAGACTTCACTTCAATCATCCAACTCTTTCCTCACCTGTTCAGGTACATTGCCTGAAACACATTGATCCAAAAACTCTAAGATGACTTATATTTGGTTTATTCAACCCTAAGTCTTTCCATGAAATCACGCCACGTTTGAAGGTTGCATGTCCATTGAACCATTAGACTTCTATGTGTTTCTTCAAAGCTTTCGAATTCAAAATCTTCTTCCTTTCGAAGCGCCAATTCAAATCAACATGACAGTCGAAATGCCTTCCCTTGAAATGCTTCGAATAGCTTATATTTCAATATTTCAAAAACGAACCCTTGGAAGCTCTTTACTAGCTATTCATCAATCAAAGACTTCGTAAAAGCCTCCTCACACTTTCTTTCGAACTATTCTTTATTCAATCATAATGTCGATTATTCAAAACTTGTGTAATCGAAATTCCCAGCTAACACTGCTTCGTTGGGCATCTAATTAGAGTGCATATTATTGTTGAAGCTGCTTCAGCCTAAAATCTCTTAGACATATTCTTAGGTTTCGACATACACCTCGTCATGTTCCGTACACTTTTTTTCATTCTTTCAACTATGCCATTACGTTGAGGCGTATAGGGTGCCATGAAAATCATTTGAAGTTTTTGCAAACCAAAATTCTTTGTGAGAAATGAAGCCCTAGATGGAAATCCATTGCTTATGAGGAGAATTTGTCTAGTCAATTCTTGGTCAACCTTGAGCAATTGAGGACCTCAATGATCATGCCTTGAGTAAAATGTGAGGGTAAATTTTGGGGTGCAACAATATCGTTATTTGTATTTGTTTTGTTATGTCAATTTATGTTTTCTGAAAGCTTGTCGTGTTTAGCTTGAGGAGTTTTATTCGTTGTTGTGATCGGTGGAAATTGAACTGACTGTTTTGAAATGCTGGTTCGCGAAATGTCGCGGTAAGCAAGAGTCGCCACCGTCTTTTATGTTCTCCAACAAGGAAAGGACAAAAGCACAGCAAAATTACTTTTCGAGATGTTTCTCGGTTCGGGAGGTAGATTATAGAAAGGGAAGGTGTTAGCACCCTTTCTATCCATGGTTATCCATGGGCTCTTAGGTACTTGATCTTATGTTTTCAAAAGATTGTTTGCTTTTCAAGTGTGTATGGGTTTGAAAAAGTTTCGTTTGAAAAATTTCTAAGTAACTCTTGTATCTGTCCTCAAGAGTGTATGAAAAATTTGTTTGAAAACTTTTGAAAGTGTCAGTGTGAAAAGTTGTTTTTGTTTTTGAAATAGCAAGTACCCAGGAGAAATCTACCTACTCTAAGGAATTAAGCTGTGTAAGAGTCCTTTAGACAGTGCTATCCCACTATTGAGAAGTAGGTAGCACCGTCGTTGGAGTTATTCGGGTCAATTCGATTATAGGGACATGTGTGGTCACCAAAGCAATAGTAGGACGCCTTAGAGGTAACCCTAATGTCCTAGATCCTTTTTATCCGAGGCAACCATTTCGAGGCAACTGGATCTTTAGACAAGAGGGCGACCTCTAAAACACCCTATACTTGACGACCACGTTCGAGGCAACCAGTGAGGCGTACCCTAAGAGTGGCATGTGCTTGTGTGTTGTTTTTCAGTTAAATTATCTTTGCATCTTATTTGTGAGCTACGATTGATTTTATTTTAAGGATAAGTCTTGTCATGCATATTAGCAGTTAAATAATTTGCAGGAAATAAATTGCGGAAAGTGAATCTACGCTATTACAAGGCGTCGGGTATTTACATCGCCAAAAACAAACCCTTTAATTTAAATTGTGGAAAGTAAAATAAAGCGATAAATAATTAAAGTCCTAATTATCTATTACAAACCGGGAAACAAATACAATAATATGATAAAATGGATCGCGTGCGGGAAATTAAATCGGATGCGAGTTTTTTGGGGTTTTGACCCTTTTTTGAAAGAAAGTGGTTTTTTTGGTTATTTTTGGATTAAAAGAAATTAAATTAAGTTACCAATTAAATTAATAAACTAATTAATTAATTAAAATATTTTTGGAGTTTTTGATATTTAAGGAAATAAAAATAAATTTGATCAAAGTTAATAAAAACCTAATCGTCTAAATTAATTTTAATTATTGCAAAAAATATTAAAGTTATTTCCTAATTAAACTAAATTAATTGAATTAATATTTATTTACAAAAATAAAGTGCTGAATTTAATTTTAATAAATAAAATATTTTTTTTTGTGTTTTTGATTTTATTAGGAAAAATATTAATTGGTTAGTGATTAATAAAAAGAATAACGATTAATTAATTAAAGGAACATAATACAAATAGAGAGAAAGATTAGGAGTATACGAGCCTGATTGGAGGGGTGAAACAGCTATTGGCGTCACGTGTAAACTGTTTTGTTTTGGCCATTTATGTTTTGCCTTTTGGCCATTTGTGTTCTGGCTTTTGGCCATTTGTGTTATGGCCTCAACATTCCTTAACCTTCTCAGGATGTCTGTCTCGCTATGTATTGGTGTCATGTGTAAACTGTTCTGTTTTGGCCATTTGGCTTTTGGCTTTTGGCCATTTGTGTTTTGGCCTCAACGTTCCTTAATGAACCTGCATGGGATCCTGTCTAAATCTGCAGTGTTGAATATCATGAACACATTAAATAAATTACTATATATCGTAAAATACAAATAAAGCCAATATATGAAGAAATTTAATGTTTAGGCCAATATGACATGTATGAATGATTATACCCTTTTGATCATGGAGATCAATTCAACCTTACCCTTACTGGAAAAGTAGTGACATGAATGCTTTTATGCCCTTTTGATCATGGAGATCAAGTCAGCCTTACCCTTACTGAAGAAGTAGTGAGATGTTGGTTTGTAACTGAGATGGCTTGTTTGTAGTGAGATGTTGGTTTGTAACTGGGATGACTTGTTTGTAGTGAGAGAGGGATTTGTAATAAGGATTTCAAGGTTTTAGGGTTCTTGAAAGAATTTGATATTCTGACAGTGTTGTGGCAAGGTTTTTTTCTCTCATTGTTTGTGTGAAAAGAATGTGATTATATAATGAAAATTAGGGTAAAGAAAATGGGTTTTGAATGTGCAATTGGGCCTCCAATGTTCACTTGAGTTCGTCACTTTCCAGGATAAATCGTAGGGACTTAAGTGCAATTTTTGAAGTTGAAATGTGAAAACAAAATGTAGCCGATATCGAGAACTAACTCCTGTCCGAAAATCGGCTCAATCGGATAAACTGTGAATTAGTTATGAATTTTTGAAGTTTCAGCTCAGACAAACTTATTTTGGGCTCCAGTGTCTACTCTGACACGTTCTTCAATAAAAAACTGGTATTGATCGGAGCATAATCCGGTCTTGACTTTTGAAGCAAAGTTGTAGATCTATGAGTCAGTGACCTTGTGTAAAAATATGAGCCCAATCCGATAAAAATTGACCGAGTTATGAATTTTCGAAGTTTCGGCCCAGATAAAATAATATTCAGCATTCAGGATTTTCAGCGTGTCACGCACTCTGAGCAAAAAACGAAGGCCTTTTGAATACCGTTTGAACTCAATACCTTCTGTGGAAATGTAGTCAACTCAATTTGTGAAATTGTGGCGCCGGAACCAGCCCGATACGATGAAAATCGACCAAGTTATGATTTTCTGAATATGACGCAAATAAACTTCTGTCACAAATTTTCTGTACGAAAATACTTGATAAATCCACATTTTTGAAGACCTTCTGATCGAAATTGGCTTCCATCCGTGAGAGATGAAAACGTATATAATGTCAAGACGGAATTTTGGATACCGGAACGGGTTCAAAACGAGCCACGATCTTCAAGTTATGAATTTTTTAGCGCGTAAAAACTGCACTTTCAGCACACTTTTTCACCATATTTCTTCAAGAAAACTCACATATTCAGACACCTTCTTTAAAGAATTGACTCTTGAGCCGAACCTGAATTTGAGAATACGTTATCAGAGATATCTTGGCGAAAGAACACCTGAATATGACGCGCCGGGTTGGACTTGTGAATTTTTCTTGAAATGTTTTGAGAAATATGGGAGGACAAATTTTGGGGTACAACAGTTGCCCCTGTTCAATCTTCTTAAACCTGAGGATATAGATTGGCTTGCGTGCCTTTCATGATCCGAAGGTGGAAGATGATTGAACACTAGGGTGCCCAGAAATTTGCACTCGCACAGTAGAATATCAGCAATGTGATGTCGGGAATGGGCTTACAGATGCCATTTGGAGAGATGATGGATAAGAAGATGGACTTATAGATGCCATCTGGAAATTGTTGGATAGTTGTGGAGATGGGCTTAAAGATGCCATCGGGGTGTCGATCGCGTAAGAGATTCCTTAGCGAGAACTTGCGTACCTGAGAAAGAAAGATAATTTCCTGTCCTGTTACAGGTGTTGATCTTCAACTCTTCATGCAGATATGCCCTGGCTAGATGCAGGTATCGAATCTACAATCAATCGCTCACAGATATGCCCTGGCTAGATACAGGTACCGAATCTGGAACTTAAAAAGGTTAATGGGTTATCTCTACTGACAGGTTATCTCAGAAAAATCTTTAGGAATCGATTTAACTGAACCAAGCGAGGCTTTGTCTTTTTTGACGAGTTGTCTCTTTTAACGGGTTGTCTTCAAGGACGGGTTGTCTTTATTGGCAGGTTGTCTGTGATGACGGGTGTCTATAACGACGGGTGTCTATAACGACTGGTGTCTATAACGACAGGTGTCTATATTGACGGATGTCTATAACGACAGGTGTCTATAACGACGGGTGTCTATAACGACGGGTGTCTATAACGACGGGTGTTTATAACGACGGGTGTCTATAACGACGGGTGTCTATAACGACGGGTGTCTATAACGACGGGTGTCTATAACGACGGGTGTCTATGACGACGGGTGTCTATGACGACGAGTGTCTATAACAACGGGTGTCTATAACGACGGGTGTCTAAAATGATGGGTGTCTATCACGACGGGTGTCTATCATGACGAGTGTCTATAACGACGGGTGTCTATCACGACGGGTGTCTATAACGACGGGTGTCTATAACGACGAGTGTCTATAACGACAAGTGTCTATAACGACGAGTGTCTATAATGACGAGTGTCTATAACGACGAGTGTCTATAACGACGGGTGTCTATAACGACGGACGTCTATAAAGACGGGTTTCTATAATGACGGGTTTTAATTTTAACTAGACTTGTCTTCTTTGACTGGATGAGCATCAGAGAAACCTTTGGGATTTAACTATACTTTGCTTTTTTGACTGGATTGGTCTCCTTTGACTGTATTTGTCTATTTTGACATAGCTGATCATTTAACTGTATCATTCCTGAAAGGTAAAGGTCAGTCATATGCAATGCATGATATGAATCAAGCAATGATGTTCTCAACACAAATGAGATTGTATGATATGATGCGTATATGCATGTATCATGATGTATGATAATGTGATGTTTATGAATGTGTTTTCGTCTAGGAAAATAAATCCTTGACGCATGTCGGGAGCTTGTTAAATCCTGGGCTGATGTTGAAGAGTAGAGATCTTCATTTCCGCCGGGGATGATGGTTGCAAGAATAATCCGGTAGGAGAAGATGACTCCGTTGGGGAATAAACTTGGTGAAGAGATTACTCTGCGGGGAATTGCTCTGTGGGAAGAGATACTTCGTTGAGGTTTGATGATAACTCCGTTGGGAATACCGTTGATAAGTTCTATTGGAGGATTTGATGAACTCCGCTGAGGATAGGAAGAAACTTCGTCGAGGACGATCTTTCCATTGCAATTAGCTGAGGATAACCCAGTTATAGGCTATGGTGGGGAATAACCTTTGAACAAAGCCGGGGAGATGCGTTCGCACTCCGCATGGGATAAGCTTCCAGAATCTACTGGGGATAAGCCTCCAAAATCTACTGGGGATAAGGTTCAACTATCCTGGGGAAACTTTTGAACTGTACTGGGGAAGTGGCTCCACTGGGGTGTCTGTATTCCGCCGGGGAACATTCTTATATTAAGATTGCCGGGGATGCTTGCTGAGGAATATCTGTATACTCCGCTGGGGGATGTTGAGATTTTCTGGGGATACCCAACTTCCTTAAGGCTGACAGTAGGCTAACTCTGCTTGGGGAGAGTGTTGCTGAATTGCTGGAGATACTGTGCCTTTTCGGGGCTGATGGGAGACCAACTCTGCTAGGGGAGAGTATTGCTGGTTTTTGTCCTACTCTACGGAGAGTGAAGGTATCTTGGTCATGTTCTTCAGCTGAATTTACCTTGTACCTGGAGGACAAAGCAACTTGTACTGTTCGGACAATTCTTATTGCCCCAGCTTCTGCGGGAGAAGGTACCTCTGGAGGTCTCGATAACTGCCGATTGACAGATCTTCTTCTGGTATGCAAGTGACGAGATGCCGGGACATAGTCGTACGCTTTGATCCCTAACTTTTGCATGGACCGCCCTTTCGGGTTTTCAGTCCACCGGGATACCCATTTTTACCCAAGCCGCCTTTTCAGGTTTTCGACTTGTCGGGCGTACAGATTTTTTTCATTTTCATCCCTTATTTTGCCTGAACCCTTTTAGTTCGCCGGGAAGCCCTTATTTTTGCCTAGGTGTGTCAACCTAGCGGGTCCTTGATTATGCGCGGTATTTTTTTGACTATGTCCATACTCTCAGGATGTAGGGAGTTGTCACTGTCAGTAGCTTTGTGTTACCATACCACCAGAAGATCTTCGTTTTGATCGTCCAATGCCCAAGTGACCCAGATGGAGATTTGCCCCAAGCTGGCTGGCCTTTTGAGAGATTCTCCGAATCTTGACTTAACTGCCCCAGATGACGGACCATGATCATGTCTGCCCCTTGGTTGGAGGTACTTTTGTTCATTAGACATTCTTCGTGCGAACTTCTATGCTGTTCAAACAAATAGTCATATGCAAGCAATGTTATACCAGGAATGCAAAGCTTATGTCTGTCTTGAATGTATTTTTCAGTAAAACAAGCAAGTTTTGTAAAATGTGATGTCAACTCGTTATTTTACCGCAAGCCTTAAGGAGTCAGGATACCTTTCGTAACAGCATGCTTTCGAACTGGCCCATGCTTCAGCTAGGACTTTCAAGGGTTATAACATGGCCTGGTTCACGGTTTAAGAAACAAAGGGAAAAGGCTCAAATTTTATTTGTACCCACCCGCTCTTCGTGATTTTCTTCAAACCTAAACTCAGCTAATCGTGCGTTAGACCTTGTTTGAGTCTTTGCTTTGATATTCCGGTGATGGTTCAGATATTGACAATTTGTTTTGAATAGGCAGTCATTTCTTTTTTGTCGAGGGTTTGCAGGACCTCTTTCTTTTTGATTTTATTATCCCTATTTTTGCCTGAACTGTTTCTTTTTGTATTTACAGTCAGCGGGATGCCCCAGTTTTTGTAAGTCTCCTTCATAGGTTTTGACTTACTGGGCTTTTATTTCTGAGAGATAATGACTGCCTGTCCTTATGATTATAGAGAACCATCCTTGTCTTTGTTTCGGAAGGACTCTTTTAATGCCATTTTGTGCATTTGGATCAGCTGAGAAAACTACCCTGCCCCAGGTTATGATTAAGGGTTTTAATTTTCGAAAAGAAAAACTCCTACTTCTTTGGCTCAAAGGGGTTGACGAGGGATTATCTTTCTTATAACTCCAGTGTTTAGGAATTGAAACAATGCCTGTACCTCATCGGCGGGGTCTATTCAAAAGCATACTGTAAGGATCGTGGTATCGTTTTCGTCATCCTCCCTCAAGAGGCTTAGAATTTTCAATCAAGAGTTGATCATCACAAAAATATGAAAACAGTTTGCATATAGTGAATACGAAATAATTACTTCAAAACAGACATGTGTAATGCATTAATGAAATAACAACGTTTGACATGAATAAAATGTTTGAACAATCAAAGAAAAATACAACTTGAACATTCGAATGAACAAATTTTTTTCAATCCTAGCCATGCTTTGGCAAGGGAGCAGTGATCACATTGGGAGCTTCGGGCGCTTCGAACTGGAGCTCCTTTGTATCGATTAGATCCTGAACCTTGTTCCTCAGAGTCCAACAATCATCTGTAGCATGCCCCGGGCTGTCAGAATGATAAGCGCAGCGAACGTTGGGGTTATACTTTGAAGGTGTCCTGTTGAGATTCTTAGGAGGGTCCCTTAGAGTTACCAACTTGGTCTCCAGCAACTGTGGCAATATCTGGGACAAGGTCATGCTGAGTGGAGTGAACTGCCTTTTAGGTCTCTCTTCCCTTTGTTGATTGTGACGCTGAGGAGCACTAGCCGGTTTTGAAATAATTATCGCGTTGACAGCACTAGATTCTTTCTTGGATGGTTTCTTTTCAGTGTTCGAGGAGTCACCCTTTGATATCTTCCCAGACTTGATACCGGCTTCTATTCTCTCCCCAGTCAAGATCAGATATGTAAACCCAGCAGAAGAATTCCCAATCAGATGGTTGAAGAATGGACCAGACAGGGTCCCTAAGAATAAGTCCACAAGCTCCCGGTCAGTCAGAGGTGGTTGCACCCTTCCAGCAAGGTCTCTCCACTTTTGCACATATTCCTTGAATCCTTCACCCGTCCCTAGTGACATACCCTGGAGTTGGGTACGCGTAGGAGCGAGGTCGGAATTGTACTGATACTGCTTGTAGAATGCAGTAGCCAAGTCCTCCCAGTTACGAATACTGGCTCCATCTAGTTGATAGAACCATTCGAGTTGAGTCCCTGAAAGACTATCCTGGAAGAAATGGATCCATAGATTCTTATCAGTTGTATACAGTTGGATCTTCCTGACATATGATCTGAGATGTAGCTTAGGGCAGGAAGCCCCATCGTATTTTGCAAAAGCAGGTGCTTTGAATTTGTGAGGGATCACCACCCCAGAAGACAGACCTATATCTTCGAAGTCCAGGCCGGGAACCTTCTGTATTTCCATAGCACTTAGACGGTCTTCGAGCTGTTTGTACCTGTCTTCGGCAGGAGGATACTGTTCATCATTGAAATCCGTCTCGTTGTCGGAGACCACGGGACTATGAACCCTTCTCTCTTGGGGACTGTCTTTACCCACAGATGAGGTAGTCAGTTCAACCTCATTTTGTGATCCATTCCCAGATTTGCGTCTAGGGTTGAACAAAACAGTCCTCTTCTTCTTCTTCTTCTCTTTCAGAAGCAGAGTCTTCAAATCCTGTTGACCCTGGGCTAGGCTCATAACTATCTCTTGGAACTGGGCATTCTGGGCCTGGAGGGCCTTGATAGCTTGTTCATTGGATGATTCAAGATTCATGATGATTGCTGAAATAAACAGCGAAGAAGATAAGTGACCTGTCAAAAGGGTACCTGTAATGCAATGATATGTATGATATGCATGCGATGTTTTCAAGGATCTCGCGGGGTAAACAAGAAAATTATTAGAATTTGAATTTTGTAGCTTGATGGAAGGGACTTCATGTTGAGAGTCCTTCTTCAAGAGTCAAGGCTCACCATATCCAGTGGGTCATAGCCCCTGACTTTGATCTCCAAACATCTTTGGCTAGAGGAAAATAAATCCCCTTTGCCCCTTGCTAGACAGTTGGTTCATCATGACCTGCATCACAAGCCCTTGAGATCCTTGAAATGGGTTAGTCCTTATGTAGGATGCATGCAATGGTATGATGGTATGATGTTATGCTATGCGTGGAGTGATGTAAGTAAACCCTGTTATGAGCCCAGATTAAGGACTGTAAACAAAACCTGCAAGAAACTCGTGTGTCAGATAACAAGAATGTGCAAGTAGTTCAAGTTTGAAGGCACACAAGTCACACAAGACAGCCCTTAGAGATCAGGCCAGCATGAAGTTTAGGTACTACCCTCTTGAAGTTGGTGGGCTCAAAACCTGTCCTATCAAAAGTAACCGGGTTCTAAGGAGCTCAATATCATTGGATTGTTTTCTATGTTCATTGTTTTGATTTATCCACTGAACTGGCGATCAAAATATTCCAAGAAAACAATCCTCAATGAGTGTAGTATCGAGTATCTACCAACTTCAGACTGCACCAAAGTCGGTCATCTCACTACCCCTAAAGAGGCCAGGATGGTCAAGTAAGTTTTTAGGTCAGTTGATGCTTCACGACACCACGCGGCGGCCCCGTACTCTCCTTGACTTGACTCAAGGGTTACCGGTACTCACCAAAGTGCCACATCAACGTAGCAACTGCTTCAACCGTGTCGGTATACCCCGCACAGTTCCCTCACAGTTTGTTGCTACTTCTAAAAGGGTATTCCCCAGATTCGGGTTAGGATCTATGAAACTCCAAAGCAAACCCACAATATTAAAGCAAATAAAGCAAGCAATTGAAAACATAAGAGTGGTCTAATCCTAAGGTACACCTCACTTTATAAGTATCCCCAGCAGAGTCGCCAGTTCTGTGATCGGTGGAAATAGAACTGACTGTTTTTGAAATGCTAGTTCGTGAAATGTCGCGGTAAGCAAGAGTCGCCACCGTCTTTTATGTTCTCCAACAAGGAAAGGACAAAAGCACATCAAAATTCCTTTTCTAGATGTTTCTCGGTTCGGGAGGTAGATTATAGAAAGGGAAAGTGTTAGCACCCTTTCTATCCATGGTTATCCACGGGCTCTTAGGTACTTGCTCACTATGTTTTCAAAAAATGTTTGCTTTTCTTGTGTTTGTGGGTTTTGAAAAATTTTGTTTTGAAAAACTTCTAGGTAACTCTTGTATCAGTCCTCAAGAGTGTATGAAGTGTTTGTTTGAAAACCTTTTGAAAGTGTAGGTGTGAAAAGTTGTTTTTGTTTTTGAAAGAGCAAGTGCCCATGAGAAATCTACCTACTCTAAGGAATTAGGCTGTGTAAGAGTCCTTTAGACAGTATTATCCCACTATTGAGAAGTAGGTAGCACCGTCGTTGGAGTTATTCGGGTCAATTCGATTATAGGGACATGTGTGGTCACCAAAGCAATAGTAGGACGCCTTAGCGGTAACCATAATGTCCTAGATCCTTTTTATCCGAGGCAACCGTTTCGAGGCAACTGGATCTTTAGACAGGAGGGCGACCTCTAAAACACCCTATACTTGACGACCACCTCGAGGCAACCAAGTGAGGCGTACCCTAGGTGTGGCATGTGCATGTGTGTTGTTTCAGTTTAATTTATCTTTGAACATGCATCATTTGTGAGCTACGGGTTGATTTTAATTTTCAGATAAGTCTTGTCATGCATAGCCTAATTAACATACATCTAACAGTTAATAGTTGCGGAAAAGTAAACTAAACTATTACAAGGCGTCGGGTATTTACATCGCCAAAAACAAACCCTTGAAATTAAAATGCGGAAAGTTAAATAAAGCGATAAATAATTAAAGTCCTAATTAAAAGCTATTACATTCCGAGACACAGATACAATAATATGATAAAATGGATCGCGTGCGAGAAATTAAATCGGATGCGAGTTTTTTGGGGTTTTGACCCTTTTTTGAAAGAAAGTGGTTTTTTTGGTTATTTTTGGATTAAAAGAAATTAAATTAAGTTACCAATTAAATTAATAAACTAATTAATTAATTAAAATATTTTTGGAGTTTTGAGTTTTTAAAGAAATAAAATAAATTGAATTAATGCTAATAAAAACCTAATATTCTAAATTGATTTTAAATATTGCAAAAAATATTAAAAGTTAAATCTAATTAAAGCTAAATTGATTAAATTAATTTATTTACAAAAAATAAAAGTGATGAAGTTAATTTTAATAAATAAAATATTTTTTGTGTTTTTGATTTTATTAGGAAAAATGTTAATTGGTTAGTGATTAATAAAAAGAATAACGATTAATTAATTAAAGGAACATAATACAAATAGAGAAAAAGTTTAGGAGTATACGAGCCTGATTGGAGGGGTGAAACAGTTATTGACGTCATGTGTAAACTGTTTTGTTTTGGCCATTTGTGTTTTGGCTTTTGGCCATTTATGTTCTGGCTTTTGGCCATTTGTGTTCTGGCCTCAACGTTCCTTAACCTTCTCAGGATGTCTGTCTCGCCATGTATTGATGTCATGTGTAAGCTGTTCTGTTTTGGCTTTTGGCCATTTGTGTTTTGGCCTCAACGTTCCTTAATGAACCTGCATGGGTTCCTGTCTAAATCTGCAGTGTTGAATCTCATGAACACATTAAATATCATAAAATACAAATAAAGCCAATATATGAAGAAATTTAATGTTTAGGCCAATATGACATGTATGAATGATTATACCCTTTTGATCATGGAGATCAAATCAACCTTACCCTTACTGGAAAAGTAGTGACATGAATGCTTTTATGCCCTTTTGATCATGGAGATTAAACCAGCCTTACCCTTACTGAAGAAATAGTGAGATGTTGGTTTGTAACTGAGATGACTTGTTTGTAGTGAGATGTTGATTTGTAACTGGGATGACTTGTTTGTAGTGAGAGAGGGATTTGTAATAAGGATTTCAAGGTTTTAGGGTTCTTGAAAGAATTTGATATTCTAACAGTGTTGTGGCAAGGGTTTTTCTTTCTCTTTGTTTGTGTGAAAAGAATGTGATTATATAATGGAAATTAGGGTAAAGAAAATGGGCTTTGAATGTGCAATTGAGCCTCCAATGTTCACTTGAGTTCGTCACTTTCCAAACTAAATCGCAGGGATTTAAGTGCAATTTTTGAAGTTGAAATGTGAAAAAAAAATGTAGCTGATATCGAGAACTAACTCCTGTCCGAAAATCGGCTCAATCGGATAAACGATGAATTAGTTATGAATTTTTGAAGTTTCAGCTCAGACAAACTTATTTTGGGCTCCAGTGTCGACTCTGACACGTTCTTCAATAAAAAACTGGTATTGATCGGAGCATAATCCGGTCTCGACTTTTGAAGCAAAGTTGTAGATCTATGAGTCAGTGACCTTGTGTAAAAATATGAGCCCAATCCGATAAAAATTGACCGAGTTATGAATTTTCGAAGTTTCGACCCAGATGAAATAATATTGAACATTTAGGATTTTCAGCGTGTCACGCACTCTGAGCAAAAAACGAAGGCCTTTTGAATACCGTTTGAACTCAATACCTTCTGTGAAAATGTAGCCAACTCAATTTGTGAAATTTTGGCGCTGGAACCAGCTCGATACGATGAAAATCGACCAAGTTATGATTTTCTGAACATGACGCAAATAAACTTCTGTCACAAATTTTCTGTATGAAAATACTTGATAAATCCAAATTTTTGAAGACCTTCTGATCGAAATTGGCTTCCAGCCGTGAGAGATGAAAATGTAGATAATGTCAAGACGTAATTTTGGCCACTGGAACGGGTTCAAAACGAGCCACGGTCTTCAAGTTATGAATTTTTTAGCGCATAAAAACAGCACTTTTAGCATACTTTTTCACCATATTTCTTCAAGAAAACTCACACATTCGGATACCTTCTTTAAAGAATTGACTCTTGAGCCGAACCTGAATTTGAGCATACGTTAGGACATTAAGGAGCACTTGAGGTCATTTGGATGTAAGGACCATGATGCAACACAAAACCCTAATTTTGAATTGACTGCCTTAGGAGATGATTTGACTGTACAACCATTGAGCCATTTTGAGCAATTTGAAGATCATTCTTGACAAATCTTGAGAAATATGGGAGGGAAAATTTTGGGGTACAACAGTTTCCCCTGTTCAATCTTCTTAAACCTGAGGATGTAGATTGGCTTGCGTGCCTTTCGTGATCCAAAGGTGGAAGATGATTGAACACTAAAGTGCCTAGAAATTTGCACTCGCATGGTGTAGTATCAGCAATGAGATGTCGGGAATGGGCTTACAAATGCCATTTGGAGATATGATGGATAGGAGGATGAGCTTATAGATGCCATCTGGATATGTGATAGATAGGAGGATGGGCTTATAGATGCCATCTGGAGATGTGACAGAATCTTGTCGGGGATGGGCTTATAGATGCCATCTGGAAATGTAATGGATAGTTGTGGAGATGGGCTTAAAGATGCCATCCGGGGTGTCGATCGCGTAAGAGATTCCTTAGCAAGAACTTGTATACTTGAGAAAGAAAGATAGTTTCCTGGCCTGTTACAGGTGTTGATCTTCAAACTCTTCATGCAGATATTCCCTGGCTAGATACAAGTATCGAATCTACAATCAATCGCTCACAGATATGCCCTGGCTAGATACAGGTATCAAATCTGGAACTTCAAAAGGTTGATCAAGATAGCTTTCCTGGCTGGATACATGCGTAGACCTCTAATCAGTCGCTCAAAGGCATGCCCTGGCTAGATACAGGTATCGAATCTGGAACTTCGCTCACAGATATGCCCTGGCTAGATACAGGTATCGAATCTGGAACTTCAAAAGGTTGATGGGTTGTCTCTACTGACAGGTTATCTCAGAAAAATCTTTAGGGATCGATTTAACTGAACCAGGGGAGGTTTTGTCTTCTTTGATGAGTTGTCTCTTTTAACGGATGGTCTTTATGGACGGGTTGTCTTTATTGACGTGTTGTCTTTATTGACGGGTTTTCTTCATGGATAAGTTGTCTTCAATGACGGGTTGTCTATAACGACGAGTTGTCTTTAACGACGGGTTGTCTTCTATGACAGGTTGTCTTCAATGACGGGTTTGTCTTTAATGACGGATTGTCTATAACGACGGGTTGTCTTCCATGACAGGTTGTCTTTAATGACGGATTGTCTATAACGACGAGTTATCTTTAACGACGGGTTGTCTTCCATGACAGGTTGTCTTCAATGACAGATTGTCTATAACGACGAGTTGTCTTTAACGACGGGTTGTCTTCCATGATAGGTTGTCTTCAATGATGGGTTGTCTTCAACGACGGGTTGTCTTCAATGACAGGTTGTCTTCAACGACGGGTTGTCTTTAATGACAGGCTGTCTTCAACGACGGGTTGTCTTCAATGACGGGTTGTCTTCAATGACGGGTTGTCTTCAATGACGGGTGTCTATGACGACGGGTGTCTATAACGATGGGTGTCTATAACGACGGGTGTCTATGACGACGGGTTGTCTATAATGACGGGTGTCTATAATTACGGGTGTCTATGACGACGGGTTGTCTATAATGACGGGTGTCTATGACGACATGTGTCTATGACGACAGGTGTCTATGACGAAGGGTGTCTATGACGACGGGTTGTCTATAATGACGTGTGTCTATAATGACGGGTGTCTATGACGACGGGTTGTCTATAATGACGGGTTTCTATAATGACAGGTGTCTATAACGACGGGTGTCTATAACGACGGGTGTCTATGACGACGGGTGTCTATGACGACGGGTGTCTATAACGATGGGTGTCTATGACGACGGGTGTCTATAACGACGGGTGTCTATGACGATAGGTGTCTATAACGACGAGTGTCTATAACGACGAGTGTCTATAACGACGGGTGTCTATGATGACGGGTGTCTATGACGACGGGGTGTCTATAACGACGGGGTGTCTATAACGACGGGTGTCTATAATGACGAGGTGTGTTGTACCCCAAAATTTGCCCTCCCATATTCTTCAAAAGTTTTGCCAAGCATCACCTCAAATGGTTCAAGGCTACTCCAAGGATTGCACAGTCAACCATCCTCCTAAGCCAGTCAAAATTAAGGTTTTGGTTCCTTCAAGGAAGTTGAGGTTTTCAATGGTCCAATCAAGTCCCACATGCCTATAAACATTGTCAAGCACCTACATGTCAAGTTTCAAGGCTCACAAGGTCAAGTTGCACAGTCAAAAACCCTAATTGCTTCACAATCAACTGCAGGGGAAAAATGGTCATTTGGCAGTCAAAAGTCAAAAAAATTGGTCAACATCTTATTTTGAAGCCACAATCATCATTTGGTCAAATCTTGATCATGATTCCTCAAGCATGGCTCAAAAATCATCAAGGTGTCAAAAGTTTCTATTTTTGGACGGTTGAAAAGTCAACTGTACCTTGACCAAGGCATAAATTTTTCATGGTTCATCAGAAAAATCCCATCCAATGCTCATTTTGAAGGGGAAGACATTTCCTACAACTCATCTTCACATTCCAAGTCCAAGAAATGCTCTCACAAAAAATTACCAATTTCAACATTATAGGTCATTTTCAAAAGTCAACAAAAAGGCACTTTAAGTCAAAGACCATAACTTGATATTGGTAAATCAAAATTACATGGGACCAAAGGCATTGGTTAGAGAACTTCAAGACCTTTCCAAAATGTCCAAGAACATGTTCATAGCTTCAAAATTGAGCAAGATATGCATTGGAGAAGTTGGGAAATTTTTGTGAAAGGGCCAAAGTCAATTATCCTTGAAACTTCATTTTTGACAAAAGGGGCCCACTTTTTCCACTTGATTCAGCTTTGCCATACCTCTCACGTGTCCCATGTTTTATTTCAAGAATAAAAATTAATTTTTCTATTTTTGTTTAATTTTATTTGATTTAATTCATTTTAAATCTTTAAAATTCAAATAAAAATCAAGAAAATTAATGGGAGGATATTTTGTGGTTTCAATAGCTTTGATACACCATAAAACATATACCAAATTCGTTCAAGACCTATTTTAAGCAAAAAAAATCAAATTTGGAGCAAATATGGCAAGTTATTTCAATGGTGATTATGGAGAAAATCAAAACTTCATTGCAAGGCTTAAAAGCTCCTTAATGTGACTGATTCTCATCCAAGCCTATATATACAAGCCTTGCAAGCCTCATTCAGAACCTAGAAAAAAAGGAGAGTGTGCACAAACGGCCAGAGGAAAAGTTCAAAATTTGTCCAAAAAAGTGAGAGATCTAAAGCGGTGTTGCAAACATTTTCAGATCAAAGCAAGCACGTGGCTTTCTTCCTTGCCACTCCCTGAAGCCAAAGCAACCACAAACGCGTCCTAAGGTCCACTACCAAGCGCTGTAAGTTGTCTCAAACTCACCCCTGTACACGAAATCATGTTTCTCCATTCTTGCACTTTTTCTGGAAAATAATAGCATATTCATACTCCATGCCTAATTTCCAATGTAACTGCTATATTCAATTTCATTTTTAGGCTTCGTATAACAATACCCGTGCCTAGGGTTCGTTGGTTTTGTTTTTAGGTATTTTGTCTATAGGTGAAATTGGGACAAACCATAAGTATAGACGTGATCAGGAGACATGGACGATCACAACCATGGGCTTAGATGGAATTTTTGATGCCTAAGGATGATTTTGAGTAAAACCTCCAAAATCCGACCTTCACCTCCTTGGTTTAGCATTTTTTTTCTTATTTTCTTTCCTTTTATTAATTATTATTATTATTTAGTTAGTTCACAAATAATTATTTTCATAAATTCAGAAAAAAAAACAAAAAAAAATGTAATTATTATTATTATTATTAATTTCACTTTAGTAATTATTTTTGTAAATAAAATACTAACAAATTAATTAGTTTAATTAGTTAATTTTAACCTTTTTTCACAATAAATAAAAACAAATTTAGACTTAGGCTTTTTCTTTTGACATTTTTAATTATTTTTTTATTTTATTTCATAAAAACATAAAAAAGGTCAAAAAATATTTTCTTGTAATTAAAATAATTAATTAGTTTTCAATTTCATTTAATTACCAAAAAAAGACAAAAAAATTAATTCCCTTTTCTTTATTCGCGCGTATTTAATTTGTTCGATTATTATGTAATTGCTCCGGATATGTAATAGTAAATAGGACCTTTTTACTGTTTTTTTATTTTTCGCACTTATTTACTTAAAACGGGTCTTTGTAAAGATTTGGCGATGTATAGACCCGCGCCTTGTAATAGCGTAGAATTTACGTTTTCCGTACTTTAATTTCCGCACCCCTTAATTGCTAAATTTTGTATGAAAGAATGAATGGCCCAAATAAAATCAAAGTGTAGATCACCATAATGCATGACAAGATAAAATATAACTGAAAACAATACACAAATTCACACACCACTCTTAGGGTACGCCTCACTGTTGCCTTGCCCCTCGAAACGTGGTCGTCGAGTATAGGACGTTTTAGTAAGTCCTTATGTCCATGAACATGGCATAAGGGTAGCTTCTAAGGTGTCCTATTGTTGCTCTGGTGACCACACTGTCCCTACAAGCTCGAATTGTGGTCGTCGAGTACAGGACGTTTTAGTAAGTCCTTATATCCATGATATGATCCAGTCGCCTCGGAAAGGTTGCTTCGGAATTAAAAAGGATCAATGGCATAAGGGTAGCTTCTGAGGTGTCCTACTGTTGCTCGGTGACCACACTGCCCCTACAAACGAATTGACTCGAACACCTCCAACGACGGTGCTACCTACCTCTCAATGGTGGGATGGCACTACCTTAAGGACATTTACACAGCCTAATTCCTTAGGGTAGGTAGATGACTCGTAGATACTTGCTCTATTTCAAAAAAACAAACAAAACTCTTTTCACACCGACACTTTTCAAAAAGCTTTCAAAACAATTTTTCAAACACTCTTGAGGACTGATACAAGAGTTATTCAGAAATCTTTAAACGAAACTTTTTTCAAACCCACTCACAATTGAAAAGCAAACATTTTGAAAACACAAATGAGCAAATATCTAAGAGCCCATGGATAACCATGGATAGAAAGGGTGCTAACACCTTCCCTTTCTATAAATCTACCTCCCGAACCGAGAAACTATCTCATAAGGAATTTTGCTGTGCTTTTGTCCTGTCCATGTTGGAGAAAATAAAAGACGGTGGCGACTCTTGCTTTCGTGACATTTCGCGAACCAGCTTTAAACAGTCAGTTCCAGATCCACCAATCACAGAACTGGCGACTCTGTTGGGGAATAATACTCAAAGTGAGGTGTACCTTAGGATAGTTCATAACTGTGTTTTCAATTGTTGTGCTTTGTTTGCTTTATTATTGTGGGTTGCATCGGAGTTACATAGATCCTAACCCGGATCTGGGGATACCCTGTTAGGTAGCATAAGCTGTGAGGGACCTGTCCGGCGTAGACCGACATGGGTGAAGCAGTGGCTATGTTGGTGTGGTGCCTTGGTCTGTACCGATATCCCTTGTGTCGCAACGAGGAGAATATGGGTCTTCTGAGGAGTCATTAAGCACCAACCGACCTTAGAACCTTAAATGACCCAACTTGGCCAATAGAACAGTAGCAGTATGCTACACCCATTGAGGCTAAACTCTCGTGATGGTTCCGGCTGCAAGAAAAGATTGCGATGCTGGAGTTATGACCGATTGAGGGTAGTCAGTGATATTGGGATCCTCTAGAACCCGGTTACTTCTGACAGGACAGGTCTTAACCCAACAAACTGAAAGAGGGTAATACCTAGACCCCATGCTGGCCTAAACTCTAAGGGCTTCTCTTGTGTGACTTGTGTGCCTTCCAACTTGACTATTTGCATGCTTGTTATCTGACACTTGAGTTTCTTGCAGGTTTTGTTTACAGTCCTTAATTGGGACTCATAACAGGATTTACCTACATTACCCCATGCATAGCATAACATCATACCATTGCATGCATCCTGCATAAAGGCTAATCCATTTCAAGGATCTCAAGGGCTTGTGATGCAGGTCATGATGAATCCAATGTCTAGCAAGGGGCAAAGGGGATTTATTTTCCTCTAGCCAAGGTGGTCAGGGGCTATGACCCACTCGATATGGTGAGCCTTGACCCTTGAAGAAGGACTCTCAACAACATGAAGTTCCTTCAATCAAGCTACCAGATCCCAATTCTAACAAATTTTCTTGTTTATCTCGCGAGATCCTTGAAAACATCGCATGCATACATGCATATAATTGCATTACAGGTACCCCTTTCTTTCAGGTTGCTTACCTTCTTCGCTGTTTATTTCAGCCGATCCTCATGAATCCTGAATCATCTACTGAGCAATCCATCAAGGCTCTCCAGACTCAGAACACCCAGTTCCAAGAGTTGATCATGAGTTTGGCCCAGGGGCAACAAGATCTGAAGACCCTGCTTTTGAAAAGGAAGAAGAAGAGAACGGTGTTGTTCAACCCGAGACGCAAATATGGGAGTGGATCACTACATGAAGTTGAGCAGACTACTCCATCTGTTGGGAAAGACAGTCCCCATGAGAGAGAGGTGCCTAGTCCAGTGGTCTCCGACAACGAGACGGAGTTCAATGATGAGCAGTACCCTCCAGCTGAGGACAAATATAAACAGTTGGAAGACAGACTAAGTGCTATGGAAATACAAAAAGTGCCCGGCCTGGACTTCGAAGATCTAGGTCTGTCTTCTGGGGTAGTGATCCCGCACAAATTCAAGGCACCTGCTTTTGCAAAGTACGATGGGGCCTCTTGTCCTAAGTTGCACCTCCGTTCATACGCAAGGAAGATCCAGCCCTACACGGCAGACAAGAATCTATGGATCCATTTCTTCCAGGAGAGTCTTTCAAGGACTCAGCTCGAATGGTTCTATCAGCTGGATGGAACCAGTATTCGTAACTGCGAGGACTTGGCAACTACTTTTTATAAGCAGTATCAGTATAATGCCGACCTCGCTCCTACGCGTACCCAACTCCAGGGTATGTCACTGGGGACGAGTGAAGGTTTTAAGGAGTACGCCCAAAAATGGAGAGACCTTGCTGGAAGGGTACAACCACCTCTAACTGACCGTGAGCTCGTTGACATGTTCTTGGGGACTTTGTCTGGTCCATTCTACAACCATCTGATTGGGAATTCTTCTGCTGGGTTCACAGATCTTATCTTGACTGGGGAGAGAATTGAAGCTGGTATCAAGTCGGGGAAGATTTAAGAAACCGCACCTGCTGATGCTCAGAAAAAGCCCCACAGTGGGAAGAAGAAGTCCAATGCTATACATGGTAAAAAGGGTCGTCATGATGTAGGGGCAATCCATATCTCTGATCCCGCGCATGTTCAACAAAGAAAGAGCAATAGGCGTAGGATAAAGTATCAAGATAGGAAGTATACTGACATCAGCATGCCTTTGTCTGAGGCACTACAACAATTGCTGAAGGCGAAACTGATCACACTAAAGGATCCTCCTCAAAATCCTGACACTTCCTCTCCCAAGTACAACCCGGGTGTGAGATGTGCCTACCATTCTGACAGTCCTGGACATGACACCGACGACTGTTGGACCTTGAAGAACAAGATCCAAGACCTGATTGATGCCAAGGAGATCAAGTTTGATCACTGATCCTACACCAAGTCATCGAGAATGTCTTTTGTTCATTCGAATGTTCAAGTTGTATTTTTCTTTGATTGTTCAAACATTTTATTCATTTCAAACTTTGTTATTTCATTAATGCATTACACGTGTCTATTTTGAAGTAATTATGTTTACTATGCTTAAAACTGTTTTCATATTTTCGTGATGTTCAACGCTCGGTTAACAATTCTAAGCCTTTTGAGGGAGGATGACGAAAACGATACCACGACATTTACAGTATGCTTTTGAACGAACCCCGCTGATGAGGTACAAGCATTGTTTCAATTCCTAAACACTGGAGTTATAAGGAAGATAATCCCTCGTCAACCCCTTTGAGCCAAAGAAGTCGGAGTTTTTCTTTTCAAAAATAAAAACCCTTAATTATAACCTGGGGCAGGGTAGTTCTCTCGGTTGATCCAAGTGCACAACGAATGGCACCAAAGAAGTCCTTACAAAGCAAAAGACAATGATGGTTCCGAATAATCATAAAAGATAGGCAGTCATTATTTCCCAAAAAAAATAAGAGCCCAATAAGGAGACTTGCAAAACTGGGGCATCCCGCTGACTGTAATTCCACAAAAGAAACAGTACAGGCAAAAAAAATAGGGATAACAAAATCAAAAAGAAAGAGGTCCTACAAACCCTCAACAAAGAAATGACTTCCTGGTCAAAATAAACTGTCAGTATCCGAACCATCACTATATCAAAGCAAAGACTCAATAAGGTCTAACGCACGATTAACTGAGTTTAGGTTGGAAGAACATCACGAAGAACGGGTGGGTACAAATAAATTTGAGCCTTTATCCTTTGTTTCTTAAACCGTGAACCAGGCCACGCTACAACCCTTAAAAGTCCTAGCTGAAGCATGGGTTAGTTCGAAGGCATACTGTTACGAAAGGTATCCTGACTCCTTAAGGCTTGCGGTAAAATAACGAGTTGACATCACGATTTACAAAATTCACTTGTTTTTTATGAAAAAATGCATTTTTCAAAATCTTCAAGACAGACATAATCTTTGCATTTTTGAAATAACATTGCTTGCACATATGACTATTTGTTTGAACAGCAAAGAAATTCACACGAAGAATATCTTATGGGCAAAAGCACTCCCAACCAAGGGGCAGGCATGATCATTGTCCATCATCTGGGGCAGTTAAATCAAGATTCAGAGAATCTCTCAAAAGGCCAACCAGCTTGGGGCAAATCTCCATCTGGATCACCTGGGGCATTCCGACAACGAATCTTGCCTGATCAGACATCTTCTAGTGGTACGGTAACGCAATATCAATAACAGGGGTATCTCCCTACATCCTGAGAGCATGGACATAGTCGAAAAAATACTGCGCATAATCAAAGACCCGCTAGGTTGACATACCTAGGCAAAAATAAGGGCTTCCCGACGAACCAAAAGGGTTCGGGCAAAAATAAGGGATGAAATGAAAAAAAAATCTGTACACCCGGCAAGTCGAAAACCTGAAAAGGCGGCTTGGGCAAAAATGGGTATCCCGGTGGACTGAAAACCCGAAAGGGCGGTCCAGGCAAAAATTAGGGATCAAAGCATACGACTATGTCCTGGCATCTCGTCACCTGTCTACCAGAAGATTTGTCAATTACCCCCACAGGTGCCTTCTCCCACTGAAACTGGGGCAATAATGAGTCGTCTAAGCGATCTAATTGCTCTGTCCACCAAGGTACCAAGGTAAGTTCGGCTGAAGAACAACCAAGATGCCTTAATTCCCCAGAGAGCGAGCCAAGATTCAACAATTCTCCCCAAGCAGAGTTGGATTCCCATAAGCCCTATAAGGCACAATATCTCCAGCAGGTCAGCGATACTCTCCCCGAGCAGAGTTATACTCCGTCAGCCTTAAGGAAGTTGGATTACCCCCAGAAGATCTCAACATTCCTCAGCGGAGTCTACAAACATCCTCAACAAGCATCCCCGACATTCTTGATCTAAGATTGTTCTCCGGAGGAATCTAGACATCCAGCGGAGCCCCTCCCCAGTACAGTCCAAAGTCTCCCCAAGAGAGTTGAATCAATCTCCCCAGTAGGAAGCTTATCCCCAGTAGATTCTGGAAGCTTATCCTTTGCAGAGCATATCTCTCCCCGTCTTTATTCAGAAGGTTATTCTTCGCCAGAGCTTATAACTGGGTTATCCTCAACTAATTGCCACGGAAAGGTCATCCTCGGCGAAGTCTTCCTATCCCCAGCGGAGTTCCTCAAATCGCCAAAGCGTAACTCAACAATGGTATCCCCGGCAGAGTTCTCATACAACATCTCAGCGAAGTACCTCTCTTCCCACAAAGTATTTTCCCCAGCAAGATCGCTAGAGTAATTTTCCCCGCAGAGTAATCTCTCTAAGCTTATTCCCCAACGGGGTCATCTCCTCCTACTGGTTTATCCTTGCAATCATTTTCCCCAGCGGAAACAGAGAATTCTCTACTCTTCAAACATCAGCCCAGGATTAGCTCCCGGCATTCGTCAAGGATTTATTTTCCTAGACAAAAAATACATTCGCAAACATCACATTTTCATACATGATATAAACATCACATTCTACAATCCCATTGGTTATAAACGTCATGACACCGCGCATTCCATGCACCATGACATTGCATATAACTAATGTTTTGCCTTTTTTCAGGAAAGGTCAATACAAAGATGATTACTATCAACTATCACAATCCCAGATTCGATTCCTGTATCTAGCCAGGGCATGTCCGTGAGCGATTGATTATGGATTCGATACCTGTATCCGGTCAGGCATGTCTACGTTAAAAAGATTAAAGAGATAGCTTGGAAACGCCCCAGATATGGATGTTGTTCTTTTGCTTATTCAAAATTCCTTTCTAGATATGGTTCAGATGTGACCCAGGCATGGCGACGTTCTGATACTTATTCCAGATTTCTTCTCAGATATAACTTAGAGATGCTCCAGATACGGAGGCTGTTCTATTGTTTATTCAGAGATCTCCTTCTAGATATGGTTCAGATGTGACCTAGGCATGGCGACATTCTGATACTCATTCCAGATTTCCTTTCAGAGATAGCTTGGAAATGCTCCAGATATGGATGCTGTTCTTTTGCTTATTCAAGACTCCTTCTAGATATGGTTCAGATGTGACCCAGGCATGGCGACGTTCTGATACTCATTCCATATTTCCTTTCAGAGATAGCTTGGAAATGCTCTAGATATGGATGTTGTTCTTTTGCTTATTCAAGACTCCTTCTAGATATGGTTCAGATGTGACCCAGGCATGGCGACATTCTGATACTCATTCCAGATTTCCTTTCAGAGATAGCTTGGAAATGCTCCAGATATGGATGCTGTTCTTTTGCTTATTCAAAATTCCTTCCTATATATGGTTCAGATGTGACCCAGGCATGGCGACGTTCTGATACTTATTCCAGATTTCTTCTCAGATATAACTTAGAGATGCTCCGGACACGGAGGCTGTTCTATTGTTTATTCAGAGATCTCCTTCTAGATATGGTTCAGATGTGACCCAGGCATGGCGACGTTCTGATACTCATTCCAGATTTCCTTTCAGAGATAGCTTGGAAATGCTCCAGATATGGATGTTGTTCTTTTGCTTATTCAAGACTCCTTCTAGATATGGTTCAGATGTGACCCAGGCATGGCGACGTTCTGATACTCATTCCAGATTTCCTTTCAGAGATAGCTTGGAAATGCTCCAGATATGGATGTTGTTCTTTTGCTTACTCAAGACTCCTTCTAGATATGGTTCAGATGTGACCCAGGCATGGCGACGTTCTGATACTCATTCCAGATTTCCTTTCAGAGATAGCTTGTAAATGCTCCAGATATGGATGTTGTTCTTTTGCTTATTCAAGACTCCTTCTAGATATGGTTTAGATGTGACCCAGGCATGGCGACGTTCTGATACTCATTCCAGATTTCCTTTCAGAGATAGCTTATACATGCTCCAGATATGGATGCTGTTTTCTTGCTTATTCAAGACTCTTTCTAAAGATAGTTCAGATGTGACCCAGGCATGGCGACGTTCTGATACTTATTCCAGATTTCCTTTGAGATATAGCTTAGAGATGCTCCAGATCCGGGCGCTATTCTATTTCTTATTCAGATTCAAACTTTTAAAGACAACTTAGAGATGCTCCATCCCGGATGCTATTCTATTGTTCAGTCCAGATACGATCCAGATTCGGATGACATTCTGTTACTCATGCAGTATGGATATACCCCAGACCCGACGGTCATTCTACTACTCATTCAGACGTCAGCAATTAGATATAGACTAGATATGCCCCAGACACGGAAGCTATTCTATTTCTTATTCAGATTCAACTATCCATTACAGTTCCAAATGGCATCTATAAGCCCATTCCCGACAAGGTTCTGTCACACTTCCAGATGGCATCTATAAGCCCATCCTCCTACCCATCATCTCTCCAAATGGCATCTGTAAGCCCATTCCCGACATCACACTACTGATACTCTACTATGTGAGTGCAAATTTTTGGGCACTCTAGTGTTCAATCATCTTCCACCATCGGATCACGAAAAGAACACAAGCCAATCTACATCCTCAGGTCTAAGAAGATTGAACAAGGGCAACTGTTGTACCCCAAAATTTTCCCTCCCATATTCTTCAAAAGTTTTGCCAAGCATCACCTCAAATGGTTCAAGGCTACTCCAAGGATTGCACACTCAACCATCCTCCTAAGCCAGTCAAAATTAAGGTTTTGGTTCCTTCAAGGAAGTTGAGGTTTTCAATGGTCCAATCAAGTCCCACATGCCTATAAACATTGTCAAGCACCTACATGTCAAGTTTCAAGGCTCACAAGGTCAAGTTGCACAGTCAAAAACCCTAATTGCTTCACAATCAACTGCAGGGGCAAAATGGTCATTTGGCAGTCAAAAGTCAAAAAATTTGGTCAACATCTTATTTTGAAGCCACAATCATCATTTGGTCAAATCTTGATCATGATTCCTCAAGCATGGCTCAAAAATCATCAAGGTGTCAAAAGTTTCTATTTTTGGACAGTTGAAAAGTCAACTGTACCTTGACCAAGGCATAACTTTTTCACGGTTCATCAGAAAAATCCCATCCAATGCTCATTTTGAAGGGGAAGACATTTCCTACAACTAATCTTCACATTCCAAGTCCAAGAAATGCTCTCACAAAAAGTTATCAATTTCAACATTATAGGTCATTTTCAAAAGTCAACAAAAAGGCACTTTAAGTCAAAGACCATAACTTGATATTGGTAAATCAAAATTACATGGGACCAAAGGAATTGGTTAGAGGACTTCAAGACCTTTCCAAAATGTCCAAGAACATGTTCATAGCTTCAAAATTGAGCAAGATATGCATTGGAGAAGTTGGGAAATTTTTGTGAAAGGGCCAAAGTCAATTATCCTTGAAACTTCATTTTTGACAAAAGGGGCCCACTTTTTCCACTTGATTCAGCTTTTCCATACCTCCCACGTGTCCCATGTTTTATTTCAAGAATAAAAATTAATTTTTCTATTTTTGTTTAATTTTATTTGATTTAATTCATTTTAAATCTTTAAAATTCAAATAAAAATCAAGAAAATTAATGGGAGGATATTTTGTGGTTTGAATAGCTTTGATACACCATAAAACATATACCAAATTCGTTCAAGATCTATTTCAAGCAAAAAAAAACAAATTTGGAGCAAATATGGCAAGTTATTTCAATGGTGATTATGGAGAAAATCAAAACTTCATTGCAAGGCTTAAAAGCTCCTTAATGTGACTGATTCTCATCCAAGCCTATATATACAAGCCTTGCAAGCCTCATTCAGAACCTAGAAAAAAAGGAGAGTGTGCACAAACGGCCAGAGGAAAAGTTCAAAATTTGTCCAAAAAAGTGAGAGATCTAAAGCGGTGTTGCAAACATTTTCAGATCAAAGCAAGCACGTGGCTTTCTTCCTTGCCACTCCCTGAAGCCAAAGCAACCACAAACGCGTCCTAAGGTCAACTACCAAGCGCTGTAAGTTGTCTCAAACTCACCCCTGTACACGAAATCATGTTTCTCCATTCTTGCACTTTTCTGGAAAATAATAGCATATTCATACTCCATGCCTAATTTCCAATGTAACTGCTATATTCAATTTCATTTTTAGGCTTCGTATAACAATACCCGTGCCTAGGGTTCGTTGGTTTTGTTTTTAGGTCTTTTGTCTACAGGTGAAATTGGGACAAACCATAAGCATATACGTGATCAGGAGACATGGACGATCACAACCATGGGCTTAGATGGAATTTTTGATGCCTAAGGATGATTTTGAGTAAAACCTCCAAAATCCGGCCTTCACCTCCTTGGTTTAGCATTTCTTTTCTTATTTTCTTTCCTTTTATTAATTATTATTATTATTTAGTTAGTTCACAAATAATTATTTTCATAAATTCAGAAAAAAAAACAAAAAAAAAATGTAATTATTATTATTATTATTATTAATTTCACTTTAGTAATTATTTTTGTAAATAAAATACTAACAAATTAATTAGTTAATTTTAACCTTTTTTCACAATAAATAAAAACAAATTTAGACTTAGGCTTTTTCTTTTGACATTTTTAATTCTTTTTTTATTATTTTATTTCATAAAAACATAAAAAAGGTCAAAAAATATTTTCTTGTAATTAAAATAATTAATTAGTTTTCAATTTCATTTAATTACCAAAAAAAGACAAAAAAAATTAATTCCCTTTTCTTTATTCGCGCGTATTTAATTTGTTCGATTATTATGTAATTGCTTCGGATATGTAATAGTAAATAGGACCTTTTTACTGTTTTTTTATTTTCCGCACTTATTTACTTAAAACGGGTCTTTGTAAAGATTTGGCGATGTATAGACCCGCGCCTTGTAATAGCGTAGGATTTACGTTTTCCGTACTTTAATTTTCGCACCCCTTAATTGCTAAATTTTGCATGAAAGAATGAATGGCCCAAATAAAATCAAAGCGTAGATCACCATAATGCATGACAAGATAAAATATAACTGAAAACAATACACAAATTCACACACCACTCTTAGGGTACGCCTCACTGTTTTCTTGCCCCTCGAAACGTGGTCGTCGAGTATAGGACGTTTTAGTAAGTCCTTATGTCCATGAACATGGCATAAGGGTAGCTTCTAAGGTGTCCTACTGTTGCTCTGGTGACCACACTGTCCCTACAAGCTCGAATTGTGGTCGTCGAGTACAGGACGTTTTAGTAAGTCCTTATGTCCATGATATGATCCAGTCGCCTCGGAAAGGTTGCCTCGGAATTAAAAAGGATCAATGGCATAAGGGTAGCTTCTGAGGTGTCCTACTGTTGCTCGGTGACCATACTGTCCCTACAAACGAATTGACCCGAACACCTCCAACGGTGGTGCTACCTACCTCTCAATGGTGGGATGGCACTACCTTAAGGACATTTACACAGCCTAATTCCTTAGGGTAGGTAGATGACTCGTAGATACTTGCTCTATTTCAAAAAAACAAACAAAACTCTTTTCACACCGACACTTTTCAAAAAGCTTTCAAAATAATTTTTCAAACACTCTTGAGGACTGATACAAGAGTTATTCAGAAATCTTTAAACGAAACTTTTTTCAAACCCACTCACAATTGAAAAGCAAACATTTTGAAAACACAAATGAGCAAGTATCTAAGAGCCCATGTGTTGTACCCCAAAATTTGCCCTCCCATATTCTCCAAGAAATTACCAAGTCAAGCTGCAAAACTCCCCAAGGGTTGCACAGTGCAAAGGTCTCCTATACAGTCAAAACTAGGGTTTGTGTTCTGATCAAGAAAATGAAGTTTTCAAAGGCCCAATCAAGTCTCATATGCTTACAAATATGGTCAAGCATCCTCATATCAAGTTTCAAGGCATTCAACACAAAATTGCACAGTCAAAACCCTAAATTGCACTACAGTCAACTGTAGGGGCAAAATGGTCATTTGACAGTCAAAAGTTCAAATTTTTGGTCAACATATCATTTTGAAGCCACAAACATCATTTGATCAATGCTTGATCATGATTCTCAAGATTTGGCTCAGAAATCCTCAAATTGCAAAAGTTTCCTTATTTGGACAGTTGGAAAAGTCAACTGAAATTGACCAGGGCATAACTTTCACATGGATTATCAGAAAAATTCCATCCAAATCTCATTTTGAATAGAAAGACATTTCCTACAACTCATCTTCATACTTCAAGTCCAAGAAATGCTCTCACAAAAAGGTATCAATTTCAACATTATAGGTCATTTTCAAAAGTCAACAAAAAGGGACTTTAAGTAAAAGGCCATAACTTGAGATTGGTAAATCAAAATGACATGGGACCAACGGCATTGGTTAGAGGACGCAAAGACCTTTCCAAAATGTCCAAGAACATGAGAAAAGCTTAAAAATTGAGCCAGTTATGCCTTGTAGAAGTTGGGAAATTTTTGGATATCTTGAAAAGTCAACATTGCTTCAAATGACCTAAAATTGCTAATGGGCCCATTTTTCTTCCATGATTCATCATCCATGACATATGCACGACCACTTGGCCCAAAGGGAAGTATTTTCTCATTTTTTATTTATTTATTTGAATTTTTATTTATATTAATTCATTTAAATCATTTAAATATATGAAAAATATTTAATTCACCCTAACCAATCTTTTTATACATGTTTTATGCTCAATATTTCGTGCTTGGCCAAATAAGGAAAGAATTGGAGCAATTGGATATGATTTGAATCAAATGCACATGGAAAAAGATATGAAAAAGATCTTAAGAAATCAAATATGCAAAACCATGATTACAAGAGATTTGATTGAGTTTTTGTGACCTAATAGACTCCATACAAATACCTGATCATAACCCTAATCACAGAGGACACGCAGCAGCTCAGAAGAGGCCATTGAAAACTTGAAATTTTCTCTAAGAAAGTCAATTATGAAAACCACCTTTGAGGACGATTCAAGACCTAATCTCTATTCCATTAGCTTCCTTGGAGGCTCCTGAACGTGTTCCAATCAAAGACAACCATCAAAGCACGAAGAACTGGTATATTGAATCAAAACTGTACAGAAAAAAACTCATAATCGTATATCATATTCCACGCATTATTTGTGAAATTTATTCATTGATTCATGTTCATTATGATGTTGTGAAGCTAACCAATGCATTTAATTTGATTATTACGCTGTATACACGAATATGCCATGTTTAACTTTTAGGGTTTACAGAGTTCTAAGTTGGGGGTTTCTTGTTAAAGAAAAATTGGTCCTCCAGACCAAGACCATTCAATTCAGCGCATGGAGACGAAGAAGAATCACCTATCGCGCCCAATTTATGAATGCCTGAGACCTATTCGCTATTTTTCCAAAAGCCACCTAACGAAACACATAAAAAACCGTTGCTTTTGTTTTTTTGTGTTTCAGGGATGGTGAAGACGATGCAGCCGTGTCACACGCTGATTGGCACGTTTAAATTTCGCGCGTTTTCCAACCATAGACTTTTCTTTCTTTTTATAATATTTGTTAACTATTATATATTAAATACATGCGTAGTGGCTCAGTGGCACAGGTGTTGATTGGTGATGCTAGTGACCTGGGTTCGAACCCCAGGTCTGTATAATTTCCCATATTATTTTGCCATATATGTTCCTATGCAATTTCCATACTGCAGACGCACCATACACTTCATCATCCAGTCATCCACGTGCACGCTGAGATCCGGTCAAGGGCATAGATTGAAAGCATACCATGAGCGTAGGTCAAAGTGCTAACACGCTACTCAAAAAAGTCAATAGACCTGAAGCTTGTTGGGCCAAATTACTGGATCCATACCTCCTAATTTGGGACTGAACCCCCCCTGGTTTGCAATTCTCCACATTTTCTTTATATTTTATTTTATTTTTAATTGATTATTTTATTTTCTTTATTGTTTTAATTTAATTAATTATTTTTTTTTACAAAATACAAAAACCTCATAAAAATCAGAAAAGATGAAAAAATATAATAAGTATTTTATTTTAATTATTTTCATAAACAAATTGTATGTAAATAAATTTAGTTTTAATTTAGGTTGCAATTTTAATTCTTTTCATAATAAAAATATAAAAAATGTAGAAATAGGTTTAATCAATGTTTTATTCCTTTTTTAATTTTTCTTTTTTTCACAATAATGATATTTATTTTATTTATTTTTATAATCAAATTTGCATGTAAATTAATTAGGGTTTCATTTAGGTTAAAAAACTTTAATATTTTTCTTGATAATTTAAAAAATAATTAGAATTAGGTTAAAAAACTTTAATATTTTTCTTAATAATTTTAATTAATTCCTTTTTTATTAAATCCTAAAATATCAAAAATACCAAAAACATCTCTTCTTAATTAAATAATTTATGTAATTTTAACATTTTGCAAAAGGGTCCAACGCCCTCCTTTCGACTTAATTGTTCAATTTCGCATATTTATTTTATTCTTTATATTTATGTATCTCTCCCGAAGCTTTGTAATTTAATTACTTCTCGCACTTTACTTTATTTGCTTTCTTTATTTTCCGTCAGATCGGGTCCTGGATAATTTTGGCGATGTGGACCCGCGCCATTTGTAATAGCTTTAGATCTTTACTTTCCCGCAAACTTTTTAACTGCTAACTCAAAAGCATGAAAGAATGTATGGACAAAATAAAAACAAGCGTAGAACACCTATAAACCTGACAAGATAAATGCAAATGAAAACGACACACGAATCGCACACACCACCCCTAGGGTACGCCTCACTGTTGCCTTGCCTCGAAAGGTGATCGTCGAGTAGAGGACGTCTTAGTAAGTCCTCATGATCCGGGAACCTGGCATGAGGGTAGCTTCTAAGGTGTCTTCCCATTGCTCTGGTGATCACCATGTCCCGAACTTCGAATTGACCCGAACACCTCCAACGGTGGTGCTACCTACCTCTCAATGGTGGGATGGCACTACTTTAAAGGACATTTACACAGACGAATTCCTTAGGGTAGGTAGACGAATCTAGATACTTGCTCTAAATTTCAAAATAAAACAAAATACTTTTCACACCAACACATTTTCAAAAAGCTTTCGAAAGCAATTTTTCAAACACTCTTGAGGACTGATACAAGAGTCGAACTGAAATTTTCAAAGAAACTTTTTTAAAACCCACAATTGAAAAGCAAACAAACCAATTTTGAAAACACAATGAGCAAGTATCTAAGAGCCCATGGATAACCATGGATAGAAAGGGTGCTAACACCTTCCCTTTCTATAATCTACCTCCCGAACCGAGAGCAATCTCTATAAGGAATTTTTCTGTGCTTTTGTCCTTTCCATTTGGAGAAAATAAAAGACAGTGGCGACTCTTGCTTCTGCGACATTTCGCGAACCAGCGTTAAACAGTCAGTTCCAGATCCACCGATCACAGAACTGGCGACTCTGCTGGGGACATCTTATAAAGTGAGGTGTACCTTAGGGCTAGTTCATAACTGTGTTTTCAATTGTATTGATTTGTGTGCTTTATTATTGTGGGTTGCATGGGAGTTACATAGATCCTAACCCGGATCTGGGGATACCTTGTTTAGGTAGCATAAGCTGTGAGGGACCTGTCCGGCGTATACCGACATGGGTGAAGCAGTGGCTATGTTGGTGTGGCGCCTTGGTCTGTACCGATATCCCTCGTGTTGAAACGGGGAGAATATGGGTCTTCCAAGGAGTCATTAAGCACCGACACACCTTAGAACCTTAAATGACCCAACTTGGCCAATAGAACAGTAGCAGTATGCTACGCCCATTGAGGCTAAACTCTCGTGATGGTTCTGGCCGCAAGAAAAGATTGCGATGCTGGAGTTATGACCGATTGAGGATAGTCAATGATATTGGGATCCTCTAAGAACCCGGTTACTTTGATAGGACAGGTTTTGAGCCCACTAACTTCAAGAGGGTAGTACCCCAAACTTCATGCTGGCCTAAACTCTAAGGGCTCTTTTGTGTGACTTGTGTGCCTTCCAACTTGACTATCTGCATGCTTGTTACCTGACACTTGTTTCTTGCAGGTTCTGTTTTAGTCCTTAACTAGGACTCATGACAGGTTTTACTTGAGTGCTTGCAGGTTTTGGTTTGCAGTCCTTAATCAGGGCTCATAACAGGGTTCATTCATATTACCCCATGCATCATACCATTGCATACATCTTGCATAAAGACTAACCCATTTCAAGGATCTCAAAGGCTCGTGATGCAGGTCATGATGAATCAAACACCCAACAAGGGGCAAAGAGGATTTATTTTCCTCTAGCCAAGGTCGTCAGAGGCTATGACCCACTTGATATGGTGAGCTCTGACTTTTGAAGAAGGTTCCCCTAACCAAGGTTGTTTGAAGATTTCAAAACCATACATGATGACTAAAGTCAGAGGCTATGACCCACTGGATATGGTGAGCCTTTGACCCTTGACGAAGAACTCTCAACAACATGGATGTCCTTCAATCAAGCTATAGATTCCAATGCTAACAAAATTTTCCTGTTTACCCCGCGAGGTCCTTGAAAACATTGCATGCATGTCATACTCATCATTGCATAACAGGCATCTTTGTTGCAGGTCACTTACCCTTCTCGCTGTTTATTTCAGCAATGGCTTCCCAACAACATAACCAGGACCTTCACACTCAAGAGACTCAGTTCAAGGAGATCTTCCTAAGCCTGTCCAAGGGGCAGGAAGAGTTGAGGACACTTCTCACAGGGACCCTGGTCAGGAACAATGTTGAGAACGACAAGGATGAACAGCTGAAACGTCTACAAGCTGAGGTAGACACATTGAAAACTCAGATGCTGGGGCAAAGGGCCCTCATTCAAGGTTTAGTTCAGGAGCAAGGAGATCTGAGGGCCATGATCAACCAGCTTCATCAAGGCATGAAGCAATCAGCCCAAATCAGGGACCAGGCCATGGAACAGCTTCCAAGAAAGCAAAGGTCGGGTCCAATGAATAGACCTCTCCGAGTCGCTACTACTTCACAGGTCCAACAACGACCTCGCCAAGAACAGCAGTTTGATCAGAACAGGCCGAACGAGCCCAGGAGACAATTCACCAACATCAACATGCCATGGTCACGAGCTTTGCAACATATGTTGAGGATGAACCTGATTGCGGTGATCAACCCTCCTGCAAATCCAAAGACTTCCTCTCCGAATTATAACCCGGAAGCAAGGTGCGCGTACCATTCTGGTAGCCCGGGGCACGATACTGAGGATTGTTGGGCACTGAAGTACAAGATTCAGAACATGATCGATGCTAAAGAGATCGAGTTCGAGCCCGCCGAGACTCCCAACGTGGTCACTTCTCCCATGCCAAGACATGGCTAGAATAGAAAGCACTTTTTTGTTCATTTGAATTCAAGTTGTAATTTTCTTGGGATTGTTCAAGCATTCTATTCATGTCAAACATTGTTATTTCATTAATGCATCGCACATGTCTGTTTTGAAGCAACATATTCGTATTCACTATAAGCAAATTATTTTCATATTTTTTCTGATGTCAACTCTTGATCTAAAATTCTAAGCCTCTTGAGGGAGGATGACGAAAACGATACCATAATCTACAGTATGCTTTTGAACAGACCCCGCTGATGAGGTACAGGCATTGTTTCAATCCCTAAACACTGGAGTTATAAGGATGATAATCCCTCGTCAACCCCTCTGAGCCAAAGAAGTAGGAGTTTTTCTTTTCGAAATTTAAAACCCTTAATCATAACCTGGGGCAGGGTAGTCTCTCAGTTGATCCAAGTGCATAACGAATGGCACCGAAGAAGTCCTTACAAAACGAAGAAAGACAGTGATGGTTCCGAATAATCAATAAAGAAAGGCAGGCATTATCTCGAAAAATAAAAAACCCATTAAGTCAAAACCCATGAAGGAGACTTACAAAACTGGGGCATCCCGCTGACTGTAATTCCAAAAAAGGAAACAGTTCAGGCAAAAAAGAAAGGGATAGCAAAATCAAAAAGAAAGAGGTCTTACAAACCCTCAACAAAAAAGGAAGGACTGCCTATTCAAAATAAATCATCAACATCTGAATCATCACCGGAAAATCAGAGCAAAGACTCAAACAAGGTCTAATGTATGATCAACTGAGTTTAGGTTTGGAGAACATCACGAAGAGCGGGTGGGTACAAATAAAATTTGAGCCTTTATCCTTTGTTTCTTAAACCGTGAACCAAGCCACGTTATAACCCTTAAAAGTCCTAGCTGAAGCATGGGTTAGTTCGAAAGCATACTGTTACGAAAGGTATCCTGACTCCTTAAGGCTTATGATAAATACGGAGTTGACATCACGTTTTACAAACATTCGCTTGTTTTATGAAAAAGAATGCATTTTTAAAATCTTCAAGACAGACGTGAGCTTTGCATTTTTAACATAACCTTGTTTGCATATGACTTTTTATTTGAACAACAGAGAAATTCGCACGATGAATGCCTAATGAACAGAAGCACTTCCAATCCAGGGGCACGACATGATCATGGTCCGTCATCTGGGGCAGTCCAATCAAGATTCGGAGAATCTCTCAAAGGGCCAAATAGCCTGGGGCAAATCTCCGCCTGAGTCACTTGGGGCATTCCAACAACGAATCTTGCCTGATCAAATACCTTCTGGTGGCATGACAAAACACTTCTAACAGGGGCAACTCCCTACATTCTAAGAGCATGGACATAGTCGAAAAGCTACTACGCAAAATCAAAGACCCGCTAGGTTGACACACCTAGGCAAAAATAAGGGCTTCCCGGCGAACCAAAAGGGTTCGGGCAAAAATAAGGGATGAAATGAAAAAAATCTGTACACCCGGCAAGTCGAAAACCTGAAAAGGCGGCTTGGGCAAAAATGGGTATCCCGGTGGACTGAAAACCCGAAGGGGCGGTCCAGGCGAAAATTAGGGATCAAAGCGTACGACTATGTCCCGGCATCCTGTCACTTGCCTACCAGAAAAAGGTTTTGTCCATCAACAACTATCAGCGCCCCACAGATGCCTTCTCCTATAGAAACAGGGGCAATAATAAGTGGTCTAAGCGATCTAATTGTGCTGTCCATCAGGGTACCAAGGTAGGTTCAACTAAAGAACATAACCAGCATATCTCAATTCCCCAGAGAGTAAGCCAGCAAGCAGTGCATTCTTCTCCAAGCAAAGCTATACAATCAACCTCAAAGAAATTGAGTATCCTACAGTAGATCTCAATACTTCCCCAGCAGCAGTATACATATTCATAACAAGCATCCCCGACAGTCTTGACCTAAAGATTGTTCCCAAGCGGTATACCAGATATTCAAAGGAATCACTTTCCATACAGCTCAAACTTCCCCAGGAGTCCAGCCCAGTGTCCCCAGGAAAGTTGGAATTCATATCCCCAAGTAGTAAGCTTATCCCTAGTAAATTCTGGAAGCTTATCCTCGCAGAGCGCGAACGCGTCGTCCGGCTTTATTTCAAGAGTTATTTCCTTAACAGGATATAACTGGGTTATCCTCAGCCAAAAGCCACGGAAAGATCGTCGTCGATAGAATCTTCTTATCCCCAGCAAAGTCTATCAACACTTCCAACAACAAGGATATCCCCAGCAAGTTACCATCCACAATTCAGCAAAGGCATCCCTCTCCCCACAAAGTATCACTCCCTAGCATGGTCGCTAGAGTATTTTTCTCCCCGCAGAATCTTCCATTTGCCAAGTTTATTCCGCAACGGAGTCATCTTCTCCTACCGGTATTCGTGCAGTTATCATCCCCAGCAGAAGCAAAATCTACTCTTCAAATATCAGCCCAGGAGTGACTTCCCGGCACCCGTCAAGGATTCACTTTCCTAGACAAAAACATACATAAAACATCACATACATCATTATAGCATGCATAGACGCATCATATCATACAAATCTCATTTATGTTGAGAACATCATTGCTTGGTTCACATCATGCATAACATATGACTAACCTCTACCTTTCAGGAAAAATGCAGTTAAATTCTCAATCACATCCCAAGACCTTGTCCGGTTCAGTTAAATCGACCCTAAGATTTTCCTGATGCTTATCCAGTCAAAGGCCTTCTCTGGTTCAGTCAGATCGACCCTAAGATCTCCCTGATGCTTATCCAGTTGAAGATATTCCAAGACCTTGTCCGATTCAGTTAAATCGACCCTAAGATTTTCCTGATGCTTATCCAGTCAAAGGCCTTCTCTGGTTCAGTCAGATCGACCCTAAGATCTCCCTGATGCTTATCCAGTTGAAGATATTTCAAGACCTTGTCCGGTTCAGTTAAATCGACCCTAAGATTTTCCTGATGCTTATCCAGTCAAAGGCCTTCTCTGGTTCAGTCAGATCGACCCTAAGATCTCCCTGATGCTTATCCAGTTGAAGATATTTCAAGACCTTGTCCGGTTCAGTTAAATCGACCCTAAGATTTTCCTGATTCTTATCCAGTCAAAGGCCTTCTCTGGTTCAGTCAGATCGACCCTAAGATCTCCCTGATGCTTATCCAGTTGAAGATATTCCAAGACCTTGTCCGGTTCAGTTAAATCGACCCTAAGATTTTCCTGATGCTTATCCAACCAAAGGCCTTCTCTGGTTCAGTCAGATCGACCCTAAGATCTCCCTGATTCCTATCCCAGTAGAAGACACCCAAGATTTTTCTCAACGAGCGTTGTTGAAGTTAAAGTCACCCAAGGTTCTCTTACCATTCATGCTAAGGCAGTAACCATCCCTGGTTCATTCATCGCCATTTGAAGCTCCAGATCCAGCTCTTGTAACCAGTCAGGACACATCTGTATCAAGCATCTGAAAATCAGCTCCTGCAACGTGCCAGGTACTCATTTTTCTTTTGCAGGTATGCAGGTTCTCGCTGAGGAATCTCTTATGCGATCAACATCCAGATGGCATCTATAAGCCCATCATCCTATCCAGCAACCGCTGAATGGCATCTATAAGCCCATTCCCACCACACTGCCACTATGTGAGCGTAAATTTCTGGGCACTCTAGTGTCCAATCATCTTCTACCCTCGGATTACGAAAGGCATGTCAGCCAATCTGCATCCTCAGGTCTAAGAAGATTGAACAGGGGAAACTGTTGTACCCCAAAATTTGCCCTCCCATATTCTCCAAGAAATTGCCAAGTCAAGCTGCAAAATTCCCCAAGGGGTTGCACAATGCAAAGGGCTCATATACAGTCAAAACTAGGGTTTGTGTGCTGATCAGGAAAATGAAGTTTTCAAAGGCCCAATCAAGTCTCATATGCCTACAAATATGGTCAAGCATCCTCATATCAAGTTTCAAGGCATTCAGCACAAAATTGCACAGTCAAAACCCTAATTGCACTACAGTCAACTGTAGGGGCAAAATGGTCATTTGACAGTCAAAAGTTCAAATTTTTGGTCAACATATCATTTTGAAGCCACAAACATCATTTGATCAATGCTTGATCATGATTCTCAAAATTTGGCTCAGAAATCATCAAGATGCAAAAGTTTCCTTATTTGGACAGCTGAAAAAGTCAACTGAAATTGACCAGGGCATAACTTTCACATGGATTATCAGAAAAATTCCATCCAAAGCTCATTTTGAATAGAAAGACATTTCCTACAACTCATCTTCATACTTCAAGTCCAAGAAATGCTCTCACAAAAAGTTATCAATTTCAACATTATATGTCATTTTCAAAAGTCAACAAAAAGGGACTTTAAGTCAAAAGCCATAACTTGAGATTGGTAAATCAAAATTACATGGGACCAAAGGCATTGGTTAGAGGACTCAAAGCCCTTTCCAAAATGTCCAAGAACATGAGAAAAGCTTAAAAATTGAGCAAGTTATGCCTTGTGGAAGTTGGGAAATTTTTGGATATTTTGAAAAGTCAACATTGCTTCAAATGACCTAAAATTGCTAATGGACCCATTTTTCTTCCATGATTCATCATCCATGACATATGCACGACAACTTGGCCCAAAGGGAAGTATTTTCTCATTTTTTATTTATTTATTTGAATTTTTATTTATATTAATTCATTTAAATCATTTAAATATATGAAAAATATTTAATTCACCCTAACCAATCTTTTTATACATGTTTTATGCTCAATATTTCGTGCCTAGCCAAATAAGGAAAGAATTGGAGCAATTGGATATGATTTGAATCAAATGCACATGGAAAAAGATATGAAAAGATCCTTAGAAAATCAATTATCAAAAACAATGAATGCCATGGATTTGGTTGGTTTTTGTTAACCTAATGGACTCAGTACAAATGCTAGAACACAACCCTAATCATGCTGGACACGCAGCAGCTCAGAAGAGGCCATTGCAAACTTGAATTTTCTCTCTAAAAAGTCAATACTGAAAACCACTTTTGAGGGCGATTCAAAGGATAATTTTCATTCCAATAGCTTCCTCAAGGATTACTGATCACATTCCAATCAGAAACCACCATCAAAACTCCAAGAATTGGTATATTGAACTGGAACTGCATCAAGGAAAATTCATAATCGTATATCATATTCCATGCATTATTTGTGAAATTTATTCATTGATTCATGTTCATTATGATGTTTTAAAGCTAACCATGATGTTTAATTGAATTATTATGCTGTATACGAGATTTCGCCATGTTCGATTTCTAGGGTTTACAGGGTTGGAAATTAGGGCTTTTGCAAAAAGGAAAAATTAGGACTCAAGGCTACCACCATTAGAATCATCATGACTGGACGAAGAAGACGCACCTATCACGCTCAATTTATGAATGCCTGAGCTCTAGTCGCTATTTTCTTGAAAACGGCCTAAAAGAACATTTATAAAACTGTTGCTTTTGTCTTTTGTATTACAGGGATGGTGAAGACGATGATGTTGTGGCACACGTTGATTGGCTTGTTCAAAAATGCGCGCGCGTTTCCAAGGACACTAACCATTTTCTTTTATAATATTTAGTTGTTATATTAATTTATGAATGAACAAAGCGCTTCAGTGGCAGATGTACACCTTTGCAATGTCCATGACCTGGGTTCGAGCCCCAGGTCTGTATAATTTCTCATATTATTTTGCAATAACGATTCCCATGCAGCGCCCATGTCAAGACGCACCATACTCCTCTTAATCAAGCCAGCCACGTGTTTAGCTTCAGCAATCCAAGGGTGCAAAATTGATGAACACCATAAACTCAAGTCAACGCTTCAGCATGCTGGTTGGAAAGGTCAAACGGATCCCTGCTTATTGGGCCAGAATTCTCAAAATAATACCTCCATATTGGGGCCTGAACCCCCCCTGGTTTGCAATTTTCTCTTGTTTTATTTTCAATTGTTATTTTATTTTCTTTATTTGTTTAAATTAATTAATTATTTTTACAAAATATAAAAAATGCATAAAAAAAAATCAGAAAAAATCAAAAATATAATAAGTATTTTCTTTTAATTATTTTCGTAAATAAATTGTATATAATTGAATTAGTTTAAAATAGGTTTAATTTTAATTCCCTTCATAACAAAAAATCCAAAAAATATAGAATTAGGTTTAATGTTTTTATTCCTTTTAATTTTTCTTTTGTCACTATAATATTATTTATTTTTACTTTCATAATTAAAATTGTACATTAATTAGGGTTTCATTTAGATTTAAAATTTCAATATTTTTCTTAACAACTTAAAAACCATTAGAATTAGGGTTAGTTAATTTTAATTAATTCTTTTTTCTATTAAATCTTAAAACACTAAAAAACACCAAAAACAAATTCTTGCTTTCTTTTAATTTTAATTTTAATTCCTCATTAACTTTAATTTTTGCAAAAGGGTCCAACGCCCATAGTTTTAATTGTTTAATTTCGCATATTTATTTTATTTCGCTTAATTAATTATGTACCTCTCCCGAAGCCTTGTAATTACATCTCGCACTTTTAATTTCTTTATTTTCCGTCAAATCGGGTCCTGGTTAATTTTGGCGATGTGGACCCGCGCCATTTGTAATAGTTGTAGATTTACTTTCCTCGCAACTTTTAACTGTTAAACAAAGCATGCAAGAATGAATGGTCTTAAAATAAAATCAAGCGTAGAACACCGATAACATGACAAGACAAATATCTGAATCTGACACACGAATCGCACACACCACCCCTAGGGTACGCCTCACTGTTGCCTTGCCTCGAAAGGTGATCGTCGAGTAGAGGATGTCTTAGTAAGTCCTCATGATCCGGGAACCTGGCATGAGGGTAGCTTCTAAGGTGTCTTCCCATTGCTCTGGTGATCACCATGTCCCGAACCTCGAATTGACCCGAACACCTCCAACGGTGGTGCTACCTACCTCTCAATGGTGGGATGGCATTACTTTAAAGGACATCTACACAGATGAATTCCTTAGGGTAGGTAGACGACTCTAGATACTTGCTCTAAATTTCAAAAACAAATCAAAAAAATACTTTTCACACCGACACTTTTCAAAAGCTTTCAAAGCAATTTTTCAAACACTCTGACACAAGAGTCGAACTGAAATTTTCAAAGAAACCTTTTTTAAAACCCACAATTGAAAAGCAAACAAACCATTTTTGAAAACACAATGAGCAAGTATCTAAGAGCCCATGGATAACCATGGATAGAAAGGGTGCTAACACCTTCCCTTTCTATAACCTACCTCCCGAACCGAGAGCAATCTCTTTAAGGAATTTTTCTGTGCTTTTGTCCTTTCCATTTGGAGAAAATAAAAGACGGTGGTGACTCTTGCTTCCGCGACATTTCGCGAACCAGCGTTAAACAGTCAGTTCGAGATCCACCGATCACACCATGGATAACCATGGATAGAAAGGGTGCTAACACCTTCCCTTTCTATAAATCTACCTCCCGAACCGAGAAACTATCTTATAACGAATTTTGCTGTGCTTTTGTCCTGTCCATGTTGGAGAAAATAAAAGACGGTGGCGACTCTTGCTTCCGCGACATTTTGCGAACCAGCTTTAAATAGTCAGTTCCAGATCCACCGATCACAAGGTGTCTATAACGACGGGTGTCTATAACGACGGGTGTCTATAATGACGGGGTGTCTATAATGACGGGTGTCTATAATGACGGGTTGTCTTCAATGACGGGTTTGTCTTTAATGACGGATTGTCTATAACGACGGGTGTCTATAATGACGGGGTGTCTATAACGACGGGTGTCTATAATGACGGGTGTCTATGGCGACGGGTGTCTATAACGACGGGTGTCAATAACGACGAGTGTCTATAACGACAGGTGTCTATAACGACGAGTGGTTAATTTAACTGGATTTGTCTCTTCTGACTGGACTTGCCTTCTTTGACTGGATTGGTCTCTTTTGACTGTATTGTCTACTTTGACATAATTGATCATTTAACTGCGTCCTTCCTGAAAGGTAAAGGTCAGTCATATGCCATGCATGATATGGATCAAGCAATGATGTTCTTGACATAAATGAGATTGTATGATATGATGCGTATATGCATGTATCATGATGTATGAAAATGTGATGTTTATGAATGTATTTTCGTCTAGGAAAATAAATCCTTGACGGATGCCGGGAACTTGAATCCTGGGCTGACGTTGAGGAGTAGAGTTCTTCGTTTCCGCTGGGGATGATGATTGCAAGAATAAACCGGTAGGAGAAGATGACTCCGTTGGGGAATAAACTTGGTGAAGAGATTACTCTGCGGGGAATTACTCTGTGGGAAGAGATACTTCGTTGAGGTTTTAATGAGAACTCCGCTGGGGATTCCATTGATAAGCTCTGTTGGAAGATTTGATGAACTCCGCTGGGGGATAGGAAGAACTTCTCCGAGGACGATCTTTCCGTGGTAATTAGCTGAGGATAACCCAGTTATAAGCTCTGGTGGAGGATAAGCTTTGAATATAGCTGGAGAGATGTATATACTCTACAGGGGATCACCTTTCGGAATCTACTGGGGAGGATGATTCAACTCTCCTGGGGAAACTTTTGAACTGTACTGGGGAAGTGGCTCCACTGGGGTCTTGTATTCCGCCGGGGAACAATCTTATATTAAGACTGCCGGGGATGCTTGTTTAGGAACATCTGCATACTCCGCTGGTGAATATTGAGATCTTCTGGGGATACCCAACTTCCTTAAGGCTGACAGTAGACTAACTCTGCTTGGGGAGAGCGTTGCTGACTTGCTGGAGATACTGTGTCTAGTTAGGGTTGATGGGAGACCAACTATGCTTGGGTGGAATTGTTGAATCTTGATTTAGTCTGCATGGAGTGAAGGTATCTTGGTTACGTTCTTCAGCTGAACTTACCTTGTACCTGGAGGACAGAGCAGCTTGTACCGTTCAGACAATTCTTATTGCCCCAGCTTCTGCGGGAGAAGGTACCAGTGAAGGTGCTTGATGATTGCTGACTGAAAAATCTTCTTCTGGTAGGCAGGTGACAAGATGACATGACATAGTCGTACGCTTTGATCCCTAACTTTTGCCTGGACCGCCCTTTCGGGTTTTCAGTCCACCGGGATACCCATTTTTTGCCCAAGCCGCCTTTTCGGGTTTTCGACTTGCCGGGTGTACAGATTTTTTCATTTTCATCCCTTATTTTTGCCGGAACCCTTTTGGTTCGCCGGGAAGCCCTTATTTTTGCCTAGGTGTGTCAACCTAGCGGGTCTTTGATTATGCGCAGTATTTTTTCGACTATGTCCGTGCTCTTAGGATACAGGAAGTTGTCACTGTCAGTAGTGTGGCGTTGTCATACCACCAGAAGATGCTTGATCGTACAAGATTCATTGCTGGAATTCATATCCAATGCCCCAAATGACTCAGACGGAGATTTGCCCCAAGCTGGTTGGCCTTTTGAGAGATTCTCTGAATCTTGACTTAACTGCCCCAGATGATGGACAATGATCATGTCGTGCCCCTTGGTTGGAAGTATTTTTGTTCACTTAGATATTCGTCGTGCAAATTTCTCTGCTGTTCGAACAAATAGTCATATGCAAACAATGTTATATCAGAAATGCAAAGCTTATGTCTGTCTGGACGTTTTTGAAAATGCATTTTGAGGAAACGCCTAATGTTGAGGAACGTTGAGGCCATAATACAAATGGCCAAAAGCCAAAAGCCAAATGGACAAAACAGAACAGTTTACACATGACACCAATACATGGCGAGACAGACATCCTGAGAAGGTTAAGGAACGTTGAGGCCAGAACACAAATGGCCAAAAGCCAAAACACAAATGGCCAAAACAAAACAGTTTACACATGACGTCAATAGCTGTTTCACCCCTCCAATCAGGCTCGTATACTCCTAAACTCTCTCTCTCTCTCTCTCTATTTGTATTATGTTCCTTTAATTAATTAATTGTTATTATTTTTATTAATCACTAACCAATTAACATTTTTTCCTAATAAAATCAAAAACACAAAAAATATTTTATTTATTAAAATTAACTTCATCAGTTTTACTTTTGTAAATAAATTAATTTAATCAATTTATCTTTAATTAGGTTTAACTTTTAATATTTTTTGCAATATTTAAAATCAATTTAGAATATTAGGTTTTTATTAGCATTAATTCAATTTATTTTATTTCTTTAAAAACTCAAAAATCCAAAAATATTTTCATTATTTAATTTAATTTAATTGTTCATTTAATTTAATTCCATTTAATTCAAAAATAACCAAAAAAATCACTTTCTTTCAAAAAAGGGTCAAAACCCAAAAAAAAAAACTCGCATCCAATTTAATTTCCCGCACGCGATCCATTTTTCCATATTATTGTACTTGCTTCCGGAATGTAATAACTTTAATTAGGACTTTATTTATTTATTGCTTTATTTTACTTTCCGCAATTTAAATTAAAGGGTTTGTTTTTGGCGATGTAAATACCCGACGCCTTGTAATAGCGTAGATTCACTTTCCGCAATTTTTTTTCCGCAAATTATTAACTGTTAATTATGCATGCAAGACTTGGATGAAAATTAAAAATAACTCGTAGATCACCATGATACATGTACAAGATAATATAACATGAAAACAACACACAAGCACATGCCACTCCTAGAGTACGCCTCACTGGTTACCTCGAACGTGGTCGTCAAGTATAGGGTGTTTTAGAGGTCGCCCTCCTGTCTAAAGATCCAGTTGCCTCGAATAAAAAGGATCTAGGACATTAAGGTTACCTCTAAGGCGTCCTACCATTGCTTCGGTGACCACACATGTCCCTTATAATCGAATTGACCCGAATAACTCCAACGATGGTGCTACCTATCTCTCAATGGCGGGATAGCACTATCTAAATGACTCTTACACAGCCTAATTCCTTAGAGTAGGTAGATTTCTCCTGGGTACTTGCTCTTTCAAATGATGATTTTGGCTTCAAAATAAGATGTTGACCAAAAAATTTGACTTTTGACTGTCAAATGACCATTTTACCCCTACAGTTGACTGTGAAGCAATTAGGGCTTTTGACTATGCAACTTGATGCTGTGAGTCTTGAAACTTGACATATGGATGCTTGACAATGTATATAGGCATATGGGACTTGATTGGACCCTTGACAACCTCAATTTCTTTGCAAGAACCAAAACCCTAATTTTGACTGTGTTAGGAGGCAATTGGACTGTGCAACCTTTGAGAGATTTTGAACCATTTGGAGATTGATCTTAACAAATCTTGAAGAATATGGGAGGGAAAATTTTGGGGTACAACAGTTGCCCCTGTTCAATCTTCTTAGACCTGAGGATGTAGATTAGCTTGCATGCCTTTCGTGATCCGAAGGTGGAAGATGATTGAACACTAAAGTGCCCAGAAATTTGCACTCACATAGTAGAGTATCAGCAGCGTGATGGCGGGAATGGGCTTACAGATGCCATTTGGAGAGATGACGGATATGAGGATGGGCTTATAGATGCCATCTGGAGCTGTGACAGAGTCTTGTCGGGAATGGGCTTACAGATGCCATTTGGAAATGTAATGGGTAGTTAAATCTGAGTAAGAAATAGAATAGCTTCTGTGTCTGGAGCATATCTAGTCTGTGTCTAATTGCTGCCGTCTGAGCGAGTAGTAGAATGACCGCCGTGTCTAGGGTATATTCATACTGCATCCGAATGAGTGACAGAATATTATCCGAATCTGGATCGTATTTGGAATGTCTTTTGAATGAATCTGGACTAAACAATAGAATAGCCTCCGGGTCTGGAGCATATCTAAGTTGTCTTTAGAAGTTTGAATCTGAATGAGCAATAGAATAGCGTCCGGGTCAGGAGCATCTCTAGGCCATCACTGGAGAGGAATCTGAATAGGCAAAAGAATAACATCCGGATATGGAGTATCTCTAAGTCATCTCTGAAAGGAAACTTTGAATAAGCTAAAGAATAGAATCCATGTCTGGAGCATTTCCAAGTTATCTCTGAAAAGAAACTTTGAATAAGCAAAAGAATAGCATCCATGTCTGGAGCATTTCCAAGCCATTTTTGGGAAGAAACTCTGAATAAGCGATAGAATAGCATCCGGGTCCGGAGCATCTCTAAGCTATCTGAGAGGGGATCTGAATAAGCAATAGAATATCATCCGCGTCGGGAGCACCTCTAAGCTATCTCTGAAAGAGAATCTGGAATAAGTATCAGAAAGTAGCCATGTCTGGATCGCATCTGAACTATATCTAGAAGGAATCTCTGAATAAACAATAGAATAGCATCCGTGGTTGGAGCATCTCTAAGTTATCTCTGAAAAGAAACTCTGAATAAGTAGCAGAATAGCATCCGATTTGGAGCATATCTGGACTATCTCTGAGAAGAAACTTTGAATAGGCAAAAGAATAGCATATGTATCAGGAGCATTTCCAAGCCATCTCTGAAGAGCAAACATGAATAAGCAAAAGAATAACATCCATCTCTGGAGAATTTCCCAGCTACATCTGAAAGGAAACTCTTGAATAAGCAAAAGAATATCGTCTATCTCTGGGGCATTTCCAAGCCATTTCTAGAAGGAAACTCTTGAATAAGCAAAAGAATAGCATCCGTATCAGGAGCATTTCCAAGCTATCTCTGAAGAGAAAATCTGAATAAGCCAAAAGAACAACATCCATATTTGGAGCATTTCCCGGCTATATCTGAAAGGAAATCTGAATAAGCAATAGAATATCATCCGCGTCGGGAGCATTTCCAAGCTATCTTTGAAATCTCTTTAATGTAGATATGCCCTGGCTAGATACAGGTATCGAATCCACAATCAATCGCTCACAAATATGCCCTGGCTAGGTACAGGAATCAAATCTGGAACTGCGACAGTTGATAGTAATAATCTTTGGATTGACCTTTTTCCTGAAAAGGCAAAACATTAGTTGTATGCAATGTCAGTTTATATGAAATGCATGATGTCATAATGTTCTCAGAAATAAATGAGACTGTGTGTTATGATGCGTATGCATGCTATAATGTATGAAGATGTGATGTTTATGAATGTATTTTCGTCTAGGAAAATAAATCCTTGACGAATGCCTGGAAGTTTGTTGAATCCTGGGCTGGTGTTGAAGAGTAGAGTTCTTCGTTTCCGCTGGGGATGATGTTTGCAAGAATAAACCGGTAGGAGAAGATGACTCCGTTGGGGAATAAACTTGTTGGAGAGATTACTCTGTGGGGAATTACTCTGTGGGAAGAGATACTTCGCTAAGATTTGATGATAAATCCGCTGGGGATTCCATTGATAAGTTATGCTGGGGAATTTGATGAACTCCGTTGGGGGATAGGAAGAACTTCGCCGAGGACGATCTTTCCGTGGTAATTAGCTAAGGATAACCCAGTTATAAGCTCTGGTGGGGAATGACCTTTGAATAAAGCCGGGGAGAGATATGTACTCTGCAGGGGATAAGCTTCCAGAATCTACTGGGGAGATGATTCAACTCTCCTGGGAAGCTTTTTTAGACTGCGCTGGGGGGATGGCTCCGCTAGGGTGTCTTGTATTCCGCCGGGGAACAATCTTATATTAAGACTGCCGGGGATGCTTGCTTAGGAACATCTGTATACTCCGCTGGGGAATATTGAGATCTTCTGGGGATACCCAACTTCCTTAAGGCTGAAAGTAGACTAACTCTGCTTGGGGAGAATGTTGCTGACTTGCTGAAGATGATGTGCCTTTTGGGGCTGATTGGGGACCAACTCTGCTTGAGGAGAGAGCATGGCTGATTCTGGTCTTACTCTGCAGGGAGTGAAGGTATCTTGGTCATGTTCTTCAGCTGAACTTACCTTGGTACCTCGGTGGACAGAGCAACCAGATCGCTTAGACAATTCTCATTGCCCCAGTTTCTGCGGGAGAAGGTACCTGTGGAGGTGTTTGATGACTGTCGATTGACAAATCTTCTTCTGGTAGGCAAGTGATGACAGGACATAGTCGTACGCTTTTGATCCCTAACTTTTGCCTGGACCACCCTTTCGGGTTTTCAGTCCACCGGGATACCCTTTTTTGCCCAAGCCGCCTTTTTAGGTTTTCGACTTGTCGGGTGTACAAATTTTTCATTTTCATCCCTTATTTTTGCCCGAACCCTTTTGGTTCGCCGGGAGCCCTTATTTTTGCCTAGGTGTGTCAACCTAGAGGGTCTTTGATTCTGCGTAGTATTTTTTCGACTATGTCCATGCTCTCAGGATATAGGGAGTTGCCCCTGTTGTTGTGTTGCCATGTGACCAGAAGATCTTCGTTTGATCAGGCAAGATGGTTGCTGGAATTCCTGTTCAATGCCCCGAGTGACTCAGATGGAGATCTTCCCCTGGCTATTTGGCATTTTGAGAGATTCTCCGGATCTTGACTGGACTGCCCCAGATGATAGACCATGATCATGTTTGCCCCCTTGCTTGGAAGTGCTTCTGTTCATTAGATATTCTTCGTGCGAATTTCTCTATTGTTCGAACAAATAGTCATATGCAAACAATGTTATATTAGAAATGCCAAGCTTATGTCTTTCTTGAAGTTTTTGAAAATGCATTTTTTTTCATAAAAACAAGTGAATTTTTGTAAACTGTGATGTCAACTCGTTATTTTACCGCAAGCCTTAAGGAGTCAGGATACCTTTTATAACAGTATGCTTTCGAACTAACCCATGCTTCAGCTAGGACTTTTTGAGGGTTATGACGTGGTTTGGTTCATGGTTTAAGAAACAAAGGATAAAGGCTCAAATTATTTTTGTACCCACCCGCTCTTCGTGATGTTCTTCAAACCTAAACTCAGCTGATCGTGCGTTAGACCTTGTTTGAGTCTTTGCTCTGATATACCAGTGATGGTTCGGATGTTGACGGTTTATTTTGAATAGGCAGTCATTTTCTTTTTTGGGTCATTTTGTCACTTGTCTACCAGAAGAAGATTTGTCAAAACGGAAGTTATCAAGACCTCCACAGGTACCTTCTTCTGCAGAAGCTGGGGCAATAAGAGTTGTCCAAACGGTACAAGCTACTCTGTCCACCAGGTACCAAGGTAAGTTCAGCTGAAGAACATGACCAAGATACCTCCACTCCCTGCAGAGTAAAGATTCAGCCACGCTCTCCCCAAGCAGAGTTGATCTCCCATCAGTCCCGAAAAGGCACAGTATCCCCAGCAGAGTCGCCAGTTCTGTGATCGGTGGAAATAGAACTGACTGTTTAAAGCTGGTTCGTGAAATGTCGCGGAAGCAAGAGTCGCCACCGTCTTTTATTTTCTCCAACATGGACAGGACAAAAGCACAGCAAAATTCCTTATGAGAATGTTTCTCGGTTCGGGAGGTAGATTTATAGAAAGGGAAGGTGTTAACACCCTTTCTATCCGTGGTTATCCACGGGCTCTTAGGTACTTGCTCTTATGTTTTCAAAATGTTTGCTTTTCAAAATGTGTGTGTGGGTTTGCAAAAAGTTTCGTTTTTGAAAGATTTCTAAGTGACTCTTGTATCTGTCCTCAAGAGTGTTTGAAAAATTTGTTTTGAAAACTTTTGAAAGTGTCAGTGTGAAAAGACTTGTTTTTGTTTGTTTTTTAGAGAGCAAGTACCCATGGGTCATCTACCTACCCTAAAGAATTAGGCTGTGTAAGAGTCCTTAAGGTAGTGCCATCCCACCATTGAGAGGTAGGTAGTACCACCGTTGGAGGTGTTCGGGTCAATTCGATTGAGGGACGGTGTGGTCACCGAAGCAATAGTAGGACACCTTAGAAGTAACTCTAATGTCCTAGATCCTTTTTAATCCGAGGCAACCGTTTCGAGGCAACTGGATCTTAGACATAAGGGCGACCGCTAAAACACCATATACTTGACGACCACGTTTCGAAGGCAATGAGTGAGGCGTACCCTAGAAGTGGCATGTGCTTTGTGTGTTGTTTTCATGTTAACATTTATCTTGGATTAGGCAATTGTGAGCTAGAGTCGTTTTTACTTATCATACATTCTTTCATGCAATTTAGCAGTTAGGAGTGCGGAAAATAAAATACGGAAAGGTAAAAGCTATGCTATTACAAGGCGTGTGTCTATACATCGCCAAAAAACAAAGACCCGTTTTTGATAAAGATGTGGAAAGTAAAAAAGCAATAAACCTAATTATTATTACATTCCGGAAACAGTTACATAATAATCAAATAAGAAAATAACGCGCGCGAAAGAATTAAATTAGAACGTCCGAGGGTTTTGGACCCTTTTGAGAGATTAAGAGTTTTGTCCTTTGCTTAAAATTAAATTAAAATTAAACCTAATACTAATTTAATTAATTATTTACAAGAAAGATGTTTTTTGTGTTTTTTGTATTTAATGAAAATAAAGAAATTAAAATCAAAAGAAAACCCTAGTTCTAAGTTTATTTTAATTATTAATAAAATGTTAAAGTTAACCTAATTTAAACTAATTAATTAATTTACATTTATGTGTACAAGAATAATAATTAATAAATAATAATAATGATGATTAATGAAATATGAAAAAAAAGTCAAAACCTAATTCTATGCAATTTTTATTTGTTAAGAAAAAGGGTTAAAATTAAAACCTAAATTAAACTAAATTAATTGTTAATATTTATTTACAAAAATAGGTTAATGGTGAAATTAATAAATAATTAAATATATTTACAATTTTATGATTTCTGATTTTTATTTGGAAAAAATTAATTTGTAGTGAATTAATAAAAAAACAATTAAAACAATTAAAAGAAAACAAAAGAAAAGAAAATAAAATTAAATATGCAAACCACAGGGGGTGTGATGGCCCAAAGTGGAGGTGTATTGAGGAATTCTGGCCCATTGAAGACCAAGCCTGGTTGACTTTCAGGAATCATGTGCATGCTGTTTGACTGGGACACACCATGGACTTTGTCTCTTGGCCACTGGATTGGGCATCATGGCCACTTGGCAGGCTTAGGCGTGAGGCTTATAGTAGAACACTGGATGAACGCTGCATGGGAACGTTTGAGAAAAAATATCAACAATTATATGGGGGACCTGGGAATCGAACCCAGGTCCCAGTACTTGCAAGCCACGTCCTTTGCCAATTGAGCTATCAAGCGCGTTTGTTAAACTAATAGACAACAAATATTATAAAAAAAAACAAACATTAATGGTATAGAACAAAATAAAGCGCGCCAGATTTGAACCCTCCAGTCATATGATGCCACACACGTCTTCTTCTTCGTTTCCTGTAAAAAACAAAACAAGATAGCAGGGGTTTTTAACCCCCACTAACTACAACCACAAATAATAGCGATTAGAGTTAGGGACAATATAAAAAAGGCGCGATGATTCCATTCAATTCGTCTTGAGCTTCTGAGTTTAATGGTAAGTGTCTCAAGGCCTGATTTTCCCTCAATAAGAAAGCCCTAATTTAAAAGCTTGGAAACCCTAAAACATGTTAATGGCAAATCATGATTCAGAGTGTTATAATGCAATTAAACCATGTCAAAAGCTTCATGGGAGTCCTGTGAATACAAAACACCCAACAATATGTATCAAATGCGCATGAATCATGACATGAAATTCTGGAAAATAATGCAAACCGTAGGGCTTGTTCTTGCGCGTTCTTTGAGCTTTAGGACTCGTTTTTGATTGCAAACCGTTTCTGGAGACTCAGGCAAGGTGTTGGAAACAAGAACAAAGTTTGAATTTGCTTGGAATACTGATTTCAGTTTTCAAGTATTTCTTCAATTTTTGCAATTTGATTATGGCTTTCTATTGCAGCTTTTTCGTGTCTAGCTTTAGGGTTTGCTTCAGCACATATATGTGAATGGAATTAGGTTAAAAATAAGCCCAAAAGTCCATGGCATTATGACTTGAATGTGTGATTGCCAATCATATCTTTTTCAATCTTTTCTTTCATGAAACCTTGCCAATCATGGATATTTTGCCTTGTTGATTGAGAAACGAGTTTGCCAGCTTGCCCTGACCTGATTTGCTTCACAAAAGATCCAAAAAACATATCTTTTTAATTTTCCTATAATTAAAACCAATTAAATGAATTAATATTAATATAAATTCAATTAATTAATTAAAAATAAGAAAATAAATCAACTTAGGTTCAATGGGTCGTGCATAGGCCTTGGGTAATGATTCAAGAAAGAATTTGAGGCCCATTAGCAAAAATGAAGTGTTTTAGGCAAAGTTGACTTTTGAAAGTTCCCAAATATTTCCCAACTTCTCCAATGCATATCTTACTCAATTTTGAAGCTATGAACATGTTCTTGGACATTTTGGAAAGGTCTTGAAGTCCTCTAACCAATGCCTTTGGTCCCATGTCATTTTGATTTACCAATCTCAAGTTATGGTCTTTGACTTAAAGTGTCTTTTTGTTGACTTTTGAAAATGACCTATAATGTTGAAATTGATAACTTTTTGTGAGAGCATTTCTTGGACTTGGAGTGTGAAGATGAGTTGTAGGAAATGTCATCCTTTTCAAAATGAGCATTGGATGGGATTTTTCTGATGAACCATGAAAAAGTTATGCCTTGGTCAATTTGCAGTTGACTTTTCAACTGTCCAAAAATAGAAACTTTTTGCATCTTGAGACTTTTTGAGCCATGCTTGTGGAATCATGATCAAGAATTGATCAAATGATGATTGTGGCTTCAAAATAAGATGTTGACCAAAATTTTTGACTTTTGACTGTCAAATGACCATTTTGCCCCTACAGTTGACTGTGAAGCAATTAGGGCTTTTGACTGTGCAATTTGATGCTGTGAGTCTTGAAACTTGACATATGGATGCTTGACAATGTATATAGGCACATGGGACTTGATTGGACTCTTGAAAACCTCAATTTCTTTTCAAGAACCAAAACCCTAATTTTGACTGTGTTAGAAGGCAATTAGACTGTGCAACCCTGGAGAGATTTTGAACCATCTGGAGATTGATCTTGCCAAATCTTGAAATATATGGGAGGGAAAATTTTGGGGTACAACAGTTGCCCCTGTTCAATCTTCTTAGACCTGAGGATGTAGATTGGCTTGCATGCCTTTCGTGATCCGAAGGTGGAAGATGATTGAACACTAGAATGCCTAGAAATTTGCACTCACATAATAAAGTATCAGTAGCGTGATGACGGGAATGGGATTACAGATGCCATTTGGAAAGATGAAGGATAGGAGGATGGGCTTATAGATGCCATCTGGGGACTGTTGGTATGAGGATGGGCTTGTAGATGCCATCTAGGTGTCGATCGCGTAAGAGATTCCTTAGCGAGAACTTGTGTACCTGAGAAAGAAAAATAATTACCTGGCCTGTTACAGGGGTTGATCTTCAAACTCTTCATGCAGATATGCCTTGGCTAGATACAAGTATGGAATCTTCAATTGGTTGCTCACAGATGTGCCCTGGTTGGATACAGGAATCGAATCTGGAATTAGTCGTCAACAGATATGCCCTAGCCGGATACAGGAATCGAACCTTCAAACTCTTTAGACGTGCCCTGGCAGGATACAGGAATCGAGTCTGGAAATAGTCGTCAACAGATATGCCCTGGCCGAATACAGGAATCGAATCTTCAAACTCTTCAGACGTGCCCTGGCAGGATACCAGAATCGAGTCTGGAATTAGCCGTCAACAGATATGCCCTGGCCGGATACAAGAATCGAATCTTCAAACTCTTCAGACGTGCCCTGGCAGGATACAGGAATCGAGTCTGGAATTAGTCGTCAACAGATATGCCCTGGCCGGATACAGGAATCGAATCTTCAAACTCTTCAGACGTGCCCTGGCAAGATACAGGAATCGAGTCTGGAATTAGTCGTCAACAGATATGCCCTGGCTAGATACAGGAATCGAATCTTCAAACTCCTCAGACGTGCCCTGGCAAGATACAGGAATCGAGTCCGGAATTAGTCGTCAACAGATATGCCCTGGCCGGATACAGGAATCGAATCTTCGAACTCTTCAGACGTGCCCTGGCAGGATACAGGAATCGAGTCTGGAAATAGTCGTCAACAGATATGCCCTGGCCGGATACAGGAATCGAACCTTCGAACTCTTCAGACGTGCCCTGGCAGGATACAGGAATCGAGTCTGGAATTAGTCGTCAACAGATATGCCCTGGCTTGATACAGGAATCGAATCTTCGAACTCTTCAGACGTGCCCTAGCAGGATACAAGAATCGAGTCTGGAAATAGTCGTCAACAGATATGCCCTGGCTTGATACAGGAATCGAATCTTCAAACTCTTCAGACGTGCCCTGGCAGGATACAGGAATCGAGTCTGGAATTTCTTCATGTAGATATGCCCTGGCTAGATACAGGCGTCGAATCCACAAGTAATCGCTCACAGATATGCCCTGGCTAGATACAGGTATCGAATCTGAAATTGGGACAGTTGATAGTAATTATCTTTGTATTGACCTTTGTCCTGAAAAGACAAAACGTTAGTTGTATGCAATGTCATGATGTATGAAATGCGTGATGTTCTCAAAATAAATGAGATTGTATGTTCATGATGCGTATGTGCATGCTATAATGTATGAAGATGTGATGTTTATGAATGTATTTTTGTCTAAGAAAATAAATCCTTGACAAATGCCGGGAGTTTGTTGAATCCTGGGCTGATGTTGAAGAGTAGGGTTCTTCGTCTCCGCTGGGGATGATGGTTGCAAGAATAAACCGGTAGGAGAAGATGACTTCGTTGGGGAATAAACTTGTCGAAGAGATTACTCTGTGGGAAGAGATACTTCGCTGAGGTTTGATGATAACTCCGTTGGGGATACCGTTGATAAGTTCTGTTGGAGGATTTGATGAACTCCGCTGGGGATAGGAAGAAACTTCGTCGAGTACGATCTTTCCATTGCAATTTAGCTGAGGATAACCCAGTTATAGGCTCTGGTGGGGAATAACCTTTGAACAAAGCCGGGGAGATGCGTTCGTACTCCGCAGGGGATAAGCTTCCAGAATCTACTGGGGATAAGCCTCCAAAATCTACTGGGGATATGGATTCCACTCTCCTGGGGAGACTTTGGACTGTATTGGGGAATGGCTCCACTGGATGTCCGGTATTCCACCGGGGAACAATCTTTAGATCAAGATTGCCGGGGATGCTTGTTAGGAATGTTTGTATACTCCGTTGGGGAATATTGAGATCTTCTGGGGATAATCCAACTTCCTTAAGGCTGACAGTAGACTAACTCTGCTCGGGGAGAGTGTTGCTGACTTGCTGGATATGTTTTGCCTTTTTAGGGCTAGCTCTGCTCAGGGAAGAGTATTGGCGAACCTTGTCTCACTCTCTGGGGAATTAAGGTATCTTGGTTACATTCTTCAGCCGAACTTACCTTGGTACCTTGGTGGACAGAGCAACTAGATCACTTAGACAACTCATTATTGCCCCTGTTTCTGATGTCACCTGTAATTAATCCTTTGTTTCGCATGCAAATATTTATGAGTTAACAATTAGTGTCAAATGCATATATCAAAAATGAACATTGAACGTTCTTTGCAAAACAAAACAGAAAAAAGGAAAATAATTGGCAATTCATCGGAAAAGTGAATTTGTATTGATTTTTGGAATCTGCCTGTAAATAGGCGTTTATGTACAAGAGGCTGACGTCCTAATAAGAGAACACCGCCGAACAACAGAGTTTATACAATTTTGTGAAAAGGAAAACAAAACAACTATGTGAAAGGAATAATCCCACTGGGTTCCAACTCTGCTATCGCCTTTATATCTTCAAGCGTCTCATCACTTGGCTGCTTAGTTGAAGATGAAGTTGATTGATCGATGCCGTCTGATCCTGATGGTTGATACCAGATTCTGGATGCAAGGCGATTCAATGAGACACAGTATTACGCTTTAATCCCTAACTTTTTCCTGGACCGCCCTTTCGGGTTTTCAGTCCACCGGGATACCCATTTTTGCCCAAGCCGCCTTTTCAAGTTTTCGACTTGCCGGGTGTACAGATTTTTTTAATTTTATTTTCATCCCTTATTTTTGCCCGAACCCTTTTGGTTCGCCGGGAAGCCCTTACTTTTGCCTAGGTGTGTCAACCTAGCGGGTCTTTTATTCATACGTAGTATCTTTTTACTATGTCTGCATTGGCGGGGTGAGGAAGGTCGTCACCATCCATGGTGGTTAGAATCATAGCTCCTCTTGAGAAGATATGTTTAACCACAAATGGCCCTTCGTATGTAGGGGTCCATTTTCCCCTGGGATCACTATGAGGAAGAATGATGCGCTTGATTACCAGGTCCCCAACTTGATACTCTTGTGGCCTGACTTTCTTGTTAAATGCCCTGATCATCCGTTTTTGATACGTTTGACCATGACAAATAGCAGTGAGTCTCTTTTCGTCAATTAGGTTTAACTGATCAAGTCGAGTCTGGATCCAGTCATCTTCGCTCAAGCCTGCATCCTTCATTATCCGGAGAAAGGGTATCTGAACTTCGATAGGCAAGACTGCCTCCATGCCATAGACCAAGGAAAAGGGAGTTGCCCCGGTTGACGTTCTTGCTGAGGTACGATACCCATGAAGAGCAAACGGTAACATCTCGTGCCAATCTTTATAGGTCATTGTCATCTTCTGCACAATCTTTTTGATATTCTTATTAGCTGCTTCTACAGCCCCATTCATCTTCGGCCGATAAAGAGAAGAGTTGTGGTGCTGTATCTTGAATTGCTCGCAGAGCTCAGTGATCATCTTGTTATTAAGATTGGTATCATTGTCTGTAATGATCCTTTTCGGGATGCCGTACCGACAGATCAGGTTGTGTCGAATGAACCGTGCCACGACGTTCTTGGTTACGATAGCGTAGAAAGCTGCTTCAACCCACTTTGTAAAGTAATTGATCGCCACCAGGATGAAGCGATGCCCGTTGGATGCCGTAGGTTTGATCTCGCCGATCATATCAATACCCCATATTGCAAATGGCCAGGGTGCTGTCAGGACGTTCAGAGGAACTGGAGGAACGTGCACCTTATCTGCATAGATTTGGCACTTATGACATGTCCGAGAATGTTGGTAACAGTCGGCTTCCATTGTGGACCAGAAATATCCTGCCCGAAGGATTTTCTTTGCCATGGTGTGTCCACTGGAATGCGTTCCGAAGGTACCTTCATGCAGCTCTGTCAGGTGCATTTCCACAGTTCTGTGATCGGTGGAAATAGAACTGACTGTTTTGGAATGCTGGTTTGCGTTTGCGTTTAGCAAAATGTCGTGGTAAGCAAGAGTCGCCACCGTCTTTTATTTTCTCCAACAAGGAAAGGACAAAAGCACAGCAAAATTCCTTTTCGAGATGTTTCTCGGTTCGGGAGGTAGATTATAGAAAGGGAAGGTGTTAGCACCCTTTCTATCCATGGTTATCCATGGGCTCTTAGGTACTTGCTCTTATGTTTTCAAAAGATTGTTTGCTTTTCTTGTGTTTGTGGGTTTTGAAAAAGTTTCGTTTGAAAAATTTCTAAGTAACTCTTGTATCTGTCCTCAAGAGTGTATGAAAAATTTGTTTGAAAACTTTTGAAAGTGTCAGTGTGAAAAGTTGTTTTTGTTTTTGAAAGAGCAAGTACCCAGGAGAATTCTACCTACTCTAAGGAATTATGATGTGTAAGAGTCCTTTAGACAGTGCTATCCCACTATTGAGAAGTAGGTAGCACCGTCGTTGGAGTTATTCGGGTCAATTCGATTATAGGGACATGTGTGGTCACCAAAGCAATAGTAGGACGCCTTAGCGGTAACCCTAATGTCCTAGATCCTTTTTATTCGAGGTAACCGTTTCGAGGCAACTGGATCTTTAGACAGGAGGGCAACCTCTAAAACACCCTATACTTGACGACCACGTTCGAGGCAACCAGTGAGGCGTACCCTAAGAGTGGCATGTGCTTGTGTGTTGTTTTTCAGTTAAATTGTCTTTGCATGTTATTTGTGAGCTACGATTGATTTTATTTTAAGGATAAGTCTTGTCATGCATATTAGCAATTAAATAATTTGCGGGAAATAAATTGCGGAAAGTGAATCTACGTTATTACAAGGCGTCAGATATTTACATCGCCAAAAACAAACCCTTTAATTTAAATTGCGGAAAGTAAAATAAAGCGATAAATAATTAAAGTCCTAATTATCTATTACAAACCGGGAAACAGATACAATAATATGATAAAATGGATCGCGTGCGGGAAATTAAATCGGATGCGAGTTTTTTGAGGTTTTGACCCTTTTTTGAAAGAAAGTGGTTTTTTTTTGGTTATTTTTGGATTAAAAGAAATTAAATTAAGTTACCAATTAAATTAATAAACTAATTAATTAATTAAAATATTTTTGGAGTTTTTGATATTTAAGGAAATAAAAATAAATTTGATCAAAGTTAATAAAAACCTAATCGTCTAAATTAATTTTAATTATTGCAAAAAATATTAAAGTTATTTCCTAATTAAACTAAATTAATTGAATTAATATTTATTTACAAAAATAAAGTGCTGAATTTAATTTTAATAAATAATTTTTTTTTTTTTGTGTTTTTGATTTTATTAGGAAAAATGTTAATTGGTTAGTGATTAATAAAAAGAATAACGATTAATTAATTAAAGGAACATAATACAAATAGAGAGAAAGTTTAGGAGTATACGAGCCTGATTGGAGGGGTGAAACAGCTATTGGCGTCATGTGTAAACTGTTTTGTTTTGGCCATTTATGTTTTGGCTTTTGGCCATTTGTGTTCTGGCTTTTGGCCATTTGTGTTCTGGCCTCAACGTTCCTTAACCTTCTCAGGATGTCTGTCTCGCTATGTATTAGTGTCATGTGTAAACTGTTCTGTTTTGGCCATTTGGCTTTTGGCTTTTGGCCATTTGTGTTTTGGCCTCAACGTTCCTTAATGAACCTGCATGGGATCCTGTCTAAATCTGCAGTGTTGAATCTCATAAACACATTAAATAAATTACTATATATCGTAAAATACAAATAAAGCCAATATATGAAGAAATTTAATGTTTAGGCCAATATGACATGTATGAATGATTATACTCTTTTGATCATGGAGATCAATTCAACCTTACCCTTACTGGAAAAGTAGTGACATGAATGCTTTTATGCCCTTTTGATCATGGAGATCAAGCCAGCCTTACCCTTACTGAAGAAGTAGTGAGATGTTGGTTTGTAACTGAGATGACTTGTTTGTAGTGAGATGTTGGTTTGTAACTGGGATGACTTGTTTGTAGTGAGAGAGGAATTTGTAATAAGGATTTCAAGGTTTTAGGGTTCTTGAAAGAATTTGATATTCTGACAGTGTTGTGGCAAGGTTTTTTTCTCTCCTTGTTTGTGTGAAAAGAATGTGATTATATAATGGAAATTAAGGTAAAGAAAATGGGTTTTGAATGTGCAATTGGGCCTCCAATGTTCACTTAAGTTCATCACTTTCCAGGCTAAATCGCAGGGACTTAAGTGCAATTTTTGAATTTGAAATGTGAAAACAAAATGTAGCCGATATCGAGAACTAACTCCTATCCGAAAATCGGCTCAATCAGATAAACGGTGAATTAGTTATGAATTTTTGAAGTTTCAGCTCAAACAAACTTATTTTGGGCTCCAGTGTCGACTCTGACACGTTCTTCAATAAAAAACTGGTATTGATCGGAGTATAATCCGGTCTCGACTTTTGAAGCAAAGTTGTAGATCTATGAGTCAGTGACCTTGTGTAAAAATATGAGCCCAATCCGATAAAAATTGACCGAGTTATGAATTTTCGAAGTTTCGGCCCAGATAAAATAATATTCAGCATTCAGGATTTTCAGCGTGTCACGCACTTTGAGCAAAAAACGAAGGCCTTTTGAATACCGTTTGAACTCAATACCTTCTGTGGAAATGTAGCCCACTCAATTTGTGAAATTTTGGCACTGGAACCAGCTCGATACGATGAAAATCGACCAAGTTATGATTTTCTGAACATGACGCAAATAAACTTCTGTCACAAATTTTCTGTACGAAAATACTTGATAAATCCACATTTTTGAAGACCTTCTGATCGAAATTGGCTTCCATCCGTGAGAGATGAAAACGTATATAATGTCAAGACGGAATTTTGGCCACCGGAACGGGTTTAAAACGAGCCACGATCTTCAAGTTATGAATTTTTTAGCGCGTAAAAACTACACTTTCAGCACACTTTTTCACCATATTTCTTCAAGAAAACTCACACATTCAGACACCTTCTTTAAAGAATTGACTCTTGAGCCGAACCTGAATTTGAGAATACGTTATCAGAGATATCTTGGCAAAAGAACACCTGAATATGACGCGCCGGGTTGGACTTGTGAATTTTTCTTGAAATGTTTTGAGAAATATGGGAGGGTAAATTTTGGGGTACAACAGTTGTATATATTGTAAATTTTGTACATTGAACTTTTGTAGGAGTATTATTTTTCTAATTCTTTTGTTGTTATTTGCATTCAAGTTTTGGTCTGGTAAATTGTAGAATATTGAGGTGATTTGTCAAGTTTGATCGTTTCGACTTGCAAATGTGTGGTAATGATTTTGTTAAAGTTTTGTACATATTCGAGGTATGTGTTTATCGCTTTCTATACTTTAGCATATTCATGATACTTAGACTTTTTACAATTTTTATGCCATTCATTCTTTTGTATACTTGTTCATTTGTGAATCACTTTAGTTCCTACCCTTTTTATGAGGTAGCTTTCCATTGTTCACATATGCTAGAGACTACAATTCTTATTTTAACTGGATTTTATTATGCTTAATCTTTTGTTTGTGTTGATTGTATGAAAGCTTGAACATGATCAAGGCATTTTTTTGTTTCATTTTAAGCACAACTATCTTGGCCAAATAAGTCAATTCACGTTGTGAGTGTGTGAACATTTGTAACCCCTTTAAGCCTTTTGTCACTATCCATGTTGTATTTGCTAAATGCTTGTCTATGAGTGTTTAGTTTCCCTTTTTTCATGGATGTTGATTCGTTGTTTTCTTGAACCCTCAACCATTGTTTTGATTTGAATTTTTACCTTACCTTAGAAAATAGGGAGTATTCACTTTAATGTATGGTTGAATTCAAGTTGAGGAGAAAAATGATTGTGTATTTATTGGTTAGTTGCTATGAGGTTGAAAAGAAAAAGAAAAGAAAAGAAAAGAAAAAGTGAAAAAGAAAAGATAGAAAAAGAAAAGAAAAAAAAAGTGAAAAAGAAAAGAAAAAAAAAAGTGAGAAAGAAAAGATAGAAAAAGAAAAGAAAAGAAAAAAAAGTGAAAAATAAAAGATAGAAAAAGAAAGGAAAAAAATAGAAAAACTTTGAAAAAGAAAAACAAAAAGAGTATAGAATAATGTTGTGTTGAATAAGTAATGTGTGTTGGTTTGAAATTTGGGATGAAGAAGAAGTTTGATTGAAATTTATGGTTTAAAACTTTGTGGAAGTAATTACTCCCTTAGGTTTAGGCAAGTTTTTGTTTGGATTAGCTTTAGGAATTATCACTTGTTTGTTAACCAAACCACATTACAATCTTGAAAATCCTTTGAGATTCCTACTTTTATATTTTCAATGTAAATTTTTAGATGAATGCATAATTTAGTCTATTATTTGCAAGATTGTTGGATGAGTGAAAATACCCCATTTTTGTGTGTTTTTCATCTACCGATGATTGTGTTTGCTAGGTGTGATTCTTTTGTGAACTAGTACTTTTTTAAGAATGTTTTGCATAATTTTTGTATTTAGTATTTGTTTCGTGTTTATGTTATAGTCGTAGTTTAGTGGTAAGTGTTTACTTTGTGTGTATTATTTTTCATTTGAACCATTGCATTTGTTTTCTATTTTCAAAATCTGTTGATTCGTGATTCTTTGATTTATCATTCTTTGTTCTTAAGGTTATTTGACTTTGTTTGAGGACAAACAATGATTCGTGTTGGGGAGAGTTTGATAAGTGCAAAAGTATAGTTATTTTGTATATACTTTTTATTGCACTTATCGACTCTTTATTGTTAATATCGTTGAATAAACCTGGCTTTTGTGTAAATACGTTTAGTTTGTGTTTATATGCGTTTTCGTGTATAAAGTGTATCGTTTGATAGTTTTCCATTCATTTTATAAGTATTGATGCGTATTTGATGAATGAGCAATAAAGTATCGAAGACACGGCTTCAAACACACGATTTTGAGCAAATCATCAACAGATAAGCCTCAAAATCAAAGAATAAAAAAACATCAATTTGGTTTATATTTTATCATTATTAGAAAGATCATTGAATAATCTTTCCAACGCTTCGAACTAGGTGCGAATCAGAGTTACAGTTCAAAAGTTATGGCCGAAATAGTGGAGAATGTTGTGCTGGTTTTTCAACATTCTGTCATCCGTCGTTGGGCGATGCTAGGCGAGCTGTAGCGTGGGAAAAACGTTGTTTTAGTCGTCGGACGATGCTTTTTGGTCGTCAGGCGATACTGGACAGTAAAAAATATGTATTTAGGTGTAAAAACAAATTATTTGGGTATGATTTTGGGTATTTTTGATCCCAACTCCATCAACCTTTATTTTTGGATAGAATTAGCTTAGAAAACAACATTGAAGCTTGCACACGGATGATCCGGAGTGGATTGCTCATCAATCGGCGCTGACAAACCGGTAGATTTATGGTTTATTTCTCTTCCTCTCTGTGTATTATTTATGTGTTGAGTTTGTACATGTATTTACCCTAAACTTATGTATATTTGTCTCCCATGACGTTATATTAAACCTGCTTTACAAATATTTGTCGATTATTATCTTAGATTTTTGCTCTATGTTAGGGATTTGAGTTGTTATAGACATATACAACTTAGATTCTTATCTAGGATGATTATCTGTTAGTTTTTGAACTCTAGAGATAGATTTAGAGCTGACATTTACTTGGGTATCAGAGCTTAATGCCTTTGTGTAGTTGTGTTGTACTGAGAGATCGTCAGTATGATTACATAGTTGTCTTATGTGTTGTTGAGGAGGTAGAGAGATCATTTCCTTGGTGATATAGTCAGTCTCTCAATTTGGGTTAGAAATGACTTAGGTTATGAGTGATACGTAGTGACATTGATGAATATTATTAGGTTGAATGTAACTGGTCGATAGATTTAAGTCTGTGATGAGTAGATTATATGCACGCTTGATAAGTTCTTCCTTAGTTTTTAATTTTGTTTACATTTATTTTCTGTCGATAACATTTTCTTTACAAACCCATTTATCCCCAAACTCATTAACGAGAGATTTATCGAATGGAAATTCAATAACCAATCTCTGTGGACACGATAAATTCCAGGATAAACATTTTCAAAACTTTTGTTGCTTTTTACTACATTGCTTCCAACACACATAACTCTTTCAAGAGCTTTCATCTTTTCCGATAACCCGAAGGTGGTGGCGGTTAATTACATAAGTTTAGTTTTTTTTTTTAAATTGGGACCTATTTATATTTTAATTCTTATTAAAATCTGCAAACTTTTGTGTTAGGATCCTATAGCAATTGAATTTTGTAAACAACACTTCTCGTTAAACTTTGCAATATATCAATTCAATATAGTTTGTAACTTTTTGTTATTATCTTTGAACCATCTAAACATAATCGTGAATTGTAGTATAATTGCATTTGTGATTTCTTCCAAGATAAGCATAACGTCTCTATTTTCGTAAATCACTTTCGGCAACACAAACTCTGAATTTCATTTTGAAAACCTTGAGAAACAGTTTTGAAAATTGGACAAATTTTTTAAGGGTCTATTCACCCCTCTAGACCATTTCTCTACTACATATTCTCACTAAATGTTAAATAACTAGGACTTGAGACCAAAATGAATTTCTAATAAATAATGACAATGTGAATCACTAAGAAGCATTCCTCAGACCATGCATACGTGAGACTAAGTAAAATAAATAATGTTAATTTATTGTATTAAACTGACCTTTTTAAAAAATGACTATATTCTTATGTCATATACTATGTTTCAATGCACTTTTTAGTAAAATCAGCATTTATTTTAGATTTTGTTGGAGAGTTTGGAGAAAAAGAAAAGGGACAACTTTGGAAAAAAGAAATGGTTGAGTAGAAAAATTGAGAGATTTGATTGGATAAGATTTTGAAGGGTTTAATTTTATTCATAATTCAAAATTCTTGTGGTTTAGAAGAATTCAAAAATTATATTAGAGGATAATTTTAAAAGGTTTTGGAGGGCTTATATAAACTCTTTAAATATAATTTATTTTTTTATAACATTATTAATAATCTCTCCTAGGTTAGCTTTGTTATACATAACTGGCCCCAAACCCGAATAAAATAAGAGGATTGTGTTAGGAAGCCGACAACCAACATAAAATTTGTCAAATTTTTATAACATAGATCAACTACGAAATAATGTGAATACTAGATCGTTTCCCGTAAGCAAAGCACAATATGTCTCAAGTATAATTTCAAAAGAGCAAGGGTCCATGTATCACCGCCCAGATGTAGTGAAAAATAAGCAAGTATTCCCATATTTTTGTTAATGGGTGTGGACAAATAAGTTAGTTTATGAGAGAAGGAAATTTTTTTGGATCATGGAATATAGGTACATTTACTATAAAATCTATGAAAATAGTGGACATTATGGTTAGGAGGAAGACCAATTTTATGTGTCTACAAAAAATTAAATGGACAAGTGAAAAAGCGAAAGAATTAGACAACTCGAGATTTAAGCTTTGGTACACAGAAAAGGTTAGATTGAGAAACAAATAGAGATTAATGTGTACAAGGAGTGGAAGAAGAATATTGTGGATGTAAAAAGAGTAGGAGATTGAATCGTAGCCTTGAAATTTGTAGTAGAACAAGACACCTTTAATGTTATTAGAGCTTACACACCTCAGGTTGGGTCAGCAGAACACCTTAAGGTAAAATTTTAGGAGAATTTAGAAGGTTTACTGCAGGATATACCCCAAGGAGATAAGTTTTTACTAGGAGAGGATCTCAATGGACATTTAGGTAACATATCAAAAGGTTTTGAGAGTGTGCATGAGGGGTTTGACCTAGGGGGTGAATATGAAGGGTGAGTCCATTTTGGAGTTTTAGTTGGCTTTGGATCTTACTATAGAAAATACACAGTTTAGGAAATGAGATGAACATATTATTACATATAAAAGTGGGGTGATATGTTCACAGATAGATTTCTTTCTTATCAGAAAGTCAGATAGGAAGATTTGTTTGGACTGTAAAGTTGTTCCAGGAGAGAGTTTGACTACCCAACTTAGAGTTTTGGTTATGTATGTAAGAATTAATGGGAGAGGAAAAAGATGAAGTTGTACGGTAGTGTCATAAATCAAGTGGTAGCATTTGAACGGTGAAAACTAGGAATTTTCCAAGAGAAGATCTTGGAGGGTTTGGACAACCACAAGGAAGTGAAAATGATATGTGGAATAAGATGGCCCAAGATATTAGAAAAGTGACTAAAGAGATGTTAGGTGAATCAATAGGTTTTTTTACCTAGGGGTAAAGAATCATGATGGTGGAATGAAAGTGTCGAGAGTAAATTTAAAGTAAAAAAGACCATTCTAAAGAGTGGTCTAAGTGTAAGAATGTCGAAACTTGGGAAAAGTAAAAAAAACTAAGAATAAGACCTAGAAAACAGTGAGTGAAGCAATAACCAAAGATGTTGACAAATTAAACCAATGTCTAGGAATCAAGAAGGGAGAAAAATTTATATATAGACTTAATAATGGAAGAGAAAGAAAGACTAGTGATTTGGATCAAGTGAAGCGTGTTAAAGATGAAGAAGGAAAAATCTTGGTCCAGGAAAAAATATTAATGATATGTGAAAGATGTATTTCTACAATTTATTTAATGAAGAATATGATATCTCATAAGACTCTAGCAGACTCAACATTATAGAATATGATCATAACTATAATTACTACCATTGGATTCAGAAACATGAGGTAAAGGAAGCGTTGAAAAGAATGAGTAATAGTAAAGCGATCAGGCCAAACAACATGACTATTAAAGGTATTATGTATTGGTTTATAAGAGATTATGTCAACATAGATGTTTGGTCTCATTGTTGGGTTGAACCAAGTATAGAGTTAATATATATTACTCCCTCCGTCCCAAAATAAGTGTCACATTTAGAAAATACTTGTCACTTTAGATTACAAATACAATTTTCTGTTTAATCTTCCAATTGTACCCTATAATAAATACTTTTAATTTATTATTTTCTCACTTAACATTAATGCTAAGTTGAATACACCAATAGTTAATCAGGATAATATGGTAAAGTCACTATTCTCTCTTTCATTTATTTTTGTTTCTTAATCTATGTGAAATGGTCAATTGCGATAAATAATATGGGATGGAGGGAGTAATAAGATGGTGTAAATACAACTTCTTATCATAATTAGAGCATTTACTGGATCAAAATGGTCAATGAAATGTGGATATTTTAAAGCATATGTTTCATCAAAATATGGTAACTTAAATTCTAGCCATTCTCCCTCCGATGGTAATAGTGGAAGAGCTATTTGTTGTTGGCCAAGCGATAAAAAAGACGAATATATTGTTTCATTGTTATAAATAAATGTGTAATTTTTGTAGGCAAAATGGTAAGGATAGTTGGAGGTTCCTATGGAAGCTTAAAGTACTTGAATGAATAAGGGTTTTTATTTGGTTGGTGTATCATGATAGGATAATGACCAATAAGAGGAAAAATAAAATACAACTAGGAGGATCTTTTTGTAGTTGCCGTGGAACAGAGGCAGAATCCATTATACATGTCTGTCTTTTGGCCTTTTCTATTTGGACTAATGTGGTTAAGTTGGATATGAGGGACTCTTTTTTCACTAGTAATATTAAAGACTGGGTGAACACTAATTTGTATTTGGATTTTGGTATTGGTGGATATCTGTTATGGATGAAACTTTGGACAACATATTGCCATACACTTTGGATATGGAGGAATAAGGAAGAACATGATTTGAATTTTTTGAGACCTATAATTTAGTGGCGACATGTTACTAAAGTTGCTCATGAGTATTTTTAGACAGCGGGGCTGCATGGTAAGTAAGATAGAGTTGGCTCAAGAGACTAAGCAAATAAGGCGGACTCCTCCTCCTTCAGGTTGGGTGAGATTGAGCACATACAAGGCTAGTAAGAATTTCTTGATAGCTGAATGTAATGGTCTTTTAAGAGGTTGTACAAGTGAGTGACTTGAAAGCTTCACAAGATATTTGGGTTCTTGTGATGCATATATCATTGAATTTTGGGGTGTGTTAGAAGGATTAAGACTAGCAAAAAGCTTAAATTTTAAGCTATTGAGCGTCACATAGGTTCCAAAATAATTGTTCAAAATCTAATGAGATTCACATAGATTCCAAAGTAGTTGTTCAAAATATTTTAGATTATGGACAATGTAGTATAATTGGAATGCGATAGGTACATCAAATTTGATAGTTGCTCAAACTGAATTAGGGGGTGCGTGTTTGTCATATTTAATGTATGCTGAATACTTGTGCAAATATATTTGCCAACATGGGATGTGATCTTTATCCTAACTTGATGCTTTGTAAACGAGTTCCTACTAAAAATTCTCTTTTTTTATTAGCTAATTTTATTGGAGACTCTACTCTTAAGTTGATTGCTATGTAATATCCTTTCTTTGAGTTTCGATCCTCTTTTCTTAAAAAAAGAAAAGAAATAATTGAGTTATCGAGTTTCTTCTCTCTAATGAGACCACTATTTACTATCATGTCACAAATATGATAAGAAAATGATAAAACATATGACATAAATATATTGTTTGTTGGTCCTTCATTACAACTCACTTGGTAGCTATAAAAACACATAGAGAATCCTCATTTTTCCATACTTAAGATTTTTTAATCTAGTCCTAAGCTATTTTAAAAAAAAAGTATTATATGTTTGAGTGATTCATTACTCAAATGTGACAAATTACCTTCATAATTTTTTTGGATAGTATAGTACAAGTTAATTACTAATAAGCACGCTGAGAGACATAGAGAGACATGTGTTTTAACATCAGAACAAAAGTATATGAGCCTTACGTCATGTAATCAAGATCAAGCATGTGTGAAACCCCAGAGCTGCACATATTAGAAATATATAGTGAGTTTATAAAGATTAATCACTTATTTACTACGAACATATATAACCTAAGTAAATGGTATAACATTACCTCAACATTCTTTAATTCAAACTCTGGAGAATGAGCCAAACATCGATTTCCAAATGTTTCACAGGGTCCACTAGTTCCAGTTAACCTTTTCAATAATACATTCAAGAAAAGTTACGATTCAATTATAGTAGTGGCACTTAGAAAAATGTTACTATTAAAATACTTACAAATCTCCATCTAAGCGTAAAGCAAAACCACCGCCACCACCAATTGCAAGTGAATCATTGGAACATAAGTAATAGTATCTATTGACACCTGCAATTAAACATATACAATTAGGACATTTAATAGAAACTAAAAAGGAAAAAGTTTTTGTAAACAATCGCTTGTTTTGTTCCTTCCATTTCTAAATTATGAATTACAATGAGGAGCTTAAATTCAATCATGGATTAGACACTACTAGGATTGAACCATTCCAGACATTGATGTTGGACCTTTGAATTTTAATTGTTGCTAAAGTTAAGATACATAATACATGAGGTGATAAAGACTCAATCAATTACCAAATTTTAGACTAGTTGACTCTATTTTTAATTTATTTTATAGCGATAAAATAAAACACTTACAATTAAAGTCTACATTTTTTTATTTCTAAATAAATAAGATATAATATATAAATAAATAAGAATTAAAAATAAGTATGGAAGAACGAGAACAACACAATAAATGCTCAACTATCTAAATAACAAAACACCAAATTAAAAAGTAAAAAATAAAATAAAAAAATTCCAACAAATCCTTCGATAAAAAGCAAATAAAAAAGACAAGAAGAGATCGTCATAAATCTTTTAATAAGAAAATTAACGGTTCACACGCATTATATGATTCACTATCCACTTTGAAAAAATACAGAAAGCAACAAAAGTGTTCCTAACGCATCATTTTCACGATCAAAAAATAATTACGTCATTCCTTTCCTAATTGATAAACGGGAAGATTGAAAAGATAAACTCATAATGAGATTTTTAAAGGGCCATGCCACAAAATTCTAGACCAATGTTAGAACATGCCTAACTCTCGATCTATATCAAAGGGACCTCACTATATCTAAAAGAGACTCAAGATATCTAAACAAAACTAACTCCTAACCAAGCCACCTAAACACGTTATGCTAAATAAAAACTCTGATATCATACGAGACAAAAAGGCGCGTAGAAGACTCAGAATAACCTTGACACATCACACAAATATTATCATCAGGGACATGGTCTAAGATGACCCGATAGCTAAAAAGATTAATCGCTATAGGAATTCTATCTCTAAAAAATTGTCGGGAGAAGACGATAACTTTAATCAATGCCAAACTTTTCCAAATAAGAAACAAATCTATACCAATACTAAGAGAAATACTTTCTAGATATAAATCAGAGCCTAAAAAAAATTATAAGTCACATTAACAATATACAAAACAGCTGAGTCATGCATCCATAACCACCTATATTGACATCTGTAGAGAATCTAAAATCCTCATTAGTAGTCAACAAATTGGCTACATGCTCAAGTTCTCTAACAAAACAACTCTCCCATGCCTCCTCTTAAGACCCATGATCAACCACCATTAACATTGTTTCCCAATTCTTTCACTTTTCTAGTGCATTGAGACAAAATTTGATAAAGTTTTTATTTTACTGTCTCTCTCATCATTTCTTTCTCTCTTTTTCATCTTTTCTACTTTATTCTTTCTCCTTTCATTTCTTTTTAAGTATCACTTTTATAAATAAAAAATTATTTCTTTTTAATTGTCATTTTCAAATTTCAATATAATAATAATTATACTTTTGCCAAAATTACTCCCAACTACTTATTATATGGAGATAAAAAAATACATCAAAATAATTAAAAATTAAAAATATTATAGACAAAAGAAAAATCATAACATAAAAAATAACAATAAGTATAACCTTTCTTGATATATATAAAAAGTTAATATGCGAGAATTAAAAAAAAAAAACTGAGTAATTTTTAGTTTCTTACTCTTTTCACTCACAAAATCACATAATCAACATAGGTGATCCAAATCCCTTATGACGACAAAACAACCATCAATTATACTATATCTTGACTTTTTGTGATACATTTTTATACGTTGACTTTAATTGCATTGTTCCATGTTATCGAAAGTAGTTCGATGCTACTATTTTTCTAACCCTATGATTCCTAAGAGAATAAGGTTCTTTTAATTTGAAGTCTGACTTAGAGGCTAATAATTATTTCAACTATGATTTAATTTAAATTCAAATTCTTCAGAATAATTTAAACATAATCACATTGTTCATTATTGTTACTAGTTAAATTATAAAAACACTGTATCTAAATTGAAAAAATATATTAAACTTTTTCGTTTGTAAAAAAAACTATCATTCTTAAGAACTTTCATTGGTCGAAAAAGAATTATAAATGTGAATAGTGTTGGAAAGATTCACATTGTTTAAAAAAATGAACATTTAAATATTTATAAGTGGAAAAATTTATACATCTATCACCTTAAATTTTTTGATGAATATATGATGTGTCTATCACAAAAATATATTACAAAAAAAAAAATTCTTAAGAATAAATACTCCTCATTTAACACCCTAAATTATACTAATAAATAATATCATGAACTAATTTATTTGTATCGAAATACAAACATACCTAAAAGAAATAATTTGTGAATAAACTCACATTTAAAGTGGTACGAGAACTTACATATCTATTATTTTAAAATTTTATAAGTGTTAACACCGTTTACTATGAATTTCTATAATACTTCATTTTCTTGTCTTCATTTTAATTAAATCTTTCAATAAGATATGCATGTGTACACTCTTATCAAAGTCAAAATTTTTTAAAAAAAAGTGTTTGCACAATAATGAATTAAAACCCTTACCAGTAGGTAGAAAAATCCTTGGATGACCATATACATTTGTAAACACAAAAGTTTGGTGTGTCCCCTGTTACCAACAAATAAAAGAAAAACCTATACTTTAATATATACAAACTATATGTGAAAATGTGAAAAAAAATAGTATTAAAAGATAAAGGTAACATACTTGATATTTAGGCCTTGTTGTTGGTATTAAGGGGCAATCAAGCAATGCACCAAACACAGCTCCTTGCATATCTCCAGCAACCTGTGTTTTGTCAAAAAGAATTCAAACTAATAAAATAAATATTTATATTATTATATGTTTGAAGCATATATTAAATAAAAATATTTATTATTTTATCATTTATTGCGCTTGGTATAGATTTGATAGTGGTACAATAAGATGTGTATTGTATTGAAATTACAAAAATTCTTAAAAAGAATTAAATAAATAAATAAATATTATATTGAATTGAATTTTAAATATTGATAAATTAAAAAAAAATTTAAATGTCCATTAACAATACTAAATAAATAATTTCAAATTTTTATGAGGAAATAACATAACTATTAATTCAATAAAATTATAAAATAATAATACTGTTCATATTTTAATAATAATATATATATATATTAAGCACGTCAACATACCAGCAGAGCAGGGGTAGTAATTTGAGCAGTTTTGCGAATCATTGTACGTAGTGATATTCCATGTTTCAAAGTACTGCAAAATAGTCAAACAAATGAATTTTTAATTAATAATATATTATTGCAAAAAAAAAAAACTCACAGTATTATTCAATGTACAAAAGTATAAAAAAAAATTACCTATAGAGTAACACCTTCTTACAGCCTTGTAATAACTTTGGAAGACATGATTCAAAGAAATTATTCAACTCAAGAGAAATAAAGCAAGAATCATCAATGAGCTTAAGTGGAGAATATTGCTCATCAATATTTACTTCTTCAAGATCTTCATCAATAATTTCATTTTTCAATAAATTCATTCTATTAACATCATCATTTTTCTTTAACAGATTATCATCCCAGCAAATTTGATTATATTTGAGTCTAGCAAAAACTGATTTCAGATAGTTTTTCTTGGATGAACCAAAGTTAAACAAAGAAATGATATCAGATAAACATGAAAACAATGATGCTCCCTCTCTGAATTTTTGCCCAACCTACACAAATAAAATCAATGTGTCAAACAAAAAATTTAAAAAATTAAAATAAATCAACAAAACTACAATAATATAAAATTAATAAATTCACTTTTCACAAAATATTAGAAAGACAGCTAAAATCATAAAAGCAAATGTTTTTTTCTTTATACTCTACTTTAAATAAAAATTTGACTGACATTTTTGACCGATATTAATCAAATATAAGAATAAATTAGAAAATAAATAATGACTTATAAATAAAATAGTGAAAATAAATTTTTATTATGATTATTAGATCTAATATACAAATTATCCTACTAATTTCAATTTTTAAGCGGATTATACAAAACATGACAATCGATTAATACATAATGACGAGTTAGATATAACGATCAGACAAATTTTTTTGTCATATGTAAGAGAAAAAAGAGGAAAGAAAAAACACTACCTTGAGAGGGGAGTTATAAGAACTGCAGTAGACATGAGAAAATTTGAGAACTTTCAAATTATACATCTTTTATTGAAATTGAAATGAATCTTCTTTGGCTTCACAATGAGTTTAAATAAAGTACGTTACGATCGAAAGGGTAATTGGATAAGAACAAAAAAAAAATCATACGTAACTATAAGGTAGATAATCTCTTGTGTGCAAATGTTTTTTGGTATATTGTGATAAGAGTTGAGAAAATAATAGGACTTATACTTATCATAATTTTACTAAACTTTCCAACAATATGATTTATTTAACTTATCCCTTTTAATGCCAAAATATTTAAGGTAAGTTATCTTTTTTTTTGATAAATGAAAAATATATAGCAAAGAAAGATTGGAGCACAAAAAGGTAAGTTATCTGAAATATACTATATTCATTGATTTTTATAAACTTTTTAATACAATGAACAAAGGAAATATGTACTAAGGTTATTTTGTGTGAGTATTATCTATTACGTATAATGTATACTTTCATTGTTGCCTTAACTTGTCATGACATGAAAAATAGAAGTTATTTTAAAAAGAAAAATAAAAGGAAAAGAGAAATAATCTCTTTTTTTTTTTATTGTGAGAATGAGTTTAAATAAATTGTTTTTTATTGTTACTTCTTATTTTATATATACATAATTTACTATTATTTTTATCATGTCAAACAATATATCAAGTTTCAATAAATTTAAAAATATCTCATATATATATATATATATATATATATATATATATATATATATATATATATATATATATATATATATATATATATATATATATATATATATATATATATATATATATATATATATATATATATATATATATATATATATATATATATATATATATATATATATATATATATATATATATATATATATATATATATATATATATATATATATATATATATATATATATATATATATATATATATATATATATATATATATATATATATATATATATATATATATATATATATATATATATATATATATATATATATATATATATATATATATATATATATATATATATATATATATATATATATATATATATATATATATAAACAAACTAAGTCAAAGTTTCAATAACATAACAAATCAAATATTTATTTGAATTTATTATAATCACAGTATTTTTAATAATTGTTTGACTTAAACCAAATTAAACTTTATATATATCAAGTTAAATCATGACTAATAATTAAATACAATATTTGATACTGAAAAAGGATTATCAGTTGAAATTATCTCTCACATTGTTGCAATTGAGATTAATAATGTATTTATTTTTAAATGATAAGTTATTTATAAAACGTGAAAATTATCGTATACATAAATTTCTTTAAAATTGTAAAGATAAAAAACATAAAATTCATGTTATATCGTTATTTTTTTAATGTAAAATTTGAAAAGAGGATAAAAAAGGTTTTATTATTCGTCTATTTTATAAACAGATTAGAAAATCTTTAGTTTTCGATTATATATTCAACTTGCTTAAAAAAAAATTTAAAGATGGAAATTTTAAGTATCATAGCATTAAAATAAAATAGAATGATCATTAATTTTCAAATACAAAAAGTTGAGAAGGAAAATCAAAAGTATTTGAATTTGATATATGTGTAAAACTCAAATGAAATATGTGTATAACTATCCTGTTTAGACTGTTAATATTGTTACTGAAACATAAATATAATAGTATATAATTACATGAATATGTAATATTCACATACGTATACATCAAGTATATTAAAAAATGCATCATGTATGAATACTCTAGATACAAAGTATGCATCGGAAAGTACAAAATAAGATGGGTAATTTTTTGGCTCCTTAGATCTTTTGCATCTTCCATCACTCAATATCTGTTTATCTGAAAACTAAACAACGAGAATAGAGTGAGTTGCTACATCTCGTAACCTATTTTATTCATGGACTTATTTTCTTTACTTTGCATAATACGATCATGCAAGTTTTGGGAATTTGAGATCTAATTGATCTCACATAGTGTGTAAATATCATAATTTGGTTCACGTAAACTATTGTCTGCCTCTGGAGATCACATGATATATGTGACATCTTTTCCCGGCCATAATTTATCACACAAGTTTTGACACATATATCATAAATTCTCTACTAAGCGAGGAACGTCTCTCCCAGACCAGTGCCTCTCATCTAGTCCCGGTCACAGGTCATGAACTACCTTACCTAAATGGAACATATCTCCTCGACCGCTGCCTCTCATTTGGTTTTGGACATGGGTCACAAAAGTTCATTCTATATACATTGTCCTTCCTCGGTCATCGTTTATCGTAAGCTTGAATTCAGGTCACAAACTCTAATTAAATCTCTCCCATTTATGGTCACAATTTCTAAGCATCCATGAAGCCTTGATATTCCCCACACGAGTTTAAACTTGGTTTCCTTTGAAAACGACCATTCACTACACGTACCAACTAAGGTACAATTTCATATTCGAACATCATATCTCTAGGTGAACTCTATCAACCTAAGGTTTCCTCACATTTCATTGTACATTGCTCTTTATCTAACTAGGAATTTATCATTTTATTAGAAACCATTTTAGATCATTAAATCAATTCTCAATGAATCTCATGCTATTTCTGAATAACTAAGCCAAGGAGTGTCATACTCAATCATAGAGAAAGGCCATAATATTAATTGTTCCATTAAGATTTTACTCATTCAATTCTTCAACTTGGAAAATTTTGAATGTCAAACCCTACTTTTCAATCACACACACTCTCCTTAATAATTTCTATTGCTTATCACACATGATTATCAAGATTTTATAGTTCAATAAACCACATTTGATCTCTCATGTCGTCACAAGATAAGGATTATCTAAACCAACTAGGGTTTCACACACATATGCCTAGAATCAATGAGTTTTTAAATATTTTCCGTCATTTTCTTAGACAACATTTGTACACCTCTAAGCATAATACATATTACGCAAGTTGTGTACCAATTAGGGTTTAAGAGGATACAATAAGAAATACAAGCATCATTTTATTTTATCATAGGGTAGATCTTTGAACTAGCTTTCCAATACATTTGACCGCGTCCCAATCAGAATTACGAAACTCATTTTATGATATTTTCATGGTGCATAATCAATTACATAAAACATGTAACAATTACACACCGGTTCTTCCTTGTTTTGACCAATTTTTAAAGATGGTAATTGATTACATACAAAGTTTAATCGATTAAACCCATGCTAAAAATCAATTTCTCATGTGTTTACCAATCTTAACCTAATGAGATCCTGTATTAATATATGATAAGGATTAACAACACTTCAAACAAACATGCAAGTACAAATTCACACACATTTAAAGTGAAAGAGTTCTCATGAATCATCCATACAAAATCGATTAAAAAATAATAATAATTTAACTTAATTTTTTTATAAAATATTTTTTAGTTATAGCATCATTTTATTATTATGACTTTGTTTTTATATCAGAATTCAAAAAATAACTTAAATTTAATGTTATTTCTTTTAAAAAATAATTTTAAAACATGTGTTTTTATGTTATGTTGATTATATTAAAATATTTAAGTTATTGAATGTCAAAATTACTATTTTAATTTATAAATAATAAGTTATATTTTTAAAATATAGCGGAAAAACTGATAAAATATAAGGTAATTAATACTAATAATTTATTTAAAATTAAACAAACAATAATACACGTGCTATAAGCCCTAGTAACATAATTCCAAAAAATATGGTTTGAGATATTTTAGGGATCGCAGAGACTTTGTTTCTGTATCATTTCAAAATTTTCTCACTCACATTGTTTCGAGATATTTCACAACTTACACTCTTCTTCTTTTCACATATAGAAATAAATCACACACTCCGTTCACTATTTCATCCAAAATAGAAAAGTTAGCATTCGGCAGCATTGTGATATGTGAGTGAAATTGAGAGAGATGAAAAAAAGAATAATGTTTCGTTCTGCTAACAGGTGGTCAGAGACTGAGATGGATGTCGCTGAAATCCTTTGTGACTTATACCGTATTTTATTGTTGAGCAGTATTCCATTCAGTTGGATATGCAAAAGAAAGAGATCATCCATTCAAAACAACACTTCTCCTTTTCCAAACAAGCGGCTCTGTACTTTTTATCACCTCATTCTCAAAGGCGGAGCTTCAAATCCTGCAAATCCTCTTCCGTTTCCAACCACTGAATCAGATGAGAAAACCAAATATGCAGAAAACAACATTTCTCTAATGAGATTCACATAGATTCTAAAGTAGTTGTTTAAAATATTTTAGATTATGGACAATGTAGTATAATTGGAATGTGATAGGTAAATCAAATTTGATAGTTGCTCAAACTGAATTAGGGGGTGCGTGTTTGTCATATTTAATGTATGTTGAATACTTGTGCAAATATATTTTCCAACATGGGATGTGATCTTTATCCTAACTTGATGCTTTGTAAACGAGTTCCTACTAAAATTTCTCTTTTTTTATTAGCTAATTTTATTGGAGACTCTACTCTTAAGTTGATTGCTATGCAATATCCTTTCTTTGAGTTTCGATCCTCTTTTCTTAAAAAAAGAAAAGAAATAATTGAGTTATCGAGTTTCTTCCCTCTAATGAGACCACTATTTACTACCATGTCACAAATATGATAAGAAAGTGATAAAACATATGACATAAATATATTTTCCGTTGGTCCTTCATTACAACTCACTTGGTAGCTATAAAAACACATAGAGAATCCTCACTTTTCCACACTTAGGATTTTTTAATCTAGTCCTAAGCTATTTTTTTAAAAAAGTATTATATGTTTGAGTGATTCATTACTCAAATGTGACAAATTACCTTCATAGTTTTTTTGGATAGTATAGTACAAGTTAATTACTAATAAGCACATTGAGAGACATAGAGAGACATGTGTTTGAACATCAGAACAAAAGTATATGAGCCTTACGTCATGTAATCAAGATCAAACATGTGTGAAACCCCAGAGCTGCACATATTAGAAATATATAGTGAGTTTATAAAGATTAATCACTTATTTACTACAGACATATATAACCTAAGTAAATGGTATAACATTACCTCAACATTCTTTAATTCAAACTCTGGAGAATGAGCCAAACATCGATTTTCAAATGTTTCACAGGGTCCACTAGTTCCATTTAACCTTTTCAATGATACATCAAGTATATTAAAAAATGCATCATGTATGAATACTCCATATACAAAGTATGCATCGGAAAATACAAAATAAGATGGGTAATTTTTTGGCTCCTTAGATCTTTTGCATTTTCCATCACTCAATATACGTTTATCTGAAAACTAAACGAGAATAGAGTGAGTTGCTACATCTCGTAACCTATTTTATTCATGGACTTATTTTCTTTACTTTGCATAATACGATCATGCAAGTTTTGGGAATTTGAGATCTAATCGATCTCACATAGTGTGTAAATATCATAATTTGGTTCACGTAAACTATTGTTTTCCTCTGGAGATCACATGATATATGTGACATCTTTCCCCGGCCACAATTTATCACACAAGTTTTGACACATATCATAAATTCTCTACTAAGCGAGGAACGTCTCTCTCAGACCGGTGCCTCTCATCTAGTCCCAGTCACAGGTCATGAACTACCTTACCTAAATGGAACATATCTCCTCGATCACTGCCTCTCACCTGGACCCAGTCACGGGTTACAGAAGTCCATTCTACTATATGGAACATCTCTCTCTGGCTGCTGCCTCTCATTTGGTTCTGGTCATGGGTCACAAAATTTCATTCTATATACATTGTCCTTCCTCGGTCATCGTTTATCGTAAGCTTGAATTTAGGTCACAAACTCTAATTAAATCTCTCCTATTTATGGTCACGATTTCTCAACATCCATGAAGCCTTGATATTCCCCACACGAGTTTAAACTTGGTTTCCTTTGAAAACGACCATTCACTACACGTACCAACTAAGGTACAATTTCGTATTCGAACATCACATCTCTAGGTGAACTCTATCAACCTAAGGTTTCCTCGAATTTCATTGTACATTGCTCTTTATCTAACTAGGAATTTATCATTTTATTAGAAACCATTTTAGATCATTAAATCAATTCTCAATGAATCTCATGTTATTTCTGAATAACTAAGCCAAGGAGTATCATACTCAATCATAGAGAAAGACCATAATATTAATTGTTCCATTAAGGTTTTACTCATTCAATTCTTCAACTTGGAAAATTCTGAATTTCAAACCCTACTTTTCAATCACACACACTCTCCTTAATAATTTCTATTGCTTATCACACATGATTACCAATATTTTCTAGTTCAATAAACCACACTTGATCTCTCATGTCATCACAAGATAAGGATTATCTAAACCAACTAGGATTTCACACACATATGCCTAGAATCAGTGAGTTTTCAAATATTTTCCGTCATTTTCTTAGACAACATTTGTGCACCTCTAAGCATTATACATATTACGCAAGTTGTGTACCAATTAGGGTTTAAGAGGATACAATAAGAAATACAAGCATCATTTTATCTTATCATAGGGTAGATCTTTGAATTAGCTTTCCAATGGATTTGACCGCGTCCCAATCAGAATTACGAAACTCATTTTATAATATTTTCATGGTGCATAATCAATTATACAAAACACGTAACAATTACACACCGGTTCTACCTCATTTTGACCAATGTTTAAAGATGATAATTGATTATATACAAAGTTTAACCGATTAAACCCATACTAAAAATCATATTTCCATCAATTTCTCATGTGTTTACCAATTCTAACCCAATGAGATCCTGTATTAATATATGATAAGGATTAACTACACTTTAAACAAACATGCAAATACAAATTCACACACATTCAAAGTAAAAGAATTCTCATGAATCATCCATACAAGGTCGATTTTTAGCATGTACAACCTGACCCGTTACACAGGATCTCCAAAAAAATAGGAGCTTCATATTTTGGGTGATGGACTTTATAAATTATAGAAATAAAATGTTAATATATAATATATGTTGAACTTAATTATAGACTATAACACATTGACTGCATCCCTTATTTACGTGTGTTCTTATTTTCTTTTCTTTTCAAAATCTGTCAAAAATATCAGCAAGACAAAGACAATGAAAATTACGTGTGTTTAAATCGTAAATCTAACATTTTTATATTTTTCTTTTCTTTTTCCCAAAAATAGTTGCAATACAAACATAATGAAAGTTAATTTATGATACGTAAAGATACACCAAAATTTTAATCACCAAGTGTAATTTGTTTTTGTTTTATATATACCTTTCAATTTTATTTTATTTTTTTAACATAAATTTTAAAGTATTAATGTTTTATAATTAAATATTTAAAAATTTATCATACAGTCATCTTATTTATTATTAAACTTTTATGATAAAATATAACATGTTTTTATGTGGTTTTATCTTTTTTTAAAAGTATATATTGTTTAATTCTTTTATAATTATTAAAATTTCATTAATATTAGTGTTATTTTTAATTTTTTTATCAAATAATCTAGTGGACAAAATTTCTCTCTTTAAAACTGAATTAAATTAATTTTTAATTAAATATTTATGATTAAATAGATAATAAATAAATTTAAAAATTAAAAAAATATTTGAACAAATTTGGGTTAGTCTAACCTAACACAACATTTATAAGGTTTTATAAATTTTCTAATTAATTCAACATTTTTCATGATATTATATAAACTCTAATAAAACCTCGAGACCCTTATTGTAATTTCTCAAAATTTTGAGAGTCTTAGAATAATTTTAAATATACTTTTTAAAATGTTTATATATCTTTATCAATATGTGATCTGACCTGATCAGAAGGTTTGGACCGTCACGGCTTGCTCCGAGCTGAAAGCTTTTTGAACGAGGAGGGAGGGGGGGGGGTACCTGCAAGGCACTCCGATGCTAAAGTCAGTGGGAGTACGAGCAGATAATAGAGTTGAGGTTAGAATGATGAATACCTGACCCTCTGGAAACAGAGGGTATTTATAGCCCCCAGCGCTGGGCCAAGGTTCCTTCGTTGGGCTGGGCGGATTTGGCCCAATGGAGGAACTGCCAGGTTCTACGTGGGTAGTGGGGACCCGCACGTAGTCCCCTTCCTGGATGTGCTGCGTGAAGTGCGGGCGGACAGAGACGCGGTCTTTCCGGAGTATCGTTGGGGGAACGGTGGACTGAGTCTGCCCTAGCCGGGTAGCTCGGAGCCATGTCGAGCTGGGCAGCACGGTGCTGAGCTCGACGCCAGGACCTCGAGTTGGACGGCGGGTGTCGAGCTGGACGCCAGGACATGGAGCTGACGGCAGGGTGTCGAGCATGACTTCACCGCGTGGGTCGGACATCGGGATGTCGAGGTGGATATCAGTGTGTCGGGCATGGACGTGACCCCAGTGTGGTCCTTAGTGAGTCTCTTTGGACTGGGCCTCAGTAATGCTTTTGGGCCTGTCGGGCCCAGTCCAGAACAGGAGCCCCCCAAGTCGTGGTTCCTTTGCGAGGAGCCATGACTTGAAACCAAGTTGTTCCGTCGTTGAGGTCTCGTGCCTGGGATGGAGGTGTGGGCCCTCGAGGGGCCTCCTCGTGTCGTGCTCGGAGATGTTCTCGGTGGTGGGTGCGTGGAGGATCCGTACCGGGCGCGTCGGTCGAGCACACGAGGCATCTTTCGGGAGCTGTGCCGCCACCCTAGGGGGGTAGGGCCATCATTGCGTTGGGAGCAGCGCGTCGAGGAGATGGAGTCCGTGGTTGAACGAGGTGACGTTTGGTATTCCACGTCATCACTATAAATAGGATCCTTGGGCCCCATAATACGTTTTCCGTTCTCCGTGCTCTCTCCGTTGCCGCTCTCAACACTTTCTCCAGTTGCGACTTCCCGTCTCAGATTCTTCATTTCTTAGCCAAATCCCAAACTTTGATCCAAGTAAGTGATCTACTTTCTTTATTTTTCCGTTTTAGAATGCATGATTCCTGGAAATTGTAGATGTTTTAGGACCGTGCGTGTGGGATTAGCCCGGTAGACTCGTGTTTTGCCCGACATATTCATGTCTAGGACCGGCAAACGCATACTCGTGGCCGACACATTCATAGTTTTAAGTGAAAAACTTCAGAGCAGCCCGGGGTCTTCATGATCCGGGGCGCCTGATTCATGGTGGTGCCCGGTATGTTTATGGTCGTGACCGTGGGCTTCATAGTGCGGCTCGCCATGTTCATACCTCGGGTCGACATGCTTGAAGAGTGGCCGCGCAGTTGGTTTGAGGAAGAATACTGGGTTCAGGAGAGTCAGGGAGACATCCACTTGTGAAAACGGACTTGTGTAGTAGTGTATGGACGACATGATTATGTCGAGCATAGGACTTCACGCTCAATCTGATTGGTTTCCCGTGCTCTGCAGGTAACCATGGCGGATGAGCCGAGCTCCTCCGGGCGTCGTGATCGCGAAGAACAGAGTGCCGATGAGTCGGCCACCCTTATAGATACCGTGACCGACCCATTGCTGGAATGGGTGGGTGTCGAGCCTCGTGGGACAGCGTCGATATATAGCCGGGATGACCGACATCCATTCACCGCTATTAAAGAGGGTCAGGACCAGCCCGACTTCCAGCAGAACTTCGTGGTCATGCTTCCGTCGACCAATGCAAGAATTTGCTCGGTGTATCCGAACTATAGCCTCGCGATGTATGAGATCACGTTTAAAGACTTAGGGCTGCGGCTGCCGTTCACAGATTTTCAGGCCGGGGTCTTTACGCATCTGGAGCTGGCCCCGTCCCAGCTACACCCAAACTCTCTCGCCTTCATCCGGGCGTTTGAGCTGACGTGTCGCTACTTAAGGATAGGGGCGACCATCCCTCTTTTCTTTCGGGTATTTCACCTGCAGCGTCAGTCCCGAGGAGGGAAGCACAGCTGGGTGTCCCTGAAGCAGTCGAGGAGACTGTTTAAGATGTATATGGACTCCGTGAGGGGGTTCAAGGACAAGTGGTATGTGGTACGCCCTATTACCGACTCTGCTGTGGATTCCCTTTTCGAGGAGGAGGGGCCAGTCAGCGATGATGACGGGGAAGCGATGGTGGCCGACGACGGGAGTCCCGTGTTAGGTCGTAGGGCTAAGTTCCCGGTGTACTGGATGTCCCGACACTACGAGCATGGGACAGGTTATTTCCATACCGCAGTCGGGGATATGTGCACGAAAGATCAACGGGCGTACGAGGCTCTTTGCTGGTTTGTCGACAGTTTTCATCCCGCCCAATGGGTTACGCGGGAAGGGAAAGATATCCTCGACAAAGACGGTTACCCGACGTTCGAGTCTCGCCCGATCGACACCAAGGCGCTGGTGGAATGTCCGACATATAGGCAGGCAGCCCGCCTGTTAGGTTGTTTGCTTGAAATTCTTTATTCGTCATTTATTTATGCAGTCTGCTCGATATTGACTTTCCTTTTATTTCGTGCAGGTTCGATGGCTAGCCGACACGAAAGGCTCCTGAAATTGTCAAACGACCAGAGGCGAGGCAGGAGGGTCGTGAAGCCCCCGCAGATGACGAGGATGGGACCACCACAAAGCCCGAACGCTCCTCAGCCGGTGAGGGTGGACTCGACGTCGAGCTCGGGGCCCGCGTCAGATCCAGAGGTCGAGGAGGTTGATCCCAGTGCTGTTTTGACGCAGAGGAAGAGGACCCGCGTGGAAGGCGGTTCGACTGTCGGGGAGGATGCCGGTGCTGTTCAATCTTTTGCCTTCCCCCCTTGCTTCGAAGAGGCGGGCTTTTTCGAGCGATTTCCTCCGACAGTGGTCGCCCATGAAGCTGAGGCCATCAAGAAGATGACTAAAGAGGAGAGGAAGTCGTATCTGGCCGCCAGCGTGGACGGGCTGGTGAAAATGGCCGAAATGGCTTTGGTGTTATCTGAGGATGCAGGGGATGCTGCTCGTGTTGAAGAGCTCGAGCAGGAGAAGGCGGCCTTGACTGCGAGCTCGCGAAAGCTGAAGGTCGCTCTGGAACGCTCCGAGGGGATGTTCCGAGAGCAGACCGCGATACTTGATGCCGAGAGGGAGATGCTGACCCTGGAAAAGGAGAAGTCGGGGAGGTTGACTGAGGAAGGGGAGTTGCTCCGGACCGACAGGGATCGCTTGGCTGCTGAGGTCGAACGCCTGGGTAAACAGGTTGAGGAAATGAATGCTGTCCTGCAACCTGCCGAAGATGAGCCCGAGGATATAGAAGCCTTGAAGAGTCGGGCGGAGCTGGTCGCCCACATCCGGCTCCTCGAGGTGGACTGCGTCGGTGCTCTGGAAGACGGGTTCAATTCTGCAGTCGATCAGCTCTCATTGCTAAACCCTGGCCTGGTCACCGAGGGTATCGGTCATACACACCGGGTTGTAGGTGGCGCGATCATTCCTCCGCCCGACTCTCCCAGCGTCGACAATGATGATAATGTGGAAGTTTGATATTTGTATTCTTTGGATAGCGGGCCTGCGTGCCCTTGATATTTGTATTCGTATTCTTTGGGCCTGCGTGCCCGTTTATTGTATGTTTTGAACACCGCCGGCCTTCTTGGTCGGTTTAATATTGCTTTGTTGCCTTCGGGCGTTTATACCTTGTTATTTATTTTGGATTTTTTGCCCTTGTTTGAGATCACATGCTTGTATGAAATTAGCCTAAGCCACGGGCCCGAGGAGTGCCCGTAGGTGGCTTTGATTTGGCGAGCGAATCTGCTCGTCTCCACTTGTATGCAATCTCGGCCCTATTTCGGTTGGCCGGGGTTGCCTAAGTGTTGCGCTCGAGGGGAGAGATTTTCTTTTGACCCTTGTAGATGTCCCGTTATTCTTGATGGAATGTCGGGCATTTCGGAGCGAGGTTGCTCAGTCGGGCGTGGAGCCCGTAGGGACGATTCGCCCTTGGCGTGAACTGCCCATCGCGAGCTGGGTGTTCTGCCTTATGGGTACGACGACGGTGGGGCTCGGTACAGCTGTCCACGTCGGGCACTATCGATCGTCAACGTCTACCGCGCGATGCCGTGCCATTTTGGTCGTGTGTCGGGCCTGTACCTTAGCCTTAAACGAAATTGGACGTCTTTCCTCGTTGCCCGAGCGTGGTTGCTGCTGGTCGAGGGTCCTAGGTGTTGACAGTTTCTAACTGTAGTACTGCTTCAACTTTGCAGCATTCCAGGGTCTTGGTAATGGCTCTCCGTCTAACTGCTCGAGGTAGTATGCCCCGGTACCCGTGGTGCCGTGGACGTGGTAAGGTCCTTCCCAGTTCGCGGCCAACTTCCCTTCGCGGGAGTCTTTCTGGTTCCTGCGTAGTACCAGGCTGCCTATTTCGAACTCGCGCTTGATGACCTTGTCGTTGTGGCGTAGAGCCACTCGTTGTTTTAGGGTGGCCTCGCGCAGGGCAGCCCCCGATCGGATTTCCTCGACTAGGTCGAGTTCGTCTCTTAGTGCTTCGTCATTTAGCTCTTCGTCGAGGGGTTCCTCTGTTCGTCGGGATGGTTCCATGATCTCGACCGGGATGACGGCTTCGGTGCCGTAGGTCAGTCGAAATGGTGTTTCCCCAGTCGTTGAGTGGGGTGTGGTGCGGTATGCCCATAGGACGCTGTGGAGCTCCTCGACCCATCCTCTTTTGGCCTCGCCGAGTCGATGTTTGAGCCCTCGGAGGATGACTCTGTTCGCGGCTTCGGCCTGCCCGTTGGTCTGAGGGTGTTCGACCGACGTGAAGTGTTGTTTGGTCCCCAGCTTGGTGACGAAGTCTCGGAATCCGTGGTCGGTGAACTGGGTGCCGTTGTCGGTCACTAGTGCCTGCGGAATTCCGAACCTGGCGAGCACGTTTCTTTTGTAGAAACGGAGGATGTTGTGTGAGGTGATTTTTGCGAGTGCCTCGGCCTCGATCCATTTCGTGAAGTAATCCACGGCGACGATTAGAAACTTGTTCTGGTAGGTCCCTTGCACGAAGGGGCCGAGGATGTCCATGCCCCACCAGGCGAATGGCCATGGGGACGACAATGTGTTCAGCTCGTGCGGGGGGGCGAGGTGCATATCCCCGTGCTTCTGGCACTTGTCACATTTTTTCACGTGTTCCTTGGCGTCCTGTTGCATCGTCGGCCAGTAGTATCCTGCTCGAAGGGCTTTCCTTGCCAAGGATTTGCCGCCCATGTGCTGGGCGTTGATCCCTTCGTGTATCTCCCGCAGTACGTCGGGGATGGCGAACTCGTCGATGCATTTCAGGAGGGAAATGGAGAACCCTCTTCGATACAGTTTCTGCTCGAGAACAACATAGGAACATGCTCGTCGCTTGATTATGGCAGCATCGGCCTGGTTCGACGGGAGTTCTCCCTTTGTTAGGAAATTATAAACCGGGGTCATCCAAGACGTGGCATCCCCGATGGCGTGGACCTCGACCGTAGTCGAGGGTGGCTCGATGCTCGGACGAGCCAGAGATTCCTGGATGACAGATTTATTCCCGCCTTTCTTTCGTGTGCTCGCGAGTTTGGACAATATGTCCGCCCTCGTGTTTTGCTCGCGGGGAACATGAGAGATTTCTGCTCGTACGAACTTTGCCATGTGTTTTTTGACTAAGTTCAAGTACTCAATGAGGTTGTCATTCTTGGCCTGGTAGCTACCTTGTACTTGGGAAGCGACGAGCTGGGAGTCGGTGTAAATTTGAACTTCGCGGGCTCCTAGGTCCTCGGCTAATCTCAGTCCGGCGAGCAGGGCTTCGTATTCTGCCTGGTTATTCGATGTCGGGAAGGAGAGAACCAAGGAGTGCTCGATTACCACCCCTTCTTCGTTTTCCAGGAGGATCCCTGCGCCGCTTCCGGATGAGCTGGAGGCTCCGTCGACGAAGATGGTCCATTTGTGTTCCTTTCCCGGGGGAATGTCGTTACTGGTCATCTCGGCGACGAAGTCGGCCAAGGCTTGTGCTTTCAGGGCTTTCCTGCTCTCGTACTGAATGTCGAATTCAGATAGTTCCAGGGACCACTTCAGCATTCTGCCCGCCATATCTGGCCGACCCAGGAGTTGCCTCACCGGTTGATCGGTTCGCACGATGATGGTGTGCGCTAGAAAGTAGTGCCTGAGCCTCCTCGCAGCGTTGACGAGGGCCAGAGCAACCTTTTCTATCTGTTGATATCTGCTCTCGGGGCCTTGTAAGGCTTTGCTCGTGAAGTAGTCAGGTTTCTGCCCGTCAGGAGTCTCGCGGACAAGAGCTGCACTGATGGCTTCGTTTGAAACTGCCAAGTACAAGTATAGTGGCTCGTCGTCATCTGGTCGAGACAATACGGGCGGTTGAGACAGGCTCTGCTTCAGATGGCGAAGTGCGTGTTCGCATTCCTCGGTCCATTCGAAGGCTGCTTCCTTTCGAAGGAGTTTGAAAAAGGGAAGGGCGTGCTGGGCGGACTTCGCGACGAAGCGTGATAGTGACGTCAACATGCCGTTCATGATCTGTATCGACTTCTTCGACGTTGGAGTCGGGAGGTCGGCGAATGCTCGACACTTGTCGGGGTTGGCTTCAATCCCTCGTTCGGTTAGATAGAATCCGAGGAATTTTCCTGCCTTAACCCCAAACGTGCACTTCTCGGGGTTAAACCTCATTTTGCACTGTCTTGCTTGGGCGAAGACTGTCTTGAGGTGAGCTACGTGATCGGTATCTGCTCGAGATTTGACGATCATGTCGTCCATATATACCTCGAGCATGTCGCCGATCTGTTTGTTGAACACTTTGTTCATCATGCGTTGGTACGTCGCGCCGGCGTTCTTGAGTCCGAAGGGCATTACGTTGTAGTAATAGTTGCCCGAGCTGGTCATGAACGCCGTGCAGCGTTTGTCGCCCAGGGCCATTGGGATTTAATTGTATCCTGAGTAGGCGTCCATGAACGACAAAGTCTTGTAGCCGGCCGAATTGTCGACCAGCATGTCAATGTTAGGCAGAGGAAAAGCATCCTTCGGGCAAGCCCGGTTGAGGTCGGTATAATCAACACACATTCTCCATTTTCCATTATTCTTTTTGACAAGTACAACATTTGACAGCCAGGTGGAGTACCGGGCTTCAAAAATAAAATTTGCCTCTAAGAGGTCTTTTACAGCTTTTTCAGCAGCCTCCGTTTTTTCTGGAGACTGCCTACGCTTACGTTGTACTACGGCCTTGGCGGCTGGATCAATGGCGAGGTGATGACAGGCGACCTCAGGGTCGAGTCCGGGCATCTCTGCAGCGCTCCAGGCGAAGAGATCAGCATTCTCGCGCAGACAGGCCTTGATTTGCTTCCTGGCCAAGTCGGGGAGGTCCTTGCCAATCTTCACTCCCTTGGTCGGGTCTGCTCCGAGGGGAACGAGTTCGAAATCGCCGTCCGGAATAGGTCGGAGGGGGATTTGCTCGCTGCTGGCCGGCTCATCTTGGTCGAAGCGGGCGTCGAGGGCTATGGAGTCGACCTTTGGTGGAGCCTTCTGAACTTCTACCTCGGGAGATGCTCTGTCGGGCTCTTGCTTTGTCTTTTTGATGGGCCTTGTGCTGGCACCCACGTCGACAGTATCCCGTCCCCTTGAAGCGGCGTTGAAGCACCTGCGGGCAGCAGCGAGGTCGCCCTGGATGGTGGCTACCCTTGCCCTTTTGGTATAGAACTTCATTTTTAGATGGACAGTTGAGGGAACCGCTGTTAGCTCCGCCAATGTCGGCCTCCCCAAGATGCAATTGTATAGGGACGGGCAGTCAATGACGAGGAAGCGGACCATCACCTGTCTTGTAGCAGTTCCTTCCCCGAACGTCACGAGGAGCTCGACATATCCCCAGGGTTTGGAGGTCGAGCCGTTGAAGCCTTGAAGGTCCGAACCTATATACGGAGACAGATGTGAGTCGTCCAATTGTAAGGTCCGGAACAGCTGGGTGTACATCACGTCGACGGAACTCCCTTCGTCGACCAGGATGCGATGTACGTCAAAATTGACCATCTTTGCCCTTATCAGCAAGGGGATGACTGCGTTCGATGCTCCGCCGGGGAGCTCTTCCAAGTAGAAGGTGATAGGCTCTGATCTGCCCCTCACCATTTAGAAAGTCACAGTTTGTGGAGGAGCTTTGTCGACCAGTTCGTCCAACTTCCTCTTGGCTGAGTTGATGGTGAGGTCGTTGAACCCGCCCCCGTTGATGACCATGGCGGAGGGGAAGTATTCCCACCTGCTGTGTGTCGTCAGGGGCTCCTGCAGGAGCTCGGGAAGTTCGAAATCCTCGGGCCTGGTTACCGAGAAGGCGGTCTGGATTGGCACCGACTCGTCAGATGGTCGGGCATCTTCTTCGGGCTCCTTTGCCTCGCGGGCGTCACGACGGGGAGCGTCGTTTCGCCTGTACTGTGCAAGCCTCCCTCCTTTGATGAGGGTTTCAATGGCGTCCTTCAGGTGGACGCAGTCCTCTGTCAAGTGACCATGACTCCTATGGTACTGACAGTACTTGTTTTTGTCTACTCCTGGCTTGGCAGGAGCTGGCCGGGGTCGCTTGACGCCACCGTCTTTAAAATCTGTGCTAGCACACTCCGCCAGAATACGCTCGCGGGAAGCCGTGAGCGGAGTGTACTCGGTGAAACGGCCCGAGGGGCCCCTTTGTTCCCGGACCTCCCGGGGTCGATCTTCCTTCCTCTTCTCTCCGGTACGTCGGGGAGGAGGGTCTTGTCTCGAGCTGCTGCCATGATTGCGAGCCCTGGAGTCTCGTGCCCTGTTGGCAGCTTCTCTCTCCTCGTAGTCCATGTATGCTCGGGCTTTGTCGAGGAGAGCATCAAAAGTTGCAGGTGGCTCAATGCCCACAGCTTTTCTGAATTCTGTGCCGGGGAGGAGGCCCCTCTCCAGCAAGTACCTTTTCATATGGTCCGCGCAGGGGACCTGTATTGCTTCCCGGTTGAAGCGGTTGATGAATTCCCTCAAGGTCTCATCATGTCTTTGGATGATGGCCTCGAGGGCTGCCTCGGTCTTCGGGTGGCGACGGGAAGCCGTGAAGGAACTGATGAACTGGTTCTTCAGGTTCCGCCACGAGGTAATGGAGCCCGGGGCGAGTCCTTTATACCAGTCCATGGCCGCCTTCCTGAGAGTTGTGGGGAAGAGACGGCACTTGATGGGCCCCCCGACATTATGGTAGTGGAGCATGGCTTCGAACCCGTCAATGTGGTCGACTGGGTCTGCTACTCCATCATACTCCTTCAGATGTGGGGGCTTCTCCATGCCCGGGGGAATAGGTGCGTCCATGATGGCCTGCGACAGGGGACCGCGGGGGTCGTCCTCGTCGCTCCTTTCTGGAGAAAGAGAAGGGGTCCTGTAGTTATGTCTGGCACGCTGGTCGTGCTGAGATTCCCTCGAGCGTGATGCTCGGTGGTTGAAGGTCACACGCCCGTCTCTGTTGTGCCTCCTGTCGTGCCTTGATGGGTCGCGACTGGGCTCTTCGGTAGGGATGACGGGCTGTCTTTCATATTGGGGCCGCCTCTGCCTTGGTGGGGGAGAGGGGCTCCTAGAGTTCTCCCTGTAATGTCTCCGCGGGGGAGTAGGGTGTCGAACTTCTTCGACCCGAGGAGGTGGAGATGGTGGCCTTTGATGCCTCCTCGGGGGGCGTCGATCATTTTCAAGTGCCCTTAGTCTTTCTCCTTGGGCGAATAGGAGATAATTTGTTTGGTTGATGGCCGCGAACAGTGCCTGAGTCGTGGCATCTGCCCCGGCAGGAACTTGGACTTCATAGAACCGGGCAGCTCTGCGGTAGGCGAGGGCTTCCGGGTCGTCTTCGAGTCTTGGAGGAGTCGTCGAGGATGACGCAGTGTTCCCGTCCCTGCGGGTGGAAGGTCCAGGGGCGGTTTTCACGGGGACGGCATTGTGGCCGGCATCACTGGGATTGTCCAGGTGTCCATTCTTGTCCGCGGGACCGTTGTTGGTGTCGGTGACGCGGGTGTGCTGTTCTTCACGAGCTGGATCAGCCATGACAGGTAGTTGATTTGAGCTTTGGTCTTTGAAATTGTTCGTTAGACGGGGAAGCTGTTTCCTACAGACGGCGCCACTGATCTGACCTGATCAGAAGGTTTGGACCGTCACGGCTTGCTCCGAGCTGAAAGCTTTTTGAACGAGGAGGGGGGGGGGGGTACCTGCAAGGCACTCCGATGCTAAAGTCAGTGGGAGTACGAGCAGATAATAGAGTTGAGGTTAGAATGATGAATACCTGACCCTCTGGAAACAGAGGGTATTTATAGCCCCCAGCGCTGGGCCAAGGTTCCTTCGTTGGGCTGGGCGGATTTGGCCCAATGGAGGAACTGCCAGGTTCTACATGGGTAGTGGGGACCCGCACGTGGTCCCCTTCCTGGATGTGCTGCGTGAAGTGCGGGTGGACAGAGACGCGGTCTTTCCGGAGTATCGTTGGGGGAACGGTGGACTGAGTCTGCCCTAGCCGGGTAGCTCGGGGCCATGTCGAGCTGGGCAGCACGGTGCTGAGCTCGACGCCAGGACCTCGAGCTGGACGGCGGGTGTCGAGCTGGACGCCAGGACATGGAGCTGACGGCAGGGTGTCGAGCATGACTTCACCGCGTGGGTCGGACATCGGGATGTCGAGGTGGATATCAGTGTGTCGGGCATGGACGTGACCCCAGTGTGGTCCTTAGTGAGTCTCTTTGGACTGGGCCTCAGTAATGCTTTTGGGCCTGTCGGGCCCAGTCCAGAACAATATGAATTCACAGTAGTTAGAATACAACTCTACTAATGATTTGTGAGATCTAACAAAAATATAGGATTGTGAGGTATTTTCATATTTTATGATTTAAAACTTTGTTGTTTATTAATTAAAACACTTCAGGTTTAATATTGAAGGGTTTGAAAAACTGATTTTCTTTATGGACCATACTTTTCTTTTTAGGAGCCAATTATTAAAGTTAGAATATGACTTCTAAATTATTTGAGACACTGCATTCATACTCAACTACGAGAAATTCATGTTATCACTATATCATCATTTTCCTCAACCCTTATAAAAGAAAACAATAGTTTAATATATCATTTAAGACAAGAAAACTGTTAGTGTAAGGTGATGAAATTGAGGAAGGAGAGAGAAAAAGGAATAAATGTTAAAAGCTGTCACTAATGATTGAAGAAATTGGATTGTATTAAATGTAAGCCTAGTACACCTATTTATACACAAATAGAGTAAATATAAGAATGCCACATAGGGCTTAAAGGGAATATCCTACATATGACAAATACTAAATTACCCTCCAATACCATCCCGTAATTTAGTAACTTATCAGAAGTTAACAACACCAATTTCATCTCTCAAGCGAAGAAATTGGTCTGTTTTTATCGCCTTTGTTAGAACATCTGCTAGTTGCTTCTGAGTGCTACAGTGCAGAACTTCTAACAGTCATTTCTGCACTTGACTTCTGAGAAAGTGATACTTCGTCTCAATGTGCTTGCTTCTTCCATGTAGCACTGGAATCTTTGCAAGATTAATTGCAGACTTATTATCAATCATCAGCTTCAGAGGTTCCTCAACTTCAACCTTCAGATCATGTAGCAGATTCAGAAGCCAAACTGCTTGACAAGCAGCTACAGCACCTGCAATGTATTCAGCTTCACATGTTGACAAAGCCACAACAGGTTGTTTCTTGGAACTCCAAGAAATTGGACCTCCCATAAACTTGAACAAGTACCCAGAAGTACTTCTTCTGTCAACTCTATCTCCACACCAATCAGAATCAGAATAACTCAGAAGTTCTGATTTGATCTTTCCTCCAGAAGGAAATAACACTCCATATTTCAGAGTTCCTTTTACATACCTCAGAATCCTGACAGCAGCTCGGTAATGAGACCACTTTGGTTTGCTCATGTATCTGCTGACCATTCCAACTGCATAACAAATATCAGGTCTGGTATTACACAAATACCTCAGAGAACCAACCATCTATTTGAAGGTTGTAGCATCCACATCCTCTCCATCAGAATTAGAGTCAAAATTTTGATTCGTATCAGCAGGTGTGATAGCAACCTTGCAATTTGCTAGCTCAAATCTCTTCAGAAGCTCAAGTTCATACTTCTTCTGATGTAAGATGATTCCTTTCTCAGAGTATATAAATTTCATCCCTATAAAGAAACTCATTTTTCCAAGATCTGTCATCTCAAACGCATTCATCAGAACTTTCTTGAACTCAACTATTTCTTGTTCAGAACTTCCTGTGAGTAATATGTCATCAACATACAAACAGACCAGAATCATATTACCTTCTGAAGTGTGCTGAACATAAACACCATACTCCATCTCACACTTCTGAAACCCTTGTTCCTTGAAAAATGAATCAATCTTCAAATTCCAAGCTCTGGGCGCTTGCTTCAGTCCATACAGAGCTTTATTTAACCTGTATACCATCCCTTCCCGATTCTTTTTCACAAATCCAGGAGGTTGTGACACATAAACTTCTTCTTGTAATGGACCGTTCAGAAATGCAGACTTCACATCCAGATGTATCAAAGGCCAATTTCTGTTTGCAACTAAAGCAATCACCAGTCTGATTGTTTCGTGTCTAGCTACAGGCGTAAACACCTCAAAGTAATCTAGTCCAGGTTTCTGAAGAAAACCTCTGGCCACTAGTCTCGCTTTGTGTTTGCCAATTGATCCATCTGGCTTTAGCTTCTGCTTGAAAACCCATCTGACGTTGATGGCTTTCTTGCCTTTTGGAAGTTCTGTCAGCTTCCAAGTCTTATTTCTTTCAATAGCCTCAAGTTCTTCTTTCATGGCATTCAACCATACTTTCTTCTTGAGCGCTTCTTCAATACCCACTGGTTCAGAATCTACTAGCATGGCACACTGAACGATTTCTCCTTCAGAATCTACTTCAGTATCATGCAACATGCTAAAATCTGCAAACCTACTTAGTATTCGTCTGATTCTCTGTGGCCTCTGATCTTGTTCTGAAGCTTCTCCAGAACTCGGAACTGTGCTGGCTTCTGGACTTTGTCCAGAATTATTTCCTTCAGAATTACCACCTTCAGAGTTACTTCTTGAAACTTGTTCTCCAGACCCCATGTCTTCAGAGTTTTCCCTTCCAGAAGTATAATCACCACCAAATTTTGGATCATCATCAGAATCTGGATCAGAATCAGATCTACTATCAGAATCTCCCTGAGATTCTGACTCATCTTCAGAGTCTTCATCTTCTGACTCTGACTTGTCTTCAGAACTTTCTGAAGGATCTTCAGAAACTAACCCTGGTATTGGCACTACACCAGAATCTGATTGAAGCTTGTTCCAATCCCATGTTTCTGACTCTTTCACAATGACGTCTCTGTTGATCTCAACTTTGTTGGTTTCTGGACAGTAAAGCTTATAGGCACCTGTACTGTGGTACCCCACTAGTAATATTGTTTTGCTTCTATCATCCAGTTTTCGCCTTCTAGCCTCTGGAACATGTTTGTAACATACAAAACCAAACACCTTCAGATGGCTAATACTTTGCTTGTCTCCAGTCCATTTTTCTAAAGGAATAATTTCCTTCAGCTTCTTTGTTGGACACCTATTCAGAACATATGCTGATGTGGCAACAACTTCTCCCCATAACATGTGAGGTAACTTCTTCTCTTTCAGCATACTTCTGGTCATATCAAGCAAAGTTCTATTTCTTCTTTCAGCAAGACCGTTGTGCTGAGGAGTATATGGAGAAGTAACCTCATGTTCTATTCCATTCTCCTCACATAACTTCTGGAACTCTGTAGAGTTATACTCACCTCCACCATCTGTTCTCAGAATCTTCAGCTTCTGACCACTCTGCTTCTCAGCCTTCACCTTGAACTTCTGGAACTCAGTAAACACTTCATGCTTGAACTTGATGAGTGTTACCCATGTCATTCTTGTGAACTCATCCACAAAAGACACAAAATATTTGTTTCCTCCAAGTGAAGGTACTGGAAATGGTCCACACACATCAGAATGTACTACTCCCAGAGCATGCTTTGCTCTGGGGGCTACTTTTGATGCAAATGGCAATCTGGGTTGCTTGCCTTTCATGCATATCTCACATGACTTCTGAGGCTTCACAATCTTCGAAATGCCATGTACGAGCTTCTTAGAACTTAGATGCCCTAAGCTTCTATAGTTCAAGTGCCCCAACCTCTTGTGCCACAACTTACTGTCAGCTTCAGCGGCTTCTGCACTAAGACACTCCGCTTCAGAAGTTTCTACATTCACCTTGAATGTTCTGTTGCTTCCCTGCTCAGACTTCATAATCAACTTCTGATTAGAATCATACAACGTCAAGAGGTTGTCCTTCATAACCACTGAAAAACCTTTCTCAATAAGCTGACCCACACTCATCAGATTGCTTTTAATTCCAGGAACATACCAAACATCTTTGATCAGAATGTTTTTTCCATTCTTCACTCTGACTCTAACATTTCCCATACCTTCTACATTAAGGTACTTATCATCAGCACATCTGATCTTTGTTCTCCTTCTGAAGTCAAAGTCTATCAGCCATTGTTTGTTCCCAGTCAAGTGGTTTGAATAGCCAGTGTCCATATACCACCAATCTCCTGAACAGTTTCCATCAGAATCAGAAGCCATCAATAGCACAGGTTCATCATCAGAATCTTCTCTGGCTATGTTTGCTTCTTCTGATTTCCTTCCTCTGTTTCTACAGTCTCTGGAAAAATGGTCAAACTGTTTACAATAGTAACATTGAACCTTCTTCTTGTCATACCTTTCCTTTCCCTTCTGATATTTCTTTTCATCAGAAGTTGAGGTTTATGACTTCTGGAATTTATCACCATATCTATTCTGCTTCTGGTCCTTCTTGACAAAAGAAGCTTTTAGAGCTTGCTCCACTTCCCTCTCAGAAGTTCTTTCAGTCAGACGCAACTCTTGCGCTTCTAGACTGCTTTGCAACTCTTCTATTCTCATGGTTTCCAGATTTTTAGAATGTTCAATAGAAACAACAATGTAATCAAACTGAGGAGTAAGTGACCTCAAAATCTTTTCTATGATTACCTGTTCAGAAAGTGTTTCTCCACAAGCATTCATTTCATTAGTGATCAGAATCATTCTGGAGATGTACTCATAAACTTTCTCACTGTTCTTCATGCTGAGATTTTCATATTGTTTTCACAGGGACTGAAGCTTTACCTTCTTTACTGATACGTCACCACCATAACATCTGGTCAGTATATCCCATGCCCCTTTCGACGTCGTCTAATCAACAATCTTCTCAAACACATTTTCATCCACACACTGATGGATAAAGAACAGAGCTTTCTGATCCCTCTTCCTCACAGCTCTTTCTTCTAATTTTTGTTCTTCAATAGCATCTGCTGCAACTGGAACATAACCTTCAGAAACAAGATCCAGAACATCCTGAGCACCAAACAACACACACATTTGTATCTTCCATCTGTTCCAGTTTTTGCCATAAAAAACTAGAAGTTTAGTGTTCAAACTACTGCCTCCATTCATCTTAAACCTTTCACAAAAACTCAGATCTCAGATTTCTCACTCAGTGTTTCCCAAACCCACAGAATCAGTGTGATTCTGTTTCAGATTTTTGTTCAAGATTCAAAAATCAAACACACAGCTCACTATCACTCGTGTTTCTCAGAATTTCAGAATAAACCAAGAAGCTCTAGATACCAATTTGTTAGTGCAAGGTGATGAAATTGAGGAAGAAGAGAGAAAAGGAATAAATGTTAAAAGTTGCCGCTAATGATTGAAGGAATTGGATTGTATTAAATGTAAACCTAGTACACCTATTTATACACAAATAGAGTAAAGATAAGAATGCCACATAGGGCCTAAAGGGAATATCTTACATATGACAAATACTAAATTACCCTCCAATAAAAACAGGACATGTAATTTTCATACCAAACAAACAAGATCAAGCAAGAACATGAGAAATGTAAGATAATTGGAATGCTTGTCTTTCTCATTCATATATGAGATATTTTTATCAAGTATGAGGGTTTTTAAAATAAGAGATAGGAGATATTCTCAATAAATATGCATCAAATGTACATATTTCTGTTTTCTAGAACTGTTATCTTCTCTACAAACAACAACAATGAAGAATCCTAAATGAACTTATTATCTCTATATCTTCTACATATGCACCTACCTGAAACAAAACCAGTAAAGGCATATCAAAACCAAACTATATGACACTTAAATCTTATAACTATTATAATTTAACATAAACCAATGTAACAAAAATAAATCAAGAATCCGTTATAATTTATCATTAAAAATTCCTCAATTCATACCATGATACAAACAAAAATTTATTTGAATTTAAATCTAATACCATCATAACTAACCTTCCACATAACAACAACAACATTGCAACATAATTTATCACACTAATGACGATATAGTATCTCATCAAAACTCAAACTTATATATACTCAAAATTCTCATCAATGAAAGTGTCACAATACCTTATAAAATTCTCATATCAATAATGTATTGACATCAATCCTCCTTAATTTCGTCCAATTGATCTTTCGAGTAAGTAGAAGACTTGTATTCATCAAAGTACTATATAATATGATTTAGTTAAAACTAATTAATTAGATGAAATGTGTTAAATATTAAAATAAATCATAAGTTAGAAACCCATACCATGGTTGTAGTCTCTATTTGATTCAAAAGAATAATTTCTTCCATAAACCTCAACATGAAATAACCACAATCTATATCATTACACTGACGAGGACACTACACATGGAAAAAAATACGAATATATATCAGGATATATAGTTTAACTTGTTTTATCAAGTAGCGTCACTAATATAATCAAAATTGTGAAAATATACCTGCAATCTGATCCATGTAATGTTGTTTGATCTTTGGTACTTGAGTATCTCTTTGTGATCGAAAAATTTGTATAACTCTAATAAAATATAAACGAATATTTAGAACAATCTTACGTAAATAAATAAATAAATAAATATACAAATTAATATTTAGAACAATCTAATTTACATATCAATCATCTTCTTCATATCTGGGTATTTTGTCCAATCACATTCTAACGAATTTAGATAATATACAATTTCTCTTATAGAATTAATCACAACCAACAACCAGTGTCCACTGTAAGATTAACAAAGATTAGATGGAAACTTTCTACACAATGTCAAAACACGGAAAATTATAATATATGAAGTTAGAATGAAAATCTAACCCATTGCCAGTATTAAATGGTAAAAAAACAACTTTTTTGTATCTTTATTGACCATAAATGCATAGACAAAGTACTTTTTGACTTCATCTAGTCTTTGATCGATTAATCATGAGTTGATATTGTTGGAAGATAAGAAACATAATCTTTATTCCAATTGATGTGGGCACATCAAGCTGTCATACATGAACCTTAAATAAAAATATCATTAACATTAAGACTGTTCATTGAAATGAGTAAATAAATTGTTCAATTAATTAAATAAAGTTGATCGGAGTATACCTGATGTATGTATCGATAACACCAATGTATAATTTTGAATGTCCAAAAACTTGATCCATATCCTCTTTACTAATTGTTTCGTAATAGGAAAAACCAAAAATACCTTCCTCCATTGGTATATTACGAGTACCTTCATCAGCCAAATCTAACATTCCTATTAATGTCTGAAGGCACGACCTATACCGATAAATATGCTTTTTTTAGCCGCGATCTTTGCAACATCCTTTTTTTTGTATGGACATGTTTCCAATTTCAGACTTCTTACTCCTATGACTTGTTGCATCTCTTTAGCATGCATCTAAAGATCAAATGCATATAAGTTTGGTGAAGTATAAAATCCTGAATTAACATTTTCTATATATATATATATATATATATATATATATATATATATATATATATATATATATATATATATATATATATATATATATATATATATATATATATATATATATATATATATATATATATATGTATATATATATATGTATATCAATGTACCTTTTTTTTGGATGCAACTGACTCGGTTTTCCGCGTTATCCCCTTATCTTTTGATTTGGATTTTGTAGGATCTAACATTATCATGAAAAAAATATATGTTAAACATCGTAAAAAATTTAAATACTCAAAGGTTCATAATGGTTTTCAACATACCTCATCATCTATGCAAATGAGGTTTGACGACCATGCAACATACGATCCTATTGCCTCTCCCATCAATATTGCATCTGAAATATCATCAGATAAAGGTAATGACGCATCCCTCTCTAAAGCAATATCAATTAATACTTTCAAAAATCCAGCAGGAAGCAGTTTATGGTGAAGTACTTCTCCCAAAGTGTTATGCACTTTTCCCTTGTCAACCATATGATAAGTCAGTGATGATAAATAGAGTTGACAAGCTGAAATGCCCTAAACCAATAATAAATATGAAATTGTTAATGTGTATATATGTCAATTAAAAAATTATGCTAATTCATAATAATATATATTACCTCGGGAATTTTCTGTTGGAAATCACAATTGATACTATCTTTGCCACTAGTATCCTTGAACCCTGAACTTTGCCTTTCTGACATATATCTTTCTATATCCTTTTTCAACTCACGAAATTTAGCTTTTAATTTTTATTACTCTTCCATAACTTCTTTATTTCTATGACCTTTCCTCTTTTGATGGTTACCCAAAGATGTTTGATTCACCCCAAATCCCTTACCCCTCACAGGACCGGTATACTCAAGAACATTTAATACTCGAATAAGTATGTGTAAGAACAAGATTTGGTTCTGCAATATTATCTATGAGTTTTGATGATAACAAATGAGTATGTTTGTATGAACAATTTTGATACTCTAATGTTTGTTATTTTTGAGTATTTAACAAACAGGTTCTGCTTCTGATGGATGACATGGCCAAGACATTAGAATAGAATTAATTCTGCTTCTGCGCTACACAAATTTTGTTGAACAGTAGCAAGACACTCCAGAAGGCTCTGAAGTGTAAGCTCTTATGTTTGTCTAAAGAAACCAGTCAGAAGATCTGAAGACAAAAGTTTCTACTTAAGTACAGATGGTGAAGACTCATGTTTATAAAGACAATGGGTTCTAAAGAAACAATCAGAAGATCTGAAGACAAAAGTTTCTACTCAAGTCCAGATGCTAAAGACTCGAGTTTCTAAAGACTCAAGGTTCTAAAGATAAGGATTCTAACGACCAAGTGTTGAAGACTCTAAAGACAGAAGTTCTAAAGATTCTAAAGACTTGAAGTTCTAAAGACCCAAGGTTCCAAGAAAAGGTTCTCACAACCAAGTGTTGAAGACTCTGAAGACTTAAAGTTCTGATGATCTTGTGTTATATTCTCGCTTCTAAACTCATGCTCGCAGAAGCCTTTGAAATGCATAAGTAAATAAGATAACGTTAAAGTGGTAAAAATAGTACATGGTACAATCAACGTTTCATTCCAATACCATGAAAGGACGGATGCGTCGCACGGTCTTGTCCCCCACGTTACTGTTCAAGCTGCCAACGTTTCTGGAAATCCTAAGAGTACCCCTCAATAAATATATTATTTTATTGGCTATATAAAGGCTTGAAGAATAAGAGAGAATGCTTCTAATTCACTAAATATTCATGCGCAAACGCTGTTCATGTCTTTCATATTCTTTAGTCATTATTCTTAAAATAGTTCACATATTCAGCTTATGTAGAAGCAATATTCTTGTAAACAAAACTTGTGTTCAAAATGTTATTTGATTTTCCTTGAGGGACTGGGTAGGTCTGTATTCTTAAGAATTCTAGGACTTGCGAGTTTTAGAGGTTGTTAGTCACTTGCGGGTAGCTTGTGCATTGTAATAATCAAGTTAATTATTGTTTGATATTCCTTAAGGGATCGGGTAGGTCTGTATCATTAAGAAGTCTAGGACCTATGAGTCTTAGAGGTTGTTAGTCACTTGCGGGTAGCTTGTGCAAATTGTAATCAGTTTAGTTATAGTGAATTAAGTCCTCGATAGTGTGAGGCGAAATCACCTTGGCGGGTGGACTAGACTAGCTTGATAATTTTCAAGTGAACTAGTATAAACATACATTGTTTTTTTACTTCCTATTCTTACTTATTGTTATTATCAAGAGTGAAGGAAAAAACATTTTAACTTAAAGGGGAATATTTTTAAATAATAGTTTTTTGTTTTAAAAACCCAATTCACCCCCTCCCCTTTCTTGTGTTTTTCACACCTTCAGTATGCTCCTGCAATCATGGTCTTCAACTTGAGTTAAAGATTAAGATAGATTCTCCTGAAATTCATATGCATATCGAAATAAATTAGTGGTGATTAAAACTCATAAATTCTTTATATTAATAAACTTTTGATTTAATTAAAGGAATACTGATATACTTACACATTGCTCATAAATTTGAAGCACATCTTTCTTAACAACTTCATTCTTACCCACACGATCAACCTTCCACAGAACATGTTCCGGAAGAGATGTCTCTTGACTTTTCTCCTTTTCTAACTACACATTAAGAGAAATAATAAGATCAATTGTAACACATGATGAACAAGTATATCATAGCATTTATATATACTTATCATTCTTTGTTGTAAGTGTGCATATCCCATACGCCATTTTCTATATGGATACGGGGGACTTGATGCTCGTTGGTGATTTATGACACTCACACATTGAAAATCGGAGGTTCTTAGTTTTCCTTTAAAGGTTTCCCATTCTTCAGGTGAAACCAAACTTGCATACATCTTTAGAAGTTCTGCATCAATAAAATTGTTATCGGCATCCCTAAGAAACTTGTTTGTTAAAAAAGATCGAAACCCTCTGAGTCTTTTTCCGGCCAATTGAAGATAATGTGTTTTTCGATCATCCTCAATGTTAAAAGACCTCTACAAAAAACATACATATAGTGCGTTAGTAATTTAAAAATATAATCGTTAACAAAAACAAATGACATCACATATAGTACCTGTATATCACTCCATATTTTTTCTTTAGCGAGTTTCAACTCTCGATTTCTCCAATCATCACAAGTGATTAAAACTTCTATCCTCACAAGGGAACCAATGTAACTTGTCAATATTGAACCGTTAGGCTCAATTAGTTGTTTGTCTTCATTCTAATGTGCGTCAAATTTGAAACCTTTATCTCTTGCATGAATGATTGACTTCATAATAGTTATTCCTCGTCTAGTATCATTCTCCATATCATGAACTGATTCATTTCTATCATTATTATAATCATCATGTGATTTTTCCTTGTTACTAGCCATTTGACCTATAATATTAAAGAAAAACATAAACACCATATAAAATTCAAGTAACATTGAATGAATAAATACAATTATAAAAAAAATAAACACAATATAAAAACATAAACACAATATAACAATTTTATTGAAAGACCGAATATATAATATTTTACTAGTACCTTTTTCACTAACATATCTTTCTTTTCTTGGTTGGAATATGAATTACTTGGCTCTTAACAACTTAGACATATGGATTGATCCAAATTCCCTTATTATGATCATTTCTAATATATGATTCATCCGTTATAATATTCTCATCTTGATCATTTCATATATACGACTCATTCCCTCTAACATATGTGTTGTACCCCAAAATTTTCCCTCCCATATTTCTCAATACATTTCAAGTAAGGTCTTCAAATTGCCCAAGGAAGTCCAAGAGTTGACCAGACAAACTCTCACCTAAAGGCAGTCTATCTCAAATTAGGGTTTCATTTTGCATCAAGATGTTTGAGTCCAAAGGGTCCCAAATGCTCACTATTATCCTAATATGTTCTCAACATAATCCATGTCAAGTTTCAAGCCTTGCAGAGGAAGTTTTCTCAGTCAATTGCTCAAAGGCCTGAAAGTCGATTGTGCTAGGGCAAAAGTCAACTGTGGCCCACATACAGTCAAACTTCAAGATTTTTGGTCAACATCCTCATTTTGAAGTATTATTCATCATTTTATCAAGGTTTGATCATAATTCCTCAAGGATTGCTCATAATTCATCAAAACCCAAAAGTTGCCAAATTAGGGTTTTGTAGGAAAAGTCAACTCAACTTTGACCAAGCATAACTTTCTCATACTTTATCATAAATGACCCATACAAATCTCATTTTGAAGAGGATGTAATTCCCTACAATTCATATTCATCTCCCAAGTTAAAAATACGCACTCACAAGAAGATATAAATTTGGACATTATAGGTCATTTTGAAAAGTCAACAAAAACACCTTTTGGGTCAAAGCTTATTACATGAACATGGAAGATACAATTGAGATGAAACCAAAGAGGTTGATTAGGGGACATACTAAGATTTCTAAAAAGTCCAAGAACACCCTCATAAGGTTAAAATTGAGAGAGATATGCATTGTCAAAGTTAGACAATTTTTGAAAAAAATGCATGAAGCAAATATTGACCAAACTTGGATTTTTTCCAAATGGGCCTATATTTTCAAGTTTGAAACTCATTCCTAACATGTTCCACGACCTCTAAGCCCACCCATACATTTTTCTACTATTTATGCTATTTATTTTGATATTTTATTCATTAAAATTCTGAATTAAATAAATAAATAATAGAGATAATGTAAATTTTGATGTGAATCTATTTTGGGCAAGTTTTATGCTGGTTTATGTCAATTGATTTCGTGCAATAACCCTTCAAATATGTCCAAGTTCATCCACATGTGAAAATGGCATAAAATCATCAAATATGGCATTTTTTTCAAATCTTGATCATGGTCTTAAAACACAACATTATGAGGGAGATTCTTTCCATGCTTTCTTATCTCCTCATTCTCCTCTATAAATATAGAGCCATACAAGCTTGAAAGACACGAAATTCCTCTCTAAAAAGCTCTTCAAAAAGCTCTCCAAAAGCTCTTCAAAAAGCTCTCCAAAAATCAAAGAATTGGTGCAAATCATATCTTGAGGTTCCGGTCTCTCTCAATTGACATCAAGGCTCAAACCATCCTCTTGAAGTCCTCAAGAGTCTTACAAGGCCCAAGAGCAATCCATCACACGCCTAGCACGCCCCCATTTGACAATACCGGTTAGGTAAAATTTTAAACTTCGAATCTCTAATTTTAATCACACTTTATGGTATGCTAACGTTTGTTTGAGTTTATATAGAATAGTTATGGATGGTTGAATCATAGGTTCCACGCAAGAATAAAAAAAACACCATAGTTAGAGCATGAAGCTTTCAAAGATTCGGGCCTAGAGATTTCTGATGATTGCACCACCTGTTTACTTTTGCTACTAGGCCCATCTTTATTTTCTTGTTTTATTCATTTCATTTATTTCTTTTAATCCCTTTTTTTTATCAATAAACAAATATAAAAATCACATAAAAATAGATTTAGGATTTTTTCTTAATTAAATTTTAATTTTGGTAAATTAATTAACTAAACACTTTAACTTTTTTTTTTAAAATTAAAATTAATAGAACTTAGGTTTAATTTCATTTTAATTCATTTTCCTTTTCGTAACAAAAATACCAAAAAAACATAGAATTAATTTCTTTTATTTAAATTTCATGTTTCTTTAATAATTATATTTTTTTAAATATAGATCTAGATCAATTATTTTTTAACTTAAACCATTTTTATAAATTAAACAAAAAAAAACAACAAAAAGATTTTTTTTATATCTTAGGATTTTTAGACGTCTTTTCAAATTTGCGTGTTATTATTCTTTCGCACTTCATTTTATTATTGTAACTGTATATTGGAATGTAATAGATGATTAGTAGGATCTTTACCACTTTTATTTATTTTTTTCCCCAGTTTTGGATATATACATAATCCCCCTCCCCGAAGCCTTGTAATAGTTAGGTTTTATATTTTTGCACTTTTAAATTACTGCAATTATTAACTGCTAGATGTATGGCTAATAGGATTGTATGGCAAGAATAATCAAATATTAGCAAACTTAACACAAGACTAAAATAACTGAACATAACACACCTTGCACATATGCACCCTTAGGGTATATCTCACTTGGTTGCCTCGGAAAATTAATGGTCATGTCCCTCGAACGTAGGGATACCCTTAGCAAAGGCCCTCGGTTAAAATCATCATAAAAATCATGGTCCCTCGATGTCCGTCGATGTTGCCTATGGTATATGATCTTGTCCCTCGATGTTGCCTACGAATATATGATGACAGTCCCTTCGAAATGCTAAGGTATCCTTACATGTTGCCTTCAATGACCATTACGTCCCTTTCCGAATTGACCCTTACAACTCCAACGACGGTGCTACCTACTCTTTAATAGTGGGATAGCACTGTCTAAAGGAAACAAGAACAAAAACATCCTTTTTTCGAGTAGGTAGATGCTAGTAGATACTTGCTCAAAATCAAACTTTTTCACACTTACACCTTTTTTTTAAAACAAAGTTTTCAAAACGACTTCGTAACACTCTTGAGGACTGATACAAGGGTTAAAACGAAGTAAAATAAAAACTTTTCAAAAACACACAAACACGGAAGCAATTTTTAAAATGATGAGCAAGTACCTAAGATCCCGTGGAAAACCACGGATAGAAAGGGTGCTAATACCTTCCCTTTCTATAATCTACCCCTCGTACTCAAAATCTCGAAAAAGGAATTTTTCTGTGCTTTTTTCCTTTCCAGTTGGATAAAATAAAAGTCGGTGGCGACTCTTGCTTACCGCGAAATTTTGCAAACACAAACGCAAAATGCAAACCAGCATTTTCCTAAAATAGTCCGGTTCTGCCACCATATCACAATATGACTCATTATCAACATCAATATCACTTTGATTTACACTGTTATCATCAATCACTTTGTTAGATAAAAGGACTATAGACAATTTCGTACTTGTCAGATCAGTGATATAGAACACTTGTTTAGCTTGAGAGGCTAGAATAAAAGGCTTATCTTTGTACCCCACCTGTGATACGGTGGGAGAACTGACTATGGTTTTACGTTTGTTTTCGCAAATGTTTCGGTTGAGCAAGAGTCGCCACCGACTTTTTATTTTATCCTAAGGAAAGGTTAAAAAGCACAGCAAAAACCTTTGAGATGTTTTCTTGGGTTCGGGGAGTAGATTATAGAAAGGGAAGGTATTAGCACCCTTTCTATCCATGGTTATCCATGGGCTCTTAGTTACTTGCTTAGATCACTTGCCATTTTGTTTTCAATTGTTTGAAATGGTGCTCGTGTGTGTGTGGGTTTGAAAATGTTTTGAAAAGAGGGCAATGTGGTGGCAACCTTTGTAATGATCCGTGTTGGGATGTATACAAAGGTGTATGTCTTTTGAAAAGGTTTTCTTTTGTTTTTGAAAGTTGTTTTGAAAGTGTTGTGAGGTGTGGTTTTAGAAAATAGGCAAGTGTTTTATTTTTGCAAGTTTGATTCAAGTAACTAAGAGGTTATCTACTCCTAAATTTCTCAAAGTTTATTGCTATGTTTTAACCCTTTTAACAAGTTTGTTCCACCATTGTATTTGGTGGACAATCTCATGTTAGGATGTGAAAGGGACGGGCGCGGGTCATCGTTTAGACCATAATTGCAATGGTGCCAAGTATCTTTGGGCAATTTTCTTTAAGGGACTTGATCATTTGTTTAGGAAACTTTTTGAAAGCGTCATCGTGGGACTATGATCATTTGATTGTTTGTTTTGCCCAAAGAGACCTAACATGCAATATGGCCCATTTATTGAAGGCAACAAGTGGAATACCTTAGGGGGTGCAAGTGTGATTTGTGTGTCCATTTTCATGCTTGTTTATCTTGAAATTAGGTCAAACTATTTTCATTGTTTTTCGCATACAAACCCTAATTCTAACATGGTATAATTAGAAAGCAATAAAGTGCGAAAAAATAAATTTACTAAGCTATTACAACACAATATATGGGAAGGGGGGTACAAATGTTCAAATGGGGATTTTGACAAGGAATTTAAACCTAAACTATTACATCAATATTGAATTATTTACAAGATATTTAATTGCATAAATTAAATAAACTAAAAATAAATATGCAAGATGCAAAAATGGTTTTTGTATGTATGAAAAAAAAGTATTTTTATATGTCAAAATAAACAAAAATAAAAGTATTATTTTTTGGAGTTTTTTCATGTTTAGGGCAAAACCCTAACTTTATTAAATCAAATGTATTATTTATTTATTATGTACCATATTTATTTATTATATACAAAAATAAAATAAAAATGAAGTATATTTGTCAAAAGGGCATTTTTTATATTAAATATTAATAAAATATAAAAATGTGTATATTTTGTATTTTAACCTAAATATCCTAATAAATATATATGTATTATTTTCTAAATATGTATTATATATACAAAAATAATAATATTTAATATTTATAAAAAAAGTATTTTTTATATAAAATATTTTCAGAAGATAAAACAAAATAAAAATGTATAAAAATGTATTTGCACTATTTTAGTATTTTAAATAAAAGTATATGTATTTATATATTTATGTACAAACTAAAAAGAAAACCAAATAAAGGCCTAATAAATTCAAAAATGGTGAGAAAAATATTTTTTATATTTTTAATATTGTAAGAAAAAATAAGTAAGTCAAACCAAAAAAGAAAAAGTCAAGAAATCACTAAAATAAGCTAAATGGGCTCAGGGGGTGTGAAAGCAGAAAAGTGGTGTAAAAAGAAATGACAACACAAGCCCAGCCCACCAAGTCTTTCTTCAACCTCCAGACTTCTGTTTGAACAAAAAACACGCACCTCTTTCTTCCATTGCAAGGTCCTGATTCTTTGAGTTTTAGCAAAAACTTACAACATCAAACATGTTAAGCATTTTCTCACGAATTCACACATATAAAGAACATGTTTTAACTCTCAGAAATGAGAGAGAATTTCTTCTCCCCCAATTCTTAACCTAATTTTTATCCAAAGTTCAGACATCAAATTCTCTAAGCATACATAATATAAATAAAATCTAATTATATGGGCATGTTCAGGGCTATGAATGTGACATGTTTCCTTCACAAACCTAAAGCTAACAATGCATATACTGAGAGATAGAACTTCATGAATATACCTGATTAGTTGGAATCGTGCCTTGCAATGGAGGAGCTTTCAGAGCAAGATGATGATTTGTACAGCTTCCTTGAAGTGTGAGGATGCTATTCCAAGTTCTACTTTGTCCTGAAACTTCTTGAATCGTGCTAGAGAACTTCAACTGCAAAACAAGAAAATGAAAATGGTGAAGTGGCCTGGGAGTGTTACAGGTCGTGTCTTAGATTTTGGTTAGCTTGCATTGATGGTAGGGAAGGTGTGTGAATTGGTTTGGGCAAGAGTGTATGAAAGGATTGAGCTAGGGAACTCAATCTGCAGCAAGCTCCGTTTTTGAGCAGTTTGAAGGTGATTTTGGGAATGAGGAGGTATTGAGGATCTTAGGGTCGTGCTTCAGCTTAGGATCAATGTTTAGAATGTGTTTGATAACTTTCTCTAAGGCTTGGTTGACTGATATGGAAGTTGGTCTATGTTATACAATGTTTCTTACCTCTTAAGTCAAAATGCCAAGTCTTTGTTACAAGCTTATGCAGGCCCCCTAAACATGCTGCAAAGCCTTGTCTTGATCAGTGCAATATGTCTCATAACTTGTGCCTCAGAGATTTCTTTGTACTTCAAAGATATGTGAACTTGACATAAAGCAATCTTTTCAAAAATGGCTAAAATGCTTTTTCCATTTTAAGGTTAATCTCTTGTGTAATGGTTTAATGAACAAGATAATGCTAGGACACAAAGGTTTTGCATTAAATTATTGAGTGTGGATGAGATAAAAGGCCTGTAATCAAGTTACATGCTGATTTGAGAAATTTGCACAAGTTATGAACATGGAAATTGGTCAATTCAAAAGTGAGTTTTTTCCATATTGCAAAATTCGATTCTCTCAAGTCATGAGGTTGTTTGATGAGTTCTTGGACATTTTGGAAAGCTTGGAATATGTACTACAATCCATCTTTGAAGTGAAAATTGAAATTCCAAGTGGAAGTGTATGGAAAATGGTCTTGAAGTTAGGTAAAAAACTTGCCTAAAATAGGTCAAATTTTCACTAAGTTAAGAATGGTTTGGCACCCTTGTTCCAAAAATTGTAACTTGAGATACAAGCCTCTTTTGGGAAAACTTTGTGAATCAAAGTTGTAGATCATGAAATATGCTACAACTTTCATGTTTTGACTTTTGCTTGAATCCAAATTAATCTTGGTGAGAAAGTGGGGCAAAGTTGGGAAAAAATTAGGGTTTTTCATAACTTAGAAAAATTCTAAGTTATGAAAAATTCTCATTTCAAACCCTAATTTGCATTTCTTGATTTCTTGATGGACAAGTTTCATGATTTGGCATGTTTTAATGAAAAATGAATCTTGACCCTTGATTTTGACCAAAAAGTCAAAGTTTGACTTTTCAGTATACAGTCAAAATTGATCAATTGACTGGGAAATTCAACTGTCAATCTTGTGCATTTGGGATCTTTTGAACTTGTTGAGCATGTCAAGATAATTCCATGGGGTCCTTGAGTCCATATGTGAGCTTGGTTTTCCCTTGGCTAGGTCAAACAGTCAAAAATTGCCTTTGTGCAGTCAAAACCCTAAAAATGACCATTTTGCCCTTTTGGTGATCTGATCAAATTTCTTGTGGAATTGTGATCCAAACTTGATCAAATGATCCATGTGAGTTCATAATATTGATGTGGGTCAATTTTCATGAGATTTGACTGTCAATTGGCCACAGTTGACTTTTTCCCCAATACAGTTGATTTCTAGGTCAACTGTCCAATTGACTGGGCAAAATTTGGAATCAAGACTTGAAACTTGGTATGGATAAACTTAGGAGTCCAACATGAAGCATGAAAGTCATCTTAGGCATTTTAGGTCAAAATATCTTTGTGCAATCACAAACCCTAATTTGGGTCAACAGTGCAAGGAGAAGTCTTGAGCAGAGGAAACCCTAATTGAATCTTGATCTTCAAGGGTCTTGTGATGAGAAAAATGTTGAGGAAATTGGAGGGAAAATTTTGGGGTACAACACCACCCTATTAAGATCCACTCATAAAAATCCTGACTTATCCATTCATATGTCACTATTATGTACCAACTTGCAACCAAAGATAGGAATCTGAAACTTCTAATACTCATTCAGATTCAGTCTTCAGATACAGTTCAGATATGCACCAGATACATATGCCATCCTGACACTCATTTAGACTCAACATTCAGATACAGCTCAGATACGCTCCAGACACGGATGTCATTCTGATACTCATTCAGATTCAACTTTTCAGATACGCTACAGACACAGATGCCATTCTGATACTCATTCTGATTCAACTTTTCAGATACAGTTCAGATACGCTCCAGACGCGGATGCCATTCTGATAATCATTCAAAATCAGCTCCCAGATACAGTTCAGATACGCTCCAGACACAGACGCCATTCTGATACTCATTCTTTCAGCTTATAAATTACAATGCAAACAATCACTTTTGGATGGCATCTACAAGCCCATCTCTAACAACTTTATAGCACCTCTCCAAATGGCATCTTTAAGCCCATTCCCTCGACTCTCACATCACCAAGTGCAAATTTCTGGGCACTCTAGTGTCCAATCATCTTCCACCTTCGAGTCACGAATGGCAAAACTCGTCAGTCTAACTCTTCAGGCTTAAGAAGATTGAACAGGGGAAGCTATTGTACCCCAAAATTTTCCCTCTCACTTATCAAGAATTTTCACAAGATCTCCTTTTGATCAAGACTGCATTTGGGTTGATCAGCTCAACACACCTCCTCAAGCACTGATGACTGAAAATTATGGTTTGAGATTGCATAAGGATTTTTGGACTATCAATGCTTCATATGACTTTAATGGACTATTATGGACCTCCAAGATTACTCATGACAAGTTTCAAGCCTTGGATCACACTTTTGATCAGTCAATTGAACAGTTGACCTAAAAATCAGCTTTATTAGGGAAAAAGTCAACCATGGCCAATTTACAGTAAAACTTCATAATTTTTTATCCACGTCAACATTTTAAACTCATATGTGTCATTTGATCAAGTTTGTACCACAACTCCTCAAGAAATTTGATCAAATCATCAAAAGGGCAAAATGATCAAAAATAGGGGTTTGACTGGGAAAGGGCAATTTCAGGTTTTTGTCCTAGCAAATGATCAATTGGGTTAAGGAATGATCTCAAGAGTCCAATTTCATCACTTTGACCTAATAACATGGTTCAAAACACTACAAGTCCATTGGATTGACAGATGAATTTTTAAGTCAACTGATCAAAAGTCAACTGTATACTGAAAAGTCAATATTTGACTTTTTGGTCAAATTCAAGTGTCAAAGATCACAATTCATCAAAAAATGTCAAAATAGGAAACTTATTCATCAAGAAATCAAGAAATTAAGATTTTATTTTGAAAAGATGAAATTTCTTAACTTAGAAATTTTTTCTAAGTATAGAAAATTTCTTATTTTTTCACAACTTTGAGTCAAATTTTCACCATGATGCAAAGTGATTCATGAGAAACTTCCAACATGAAAGTTGTAGATATCCATGAAATATACAACTTTTCTTCACATAACTTCTCCTAAAAATGATTGAATCTCAATTTATAATTTTGTGAATACATGCTCATGAACTAAAAATGACTTAGTGAAATTTTGCCCTAGTTAGGCAGATTTTTTACCTAACTTCATGGAAATTTTTCACGTAGTTCCAAGGATAATCTTCAAAAGAAATTCAAAGATGAGTTATAGAGCATATTGTAAGCTTTCCAAAATGTCCAAGAACTCCTTGAGATCATTCTTGAGCAAGGAGAATAGAAGAGATGAAATTAGGATTTTATCACTTGAATTTAGGTCATTTTCATGATGAACACAAATGCAAATCAATGCTAGGCTGCATAATCTTTGCTTTGCATGCCTCAAACTTGTTTGTCACTCCTTAATTAAATGCTTACACAGCTGTTAAGGCTTTGATCCAAGAAAATGAGCTATTATCCAAGTTGCATTTCCATTAATGGCACAAAGTGAACACTTATATTCTTGTAAAGCAAGCTTTTTGCATAAAGTCATTCTTGAGCCTCTAACTTGTTCCCTCTGATCACACTTCATCCACAAAGTCATAAACAAACTTGTTTAAAGCATAAAATACTCTACCTTAGCAAGTACACAAGCATTGAAACTTGTTTTCTCAAAAATCACATGTTTGGCTTAAGGATGCAAATTCAAATTCTGAGTTGTTATAAGCCTCAAAACCTTTTGCTTATAAGTATACACACTATTTGCAAGTTGACACACGAGCAAGTAGCCCCTAAAACTCACTCAAACACCCTCTATCCAGAAATTGTCCCAAAACTCCATTGTTGTGCAAGTTCTGACTTTTTATACCAAACTCACATTTCCTTCGTGCGTTTCTTGGCCTTTTAGTTTCTAAAGCTTCCTTGCATCAATACTAACTCATCCTTGTACTTATTTCATTTCTGTAACACCATTTTCCTTATCTTCCATAACCAAAAACAGAGCATCACAGTTGGACTTCTCCAGGCCATTCCCGCCATCCTCAGCTCAAGCCAGCTATTGCACTAGCTTCGTAGAGGTCCAAGGAAGCTAACCTGATCATCAGCACTGACTGAAACAAGCTCATTTGCATTTCACGATTTCCAGTTTTGAGGTATTTTTCTTGAACTTCTATCTCATTACTTAGGCATTGTTAGGCTTGCATTTGTGAAGATAAAATGTAGACCTCATTGCCACGAAGTTGTACATATCCATAGTTTGCATTTATATGGGTCGAGCTTAGAGAATTTCAGAGTTGAAGTTTCTGAAATTTTTAGGGTTTAAATTAGGGCCAGAGAAATTCTCACTTATCTTTGACTTTCAGCCTTAGTTATTTACATTGTTAGATTCGTGAGGAAGAATGCAACAACTTTCATTTTGTCACTTTCCATTTTTGTTGAGAAATGAAGGAGTTACAGGTACACCGGCTGGAGGTTGAAGATGAAGTCATCAGGACTGAACTTGCCTTATATAATTATGGTTTTTCCTATATAAACGGATGTACAGCCACCCAGTGGTAAGGCAGTGCATGTTATTGCTAGAGGTCATGAGTTCGAGCCTCAACGCGTTGCCTTTTGCATTTTCTCACATTTTTCCACTTTTTTTGTCTCTTGCAGCGCTGGGCCTCCTCTTCATGGGCTTATTGTATTTTTCTCTAACATTTCCTCCCTATCTCATATTTGCACCCCTGACCCATTATTATTTTATTTTTTATTTTATTCTCATTTTATTTTCTTAAATATTTTTTACTTCAATATTAAAATCATAAAAATAAAAAAAATAATAGAGTTATATTTTAACTTAGTTTATTTATTTTTTTCACAAAAAAAAAATATTTTATTTTGACCACGCTTTATTTATTTTCATTAATTATCTTGTAAATTTTAATTGAAACTAAAATATTATTTATTTTATACTAATGAAAATTTATTTTTGATACCAAAAAGACTAAAGAATATTTTATAAAACTATAATTTATTTTCAAGACAAAATATAAAAAATACAAAAAAAAATACTTTTTTTCTTTAAAATTATTTTCTTTTAATCAATTAAAATAGATTTAGGGTTTTATCCAAAAATCTTTTCTTAATTAAAATATTTTCTTAAATAATTTCTTTTATTAGCTTAAGTTAATTTAATTTAATTACTCTTTTTTTTCTCTAATTAGGTTTAGGACAAAACCTCCTTCATACAAAAATCCAAACATAAAAATCATTTCTTTCAATTTGCATTTGTACTTTATATATTCCTTCAATTATTTGTACAAAATTCAATTTGGTTGTAATAGATTAATTAGGTTTATATTATTGCATTCCCCATTCATAAATTGTATACCCTCCCACAAATATTGTAATAGCGTAGTAACTTTAAATTTCACAATTTATCGCTTTTACATAATATGCTAGTAATTAGGGTTTGTATGGAAAGAATAAAATCAATCAAATAGAAAACCCTAATCCAAGACAAAAAAACAAGCATGAAAATAACACACTTGCACACAAGCACCCCTAGGATTATCCCACTTGGTTGCCTTACAAAAATGGCCATATTACGCATGTAAGGTGTCTTAGCAAAAAACAAGCAAATACAAGATCATAGTCCCTCGATGACGCTATTCAAAGTTGCCTTACAAAATGATCTTAGTCCCTCAAAAAGAATGCTAAGATATCTTGCAACATTGCTAATCATGGCTATACGATGACCGACGCCCGTCCCGTTAACATCCAAAGATAGGTTTGTTTACCAAATCAATGGTAAAACAACAATGTCAAAGGAAAAGAAAATGCATAAGAAAGACTTTGAGTAGGTAGAATGCTCCTAATTACTTGCTCCATTTCAAAACAAACATCCTTGCTATTTTCAAAACAATCACATACACTTTCAAAACATCTTACAAAACTTGAAAACATTTTCAAAAGATCAACATCTTTGTATACATTCTTACGAACGAGAATCATTACAAAGATTGCCTAAACAATGGCCTCTTTACAAAATACTTTCAAAAACCACACAAAGCACAATTTCATACAAAAGCAAGTGATCTATCAAGTAACTAAGAGCCCATGGAAAACCATGGATGAAAAAGGTGTTAATACGTTCCCTTTTCATAATCTACCCCCCGAACTCAAGAAACAATCTCAAAGGTCTTTCTTGTTCTTTTTCACCTTTCCTTTTGGATAAAAGAAAAGTCGGTGGCGACTCTTGCTAACCGCAACATTTGCGATCAAACGCAAACCCTCAAGTCAGTTCTCCCACTGCATCACAATATTTACATGATAAAGCAATAAATACACTATAACGTAAACTAGATTAAATATACACTAAAGTTGAGGTTTATTGATAAAAAGAAAACGAATTAAGCCGGTGAGTGCTAATTTTCACACATAAATTCACAATAATTTAGCACTCATCAGTATTTTGATGAACAATTTTTATTTGATGAATGCACAATAGTTTAAAACATCAGAGTTAGGTTTGTAAGATCCCCCTGAGTTTAAAATTTAATAAAATTTCCAACTTCATCAAAGTGAGGTTTGAAAGCTCCTCTTGGGAATCTTATCAAAATTTTCATGACTATTACAGAGTGATGTTTGCAAGCTCCCTCTGAGAGTAAGACTTGGAAGATTTTGATATTCTAGAAATCTTTAATCAGAGTAATAGTGCCTTGTTAATCATAGATCCATTATGATCAGATGTATCACAAAGATCTCTTTAGCATAGAAATAAATAGATATTGCAATCAAATTTATTTGTCTGAAAATTATCATAAGATATATCCCATGTTTGGGTTCTATTTAGGAATTCAGATATATCAAAATTATTTATTTTTATCCACCTTTGTCATCAATAAAAAAGAATGAGTAACAAGCACAAGATTAAAAAAGGATAGGAACAGAAAATTTTCATTACTGAAAGAAGGATGTTAAAACACAGGATGAAATCATTAAACATGATAAGAAAAGAGACTACAAGAGTCAAACAAGAGAAGAACTAAGGACAAAAAGGTCCAGTCATAAAATCCTAAATGGAAATTTTCTTGGGCTTTCGCGGCTTCTAGCAGCTTTCAACTTCTCACCCTGGTTTTTTGAAGAAACATCAACCATAGTTATAGTTACTCCTTGTTAAAGTAAAATTTCTGAGAGAACCCGTCCAAAAGGAATAAAGGGTGTCATTCCCTCGTGAAAGGTCATGAGTTTCATCTTCAAGTAGTCAAATATAACTTGAGGTAGATTGATATTCAACCTTTAGTTGAGGAGAAGCAGAAAAGATTTGTCTTCTGAAATAAAAAAAAATAATCTTGATTCTTGTTCCTAGGAAAGAAATTTGATGCCAAACTGATGTTGTGGATTGAAGATAAAAGACTTTTGTAGTATCAGAAAGATCATCAAAGATAAGGCAAAGTGGAAAATAGTAGTCCCAAACAAGAAGGTCTTGATTAACACCTTCATCCTCACATTTATTACATTACAATAATAGCTGAGATAATGGTGATGGGGGTGCCAGAAACTTCAGAAAGGATACAATACTCCTGATTGAGTTCTTTGATGGACGCAATTACCCATAATTATTTAACAATTTGAGGGTAAGAGGGACCAAAGAGCATATCAAAGTAATCATTCCAACCTTGAAAAGAGGCAATATCTTGAATATTAAAGCCTTTAGTCATCATGTCTTCAAAATCAATAAGCCATTCATTGCAACGACCAACTGACTTTGATTGCCATTGTTAGCTCTTAAATTCATCTCGGGTGTAGGGTTTTCACAAAGGGGCCTTTTTAATGAAAATGGTTTTTAGAAAACAAAGAAATGGTTTTAAAGAAAGGATTTAAAGAAACAAAAATAAATAGAGAAAGGATGATAAAAGAGTATATCTAAAACCAATAAATGATATTCCCAATGCAATAATTAAAAAGTGTTGTCACATTAATGCAAGATAATTGTCTTACTTTAAGACCATACAAAGACAATGTAGTGGATTCACACAAACAATATATATATATATATATATATATATATATATATATATATATATATATATATATATATATATATATATATATATATATATATATATATATATATATATATATATATATAATTGGTTTCTTCTTGGCGAATCATACAAGCCTTTACTTCATCATTATAGTGGTAGAAATGTTGAGACTAAGCCATTAGATTGACTTGACTCGCATAGATCAAATAAAAAAATCACTACCACACTTTATTGTTTACAAAGGAAATGGAAAAAGAGCGAGTAAACCCAAAAAAGAGACGAAACATGTCATCATCTTTAACCTCCAGCCTTCAGAAAAAATAGAGAAATTATGATTCTTCAAATGGAAAAATTAGAGGTTCAGACCAATTCGATTTGATTCGTCTCATCAAGACGAAGGCAAATGTACCCTTGCGAAAAATTTATGTAACTTGTAGCTCAGTCGATTTGAGAAAAACCAGAGAGTTTTAAAAAAAAATTGAAATCGAAAACAGATGCATCAAATGCATCGATTGATCAAAATTAAGCCACCAGCAACCATCAATGAACATCATAGATCATTCCAGTAATTTGAGTTAGAAGAATTGATGCCTTAAACTACATGAACGAAGTATGAAGAAATTGCTCTGAAACTTGACTTGGCTGGCCCGATTTAGAGCACTTCAAGACTTGGTTCTTCTTAGCTTCAGTGAAGTTCAAGGATGAAGAATGAATAAAGAAATTGGAGCTGGAAGGGGGGAAATTGTGATTTCGAAATCTCATAAATGTGAGTTGTGGAGAGAGTTTGACAGGGTAGTTCTGGTTGTCTAAGCTTGTGAAATGAATGAAATATCATCCTCTATTTATAGGGAAGTAAATGGTGACGAGAAATGAGAGGAATTGTGAGCAAATCATGCAAACCAAGCCAGTTGTGATCATGCCAAACGTGTGACTTGAAATGCATCAAAATGATTTCATACCAAGTGCAATTCTTATCAAAATGCATTGGGGTGATTATTTAAACATGTTTAGCAACTAAACTTCGAGTAATTCGACCTGTAATCCAAGTTTACTCATGGTAAAAATTCTAATTCGAGGCAAAAATAGATTCCATGGAGCCAACTTCAACCATGCATAACTCACTACTCATGGACCTTTATGGGATGATTATTGAAGAATTTAAAAGACAAGGTTACAATCTTTACAATGTGCCAAGAAATACATCATTTGGATGCTTGAGCAAAAAGTTATGTCCTCTTGAAATCGTGAAAAATAAACGGATTTTTGTACTTAGAAATATTTCTAAGTATGGGACCTCAAAATAACCTATAATGTTCTTCAAAAATGCATGACCTTCCACTCAAAATTTGATCTTGATATATGAAGATGGCATGAAGTAGACATAATGAATTGAATTTTGGAATTTAGATCACTTAAAAATCATAAAAATTGAAAAAGTTATGGTCTTTGGAAGATGATGAACAAATTTGGGAAAATTCACAAAAGACCTATAATCTTTTCAATTCCTAAACAACTTTCCAATCATTTTTAAGTCTTACAAATTGAAAGAAAGTTGCAGTGGACATCCCAAATATTATTATGGAAAAATAATGGGCTCAAGGAGATAAATATTTACCAAGTTATGATCATTTGAAGTCAACCCCTAAGGTTCAAAGGCTTTTCAAAGAGACTTGTAATCTTTCTCAACCATTAGTGGTCTTCCATTCAAATTTTGCCTTATATCCATGAATATAACTTGTTAAGTACCCTTTAAAGAGAATCATGGCTTTATAGTCAATCAAAAATCTCAAAAAATGATCAAGATATGGTCCTTGGAAGTCAACAACCCTAGCTCAGAGAGTGTCAAAATGACTTGAAACCCCTTTCAACTTTTGATGATTTTTCTTACACAATTGGATATTATCATGTGAATAAAATTTGTTTTAGATGATTATAATAATACATAGAAAAAATAACCAACTCAAAATGTTGAAAATTGAGAGAGTTATGCACTTGTGATCACTGAATCAAGCATTTACTCAATTAGGTCAAACTTGTTGAATCAACCTTAAATCTTTTGATCTTTCTTGGTAAAATAGAACATGATATATCAAAATAGGTCTTAAAATGATTTTGTCTTGAAGCACACTCAAATATGAAGCTAAAGTCTCAATGAAGCTTGTTGAAGAAGGCATGGAAATAAACACATGAACCTATAAATCTTCTTGATGAATTCCACCACCAACTTTGAGGAACATTTGACCTAAATGAAGTTAGGGGATCCTTTGAACCACAAATCTTTTATATCATAGACATAGTCTTGAATCTTGAGCTCTTTCAACCCATTAGAAAGCCATTTGGTTTAGAACCACCCCTCAAACCCTAGGTTATATGGTGAGATGAATGCAATTGTGATCACCTACAATAAGAACATTCCAAGAGACATATATACATATTTTGATATTAGTTAAAAGAACACATGTACAAGATACACAAATCAAGGTGCTTGGTGATCCCTCAAGAGAAAACTTAAAGATAGGATGAAGTAGAGAGGGAGAACCAACACTAATGTGTGATCTTGATGTATTGATGATATGATAGATCTTAGGGGCAAAAAATGGGGTATAATAATCATTTTCCTTTATCAGTTCTTCTAGAGTCTTCATAATATTAGAGGGAACATTTACAGTAGCAGCAAGTACAGGGGCAGAACCCCTAGAAGAAGTTCCAACTCTAAGCTGAAGAGCTAAATTTGGTCCATAGGAAGCTTCAACTTCAAATCGGGCAATTGATTTAATTTCTTCAGAAGCAGGAATAGATTCTGGTGTAGGAAATGCCAGACGCTTGCGCTGAAACTTAAGCTCAGCAATAAACTTCTGAAATTTCATGGTTGTGTTCATAGTCTCAGAGAATCGTACCGGGAATTTATTCAAGACTTCCTCATATGAAAAGTCTTTGAGAAATTTTTTAGTAGTGAACAAACCATTCTTTGAATTAATCTTATAATACACCACTTTCAATGGGATTGAAACATCTTGTGACAACCTTCCTCATAAAGTGCAAACTCTCAACAAATTTGGATTCCATTAAATATTAAGCTTCATCAATAGGTGTTTGAGGAAAGTGTTCGGGTGGATTTGTTTGAGGAGAATGTGATAACATGTAAATGTGTCTTATTTTTAGACCCGATTCACATGCTATTTAGTATGTTTTGTTATGTTTTATTACTTTTATGTCTTCTTCTGTTTGTATTTCATATATAAATAAATTATGGAACAACTATGCGAAAATACCAGAAAGGAAGCAAAAGAGCAGCAAAAGAGCAAGAAATGGATCATTCTGATGATATGGTCTTTGCCGTAGGCGGATGGAATTCGCCGTCCCTTATAAGTGTCGTGTCATTTAATAATAGAGGCAATGGCGTTCTCCATTTCCCTAACAGCGTTCGCCATTATTTTACAGACAACAACAGTTACACCAGAAGTAGTTTTCAACCAGAACAATTGTTGGAACATTTATCTCTCTCTCTCTCTCTCTCTCTCTCTATATATATATATATATATATATATATATATATATATATATATATATATATATATATATATATATATATTTTACCTCTGGGTCAGTTTCAGGCATCCCAGTTATCGCGCGGAAGCGCTGTTCATAGTTTTAGGCCGAAATCACAATTGTAAAAGGAGTGGTTTCTCACATCGAGGGACTACTCCACCATTAGCATTTAGGCATGTAATCTTGGATCAATATTGCCTCAATAATCGAAATTAATTCCAGTTTCTTTATTTCTCGCATTTACAGGTTCTTTATTTATCGCTTTATTATTATTGTTGTTGTTCCTTTTTATACTTATCAAGCACGTTGTCTTTAAATATGTTTATCATGTTTATTTTGTTTGAAACCAAATCTATGTCTGGAAAAACAATTTTGATTCTGGTATGTGAGGATCATCGTTTCCGACGGGACTCGATAATGAATTTGGCGTAAGTTTTGCATAAATTATGTTTTGGCTTTTGTTTCCGAGTTTAATTTAAATAGCTTTGTCACGAGAGTGAGTGGTTACTTAACATTGTTTTGACACGAGAGTGAAGAACAAACTAAGGTTCAAGTCGATAGTGCGAGAGTGTCAGGAAGGAACCAGATAGTGGGAACGAGGCATCGATCTTAAAAACAGTGAGAGCATTTTAGGAATCATTTAGGATCTTATCGGTTTTCAAAATATGCTTTCAGATTGAAACGGGAGAGCGAGAGCAAAATCCTGTAGTTAAAGAGTGTGGCTTTATTCAATAGCGCGAGAGTGTGAGATAGAGTCTTTAAATTGGTATTTTCTACTTAATATAATTTAACCGTAAATTAACGTCGATGAGTTATAGAGTCCCTGAGGCACGGGGAATCCATATTCCGACCTCTCTTTTTATATATATTTCCTTAATCCTATTTTAGTCTTTGCTTTAGTCTTAGTTTCCCCTTAATCAATTGTTCATTAGCCTTAGCTTTACAAAGCGGCGATAGACTACAGTAGGTTGACATTGGTCTTTGTGGGTTCGACAATCTTTTATATTACTTTGATATTTCCCTGCACTTGCGGATGCATCAGAATGGATTCTTTTGAAGTTTCAACTTCTTTGTTTGCTTCAATTTCAAAGGTTTCAGTGAGGTTTTCAGGAGTTGCTATGGTTTATGGATGTTTGAATATTTTAGTTTCATTTGTTTGGTTTGGATATGGTACTAAAGGTTTCATGTTGAATAGGAATTTAGAAGTATGGGAAAAATGATGAAGTAGTAACATTAGCATAATCAAAAAGAGTGAAAGTCATAACATTAGAGGACTTATATAGATTATGGTTGGGAGAGACTTCACCAGATCTAAATTCCATAATCTATGTACTCAAATCATCAGCATAGAGCTTTTCAACAAAACATTCTTCAGCCGCATGATCTTCAGTAACATGTTCCTTATGACCTTGTTCTTCAGTAACAAGTTCTTCATGAACATGTTCCTTAGAAACAGGTTCTTTAGAACTTTGTTCTTTAGCAGCATTGGATCCTTCAGGATCTTTCACCTTTTCTCTAGATTCATTACTCGTGAGTTTTGGAACATCTTCAAGAGCTTGTGACAGCTTAACTTTCTTTGTTGTCCTAGAGGTTCTTTCTTGAGAAGGATTATTCTTCTAATTTATTTTCCTTTTCTTTGGACTGAGAACTACTGGATCACCATGACAATTTTTAACATTGACCCTCATTTTATCTGGAGGGTCAGCATCATTCACCATACACATTTTAACATATTCAACCATGACTTTTTGAGGATCTTCTCTATTAAACATCGGGAAGTCTACAACAGGTACCCTTCTGGTAGAAATATAATTTATGTCTAAAGCTTTAACACTCACTAGATTAGATAAAATGTGCATTGTTTCAGAGTTTTCCCGTTGATGGGCTTTCCAACAATGGTGTGTAAATCATCAGACATGTTAAGATTAACAAGTTCATCCACCAGCTGACTTTCCACAAGAATGTCTGAAATGAGTCTACCAAAATGAATCCAATTTTTTATTTTGGGAATTCCAGTTCTAGTTTTGCTTATCATGTCCCTCATGTATCTGAATAACATAGCAGGGAGATCTATTTTTATCCCTTTTTCCAGATAATACAGCATACACTTTTGATCCCAATTGACATAGTCGGGAGAATTTCTAGATAATACAGCATACACTTTTGAAGATGCAGAACTATCTCCCTTAAAGTGTGTTTTTGTCACTTCATTGATGTCTTTACTTCTGGAAGTTTTTCCAAAACATCTTTTTCCATTTCCATCATAACCAAGAAGTTTTGCAATAGATTTTTCTGAGATTTGAATCTTTCTGCTAGAAACTTAAGAGATGATTTGATGGTGTGAAGTTTTTGCATGAATCCAGAATTTCTTCACAAGAGTAGGATAGACATGCCCTTTCAATCGGTTGAATAAAACTTCCCATTCTTGAGTCGCAGCATCTCGAGAGAGATCATACCCATTTTACTTTAAGTTGTCAAAATCCATAATGGATTCATAGAGAACTTCTAAATTAGTCACCGATCTAGATAGTTAAATCTCATGAAGACCTTTATCAGCAATGTTGGCCATTTGAATTAATTCTTGCTCTATAAGTTGTTCTTGTTTTTGATCTGCCATAGTTAGGGTTTTGGTTGAGAAGAATATTTTAGAAAGAAAGATTCAAAGTGTGGGTTGTGAGAATAATAGTGATGTGTGTGAAAAGTGAGAGAATGTGGTTTAAATATATTTTCAAAGAAAATAAATAATGATTAAATAAAATAAAATATGCAATCTGACAAAGGAGGTGATGTGAAAAGATTTTATCTGTTTCCAAGAAATAGTGCTCCCAAAAGGTCACGTCAAGCATCAGAATGGCTTAATGTATGACACTTGTCTTAAATGTGTCTTACTATAAGACCATACATAACATGCTAGTTGTTCATCAATAAAAATGGAGTCCATAGTCCATATGACAATAAGTCCCAGAGGGACTCTAACGTAACGACAATCTGATAAACCTTTGCTCAGCATACTTTTCCAGAGGCAATCAGGTGCTCCTAAGTCACATCCAGATACTTCCCTTAATTTTGAATGATGATCTTATTTGCATAAGTTTTGTCTTTTCTCCAAGAGTCGGATCTTATAGAATAATAAACTTTTAGGGATGTTGACATGTATCTTGCCTCTGATTCTGGTCTAATAGTTTAGCAGAGAATGCTTTCATAATCTTTTACTTTCTATTGACAGAGTATGAATATTTGTTTTTCAAACCTGTATATCTATCAACTAGATTTGACTTTTCAAATTAAATCTTACCTTCAAACTCAAGAAGATTTGATTCATAAGCAATGTGAGTTTTAACATTGTATACTCTTGTAGCCTTTCAAGTTTTCAACGTATTTCAACATGATACCTTAGAGAGCTTTCAAATCAAACTTGGTTAGAATAAAATCAATTTTAACAAAGGTTAAGAAAAGGAATAGTTACCAATAATCCATGATAATTATACCCTTTTTATTTCCTTTAGGGGATACCAAAACCTCGGGGCTCAAGTGCCACATCTTAGATCATATTCCTTCTTTCCTTTATGAGTTTACATTATCCACACTCCACGTTCCAAGATAGATGCTTTAATTTTTCGATGCCACGTTGATGATATTATCTTTAGAGTCATCTTTTGTTGCTATCAGAGCTTTATTCTTTAGGCAATACAATCATTTTAGTGGTAACCTGGCTTGCTGCATAAGAAACAAATGTTATCTTTTGTCCTCATCATACTTCTTCTATCATATGATGACTAACAATGTCCTTCTGATCTTCTGTACCTTCTGAACACCTCCTGTCTTTGCTTATAAAGTTGGTTAAAAACTTCTGAACAGTAGAGACACTTTAACTTCTTCATCAGAGACCACTTCAGATTCATCTTTATCATTGTTGTTAGCAGGTGAAGGAGTTGCTCCCAATGTGTTTCAAAAATTGGATCTTTTTCTGACACTGTAAAATGTTTGACCTATCAATAACATAACCGGAGATCTGATACCAATTGAAGGTTCAAAGAAACACAAGAAAGAAGGGGTTTTAACTGGGTTTATAGATTTAAAGCTTTTTCGAACACCCATAGACAAATAACACAAAAACAACAATGATAGATAACACAAGAGATTTTATCCTAGTTCATCGTTAACTAAGTTACTGTCAGTCCACCCACTAAGGTGATTTTGCCTTCTCAATAAGGACTTAATACAATAATCAATTCATTGATTACAACTACAAAGGATAATCGTCAATGTCTTCTCAAGGATTCTGACTATACCCTAGTCCCTCAAGGAAATTAACTCAAAGACAACCTATAAATGACATCTCGAGTATTTTGACTAAACATATTTAGTCAAGGAACTTACACCTTAAAGATAACCTTTCAATGACATCTTGAGTATTCTGACTAAACTTAGTCACTCAAGGAACTTTAACCAACTGGTTAAATATAAAGTTTGTATGTATACATAATTGCTTCTACAAAAGCAGATTACACATATTTAGAATTTAAAAGACAACACTTTAAAATATTTGAGATATAAAGCTTTAAGTGTTTCTCTCTTTGTTTTTCTTGAAGGTATTCTTAACACTTGCTCTTTATCTTCTTGCTGAATATTATTTTTGCTACAATTGGCATCGTATTAGCTTGTTTCTTCAGTTTCATGAATTTTTTTGTTGTATGTCTTCATTGGTCTTCTTCATTTTTATTTATATATCTTCATTGATCTTCTTCATTTTTTCATTGTATTTCTTCACTTCTCTTCTTAAACATGCATGAAGTATTTCACATGTATTTTCTTCGTGTGCATTTAGTATGTGCATCTTCTTTCTCTCACACACTCAATTTTTTTCATTCTTTCAAGTCCTTTTTTTATAGATAGAAAAATAGACCTGTTTGAGAATAAAATAATGAGTATCCATAAATATAAAGTTTTTAGAGACGTTAGCTAGTACTAGACTAGAGTGGCGCTTGCAGCACAAGGATAAATGATGGGACGTGTGAAAGAGTTGGTACTGACGTTCAGTCTTTTATCCTGATTTTTTGGGTAGGGGTAGGATTTTTTATTGTAGTCATGTGACCTTCTTTAGTCATGAGATTATTATCAGAGGGTTCAGATAAGTAATGATGAAGCTTGATTAGAGATCAGAGTTATTTTCCCTTTTAGTTAACTTCTTAAGTCAAAGGCTTCTGAATAAATGTTGTTGAAGCTTGATCAGAGTTCATAGTTACTTTCTTCCTTTAGTTAACTTCTTGAGTCAGAGGATTCTGAGTATAAGTTGTTGATGTTTGATCAGAGTTCAGAGTTACTTTCTTCCTTTAAATAATTTCTTGAGTCAGAGGCTTCTGATAAATTTGATTGAAGCTTGATTAGACAATCTTCATTGTTACTTTCTTTCTTTAATTAACTTCTTGAGTCAGAGACTTCTGAGTATAAGTTGCTGAAGCTTGATTAGAGAGTCTTTAGTGCTTTGAGATTGTTGAGACTTCAGAGTCTTGAATCATCATAGTTATTCTATATAAGATCCTTTCAGGGTTAGACTTGATGCTTTCATATGTAGATTTTCTTGTAAACACGTCTTCTATTCTTCGTTGGTTTAGAGTGCGTTTAATGTCTAGAGTTCAGAGTTACTCGTTCAGAGTCCATATGTTTCACTAGTCCATAGTCCACAACTTGTTAACTCGTAGTCCTGAACTATCTTATCAAATCACGCGCACTTAACAAACCAATAGAGTATAAAATTATTCTCCATACATTGCATGTTTATTATTATCAAAATTTAAGGATTAGTTGCATAACCAAACTTGTTCCAACAAACTCCCCTAGGGAGAAAAGCAATTTATGATACGTGGGGGGAATGAGAGTTAAGCCCGTTGAAATTAACAAATGATAGAAATCTAACATTTATGATTGAGAGAAATCTTTCATTTTCTCTTTCTCTTCTCCCCACTCATCTCTCTGTCGTCTTCCCCGAAGAAAGTTATGCTTGCCTTGGTAATCCCCTTTCCAATTTCTATCACTCCCTTGTCCTTTCTCCCCTTATCTCTCTTGCGTGCTTTCTCTCTTTCTATATCTCTCTCTTCTTCTTCATTCTTCCTCTTCTTTTATAAACCATTAATGTTGTTTCTCTTTTCTTCTTCAATTTTTCAGGGCTTTTACTTCAAGAGAGGTGATTCTAACTCATTTTCGATGGGAATTTCCTTTTCAGTGTCACACAAGGTGATGGTTGTCGAAGATGTTGATTCGAGGATACTGAGCCAACAGACAATGAAAAGGCTCTTGAAAGATTTTGGACATGAATTTGTGTCATATGTTATTCCTTAAATTTTCATAGCATTTTAATTTTGTAATATGGTATGTAGAGTAGTGTTGTAAATTTGTTTTTCTTCACGTGGATAAAGTTAAGTGTAATGTAGTTTGTGCTTTATTAGGTGTTATTGTTGAAATTTTTAATAATAATGTCACAAATGTGTAAAACAATTGATTTTATTCTCATAAATGACAAGTTATTTTATAACTCATGAATTTCTTTTCTAGACTAAAGACCTGTAAATATGTAAAATTAAGTTTTAGCATGATAACTAAGTTTTAGCATGATAACTATATTATTAGTTTTTATTTTAAATGTTAAAATAAATTACACTTATATTTATTTGTGTAATTAATATTATAGTTGTCAAATTTTATTTGATATAATTTAATATTGATTTAAATTTACATCTACTTCAATATATTGCATATATAAATTTCATTATTATTTATATTATAACAATTAAATATATTAATTTATAAAAATATATAATTTCACATTTATAATATCTTATTTGTATAAATAAAATTACTTTATAAATATAGAAACATTTTTCACAATTTTTTATTTTTATGTTTGCAATTAATATCTTACTTTTATGTTTGTAATTAATATGATTTTTATATCATATTTTCATATTTATAAAAGAAATATTTATAACAATAAAAATAAATAAATAATTAAAATTTTAACGGATTAAAATTCATCATTGATCAATATATATTTATCTATATAATATAAATAAATATACTTAAACGTAATACAGGAAAATATATTATTTTTTAAATATTTATGTTACTAATAAACTAATAAATGAGACAAATATTTATAAGTAGAAAGATAATAGACAAAAAAAAACATAAATAGTATATGAATTAAATGACAATATGCTAATATAAATAATTCATAATTATTTTATGATCACTAAAACAAGTACGTAAATTCAAACACATGAGTACTCATACGAATGCACAAATATTCAAATCAGAATTTATACTATCAGACGGATTATTACTTTTTTTTTTACAATTAAAAAAAATAAAAGTAAAAATATATTAAATAATATATGAATCTAAATACGGAGAAATGTATTTATTTATGTTACAAATATTTATTTATATAATTAAAATAATATTTCAAATACTATGTTATTAGTTGATATTTATAAAATCAAATGATTACATAAATATTTTTATAAATAAACAAATTTAATATTTACATACGAGAAACTAAAAATATATTTTTTCTTTTAAAAAATAAACTTTCTTGGTTAAATAATTGTCTTATGTTTTTTGGTTAAAAACATATGTGTGCAACACAATAGTATCCATACAAACACACAAATATTCAGATCAAAATTCATATTAACTTAATTATTACATTTTTTTTTATAATTAAAGAAAATAAAAGTAAATATATTTTAAAAAATATATGAATTCAATCACAAAAAAAATATATTTATTTATGTTACTAATCTTTATTTATAGAATAATATTTTTAAATATTATATTATTAGTTGATATGATTGCATAAATATTTTTATAAATAATATCAAAATATATTTAATATGAATTAAAGAAAATGAAAATAAATATATTTAAAATAATATATAAATCCAAATATGAGAAAAATGTTATTTATGTTATTAATATTTTTATTTTAAAATTATTTTTAATTTAAAATATAATATTTTTTAAAGATAATATATGAAAGATTTGTAAAATAATTTTGGTAAAATAATTTTGTTTTTATTTTAAACATTTATTTTTTAAATAATAAAATAGTTTGGTAAAACAATTTTATTTATTTTATTTATATTTTTGTTCAAAATAGTGTGTACCACCATAGAAACGGACAGATATTCCATTAATTGATTACCACCATACAAACGGACAGATATTCCATTAATTGATTAATATAACTTAATAAATGACACCCATGATGTAAACTTAATAAAAATAAAATACTTTTATAGTTTAATATGAATTTTAAAATATAAGGGGTATTGTTGTAATCACAGCCTATTTGTTGAATAAATTGTTAATTTTTCAGAATTAAACCTTGGTAGTGATAGATATTTTATTATTATTATTATCAAATACATCTAGCGAATATAACATAGTTGCAATTCATTAAAATAAAAATTTTCAAAAAAAATAGAAATATTAATTGCAATTAAAAATCAACAGAAATCACATTAACTTAATTCAAAAGTAAATCACGACCTTTCACTTTTTGAGGTTAATTTAAGATCTTCCTCAACTAAATTAATATATAATTCGCAGAATTAAACAGAACCATAAAACAGACATAAACACTCAAAGAATCAAACAAAAAAATAAGAAAGAATATAGCATTCAATAAAATGATGTCAAAGGAATTATCATAAAAAAGAATGAAATTAATTTGTAAGAAACCAAAAAGCACACCAAAGAATTAAGAGAATAGCAATAAACATGTATTATCCCTCTACATTCCTCATGAATAAATAGAATAAAATTTCATGAGTTATGAATAAATGAAGGAAATAAATTGATTTAGTCAAATTCCGACACAAACTTGAAACATGAGATTCAATTTGCTTTGTAAATGACAAACTATTAAGATAAAACACACCTCATGAATATGTGAAATTGAAGATGTAACCTCTAATGTTATCTCATGAATACAAAAGGATTACATGAGTATAAATAACATATAGAGGATATAGAATGATTTAGTCATCTTCCGACACAAACATGGCACATAGAAGCCGATTTGCTTTATAGATGACAAATTGATAAAACCTAATTTAAACCAAAAAAACATGTTCAAAAGAAACTAAACTCAGAATATACATGTATTGTTAGAATATGAATATTAACATGATAAGAATGAAGAAAGTAGAGAAGGATGGGTGAAATTGAAAGATTTGGATACTTCTTATAAAACAAGAGTTTGCAATGAATATACGCCGAATAAGACTGACTGTAAACCCTAATTTTGGGGTTTGGGTTTCGGGTCATGGGTTGATGGGATAATCGGTCCAGCCCAAACACAAGCAATTGGTAATGAAATTTGGTTTTCAAACTCCCTTTTTTGCTTAAATATTCCTCAAAATATGAAAATTTTAAAAATTTTCTTTTTTTTTACAAAATAGTTTTTCTTTTTTTACTACAAGTTTTCTCATTTATGATAGTTTCGTTTATTATTTATTTTAAATAAAACAAATCTTATTTTTTTCATATGAAATGCAATAATTTAGAAAATTGAGTTTTCAAAATAAAAAGTAGTGAAAATTACAAGATCAATTGTCAAGATGGAAGAAAAAGAAGATAGAGAAAATTAAAATTGGGATATGAAATAAGGAGAATTGGGATATTGAATTTGACTTCTCAATAAGGGGGTGTAATTATGCTTTTACCTTTGTTAAAAGTTGTTGGTTTTTCATGTAGATATCGGATTCATTTGAATGTAGAATTATTAGATTTTTTTTGTGAATTTATTAGATATTTTGAATAAAAATACAGAAATATCGGACATTTTGATAATTGCCGGTAAAAATTTAAGATTTTCTGAAAAATTTATGAAGAAATATCAAATGTTTGAAAAATCCGAAAAGAACTTATTAGATATTTGAAAAAATCTTGAAAGATATAAAATCTATTGGATTTTTGGAAAAATTCGGCATGCACCAAATTTTTCAGAAGTTTTGAAAAGTTTGGTAGGCCGTAATGAAATTTTTTTAATTTTTTTTTATATTTTTAACAAAGTATAGCAGCGGATAAAATATATACATATAATACAACAGTGTTATAATATCATTATAAAATAAATCATATCGACTTTCTAGCTACTTCTTTTCAGTGCCTAATATGTTGCGCATATGTTGATTACCATACTCTTGCAACTTCACTACAGTTATGTCTCCATCGGTCTGTGGCAAGAGACAAATGACAATTGAGTTTCAACTTCACGTGAATCCAATGATTATTGTTAACAAAACTAATTGTAATCATTTTGTGTCTACTTGAAGCTATGCATGGAGCAGAGCTATCATTAACGAGAAGGAAGTGATGTTAAGGTTCCTAGACAACGAGACCAATATAACATTGAATCTAGAAGCAATAAGGTAGCTCATATCAGGAATTGTCATCCACTTATCACGACCCTGCATACCAAAGCCATTAACCCACGACACACTTCTAACTTCCGGTATTGTGTCATAAAACAAATTGGAATATAGTTGTTGGTGTTGATAAACTTCAATATCTAGCTGCTTCTGAATCAAAGGCCAAGACTCTCTGCCTCATCCAAGTAAAGTTGCAATAGCCTGAAAACCACAATTTTCATCGTTACCCACATCAACAATGTCATAAATGTATTGATGTAAGTAAACAAGATATTGAGACAAATATTTTAGTTTTGGAGACACGTTACACAGTTGACTTTCAGTTGGTTTTATACATAATCTCTTTGTAATCTGACTTCCCTATGAGCCCTCAGTATACTCCCATTATGAAGGATCACCATGTACATCACTCACTTCACCATTTTTACTCTTCTTAGTTCCATTCTTTGGGTTGTACTTCACTAGTAGTAGACACATGGAAGTTGTGGATGGAAGTGTTAGTTATCGTACAATTATGTAAAAAGTAAACATTTATGTAAAACATATCACGTCAGTGGTGAAAAATTGAGTTAAATCCACATGGGAACTATCAGAATCAAGGCCACATTATTGAAGCTTACCGAACTACCAGATTTTTATGTTTATGCAAAAAAATTGGTATACCAATTTTTCCAAAATAGGAGTGCAACACATCAGGAGTCCTCTTCTCTTCATGGTGCGGGAGTGAAAAGAATGCAAGATATCCCCAAGTAAAGTGAGCACCGGATTGTGAGATAGAAAAATTTTGACAGCGTTCACATCTATAAGTTGGTCCAGATTATGGAACAGGACCATCCCATAGATGAGAAGAGCCAACATTTCTTCAAAGGCTTGTAAATCCAAAGCCTCTCAAAAGAATTGAGCCCTTTCAAACAAAAACATAGCCAAAAACCCTTTGACGCCACTTCTCGTTTCCCAATTGGCCATAACATCATATCATTGCAAATGTAAATCTCGAGCAATAACCTCAGGTCTTGGGTCTCTTTCAATACCGTTGAAGGGTAGTTGATCAAGGATAGGGATCTCCAAGAGTCAAGAAAATTCTTCCATAGTGGGCACAAGCTGGTAATCAGGAAAGGTAAAGCAATAGTGCAAGGGGTCGAAGAATTGGAAAAGTACTTTCATCATGTCTTCATCATAGCTTGAAGTGACCAGGTTGAGAAGTCGACCATGTCTCTCGGTAAATGAAGAATTCTCAGGAACCATTTATGCTAATTATTTGAGTTGATGAGGTACTCTTACGAGGTTGACTTGGATAGTATTTCTTTGAGTGGGAGTCATGTCCTACAAAACAGAACAAAATAAATCCCTAGGTACTAGAAATGGTTAATCCAAAATGCCATGGTATGATGTCATGATATTTATGCACAAATATATAAGCAAAGAAAACAAGCCCTTAGGTTTAGGCTTGCATGGGGTTCACAGGTAAGTATCCTTTTAGTTGGCTCATCATGTCCTAGAAAGTAATCGGGTTCTAAGGGATCTCAATATCATTGATCCTTCTTCATCGGATATTGTTTCAGCGCAAGCCTCTTTATTGGCGATCGAAATATCCCAAGAGTCAGATCTCAATGAATGTAGTATCGAGTACCAACCAACTTCGGACTGCACCAAAGCCGGCTATCTCACTACTTCCTAATGGCCAAGCTGTTCAATTAAAGGTTTTAAGGTCAGTTAGTATTTCATGACACCACACAGCGGCCCCGTATTCTCCTTGACTACTCAAGGGCTACCGGTACCAACAAATTGTTAGAACAAGATTAGTTTTGATCATATCTCAGAGTTTTAATGATAACAATAAATTATATTTTAGATAATTTATACTCTGACGAACGTATTTGACTGTTTCAGATAATGTTCTGACATAATCATTTTGATTTGTTGAGCTAAAAATTAATGAAAAAGTTCTTTGATGAAAGAACTATTTGCTTTAAGCGCAACTGTTGTTGCTGACTCTCGTAAAACAATTATTTAAATGCATCTTCTAACACTTAGTAGGATTCCTTGTTCAGAAGTTTACTTGAAAGCAAGTGATGTTCAGAAGTTTATTTGAAAGCAAGCACTGATCAAGTTCTTAGCAAGCAAAGCATTGTTTAGAAGATAAGCAAGCATGTTCTGAATTCAAGACGTTGAAGCAAGTTCTAAAAGATTGTAAAAGCTAACTTGTCTTGTCAAGCTTCAGGAAACATGTTCTTACAAGTGTTGTTTGCTCATTTAATGCAAAGACGGCTGCAAGCACTCAAGTGTCTACGCTAGTTCTTGGAAATGGAATAGTGCAAGGAAACATGCAAGCATTTAATGCTCTCCACTTTTTGAAGGAAGCAACGGTCTTTTTGTTCTTACTGTATATATAAGTACATTTATTGCAAGCCAACTAACCAATCAATTTTAAAAAGAAGCAAGAAACTACGTGAAAAATTCTGGACTCACAAACTCTTTGTTCATACACTTTGTGCAATTTATTCTAAGTGAAAAATCACAGTTGTGATATAGCTTGATTAGAAGCAAAATTTATTTCACTATCTGTAAAGATTAAACTCTTGTAAGTGTTCCTTGAGAGACCAAGTTTGGTTAGATTTCTCAAGTAGACTAGGACTGAATTTAAGTCTTAATGGTGTTAGTCACTTGTAAGATTACTTGTGCATTGTTAGTCACAATAGTTGTTGTGTGTTTGTAATCAGTTGATTATAGTGGATTAAGTCCTTGTTGAGAAAGGCGAAATCACCTTGACGGGTGGACTGGAGTAGTTTGAGTTCAAACGAACCAGGATAAAAATAACCTTGCCTTTCCATTATTGTTGAGCTTTGTTTTTGAAAATAAAAAGAGTCACTTATTCAACCCCCCCCCCCCCCCCCCCTTCTAATTGTTTTCTTACCCCTTCAATTGGTATCAGAGCTTGACTCTGAGTACAACACTTAACCGTGTCAGGAAAAGATCCAGAAGAAAACACAATGGCCGCTGAACAAAACAACAATAGTTACAACAAACCTCATATATATTTGATGGAGAAGATTTTGAGTACTGGAAATATCGACTAGAAAGTTTCTTTCTAGGTCATGATAGTGATCTATGGGATATAGTCTTGGATGGTTACACACATCCTACAGACTCAGAAGGAAATAATGTTGATAGAAAAAATATGGATAGACAACAAAAAGCTGATTTTAAAAATCATCATAGAGCTAGAAATATTTTTCTAAATGCTATCTCTAAAGTAGAATATGAAAAAATAACAAATAGAGATACAACGCATGATATGTTTGAGTCTCTTAAAATGACTCATGAAGGAAACGCTCAAGTGAAGGAATATAAAGCTCTAGCTCTAGTTCAGAAGTATGAAGCCTTCAAAGTAGAAGAAAGTGAGTTTATAGAAGCAATATTCTCTAGGTTTCAAACTCTAATCGCTGGTCTGAGAGTTTTGAACAAGGGATATACTAAAGCATATCATGTTAAAAAGATCATCAAAAGCTTACCTAGAAAGATGGGCACCAATGGTCACTGCTTTCAAAGTTTCAAAAGATCTGAACAACGTGTCTCTGGAGGAACTCATCAGCGCTCTCAGAAGTCATGAGATAAAACTTAATGAGAACGAGCCTCAGAAGAAAGGTAAGTCTCTTGCCCTTAAATCAATTAAGAAATATGATACTAACGCTTTTCAGGCTGAAGATGAAAACTCTGAAGAATCAGTGTTAGAAGAAGACGAACTATCCTTGCTCTCCAGAAGGATCAATCATCTGTGGAAGCACAGACAGAATAAGTTCAGGAACTTCAAGAAGTCAGAAGATAAACCAGAATCTTCTGGACACAAAAAGTCAAACAGAAGAGAGATTATCTGTTATGAATGAAAAGAACCTTGTCACTGCAAAAGTTATTGTCCAAAACTTCAAAAAGAAAAACCAAAGAAAAAGTTTGGTAAAAAGAAAGGGATGATGGTAACCTGGGATGACTCAGAATCCTCTGAAGATGAATCTGATTCTGAAGATGAGAATGCCAACCTAGCTCTGATGGCTACCACAGCAGATGACTCAGACTGTGAGTCAGAACCAAGAGAGGTATTTTCTGAATTTTCTAGAGATGAACTTGCTGATAGTTTATCAGAACTTCTGGAAAACTATAGTCAGCTCAAAATCAAATACAAGAAATTCAAGAAGAGTCTTGCATCTGATCTTGAGAAACATGAAACAAAAAAATCTGAACTTATAGAAAATAATTTTAAACTTAAAGAAGAAATTCAAAATGTTAAAAAAATTTCTAGTTCAGAGTCTGTCTAGTTCAAAAGATATTCTGAAATAATGTGACTGTAGCTTTCAAACTTTTCTGGCTAAAAGCATAGATAGAAGCAAAATGGCTTCAATGATCTATGGAGTTAGTGGGAAAAGCAGAAGAAGAATTGGATATGAACCTCCCAAAGGGAAGGAGACATGCATACCAAAACATGTTGCTAAAATGACTTTCACTTACAAACCTCTGAACAAACAATTCAAGTTTGGACACTCACATGATATAAAATATACATCACATTCTGGAAACTCTTATGCTAACCCAAAGTTCAAACATAACTTTAAACACTCTAACCCAAAAGGACCTAAAAAGATATGGGTACCTAATGATAAAATAATATTTGTTGCAGATGTCCTTAACAGATCAATTGAGACACCAGTCATGGTACCTGGACTCTGGGTGCTCACGACACATGACGGGAAAAAAGTCTATGTTCCAAAACCTGGAATTTAAAGCTGGAGGAGACGTGAAGTTTGGAGGTAATCAGAAAGGGAAGATTATTGGTTATGGAACCATTGGAAATGGTAACCTTCCTTCTATCTCTAATGTTTTATTAGTAGAAGGATTAACTCATAACCTGCTGTCCATAAGTCGATTAAGTGACAATGGTTATGACATTATCTTTAATCAAAACTCCTGTAGAGTTGTGAGTCAAAAAGATGGATCAATCCTCTTTTCTGGCAAGATAAAGAACAACATATACAAAATTGATTTATCAGATCTTAAATCTCAGAATGTTAAATGCCTTTTGTCTGTTAGCGATGAGCAATGGGTATGGCACAGAAGATTGGGACATGTCAGTCTAAGAAAAATCTCTTAACTAAATAAATTAAATTTAGTCAGAGGACTTCCCAATCTGAAGTACAACTCAGAAGCTCTGTGTGAAGCATGTCAAAAAGGAAAATTTTCAAAACCTTCCTTTAAATCCAAAATTGTTGTCTCTTCCTCTAAGCCATTAGAATTACTTCATATTGATCTATTTGGGCCAGTTAAAACTGCATCCATCAGAGGAAAGAAGTATAGATTGGTCATTGTTGATGACTTTAGCAGATGGACATGGGTCAAGTTTTTAAAACACAAGGATGAGTCACATTCTGTGTTCGTTGACTTCTGTAACCAAGTGCAAAACGAAAAAGATTTTAAAATTATAAAAGTCAGAAGTGATCATGGTGGTGAATTTGAAAATCATTATTTTGAAAAATATTTTAAAGAAAATGGTATTGTTCACAATTTCTCTTGTCCTAGAACTCCCCAACAAATGGAGTTGTAGAACGAAAGAATAGAACATTACAAGAAATGGCCAGAACCATGATCAATGAAACTAATATGGCAAAGCACTTTTGAGCAGAAGCTGTGAACACAGCATGTTACATTCATAATAGAATCTCTATAAGACCTATTATTGAAAAGACTCCTTATGAATTGTGGAAAAACAGAAAACCCAACTGTGATCGGTGGATCTGGAACTGACTGTTTTAAAGCTGGTTCGCGAAATGTCGCGGAAGCAAGAGTCGCCACCGTCTTTTATTTTCTCCAATTTGGAAAGGACAAAAGCACAGAAAAATTCCTTTTAAGAGATTGCTCTCGGTTCGGGAGGTAGGTTATAGAAAGGGAAGGTGTGAGCACCCTTTCTATCCATGGTTATCCATGGGCTCTTAGGTACTTGCTCAATGTGTTTTCAAAATGTTTGCTTGCTTTTCAATGTGGGTTTCAAAAATATTCTTTGAAAAGTTTCAGTTCGACTCGTACGTCAGAGTGTTTGAAAAGTTTGTTTTGAAAGTTTTTTTTGAAAGTGTGTGGGTGTGAAAAGTATTTTGATTTGTTTGAAATTAGAGCAAGTATCCTTGAGAACCTACCTACCCTAAGGAATTCGTCTGTGTAAATGTCCTTTAAAGTAGTGCCATCCCACCATTGAGAGGTAGGTAGCACCACCGTTGGAGGTGTTCGGGTCAATTCGAGTTTTAGGGACGTGGTGGTCACCGGAGCAATAGGAAGACACCTCAGAAGCTACCCTCATGCCAGGTTCCCGGATCATGAGGACTTACTAAGACGTTTTCTACTCGATGACCACCTTTCGAAAGGCAACAGTGAGACGTACCCTAGGGGTGGTGTGTGCGAATTGTGTGTCATTTTCAGTTCATTGTTTGTCTTGTCATGCATTGGTGATCTAACGATTCAATTTTATTTTCGGGCATTCATTCTTTCATGCATATTTATTAACAGTTATATTTGCGAGAAAATAAATCTAACTATTACAACTGGCGCGGGTCCACATCGCCAAAAAAACCGAACCCGATTTGACTGAAAATAAATAAAGCGAATAAATAAAAGTGCGAGAAATAAATCTAAACTTATTACAAGGCTTTGGGGCATATACAGAGGTATTTAAACAATGTGAAATAAATGCGCGAAGTAAAGACTAAACAAAATTAGGGCGTTGGACCCTTTTACAAATAATTAAAATTAATCAAGGAAATCTAAAATTAAAAATTAAATGAAAAATAATGTTTTTGTGTTTTTTAGGTTTAAAAGAAAAAGAGAAAAGTTAATTAAAATTAAAATCCTAGTTCTAGTGTTTTTTAAGTTTATTATGAAAAAAAAGATTTAATTTCTAACCTAATTAAATTCTAAACTAATTTATGTACAATTTTTGATTTATAGGAAATAAATAATAAATAATAGTATTGTGAGAAAAAGGAAAAAATTAAAAAGGATAAAAAATTAATAATTAACCTAATTCTACATTTTTTGGATTTTTATTATGAAAAAAGAATTAAAATTAAAATTAAAACCTAATTAAACTAAATGATTTACATTTTAATTTACTTAAAAAAAGAATCAAAATTAATTATATTTTTTTTGTCCTTTCTGTATTTTTAATGTTTTTTGCATTTTTGTAAGAATTAATTAAATTAGATTAAGCAAATAAAAGAAATGAAAAGAAAAATTAAAGAAAGAAATAAAATAAAATGACAAGGCAAACCAGGGGGGTGTAGTCCCCAGAATTGGAGGTGCAGATTTGAAAAAGCCTGGCCCATTTTTGCTTGAATTGGTTGACCTTTCTAATCCTGTGTGATGCTTTGACTGGCCTCCACCATATGCCCTTGTTCTGGACCCTTTGATAAGTTTCCTGGGACACGTGGATAATGCCTCTTGAATGTGCATGGTGAGTCCTCATGTGGGCGCTGCATGGAACCTTGAAATGAAAAATAATATGAGAAATTGCAAGACCTGGGACTTGAACCCAGGTCATTGTGGTTACATGCGCGTGTCTTGGCCAGCTGAGCCACTTGTTTTCATTTAACATATAATAGTTAATAAACAATATAAAATAAAACCAACGCATAAAGATTACACGCGCGCAAATTTAAACGGACGAATGACAGCGTGCCACATCTTCATCTTCTTCACGTCCCTGTAAACAAAATACATTGGCAACGGTTTTGAAGCGCTGCATTAGATAAGCTACAAAAAAATAGCGAATAGCTCGTTTCCTAATATAAATTAGGCGCGAGTATGTCTTCTTCTTCGTCTCAAGATGCTGAGTGTGATGGTGTTGCTCTGAGGTTCTGATTTTTCTTATTTACAAAAGCCCCAATTTAAGAAGCTGGAAAACCTAGAACATGAAAATGGTAGAATCGTGTATGGCTTATGAAAATGCAATTAAATACCATGAACAGCTTGGAAACTTTGTGAGGAACATGAATGTGTAATTAAAAATGCAAGAGGATGCGTAGAATCAAGAACACGAATTCAAAAAATTTGCTGTACAGTTTCACTTGTAACTACCAGTTCAAGGAGCTTTGAGTGATGTTATGAATTGAAATGCGTTTAGAATTATCTCAGAATGCTAATGGTATAAAAATTTTGGCTTGAAAGGATTGTCTAGCACTGATTTCAGATTTGTGTTTTTGTCCAAAATTTTCAATCCCTCAATGCTTGTTTGGGCGCAGCTTATAATGTCTTAGGCCTAGGGTTTGACTCAGTGATGATCATGGAATGGAATTGGCTTGCTAACTCACCTTAATTCATGCTTGGGAAAGAATAAGTCCTAGGGTTTTCATCCTTAACCATTTTCCTCCTTTTTAGCCAAAACCTAGACCTAGTGTGCAAATGAACCCTAGCCTGATTTCTTGAGTTGGTTCATGATACATAGAAATTGTCCAAGTTCACATGACACTATTCCATTGGTTTTTAAATTTTATTTGAATTTTCAAAGATTAAAAATGAATTAAATCATCAAAAATTAAATAAAATAAAAAAAATCAATATTTGGTCTTGAAATTAACCATGGGACACGTGTGTGGCATGACAAGGATGAACCAAGTGGAAAAAATGGGGCCCTTTTGTCAAAAATTGGATTTTCAATGATAGTTGACTTTTGCCATTTCACAAAAATTTCCCAACTTCTACAAGGCACAACTTGCTCAATTTTTAAGCTTTTCACATGTTCTTGGACATTTTGGAAAGGTCTTTGAGTCCTCTAACCAATGCCTTTGGTCCCATGTCATTTTGATTTACCAATCTCAAGTTATGGCCTTTTACTTAAAGTCCCTTTTTGTTGACTTTTGAAAATGACCTATAATGTTGAAATTGATAACTTTTTGTGAGAGCATTTCTTGGACTTGAAGTATGAAGATGAGTTGTAGGAAATGTCTTTCTCTTCAAAATGAGCTTTGGATGGAATTTTTCTGATAATCCATGTGAAAGTTATGCCCTGGTCAATTTCAGTTGACTTTTTCAGCTGTCCAAATATAGCAACTTTTGCATCTTTGATGATTTCTGAGCCAAATTTTGAGAATCATGATCAAGCATTGATCAAATGATGTTTGTGGCTTCAAAATGATATATTGACCAAAAATTTGAACTTTTGACTGTCAAATGACCATTTTGCCCCTACAGTTGACTGTAGTGCAATTTAGGGTTTTGACTGTACAATCTTGAGCTGAATGCCTTGAAACTTGATATGAGGATGCTTGACCATCTTTGTAAGCATATGAGACTTGATTGGACCTTTGAACACTTCCTTTTCTTGATCAACACACAAACCCTAGTTTTGACTGTATGGAGGCCTTTGCATTGTGCAACTCTTGGGGAATTTTGTAGCTTGGCTTGGCAGTTTATTGGAGAATATGGGAGGGCAAATTTTGGGGTATAACAGTTGCCCCTGTTCAATCTTCTTAGACCTGAGGATGCAGATTGGCTGACGTGCCTTTCGTAATCCGAGGGTAAAAGATGATTGGACACTAGAGTGCCCGGAAATTTGCGCTCACATGTTAGCAATGATGGTGGAATGGGCTTATAGATGCCATTTGGAGATTGCTGGATTGGACGATGGGCTTATAGATGCCATCTGGATGTTGATCGCATAGGAGATTCCTTAGCGAGAACCTGCATACCTGCAAAACAGAAAAATGAGTACCTGACACGTTGCAGGAGCTGATTTTCAGATGCTTGGTATTGATGTGTCCTGACTAGTTACAGGAGCTGAGTCTGGAGCTTCAAATGGCGATGAAAGAACCAGGGATGATTACTTTCTTAGCATGGATGGTAAGAGAGCCTTGGGTGACTTTAACTTCAACAACGCTCGTTGAGAAAAAATCTTGGGTGTCTTCTACTGGGATAAGAATCAGGGAGATCTTAAGGTCGATCTGACTGAACCAGAGAGGCCTTTGACTGGGTAAGCAATCAGGAAAATCTTGGGACGACTTAACTGAACCGGTCTAGGTCTTGAAATGTCTTCAACGGGATAAGCATCAAGAAAATCTTGGGACGATTTAACTGAACCAGAGAAGGCCTTTGACTGAACCAGTCTAGGTCTTGAAATGTCTTCAAAGGGATAAGCATCAAGAAAATCTCGGGATGATTTAACTGAACCAGAGAAGGCCTTTGACTGAACCAGTCTAGGTCTTGAAATGTCTTCAAAGGGATAAGCATCAGGAAAATCTTGGGACGATTTAACTGAACCAGAGAAGGCCTTTGACTGAACCATTCTAGGTCTTGAAATGTCTTCAAAGGGATAAGCATCAGGAAAATCTTGGGACGATTTAACTGAACCAGAGAAGGCCTTTGACTGAACCAGTCTAGGTCTTGAAATGTAGCTTGAGAACTTAACTGAATTTTCCCTGAAAGATAAAAGTCAGTCATGTGCAATGCATGATATGGATCAAGCAATGATGTTCTCAACATAAATGAGATTTGTATGATGTAGTGCGTTATGCATGCTATAATGATGTATGTGATGTTTATGTATGTTTTCGTCCAGGAAAGTAAATCCTTGACGGGTGCCGGGAAATCGTATCCTGGGCTGATGTCGAAGGATAGATTTAGCTTCCGCTGGGGATGATAACTGCAAGGATACCGGTAGGAGAAGATGACTCCGTTGCGGAATAAACTTGGCGAATGGGAGATTCTGCGGGGAGAAAAGATACTTTAGCGATCATGCTGGGAAGCAATACTCTGTGGGAAGAGTGATGCTTTGCTGGATGTTGATAGTAACTCTGTTGGGGATACCATTGTTGTATTGGAAGTGTGAATAGACTTCGCTGGGGATGGGAAAGGACTACGTTGACGACGACCTTCCCTTGGCTTTTGGCTGAGGATAACCCAGTTATATCCTGTTAAGGAAATAACTCTTTGAATAAAGCCGGACGGCGCGTTCGTGCTCTGCGAGGGGATAAGCTTCCAGATTTTACTGGGGATAAGCTTCCAGAATTTACTGGGGATAAGCTTACTGCTTGGGGAGATGAATTCCATCTTTCCTGGGGAACCTGGATGGGACTCTCCTGGGGAAGTTTTGATATGCTGGGGAAGAATGCACTGACTTGCTGTCTCACTCTCTGGGGAACTTAAGATGCCTGGTTAGGTTCTTTAACTGAACCTACTTTGGTACCTTGGATAGAACAATTAGACTGCTCAAACAACTCTTTATTGCCCCTGTTTCTAGTGTCACCTGCAATTAATTCTTTGTTTCATATGCAAATATTTATGAGTTAGCAAATTATTGTCAATGCATATATCACAAATTGAGCCTTGGACGTTCTTCGCAAAACAAAACAGAAAAAGAAAAACACTTGGCACGTTTAACTGAAAAGTATATTTGTATTGATTTTGAATAGCCTGTGAGTAGGCGTTTTGTGTACAAGAGGCTGGCGTCCTAGTAAGAGGTACGTCGCCGAACAAGAGAGTTTATACAAGTTTTGTACAAAAGAAAATAAAACAGCTGTGTGAAAGATGAATGATCCACTGGGTTTCAAATCTGCTATCGCCTTTATACTCCGTACGTCTCATCACTTGATGACCTTGGTTGAAGATGAAGCTGACTGATTGATGCCGTCTTGATGTAGATACCGGATTCTGGATGCAAAGTGATCCAATGAGACATAGTATTACGCTTTTATCCCTAACTTTTGCCTGGACTGCCTTTTCGGGTTTTCAGTCCACCGGGATACCCATTTTTGCCCAAGCCGCCTTTTCAGGTTTTCGACTTGCCGGGTGTACAGATTTTTTATTTTCATCCCTTCATTTTGCCCGAACCCTTTTGGTTCGACGGGAAGCCCTAATTTTTGCCTAGACATGTCAGCCTAGCGGGTCATTTTTCATGCGTAGTATTTTTTAACTATGTCTGCATTGGCGGGGTGAGGAAGGTCGTCACCATCCATGTTGGTTAATATCATTGCTCCTCCTGAGAACACATGCTTAACCACAAATGGCCCTTCGTACGTAGGGGTCCATTTGCCCCTTGGATCACTCTGAGGAAGGATAATTCGCTTGATCACCAGATCCCCGACTTGATATTCCTGTGGTCTGACCTTTTTGTTAAATGCCCTGATCATTCGCTTCTGATACGTCTGACCATGACAGATAGCAGCAAGTCTCTTTTCGTCAATAAGGTTGAGTTGATCAAGTCGTGTCTGGATCCAATCATCTTCGTTCAGATTTGCATCCTTCATTATCCGGAGAGAAGGAATTTGTACTTCGATTGGCAAGACTGCCTCCATGCCATAAACCAGAGAGAAAGGAGTTGCCCCAGTTGACGTCCTAGCTGAAGTACGATACCCATGCAGAGCGAACGGTAACATCTCGTGCCAATCTTTATAAGTTACTGTCATCTTCTGCACGATCTTCTTGATGTTTTTATTAGCTGCTTCTACAGCCCCATTCATCTTCGGTCTGTAAGGAGAAGAATTGTGGTGCTGTATCTTGAACTGTTCGCAGAGCTCAGCAATCATCTTATTGTTCAGATTAGTGCCGTTATCTGTAATAATCCGCTCAGGGACACCGTACCGACAGATCAGGTTGTGCCGAATGAACCGTGCCACTACAGTCTTGGTTACCGCAGCATAGGATGCTGCCTCAACCCACTTCGTAAAATAATCAATCGCCACTAGGATGAAGCGATGTCCATTGGATGCCGTAGGTTTAATCTCACCAATCATGTCTATGCCCCACATTGCAAATGGCCAAGGCGCAGTCAGAACATTCAGGGGAACCGGAGGAACATGCACCTTGTCTGCATAAACCTGGCATTTATGGCATGTCCTAGAATGTTGGTAGCAATCAGTTTCCATGGTGGACCAGTAATACCCTGCCCGTAGAATCTTCGTTGCCATGGTATGTCCGCTGGAGTGTGTACCAAAGGTCCCTTCATGCAGCTCTTCCATGATTCTTTCTGCTTCAGTCTTATCTACACAACGCAGTAGAGTTGAATCCTGGTTTCGCTTGTACAAGATGCCGTTGCTAAGAAAGAACTTGGCTGCAAACCTTCTCAGGAACTTCTTATCATTGACAGATGCTCCTTCAGGGTATTCCTGAGCTTCCAGGTATCTCTTCACTTCGTGGTACCAAGGCTTCTCAGTTACCAATTCAGTTTCGAGATCACAACAGTATGTCGGTTCGTTCAGCTTCCAAATGATGATCCGGGGAGCTTCGTTGTCCCATTTAACCTTGAACATTGAAGACATTGTAGCCAACGCGTCCGCCAGCTGATTCTCTTCTCTTGGAAAGTGCTCAAATGTTATCTCTGTGAAGTGGGGGATCAGGGCCAATACACATTCTCGGTAAGGAATCAAGTTTGGATGTTTCGTATCCCACTCTCCTTTGATCTGATTGATCACAAGAGCGGAATCTCCGAAGACACTCAGAAATTTGATCCTCAGGTCAATCGCAGCTTGAAGACCCATAATACACGCTTCATACTCCGCCATGTTGTTGGTACAGTTGAAACACAGCCGGGCGGTGAGTGGAGTATGAGTACCTTGTGGAGATACGATTATGGCGCCGATACCATTTCCCAAAGCATTGGAGGCTCCGTCAAAGTGCATAGACCATCGGGATCCTGGTTCAGGTCCTTCATCCGGTCCAGGTATTTCACAGTCAGTTACTATCATAATGCTTTCGTCTGGAAACTCGAAGTTCATTGATTGGTAATCATCCACAGCTTGATGTGCTAGGTGGTCTGCCAATGCACTTCCCTTGATGGCTTTTTGGGTCGTGTACTGAATGTCGTATTCCGTCAAGATCATCTGCCATCTTGCAATTCTCCCAGACAGAGCAGGCTTTTCGAATATGTACTTTATAGGATCCATTTTTGAGATTAACAAGGTAGTGTGAGTCAGCATATACTGTCTCAGCCGGCGAGCAGCCCATACCAAAGCGCAGCAAGTTTTCTCAAGCAGTGAGTATCGGGTCTCACAGTCGGTAAACTTTTTGCTAAGGTAATAAATGGCATACTCTTTTCGGCCAGACTCGTCATGCTGCCCCAGCACACACCCCATTGCATTATCAAGCACTGTCAGGTAAAGTATCAAAGGTCTCCCTCCCACTGGTGGCATAAGGATGGGTGGTTCTTGGAGATATTCTTTGATTCGGTCAAAAGCAGCCTGGCATTCATCATTCCAACGTACTACCTGATCTTTCTTCAGCAGCTTGAAGATTGGTTCACAGGTAGCAGTTAAATGTGAGATGAACCGAGCAATGTAATTCAGACGTCCTAGAAAGCCTCTGACTTCCTTCTCTGTCTTAGGAACTGGCATCTCTTGAATGGCTTTGACCTTAGCAGGGTCCACTTGAATACCTTTATCACTAACCACGAAGCCTAGCAATTTCCCAGATCTTACCCCGAAGGTGCACTTGTTTGGGTTCAATCTCAGCTTGTACAGTTTCAAACGGTCAAACAGTTTCTGCAGATGATCAAGGTGCTCTTCCTCAGTCTGGGATCTAGCGATCATGTCGTCAACATAAACTTCTATCTCATGATGGATCATGTCATGAAATAAAGTAACCATAGCACGTTGGTAGGTTGCCCCAGCGTTCTTTAACCCGAACGGCATGACCTTGTAACAGAAGGTGCCCCACTGAGTAACAAAGGTAGTCTTTTCCATGTCTTCAGGTGCCATCTTGATCTGATTGTAACCTGAAAAACCATCCATGAAAGAGAACACTTTATGCTGAGCTGTATTATCAACAAGGACATCAATGTGGGGTAGAGGGAAGTCATCCTTGGGGCTGGCCCTGTTCAGATCCCTGTAATCAACACACATCCTGACCTTGCCGTCCTTCTTAGGTACCGGCACCACATTAGCAACCCACTGAGGGTAAGAAGTTACTGCAAGAAACCCGGCATCAAACTGCTTCATAACCTCGGCTTTAATCTTCTCAGACATCTCTGGACGCATACGATGGACCTTTTGCTTAACCGGAGGGAAATCTTCTTTAGTTGGTAAATGATGGACCACAATGTCGGTATCTAATCCGGGCATATCTTCGTAGGACCAGGCAAAGATTTCTTTATAATCCTGCAGCATCTGAGTCAACCGTTGCTTCACGCTGAGTTCTAGGTTGGCACCAATCTTCACCTCTTTCTTGTCTTCCTCCGTACCCAAGTTTATTATTTCCACTGGCTCTTCATGGGGTTGAATTGCCCTCTCTTCCTGTTGTAACAGTCTTGCAAGTTCACCAGGCACTTCGCAATCATCTTCACCTTCGTCGGCGGCTAAGTTGATCGGATTTTCGAAGTCATAACTGGCAGTAGCAGAGTCGTTACCAGTGAGATCCAGAGTGGATTGAAACCTGTATGAGTGAGTGTGTGTGTAAATACAGCTGTTTTGCAATATGTAAAGAAAGGAAAGAAAAGGAGCGCAAAATTTGAAATGTGAAAAACGTCCAATGCTTTTATTCATGATATATGATAGTGACAAACAAAAAGCCCTCATAAATAAAACCACGGTGCCCCGGGTAAGACACCGGGCCATATAGTCTCAAATTATATACAAATCAAAAACAAAGAAATTCATTACTGGGGAACAAAAGTTATGGGAGTAAAATCTTTAGCAGTCCAATTGGTCAATCCACCGTCGGCCGTTGGGTAGATCCAGCTATCGAACTCTGACTCTCCCACTTCATCTTCCTCTCCAATAGCATTCACTCCATGCTGAGTGATGAGCAACGGAGGTCTTCCAATTCTTGCCTTGCGCACCGCTTTCTGAGCTTCCGTGGTGAAACCCAGCCCAAACTTGTTAGTCTTAGGGGTAAGATCAGGGAGCTTGCCCCAATTTGCACATTCACCTTTTTCGATCACAGCCCGGGCGTCCTTTAAGGAGGCCATCTTCATAGGAGAAACCTCTTCATCTTCTGCTGCTGCCAAGGTTTGTGGTACTTCCTCAAAATGTTGAAAGGGGGTTTCAATGAACTCCCCATCCATTTCTACGTATCTGAAAGAGTTGAGGTGGCTGACCATGTATTCCTCCTCCCCTTGCACTGTTACGATCTTCCCCCTGACCGGGTATTTGAGCTTTTGATGCAATGTAGAAGTCACAGCTCCAGCTTTGTGGATCCATGGGCGACCCAGCAAACAAGAATAGGACGGATGGATGTCCATCACATAAAATTTTGAATCAAATACTTGTGACCCAACCCTGATTGGGATGTCCACTTCACCATGCACCATTCTTTTGGACCCGTCAAAGGCCCGGACAACAATGCTACTTGGTTTGAGCTCTAGACCCTCACAATCCAGCCTATCCAGAGCCTTCTTGGGCAGCACGTTTAATGAGGAACCTGTATCAACCAGCACATGAGCAAGAGTAGTGCCCCTGCATTCAATGGAGACATGCAGGGCATCATTATGGTTCTTCCCCTTTGCTGTCAGATCGGCATCAGAGAAACCCAGGCCATTATCAGCAGTTAGGTTGGCCACACAATCGGTGAACTGGTCAGCAGTCGTATCTTGGGGTACGTGGGCAGTCTTTAAGAAAGCAATCAGAGCCTTTGCATGGGCCTCTGAACACAGCAACAGTGACAACATGGAGATTTTAGAGGGGGTGTGCCCCAGCTGTTCCACAACATTGAAATCACTTTTCTTTATTATCTTGAGAATTTCTTCCATTTCCTGCTTGGAAGCCTCAACAATGGTCTTTGGTGCCTCCGTCCTGGCAGGCACATCAGCAGCAAGTCCCTTGCCCCGAGTATCAGATGACTCAGCAGCAGGGGTGGATACTTGGTCAGAAGGAGAAACAGGCACTCTGGCAGGTGTGAAGATCAAAGGCCTATGAATTGCTGGAGGAGCAATGTCTGGCGAGAACAGTCTTCCACTACGAGTGACCTTAGCAGGCCCGGTGATGTTGGAGACACCAGTATCAATGTTGCACTCTTGTTTCACACCCAGAACATAAACATCCGCCCCATAGTGCCATGGGACAGCCTTATCAGATTTGTAGGGTATAGGCCCCGGAACAGTAATGGTGATGGGAACATTCTTGTGAACTGACAAAACTTGTATAGGCTTCTTTGAAGGAGCCTCGGAATAGTTGTTGAAGATGGTAACGACCGACACTTCTTCAACAGGAGCAGCAGGAACAATAGTCTTTTCGAACAAAATCTCTCTACTATCTATCAGGTTTTGGATGCCTGACTTCAACAGAGAACAACCAGCAGGGGAAGCAACACATAGAGGGCAACTTTCGCTACATCCCGGAAATAAACCGGCTAGCAACAGATTCCTCTTGACCATCAGCAACGGAGTGGCAACATCATCCACCGAAGCTACATACAAATTCTCCTCAACAGCGTTCACTCCATGCTGGGGCAAGGGAGCATTTACAACATTTGGCCCCTCGGGCGCCTCAAACTGTATCTCCTTTGCATCAATGAGATCTTGAACCTTATTTCTTAGGGCCCAACAGTCATCTGTGTTATGCCCCGGGCTATCAGAGTGATAAGCACAGCGAGCATTTGGATTGAATTTGGGAGATGCAGTGTTGGGAAACTTTGGAGCCTCCTTGACAGTCACTAAATTGGTGGATAGCAACTGTGGCAGGATTTGTGATAAGGTCATGCTTAACCGGGTGAACTCTCTCTGGGGTCTTTCAAACTTTTGTGGATTAGTTGGCCGAGGAGCGGCAGCAGGTTTGGCAATCATTACCGCATTGACAGATTGGCGGTGTTCAGGTCGCTCTGTTCTCCGGGAGTTATATACAGCACTAGCCTCCTTTTTGAAGGGCTTCTTCTCAGTACTGGAGGAGGCAACTTTCTGTATCTTCCCTGATTTTATACCGGCCTCAATCCTTTCACCAGTCAGGATTAGATCGGTAAACCCAGCAGAGGAATTACCAATGAGATGATTGAAAAATGGACCAGACAGGGTCCCCAAGACATATCTACCAGCTCCCGATCCGTCAATGGTGGCTGCACCCTGCCAGCCAGGTCTCTCCATTTCTGAGCGTACTCCTTAAAACCTTCTCCCGACCCTAGCGACATACCCTGGAGTTGGGTACGCGTAGGAGCGAGGTCGGCATTATACTGATACTGCTTGTAAAAAGCAGTGGCCAGATCCTCCCAGTTACGAATGCTGATTCCATCTAGCTGATAGAACCAATCGAGGTGAGTCCCTGAAAGACTCTCCTGGAAGAAGTGGATCCAAAGGTTCTTGTCTGCTGTGTAAGGCTGGATCTTCCTTACATAAGAACGGAGGTGCATCTTGGGACAGGAAGCCCCATCATACTTCACGAAGGCAGGTGTTTTGAACTTGTGCGGGATCACCACCCCAGTAGATAACCCCAAGTCTCCGAAATCCAATCCAGGTACCCGTTGAACTTCCACAGCCTTTAATCTGTCTTCCAGCTGTTTGTACCGGTCTTCAGCAGGAGGGTACTGGTCGTCATTGAAGTCTGTTTCAGTATCAGAGCCCACAGGAGTAGTGACCTCCCTTTCATGATGACTACCTTCCGTCACAGATGGAGGAGTCCTTTCAGCTTCAACAACCAAAGTGTTCCCGAGTCTGCGCCCAGTGTTAAATAGCACAGTCCTCCTCTTCTTCTTAGTCTTCTTCAGAAGCATGGTCTTCAACTCTTGTTGACCCTGAGACAGGCCCTTGATCAGCTCCTGAAATTGGGCGTTTTGCGCCTGAAACTGGACGTTCTGCGCCTGAAGAGCCTTGATAGCCGCATCGGTTGATGATTCAGGAGGGTTCATGATGCTGAAATAAACAGCGAAGAACGGTAAACAACCTGAAAAGAAGAGTATTTATGATGCACATGATGAATGATATGTGTTTATGCAATGCATTCAAGAGTTCGAAAATTCAAATTTGTTGTAGACCAAAAGGAACACACTTTATTATTAAGAAAATCATTGTTTTAATACGTCAAAGCCTCATGGGCAAAAATACAAAAAGATCAAGTCACATCCAAAATATGTTGCGCATCTTCTCTGGAGCTATGTAAGTGTTGAGATTCCTTTCCTCGTGCAACAGGCGAGTGAGCTCCAAAACCTTCTTTTCACTGGCATGCAAACTAGTCTCAAGAGAATTCCTCTCTTCTTTAAGCTGGATCCAACTCTTCTGCATCTCTTCCCAGGATGTGGGCATATCAGGGTGCTGAATAACATGAGACATCTCTCCTTCCAAGGCAGGCTCTTTAATTACTGGAAGCATGTGAGGATAAGGCATTACTAACTTCTGAGAGCGGGCTCGTACCCATTTGAGGTAAGGCTCCAAAGGGATGGAGTTCCTGTGCCCCAGTGTCTTGCTGTCTATCCTACTAGGCATCCTCCAAGCTCTGATAAACCTCTGGCGAAGTCCTTGAGTATCGTTGTCGAAGTCAAAAACTATGTCAGGAATCAACATGTCATGAGGACCATCCCTCCGAGCGTAACCAAACTGTCTCCAAGCCAGGCATGGACTATAAGTAATACCCCCTCTGATTCCAAGTAAAGGAACATTAGGATACTCCCCGCAACGATCAATGATAGTGACATCTTCTCTGGACCTAGGGCACCAATGTATATCTGCATGTGGAAGAGTCATCAACCGTTGTGACCATCTCAAACCCCGCTCGTTCTTCAGGACTGATTGTGGAAGGTGCGAAATAAACCACTTTCCCAGGAGAGGAGTGCAACACATAAGGATACCTCTTTTTCTCATGGTTCGAGTGTAACATGAGTGAAGGAGGTCCCCCAGCAACGTAGGTATAGGATTCCTGGACATAAAGATCTGGACGGCACTGATATCAATGAGCTGGTCTGGGTTAGGGAACAACACCAAACCATAAACAAGGAGGGCCACAACTTCTTCAAAAGCTTGCAAGTCAAGGGAGTTCCAACAATCATAGGCCTTTTCAAACAGAAACCTGGCTAAGAACCCTTTGATACCACTTCTAACTTCCCAATGTCCCTTGAGGTCAGATGTCTGCAGGTGCAAGGCTTTAGCAATCTCTTCAAGCTTAGGTTCCTTTTCTGTACCGTTGAAGGGTAGCTGATCAAGGATAGGGATCTTCAGGAGTCGGGAGAACTCCTCCAATGTAGGTACCAACTGATAGTCCAAGAAAGTGAAACAGTGATGCAGAGGGTCAAAGAATTGGAACAGGACTTTTATCATATCTTCCTCAATGTTGGTGTTGACCAAGCTGATGAGGCTTCCATGCCTTTCACTGAATGAAGAGTTCTCGGGAATCCTGGATATAAGCTCCTTAAGCTGGGAAGGGATCCTTACAAGACTGATTGGAATTGTCTTTCTACGAACAGTTTCCATGTCCTACAAAACAGGAACAAAGATGAAAATTCGAACCCCTGAAATGGTTAGTTAATGCATATGATGCTGGATGATGTCATGATGCTATGATTAAACACAGATATTTACAAAGACAAACATGTAAGGCACACAAGGCACACAAGACAGGCCCTTAAGGTTTAAGGCCAGCATGGGGTCTGGGTAGTACCCTCTTGAAGTTGGTGGGTTCAACCTGTCCTAATCAAAGTAACCGGGTTCTAAGGTTCCCAATATCACGGGATTGCTTTCATTGTTCATCGTTTCGATTTAGCCACTGAACTGGCGACCGAAATATTCCAGGAAAGCAACCCTCAATTGAGTGTAGTATCGAGTATCAACCAACCTCGGACTGCACCAAAGTCAGTTATCTCACTACCCTAAAGAGGCCAAGATTGTTCAATTAAGGTTCCTAAGGTCTGTTGATGCTTCATGACACCACATGGAGGCCCCGTACTCTCCTTGACTGACTCAAGGGTTACCGGTACACACCAAAGTGCCACATCAACGTAGCAGACTGTTTCAACCATGTCGGTATACCCCGCACAGTTCCCTCACAGCCTTGTTGCTACTTTCTAAGAAGGTATCCCCCAGATCCGGGTTAGGATCTATAGAACTCCCAAGCAACCCACAATTTTAAAGCATACAAGGAAAGCAATTGAAAACACAATGATCTTAGTCCTAAGGTACACCTCACTTTAAGTTTTTCCCCAGCAGAGTCGCCAGTTCTGTGATCGGTGGATCTGGAACTGACTGTTTTAAAGCTGGTTCGCGAAATGTCGCGGAAGCAAGAGTCGCCACCGTCTTTTATTTTCTCCAATTTGGAAAGGACAAAAGCACAGAAAAATTCCTTTTAAGAGATTGCTCTCGGTTCGGGAGGTAGGTTATAGAAAGGGAAGGTGTGAGCACCCTTTCTATCCATGGTTATCCATGGGCTCTTAGGTACTTGCTCAATGTGTTTTCAAAATGTTTGCTTGCTTTTCAATGTGGGTTTCAAAAATATTCTTTGAAAAGTTTCAGTTCGACTCGTACGTCAGAGTGTTTGAAAAGTTTGTTTTGAAAGTTTTTTTTGAAAGTGTGTGGGTGTGAAAAGTATTTTGATTTGTTTGAAATTAGAGCAAGTATCCTTGAGAACCTACCTACCCTAAGGAATTCGTCTGTGTAAATGTCCTTTAAAGTAGTGCCATCCCACCATTGAGAGGTAGGTAGCACCACCGTTGGAGGTGTTCGGGTCAATTCGAGTTTTAGGGACGTGGTGGTCACCGGAGCAATAGGAAGACACCTCAGAAGCTACCCTCATGCCAGGTTCCCGGATCATGAGGACTTACTAAGACGTTTTCTACTCGATGACCACCTTTCGAAAGGCAACAGTGAGACGTACCCTAGGGGTGGTGTGTGCAAATTGTGTGTCATTTTCAGTTCATTGTTTGTCTTGTCATGCATTGGTGATCTAACGATTCAATTTTATTTTCGGGCATTCATTCTTTCATGCATATTTATTAACAGTTATATTTGCGAGAAAATAAATCTAACTATTACAACTGGCGCGGGTCCACATCGCCAAAAAAACCGAACCCGATTTGACTGAAAATAAATAAAGCGAATAAATAAAAGTGCGAGAAATAAATCTAAACTTATTACAAGGCTTTGGGGCATATACAGAGGTATTTAAACAATGTGAAATAAATGCGCGAAGTAAAGACTAAACAAAATTAGGGCGTTGGACCCTTTTACAAATAATTAAAATTAATCAAGGAAATCTAAAATTAAAAATTAAATGAAAAATAATGTTTTTGTGTTTTTTAGGTTTAAAAGAAAAAGAGAAAAGTTAATTAAAATTAAAATCCTAGTTCTAGTGTTTTTTAAGTTTATTATGAAAAAAAAGATTTAATTTCTAACCTAATTAAATTCTAAACTAATTTATGTACAATTTTTGATTTATAGGAAATAAATAATAAATAATAGTATTGTGAGAAAAAGGAAAAAATTAAAAAGGATAAAAAATTAATAATTAACCTAATTCTACATTTTTTGGATTTTTATTATGAAAAAAGAATTAAAATTAAAATTAAAACCTAATTAAACTAAATGATTTACATTTTAATTTACTTAAAAAAAGAATCAAAATTAATTATATTTTTTTTGTCCTTTCTGTATTTTTAATGTTTTTTGCATTTTTGTAAGAATTAATTAAATTAGATTAAGCAAATAAAAGAAATGAAAAGAAAAATTAAAGAAAGAAATAAAATAAAATGACAAGGCAAACCAGGGGGGTGTAGTCCCCAGAATTGGAGGTGCAGATTTGAAAAAGCCTGGCCCATTTTTGCTTGAATTGGTTGACCTTTCTAATCCTGTGTGATGCTTTGACTGGCCTCCACCATATGCCCTTGTTCTGGACCCTTTGATAAGTTTCCTGGGACACGTGGATAATGCCTCTTGAATGTGCATGGTGAGTCCTCATGTGGGCGCTGCATGGAACCTTGAAATGAAAAATAATATGAGAAATTGCAAGACCTGGGACTTGAACCCAGGTCATTGTGGTTACATGCGCGTGTCTTGGCCAGCTGAGCCACTTGTTTTCATTTAACATATAATAGTTAATAAACAATATAAAATAAAACCAACGCATAAAGATTACACGCGCGTAAATTTAAACGGACGAATGACAGCGTGCCACATCTTCATCTTCTTCACGTCCCTGTAAACAAAATACATTGGCAACGGTTTTGAAGCGCTGCATTAGATAAGCTACAAAAAAATAGCGAATAGCTCGTTTCCTAATATAAATTAGGCGCGAGTATGTCTTCTTCTTCGTCTCAAGATGCTGAGTGTGATGGTGTTGCTCTGAGGTTCTGATTTTTCTTATTTACAAAAGCCCCAATTTAAGAAGCTGGAAAACCTAGAACATGAAAATGGTAGAATCGTGTATGGCTTATGAAAATGCAATTAAATACCATGAACAGCTTGGAAACTTTGTGAGGAACATGAATGTGTAATTAAAAATGCAAGAGGATGCGTAGAATCAAGAACACGAATTCAAAAAATTTGCTGTACAGTTTCACTTGTAACTACCAGTTCAAGGAGCTTTGAGTGATGTTATGAATTGAAATGCGTTTAGAATTATCTCAGAATGCTAATGGTATAAAAATTTTGGCTTGAAAGGATTGTCTAGCACTGATTTCAGATTTGTGTTTTTGTCCAAAATTTTCAATCCCTCAATGCTTGTTTGGGCGCAGCTTATAATGTCTTAGGCCTAGGGTTTGACTCAGTGATGATCATGGAATGGAATTGGCTTGCTAACTCACCTTAATTCATGCTTGGGAAAGAATAAGTCCTAGGGTTTTCATCCTTAACCATTTTCCTCCTTTTTAGCCAAAACCTAGACCTAGTGTGCAAATGAACCCTAGCCTGATTTCTTGAGTTGGTTCATGATACATAGAAATTGTCCAAGTTCACATGACACTATTCCATTGGTTTTTAAATTTTATTTGAATTTTCAAAGATTAAAAATGAATTAAATCATCAAAAATTAAATAAAATAAAAAAAATCAATATTTGGTCTTGAAATTAACCATGGGACACGTGTGTGGCATGACAAGGATGAACCAAGTGGAAAAAATGGGGCCCTTTTGTCAAAAATTGGATTTTCAATGATAGTTGACTTTTGCCATTTCACAAAAATTTCCCAACTTCTACAAGGCACAACTTGCTCAATTTTTAAGATTTTCACATGTTCTTGGACATTTTGGAAAGGTCTTTGAGTCCTCTAACCAATGCCTTTGGTCCCATGTCATTTTGATTTACCAATCTCAAGTTATGGCCTTTTACTTAAAGTCCCTTTTTGTTGACTTTTGAAAATGACCTATAATGTTGAAATTTATAACTTTTTGTGAGAGCATTTCTTGGACTTGAAGTATGAAGATGAGTTGTAGGAAATGTCTTTCTCTTCAAAATGAGCTTTGGATGGAATTTTTCTGATAATCCATGTGAAAGTTATGCCCTGGTCAATTTCAGTTGACTTTTTCAGCTGTCCAAATATAGCAACTTTTGCATCTTTGATGATTTCTGAGCCAAATTTTGAGAATCATGATCAAGCATTGATCAAATGATGTTTGTGGCTTCAAAATGATATATTGACCAAAAATTTGAACTTTTGACTGTCAAATGACCATTTTGCCCCTACAGTTGACTGTAGTGCAATTTAGGGTTTTGACTGTACAATCTTGAGCTGAATGCCTTGAAACTTGATATGAGGATGCTTGACCATCTTTGTAAGCATATGAGACTTGATTGGACCTTTGAACACTTCCTTTTCTTGATCAACACACAAACCCTAGTTTTGACTGTATGGAGGCCTTTGCATTGTGCAACTCTTGGGGAATTTTGTAGCTTGGCTTGGCAGTTTATTGGAGAATATGGGAGGGCAAATTTTGGGGTATAACACCAACATTTCTTATTTCCATCCTTTTGGATGTACTTGTTTTATTCTGAACACTAAAGAAACTCTGAACAAGTTTGATTCTAAAGCACAAAAGTGTTTTCTGCTTGGATATTCTGAACGCTCAAAAGGCTATAGAGTTTACAACACAAAAACTCTGATTGTTGAAGAATCAATCAAAGTCGGGTTTGATGATAAGCTTGGCCAGCAACAGCCAAAGCAAATTGATTTTTCTGTAGGTACAGAAGATCATCCCTCAAACTCTGAAACTTCAGAAGCAAAGGAAGATTCAGAAGCAAAGGAAGACTCAGAAGATCATCATCTTGACAATGCTCTGGACAACCTTAGAATCTTTGATCAACCCACTCAGAAAAGGTTTCCTAGAATCTCTTCAGCTCACAAAGAAGACGTAATCATTGGAAGAAAAGAAGATCCCATCAGAACAAGATCCTCTCTCAGAATCAATGAAGAATCATTGTTTGGTTTGGTTTCTCTGATTGAGCCAACTTCTATTGATGAAGCTCTGGGAGATAATGATTGGATCTTAGCAATGCAAGAAGAACTCAATCAATTCTCCAGAAATGATGTATGGGATCCAGTTCCAAGACCCAAAGATTTCAACATTATAGGAACCAAATGGGTTTTCAGAAACAAACTGAACGAGCAAGGAGAGGTGATCAGAAACAAAGCACGACTGGTTGCACAGGGTTATAGTCAACAAGAAGGAATTGATTATAATGAAACCTTTGCCCCAGTCACCAGGTTAGAGTCTATTAGATTATTAATTTCTTTTGTTGTACAAAATAACATTTCATTATATCAAATGGATGTTAAAAGTGCATTTTTAAATGGCTATATAGAAGAAGAAGTTTATGTCCATCAACCTCCTGGATTTAATGATTCAAAACATCCAGAACATGTTTTTAAATTAAAAAAGTCTTTGTACGGTTTAAAACAAGCTCCCATAGCTTGGTATGATCGTCTGAGTAATTTTATTTTAGAAAAAGATTTTACTAGAGGGAAAGTGGACACAACTCTTTTCAGAAAGACATTTAAAAATAATATTTTAATTTGTCAAATTTATGTTAATGATATAATCTTTGGAACCTCTAATATCTCCCTTGGAAAAGAATTTGCTGAGAACATGCAGGCAGAATTTGAAATGAGCATGATGGGAGAATTGAAGTTCTTTCTGGGAATTCAAATCAACCAGACTCCAGAAGGTACTTACATACATCAGACGAAGTATGTTAAAGAACTTCTAAAGAAATTTCAGATGTCAGAAAGCAAAGATGCCAAGACACCAATGCATCCAACCTGCATTCTGGGAAAAGATAAGGTAAGTATGAAGGTAGATCAGAAGCTCTATAGAGGTATGATTGGATCCCTTCTCTATCTGACTGCATCTAGACCTGATATACTATTCAGCGTGTGTTTATGTGCTAGATTCCAATCAGATCCTAGAGAATCTCACTTAACTGCTGTTAAGAGAATTCTGAGGTATCTGAAAGGTACTACTAATTTGGGTTTGTGTTACAGAAGATCACAAGATTACAGACTAGTAGGTTATTGTGATGCTGACTTTACTAGAGATAGAATTGAAAGAAAGAGCACCTCTGGAAGCTGCCAGTTTCTGGGTGACAATCTTATCTCGTGGTACAGCAAGAAGCAAGCAACAATTGCACTTTCAACAACAGAAGTTGAGTATATATTTGTTGCTGGATGTAGTTCTCATATGATTTGGATGAAAAGTCAGCTAGAAGATTTTAATCTTTATGAAAGTAAGATTCCTATCTTCTGTGACAATACTTCTGCTATTTGTCTTTCTAAAAATCCAATTTCACATTCTAAAGCTAAACATATTGAAATTAAATATCATTTTATAAGGGACTATATTCAGAAGGGAATTCTAAATTTAATTTTTGTAAAAACAGATCATCAATGGACTGACATTTTTACCAAACCCCTTTCAGAAGATAGATTTAATTTAATTTTGAAAAATATTTGTATGGAATTATGTGCTGAATAAAATAATATTTATCTTCTGTGTTTGACTTCAGAATGTTCAGATTAACAACTCTTCAGAAGTTAGAAGAGAAGTTACATCAGAAGCTATATGAAAAGTTCTGAAATGTTCTAACGTTTCATTTCTAAGTATAGTTCAGAAATTCATTAGAACAAACAGTTGTCCCATTCAACCTTCAGGAGATGAACACGTGGTGTGTTTCTGAAAGGTCACGCGTGCAAAAGCTACTGACGCCGTTCTAGGTAACTGTTATGATTAGCTATAATCTCACGTTTTCCCCTAATTTTTTGCAAAATCATTAAATGCTTGTAATGGTGAGATTTGTTTTAAATTCTTTAAAAATTATTTTTCAATTTTATTTCTAAACCTATTTCTGAAACTTTTTCATATAAATGCTTTTGGAAAAACCCTTTTTCACTTTTTACCGTCTCTTTCAAAACTCAAACGTTTCTGTGATTTTTCTCTAAAACCCTTTTCATCTCTCAACTCTAAGAGCTCCAATGGCTTCCTCCTCTACCCATTCTGAGAACATCCACTATGAGAAATACATCGTTCCTTAGAGAACAACTCTCATTCCTGTAGACAGCTTAGAAGTGTTAAGTGAGTTAATGGTGGATTTTGAGAATTTAAGAGACAATGGTTTTGATCTGATTCCTGCTGTTGAGTTTCAAGGTTGGGGAAACTTTTTTGACCGTCTTGTTGGTCCAGTTTTTCCACACCTTGTGAAGGAATTCTGGATACATGCAATTGCAACCCCTAAAGTCATCCTCTCTTTCGTAATGGGTAAGGAAATCTCCATTACTGAAAATCAAATCAGAAAGTTGCTAGGTTTTGAAGGACATGGAGTAACAAGTATTTCAAGTGGAAGAATGGAAATGTAAAAGGTCTACTCAAAAAATTTCACAAATGGTCAAGGATCTTCTAAAGTCAGGGACTTGAAAAATAAGTACAAGATATGGGTAAGAATAATCCATGGATGTATTCACCATAGGAAGGAAACGAGCTCTCCAGACTACATTAATATTGATCAACAATACTTGTTGTTCTGCCTTGGAACAAATGTAAAAATTGATTTGCCTTATCTGTTGTTTGAACATCTCTGGAATCATGTCAAAGAGACTAGGGAAGCTGAAAGGATGAAAAACCCCAAATCCAAAAGGAATTGGATTCCTATGGGTAGATTAATCTCAGACATTCTGACTGAGAATGGTTTGATTACTCATATAGATGAAGTTAATCTTTTGGGGGAGATAGAGCCTACTTGTGGAAAGGCTATGACTGGAAAGAATTTAGTGAAAAGGAAAATTATTGACAAGCTACTGGTGGAACCAACTCCGTATGTGTTAGCAACTGTTAAGAGAAGAAGGATACCAATTGCTAATTTCCCTTTGTTCAACTCAGGAGATCATCCACGCATCATCATGCACTACATTGAAATTTGTAAAGAGACCGGAACACCTATTGATCCTGCTTGGCTCCAAGGAAGAAATCAAGTTGCTCCAGACGTTGTTCTTCAGCAACCTTTAAAGAGGAAAGCAGTTGAAGGACCTTCTGCCAGACCTCGGAAGAAAAAGAAATCAGGTAAACCTGCTGAAACTATTACTGTTTATGATTCTGTTAATATATATACATTTGTTGAACCCCAAACCTTAGGTGATATAGATGTTGATATTGACCTAACCATACCCTCTGACCCTCCTTCTGGCAACCCTCAAAGAAATCAAGTTTTATCAGACTTGAGTGACTTCGACTCTGGTGAACACTCTAAAACCCAATCAGAACCATCTCACTCAGAACCCTCTGAACCACCTGTTTCTCAACCTATTCCTGCTGAACACTTTTCAAGACCTCCTCCCAGACCTTTATCACCCAGACCCTCTGGATGGTATGATGCTGGCTCTTAGAGAATTCCAGGAATCAACTTTCCTCTGGCAACACAAAAACCACCTTTCACCTTACCTTCTGAAAACATTTTTTCCATGAACAGACCACAACTTCATAACCCCATTCCCACTGCTGAAAATACAATAATTATTTCACCTGACATCACACCACCTACTTCTCTATAACTTCCAACACCTGACTCGCATATACTCTCACCTCCTCATATTCCAGAACACCAAACTCATGAACCATCAGAAATTTTTGAACCTTCTGAAACTCATGAATCATCTGAACCTCATGATCAATCAGCACCACCTAACCTTTTTGAACAACCTGACCATTCAGCCATTCCTGAACCAACCAAAAATCATGAACCTGCTAACTTTTTAAGAACTGTAGTTGATTATGAATCTATACAATTTTTGAAAGAAAAAAACTTTCAAGAAGGTTGTCCCCAAACCTGTTCATCCAGATGTAAATATATTGTTTCAGAATTTTTTAACAGAAGTTCAAGCATGGTTGAATATGCTGAAAAAAGATCGCACCAGAAGTGTGAACCCAGCTGCAACGGATCTTCTGTGGGAAACCTTCAGAAGAACCTTAGATGCTGAGTCACTGAAGTTGCAGGACTTATGTCACTCTCAGGTTCTTGACAACTTCTCCAAACATCTACATGCATTCAAGTCAGAAGCTGTTGATATCTGGAACAAGAAGTCTTCTCTGATGATTGCTGATGCTCCAGCTGATAAAATGGATATATCATAAGATGAATCTGAAGATGCCTCTGACGATTCAAACCCTCTGGCTATTGTTCTGTTTAATCAACCTTCTGTTAAGGCAGCTCCTAAACCTGTGCCAACTCTTGTGATGGATCTGGGCACTCTGATTTCAACCTTTGTGCATTCTGACTCAACGATTGCTGCTCCAAAGGCTATTTCTGCTGAAGCTTCGTCATCCTCTGCTCCTACATCACTTATCATGGATACTCTGAATGAGCTCAAAAGGGAGAATGAAGTCATTCATGAGCGTTTGGATAAGCAAGACCAGACAAATCAAGAAATCAGAAACTGGATGATGAAACAAGAAGAATCTGCCTCTGAGATCAAGAATCTTCTCATTGCCCTTGTTACTAAGAAATCCTAGTGTCTTTCTGTTTCTTGTCTTTTATTTGTTGTTTTGTACTTCTGGATATCTTTTGTTATTTTATGAAAACTTTTAAGCTCTTCAACTATTTTTTATATAATTTTTTATTATGCCAAAAAGGGGGAGAAAATGAGTATTTTGATCTAATCTCTGATTAACAGTTATGAGACTAAGTCTCAGACATTCTAACAAAATACAAGATTTCTTTCTATGTGCAAAAAGAATTTTTGCAGGTATCACTTAAACTCTAGAAGAGTAATTCAGCTGAACATTATCTTCAAAAGAAGTTCTGAAGAAATCCAAGAAGATATTCTCAATGCTCTGATAAATAATCTCAGGAAGTTATATATATAGAAATATTCATTTCAGGGGGAAATTCTTATCTCTTATCATATTTTATTTCTATATCTGAATATTTTTTGTCATCATCAAAAAGGGGGAGATTGTTAGAACAAGATTAGTTCTGATCATATCTCAGAGTTTTGATGATAATAATAAATTATATTTTAGATAATTTATACTCTGATGAACGTATTTGACTATTTCAGATAATATTCTGACAGAAGCATTTTGATTTGCTGAGCTAAAAATTAATGAAGAAGTTCTTTGATGAAAGAACAATTTGCTTTAAGCGCAACTGCTGTTGTTGACTCTGATAAAACAATTATTTAAATGCATCTTCTAACACTTAGCAGGATTCCTTGTTCAGAAGTTTACTTGAAAGCAAGTGATGTTCAGATGTTTATTTGAAAGCAAGCGTTGATCAAGTTCTTAGCAAGCAAAGCATTGTTTAGAAGATAAGCAAGCATGTTCTGAATTCAAGATGTTGAAGCAAATTCTGAAAGATTGTAAAAGCTAACTTGTCTTGTCAAGCTTCAGGAAACATGTTCTTACAAGTGTTGTTTGCTCATTTAATGCAAAGATGGCTGCAAGCACTCAAGTGTCTACGATAGTTCTTGGAAAATGGAATAGTGCAAGAAAACACGTAAGCATTTAATGCTCTCCACTTTTTGAAGGCAGCAACGGTCTTTTTGTTCTTACTTTATATAGAAGGACATTTATTGCAAGTCAACTAACCAATCAATTTTAAAAAGAAGCAAGAAACTACGTGAAAAATTTTGTGCTCACAAACTCTTTGTTCATACACTTTGTGCAATTTATTCTAAGTGAAAAATCACAGTTGTGATATAGCTTGATTAGAAGCAAACTTTATTTCACTATCTGTAAAGATTAAACTCTTGTAAGTGTTCCTTGAGAGACCAAGTTTGGTCAGATTTCTCAAGTAGAATGGGACTAGATTTAAGTCTTAGTGGTGTTTGTCACTTGTAAGATTACTTGTGCATTGTTAGTCACAACAATTGTTGTGTGTTTGTAATCAGTTGATTATAGTGGATTAAGTCCTTGTTGAGAAAGGCGGAATCACTTTGACGGATGAACTGGAGTAGTTTGAGTTCAAACGAACTAGGATAAAAATAACCCTGTCTTTCCATTATTATTGAGCTTTGTTTTTGAAAAGAAAAAGAGTCACTTATTCACCCCCCCCCTCTAAGTGTTTTCTTACCCCTTCACAAATGTGTCACACTAACGTAGCTATTGCTTTAACCATGTCGGTATACCTCACACAGTTTCCACAATCTATTGCTACTTACCTAAAAGATGTTTCCCGATCCGGGTAGAGGATCAATACAACCTAAACAAAGAACCATAATGTAAATCAGATAAATCTAACAATGAAAGCAAGTAAATGTGATCTAATTCTAAGCTAACCCCACTTTTAAGATCTATCCCCAGCAGAGTCGCCAGTTCTGTAATACGGTGGAAGAACTGACTTGGTGTTTTTGCGTTTGATCGCAATTGTTGCAGATAGAAAGAGTCGCCACCGACTTTTCTTTTATCCAATAAGAAAAGGGTGAAAAGAACATGAAAGACCTTTGAGAATGTTTTCTTGAGTTTGGGGGGGGGGGGGTAGATTATGAAAAGGGGCGGTGTTAGCAGCCTTTTCATCCATAGTTATCTATGGGCTCTTAGTTGCTCGCTAGATCACTTGCTTTGTTTGAAAATGTGTTTGTGGTGGATTTTGAAAGTATTTTTGAAAAGCTCTTTCGTTTAGGAAAACTTTGTAATAATTCTTGTCTCTATAAGAATGTATACAAAGTGTTGGACTTTTGAAAATATTTCATATTTTTGAAAAGTGTTTGGTGTGTTTGAAAAATGTTTTGTTTTTAAGAATAGATTGTGAGCAAGCAACTAAGAACATTCTACCTTACTCAAAAGTCTTTTGTTTATTTCTTCCTTTGATATTGCTATCTTACCATTGATTGGTAAGAAGTCGTATCTTTGGATGTAAAAGGACAGACGTGGGTCAATTGTATAGTCATAGAAGGCAACTTATGAGACGTTTTAACAATTTTCGTTTAGGGACTAGATCGTTTACCGAAGGCAACATTGAGGGACATCGAGGGACTACGATCTTTTTATTGAGGGACTTTTGCTAAAACGCCCATATTCGAGAGACATGACCATTTTCCGAGGCAACAAGTGAGATTACCCTAAATGTGCATGTGTGTGAATAGTGTGTTTAATTTCATGCATTTTTGTCTTGACTTTGAAAGTTATCTATCTGTTGATTTTATTTTGCCACATAGTCTAGTTATTAATAATAAAAATGCAAAGAATAAATCCTAAGCTATTGCAACCATGAAAAACAAAAGAAAAAGGGGAAAAGTGAGTCCTTCGACCCAGGCATTATGCTCTTTCGATTCAGCCTGTTTCAGCTTCTTTCGATTGGGCCTGCAAAATAAAAATTAATGTATCATTCGACCACACCCCTTTTTCTGCTCACTTCGACTGAGCCTGCAAAACAAAAATGAATGTATCCTTCGACCATACCATTTTTTCTGCTTACTTTGACTGGTCCTGCAAAGTAAAATGGATATCTGTTCTTCGACCACACCTCTTTCGTTTTAGATAGCAGCATAGGGCGAAGCCTAAAAGGCTTTGATTCACATAATCTTCTTCTTATTTTCTTCATTTGGGGACTAAGTAGCAGCATGGGGTGAGGCCATGCGAATATTGCTTCATGGCCAGATTAATTCTTAAAGATATGTTTGATAAGTAAAGAAAGCAAACCAAAAGACTTAACAAAGAAAACAAATGAAGAAGGTGAAAATAAAGACAAACAAAAAAAGTAATGATGATGCTTGAAACTAAAAGAGATAAGTATTCACATGTTATGCTTGAACGAAAGGTTAAGGTCAAGAGAACTTACCTTGCTTGAAGCTGGAATGTGGATTTTGGACTTGAGTTATTTCCCTAGGCGCTCTTGGATTCGAAGGGGGAGAAGCAAACATGGTGTTTCTTTGGCTAGATTAGAAAACCAAGAAACGTTAGTTTGTGTTTGTTTATTTCTGGATTTTAAAGAAATAAGTGTTGTGCTTCTTCAAGTTCTGGATTTAGGAGGGTGTTAAGTGTTTGAAAGTTTTTTAGAGTTTTTTATGATTCTTTTACACACGGCAAAAATCCTCTTCAGCCTTCTTCTCATATTTTTTTTCTTCTTTTTTCGCCCTTTTGAAGTGCAAGTGAACTCTCTATTTATATAGAAAATTTTGAATGAACAACTTTGTGAAAGAATAAAATATAGTATTTTTGAAAGATCAACATCCACTTGTGTCAACTTTTTATAATCCCAAGATAAAAGTACTAAAATCAATGGTTGAGATGGGTGGCTCCTAGTTTATAGGGAGAAAGTATGCAGAAGAGGCAGGCATAAGGCTCAAGAACTTTCTTTAAAAGGTAATGATGTCATCAAGAGCAAGTTGGCTTGAAGAACAATTTAATATGAAGTGAGGCACAAGTTGGAGGACTATAGACAACTTGACTCTTTGAATCGAATCCTTCATTTTTTCATAGCCTTCAACCAGACTTAATCAAAACAGCATTTATTTCCACCAATTGTGTACCATTCGAATGGGCCACCTTCAGCTGAATATGCCGTTGAGTCTTCTTGCTTTTGATCACTTAAGCTCAACCTTTCTACCAGACCCAGAAGTAAACAAAACCAAATATTTCTCAACCATGGCAAGTCCTTCGAATGTGCCACCAAGTTATGTATCATAATGCATCGCTATGTGTGTTGAAGGGCCTGCAGATGAATTCGAAAGTGATTCAAGACAATCTTGAAAGGTGGATTCGAAAGTGATATGAAGATGACTCCAAACAATCCTGAAGGTGGATTCGAAACCAATATGTAGGTGTATTCGAAGCAATTTAAAGGGGAATCGTTGCTTTATGGGTGCTAACATGAGAGAAACTCTTGTCTTGTACATACAAGTTTGTAGGAGGATTTGAAGGTTTACATGAAAATAGATTTAAAACAAACTTGAAGATTGATTCGAAGTCAGGCGTATTCGAAGGAGACATGCAGGTGACAATGCCTTATGCACGCTAACATGAGAAAAAACTCATGCCTTGTGAATCAAAGCAAACACGTACGAAGTCAATGGTGCAATCGAAACCAACATGTGAGAGGTCCATTCTTTGTGTCAATGGAAAACCTTCAGAAGGCCATTGCCCTGAATCGAAGAAAGATTTCAGAAGATCATCTTTTTCTGAATCAAAGGAAGATTCTTCAGAAGAAAGCTAATATGAAGGTCATAATGCCCAGTCGAAGCTAGTATGCAGAAGACAAATGCTTTATGAGGCAAACATTCAGGAGGCCATTGCTCTCTGAATCGAAGCTTGCACACAGGGGTCATTTCAGTGAATCAAAGAAAACCTGCAGGAGGTCATTGCTCCTTGAGTTTAAAGCTTACATGCAAGAGGCCTCATGTTCAGTCGAAGCGTGTGAATCAAGGTTGCGTCGAAGAAGCCATAATATTCAGTCGAAGGATGAATGAGTCGAAGCAAGCTTACTTTTTTTCAATTTTGTCAAAAATCATTTTTTTATCTGTTTTGCCCTTTTTGTCTGCTTTGTACTTGTGCAAATTTTGAGCTTTTGAAAATCCTTGTGAGAAAATGCCTTATGAAATGAGAGGGAAAATTTTGGACTACAATATATGGGTTGTTTGGATACATTTCAGAGAGGAAATGATGATGGAAATATGAATGAGGATTGAATTTGTTGCTATGTTATCTTTTGTTTCATTATTTGGTTTATGTAACTTTAAGGCATATCTTATGTTTTGCTTAAGTTTTGATTATGTATGGTTACTTTGGCTTCATATTTGATCATATATATTTGATTTTATGAATGAATGTGTATGGATGAATGCATGCTAGTGTGTATGGATTACCATTCTTCCAACCATTTCCCTTCTTTTTTGATAATTTCAAAAGGGGGGAGAAGGATGTATGTTGTGTTTCTATTTGTCTCAAATTAAGAGATATTCAAAAAGCTTTTAGAACATAGAATTCAATTGTTCAACAATCAAGGAGGAGCATACAAAGCTTCGAGGACATATAATTTAACGATTTAACAATAAGGGGGAGCATACAACTTAGGAGAGCTTTATCTTTAGTATAACACTCTAAATTTCTCTGCATAAATAATTAAAAATTCAGAGTAAATTAAAGCAATTCAAACATTTAAGATGTCATTTTCAATCACTAAACAAGCCCACGATGCAAAACCTACAAGGACCCTCCCATAACACGCGGATCAAACCAGTTCCAATCAAAACATCCAATTTCTCTGTTGAAGTTGTCCGATTTACCACCAGGATTTGATTTTTCTGCCAGCTAAAATTGCTTCGAGTTTGGGGAATATTGTTGGAGTGTACCCTCAAGTCTTTACTCACTAGGAAAGAGTTAGTGGAAGATATTGTTCTCGATGTCAAGGAGGTTTATTCAGAGGTTACTATTGATGGTAAGAAATTCAACTTAGCTAATGATGAGGTTGCTCTTGTGAAAGATTTGGGAAAGTGACATTTAGTATCAAGGCTCATCTGGGTTATCTTTCGAAAACAGGTGACTATGCTCTTGGTTATGACTTCTGGGAGGCTAATCGCGGTGATAGTGAGATTGAACTGAAGGAGCACATAGCCTGGTGAAAAGACGTGTGGAGCTCACTAATGAGGGGCTCGGTATATCATTTGAATATATAATTTGTTTGAACATTTATCCTAGAGGAAGATGAGGAGTTTAAAATGATTTCATTTTAAGAAGCTACCTCAAGCAAAAATAGCTACTTCAAAAGATTTTGGGCTTCAGTGGCGAGTGAACTCAGGAAATGCACTTATGCAGCATGAGCACAAACTCACTCAGAACTTCAAAAAAATTATGATTGCCATAGGTACCAAATGGAAACAAAAAAAAAACTCTAAATGATAGGAAATTAAGATCCAGCAAAACAATATTCTAGCATCTAAGATTCAAGTGCGCAATAGATTTTTTTACTGCACCATATAGCTAAGGTATCCATTAAATCAAAATCCTCATTAGCTCTAGAAAAAAAATGAAAACATGCCTTTTTTAAGACATGGGTATTCAAAATAACATGTAATGCTTAAATACTTGCAACTGAGTATAATAATTTCTTAAAACAGTCTGAAACTACAAAATTTGGGAGGTGGGTCTTTTGACAACATTGAATGCAACAAGAGTCAAACCATATGTTTAGCTAATTAAAAACTTCAAAGCAATCAAACATTTTTAAGCAACAGGAACTGGGACAGGGACCTCAATATCATTTGCCACGACAGCAGCAGGTCGAACATACTCTTCCTCTTCCTTTGGAGTGTGAATGGTGACAATATCAGGGAGGGGAGTCTTGGGACCTTGTTTACCTTTAGGATCCCAATCAAGCATGATCTTTACCTTGATACCGAGAACACCCTGAAACACGATAAGGAAAAAAAATGTCAATAATATATATAAATCCACAACCAATAGAACGATAACTTCAAATGCTGTCGGCACAAGAAAACTAATCAAGCATATAGATCATAGGCAAACCTGTCTAAGGAGCACATGTCTCACTGCAGAGTCAATGTAATCCTTGACTGGCTGTCCAGAAGAAATCATGTACCCATCCTTGAACTTCATGGATTTGGCTCTTTGGGCTCTTAATTTTCCACTGACAATGACCTGCTCAAGCAAAACAACAATTACAACCAATAGTAATTACAGAAAGTAACATGACATACTGGAGTTCAGAGTTGTTTATGTATCACAAACCTCGCAACCCTTGGCACCACTCTCCATGACGAACCTCAAAACACCATAGCAAGCCCTGAAACAAATAGATGAAGATACAGTCTATTATGTTGGCACAAACACACACAGAAAGTATTCGAGGAAATAAAAAGGCAAAATTTCAAATCACCCATTAAAACCGCATATGTAATATATTCTGTACATACCTGCGGACAGCAAGACCACCAAGGAGCTTGTAACGAAGAGACTCGGCCTGAGCAATGGCACAAAGTCCTCTGTTGTTAACCTTCTCAGCATAAAGCTCCACACTGTTCTCCGGAAACTTAAACCTCTTCTGTACCACTGAGGTTAGTTCTCTAATCCTCCTTCCCTTCTCACCTAAAGGTAATAAATATCCAAAATCAAACAAAAAAACAAGATTAAAAACCCAATATATAACAGAAGATTAAAACCCAATATAAAACAAAAATCATGTCATATATAACATAAAACAGAAATCAGATATCCATTTATAACATTATCATATAACATTACATAATACCAAAAATAAAAATTTATAATCATACATATATTCAGATTCAGATTCAACCAACAAAGTAAAAATTCGAAGATTGACAAAATCACTTACCGAGAACAGCTTGGGTGCGAGTAGCTCTGATGATGATTTCAGTGCGCATCGGGGTAACCCTAACCTCAACACCTGAATAACCATCCTCGGCCAACTCTCTGGTCAAAACTTCATTCAATTCAGCGAAAAAAACTCCGTCTGCGACGAACTGCAACACAAATCAAATCAAATTAAGAATTAACAACAGAGATAAACTCGAATACCATTGACGAATCTCGGCACTAACTTTTCGCTTTTTGCTCATTTGTGTTGCCATGATTGAGAAACGGAAGAAAACTGCAATCCGCAGCTGTGGAAAGGGGGGAGGGGCACAAATGAAGAACTACCGCAAAAACCCTAGTGTTTGATGAGGGATGAAAATTGTTAAGGATGGAATTTATATGGGGTTATTGAATGGCTTGATCAATCCAACGGTGGTTATAGCTTTAGTTTAATTTATGATTAAAAATTATTTTATTCTTTTTAGGTTAAATTACTTTGTTATAAAAAAGTTTTTTAATTAAATATTTTATAATTAAGATCCTCCTAGATTTTTTATTATGATTTTAATTCTTAATTGTATTTCACACCCTTAAGATCCTATATGTTGGATAAGCTCGTTTGAGGTCTTCATCGAGATTGTGATTTTTTATGAGTTTAGGTTAGGTATAAGATATCAGTGATAAAATATTTCTTAATATGAAAAGAAAATTGGGATCAGTTATTTGGAATGCAATTTCGAAAGCTCTCTCGACTCTTAGAGATGGATTTGAATTTAGATAGAGGGATGAAAACTCTTATTTATGGTTTTTCAATTGGTATGGGGTAGGGAAATAAGCGGACCAAGTTCTCTATATGGACATCCACGATGGAAATGCGAGTGTGGTGTTTACTTGGATAAAAATTGGAACTTCAATTAATTATATATTAATATTCCTCTAGTTGTTTGTGACCGCCAAGCACTTTCTATTTGTTTGAATTTGTTGGTGCTTGGTCGGTTAACCTGAAAAGGTAATTTATATGGTACTTATACTGCTTGGGATGGTTATAATTGGCTCGATAGACTTGAATTTGTTCATAATACAACCGACAATAAATTTAGGAAGAGGTGTGGCACATTCTTGCTCATAAGAAGTTGAAATTCTTCCTTTATACGATTTTGTATAAGTCTTTTCCTACAAGATCAATGTTGTGTCATCGTTGTATGCTCTAGACGAATTTTCTTCTATATGCAATCAGGACGTTGGAACGACTCCACACTACTTGAGAGGCTGTGAATTTGCTACTCCATTTTAGAAATTTATTGGCTTCTTGGACCCACTATTCTTCTAAGGGGATAATTTATATGATTGGATTAGATATGGCATTGATAGTGACTCTATCTTTTTGTCTACTTGTTGGTGGTTGTGGTATATTCATATACTTTGAAACTCATCACAGTCAATTATGCTAGCATGATAGCAAAATGTTTTCTCAAGCATAATGTGTCTCGTCTAATAAGAATGATCATGTGGAATGCATACAAAGGTGGGAATATGATTTTGAATGTTGATGGCAGTAGCCTCAATAATCTTGTCGTCTTAGGTTTTAGTGGATTGATTTGAAATGCTGATGGTGTTTGGGTTCACTATTTTGCGAGTAATATTGGTTCTTCCAACATCCTTCATGATGAGATGATGGTGATATATCATAGTTTATGTATGGTATGAGAAATTGATATTGGGCGCGCATGCACACACTAAACATAATGTCAGACCTAGATGCATTAAGCTATCAGAGAGATCCAATCATACCTCTATACCTTTTGATGTCAACACCTTTACCGTTTTCATCTTTTTCCAAGTTTTCGTTTACAAGCATTAGAGTGTCAATTGACTTTGTATCTACCATTCTGAAGCGTTTAAGCAACTCTTGGTAGTACTTTGTTTGACACATAAACATCCCTTATTTGAGTTGTTTGATTTGAAGTTCGAGAAAGTAATTTAACTCTCCTATTAGACTCGTCTCATATTCTCCCCGCATTAACTTCTAAAACTCTTTGACTAGTTACATGTTAGTAGAACCAAATATGATATCATCAACATAAATTTGAACGAGTAGAATATGTTTTCCTTGACGTATAATTAAAAGTGTTATGTAAAAATTCCTTCTAGAATATCCTTGATCAAGTAAGAACTTGTTAAGTCACTCATACCAAATCCTAGGGACTTGTTTAAGACCGTACAAAGCTCGTTTTAGTTTAAAGACATGATTAACATACTCATGATTTTCGAAATCGGGAGGTTGTGAAACATACACTTATTCACTTATGTAACTGTTAAGGAAATTACTTTTCACATTCATTTGAAATAATTTGAAATCCTTGGAACATGCAAATGTTAGTAAAAGGCGTATGGCTTCGAGGCAGACAATCGGAGCATAAGTTTCCTCATAGTTTATGCCCTCCTCTTAGTTATATCCTTAAGCCACTAGTCGGGCTTTTTTCCTTGTTATCACTTTGTTTTGTCCAATTTATTTCTAAAAGCCTATTTAGTGCCTATAACTCGATGATCTCACGGAGGCGGGACAAGGTCCCACACATCATTTCTTTTAAATTGATTTAACTCATCTTGGATGGCCATAAGCCAATGCTCATCAAGTAGGTCCTCTTTTGCATTTTTAGGTTTAATTTGAGACACGAATGCAAAGTGATAACATAAATTACTTATCTTAGAGTGTGTAGTTATGCCTTTGGTGATGTCTTCGAGATTGTTGTCCATTGGATGGTCCTTCGAAGATCTTCAGGCCAAGGGTAGATCATCTATTTTAGTTGGATTCTCATCCTTCTCCTTTTCAGAGTCATCATCTTCCTCCTCCTTAGGTTTCATCGCTTCAGGTTGGTCAATTTCTTATTTAGTATATTTGAGTATGTCTTGTAAATATACACTTGCATCATGAAAAGAAATATATTTCCCAACATTTCTCAGATAAGATTATCAAAAGTAACATGCACAGATTTTTCAATAGTAAGTAATATCTTATTATATACTCTATAGGCTTTGCTTGATTGAGAATATCCAAGGAAGATACATTCATCAAGTTTCATATCAAATTTTCCAAGGTTATCCTTATTATTGTTTAAAATAAAACACTTGCATCTGAAGACATCAAGATGTGATAAATTTGGTTTTCTACCTTTAAGAAATTCATAAGGAGTTTTGTTTAAAATAGAATGTATAAGTATCATATTTAAAGCATAACATGCCATGCTTATCGCATCGGCCCAAAAATATTTTGGTTGACCACCTTCATTGATCATAGTTCTTGCCAACTCCTATAAAACTTTGTTTTTGTACTCCACAACACCATTTTGTCGTAGAGTTCTTGGAGCGGAAAAATCATGTTCAATGTCATGTTTATCATAATATTCCTCAAAGAGGTGGTTTTCAAATTCACCTCCATGATAGCTTCGAATAGCAAAAATCTTTGAATTTATTTTATTTTAGGACAACTTTTCAAAACTAGTGAAAGCCGAAAAGGTGTCATCTTTACTACGCAAAAAGATGGTCCAACAAAATCTAGAATAATCTTCTACAATAACAAAACCATGGTAATTACCACCCAAGATTTTAATCCTTGAGGGACCAAAAATATCCATATGGAGAAGCTCAAGAGGTCTAGAAGTTAAAACAATATTTTTAGATTTAAAAGATACTCTCGTTTACTTTCCCATTTGGCATACATCTCATAAGTGATCTTTTGAAAATTTAATTTTTGGTAGACCAATAACTAGATCTTTTGAGACCATTTTGTTTAGTAAATTAAAGTTGACATGTGTTAAGCGTCTATACCATAACCAAGAGTCTTCATTAATGGTTACTAAACACTTAGTGCTTGTCAATGATACATCATTTAAGTTAAACATATAAATATTATTTACCCTCGAGCCCTTAAACAAATCATATTTCTTTTCATTATGATCAACCGTGCAACACTCACTTGTAAAAGTTATTTTGTATCCTTTATCACATAGTTGACTAATGCTAAGTAGATTATGTTTAAGATCTTCCACAAGTATAATGTCATTGATAGTGGTAGACGAGAGATTATTTACACTATTTTTTCCAGGTATAACACCCTTGTTATTGTCTCCATAAGTTACATATCGTTTATTCTTTGCCACAAAGTCAATGAGTAAGGAGATGTCACCAGTCATATGCCTTGAGCATCCACTATCAAGAAACACATTCTCTCCATGGATCCAAGACATTTAACCTACAATATCAAACAAGAGTGTTAGGTACCCAATTTTCATTGGATCCTTGAGAGTAATTTCCTACTATATTGCACATAGACAACCATTAAAAAACACCTTTAGGAACAAGAAATCTCCTAAATTTACATTTTTGCAATGGTATGACCTTTCTTGCAATAATAGTGAGAAGTCAAATGATAATGAGAGATACTTTTGTTATTTGATTATTTTTCAACAAACTTATACTTTTTGTAAGGTGTGTTTAAAGATATTTTAAATTTTTTTTGAATCAATAGCATAAGTGACTTTTGATTCTAAAGCCTTGTTTAATTTGGCCTTTAGAGTAATAATTTCTTTTTGCTAAATATAACAAGTTTCACAACCAAACCAAGAAGGCTCTTCATCATCCTTTTTATTTTTGAAATATCTAAAATGGATTGTTTAAGAGCTTCCATTTGTTTTTAAGTTTCTAAAACTTTAGGTTTCATGTATGAAAATATTCTTTTATTTGAATTTAACCTCTTAAAAGCATTTATGGCTTCACCATATAGATTTTCAAAATTAATTTGCAATTCGAAATAAGACATATTATCAATAGGTTCATGTTTAAAATGACTTACTTTCTTTTTATTTTGATGGACCATGAGGCAAAAGTTTGTCGTTTCATCGCTATCACTTGAGTTATCTTCACTTGAGGATTCACTATCATTTTCCCAAGTAATGTATGCTCTTCTAGACTTTCTATACTTCTTGTATTGACCTTTTTATTTATCTTTCTTAAGAAATAGACAATCTGGTTTGTAGAAATCGACCTTTCCACAATTATAACATGAACTTTTTGATTTTTATTTCTTATTCTCATCTTGCCTTGAGGAATTCAATTGTCTTTTAAAATTGATGATACTTTTGTCGGAATGCTTCACTTTATTCCTTTTAATGTACTTATTGTACCTTTTAATAAACACCCTCATTTCTTCATCATTTGAACAATCATCATCACTAGATCCACTGTCATCTTGCTCTTTGGTTGAGGACTTAGAGATAGAATTCATGAGAGCAATTGACTTCTTGTTTATATTTTTTCCTTGTTATTATCTTTCTTTATCTTCTTCTCATGCTTCTCTAAGTGCATGAGCTCTTGCTCATATTCTTAAAACTTTATAAACAAAGTAGTAATACCCAATGTCAATAGATCATTAGCTTCCTTTATTGCGATGACATTTGGTTGTCATTCCCTATTAAGACATCTCAACACTTTGTTAGTAGAAATTTCATTGGAATCGGGCTTACCTAGTACATTTAAATGATTAACAAGATGGGTGAACCTCTTTTGCATATCAACAATAGTTTCATCATGCTTCATATGAAAGAGTTCAAACTCTTTATTTAAGGTATTGATTCTAGCTTGTTTGACCTCATTAGTTACCTCATAGGCAACTTGCAATGAGTCCTACATAGCTTTGACAATTGTGCAATGGGAAACACAACAATATTCATTAAATCCTAAATAAGATATAAGAATATTCTTTGCTTTCCAATCATACGACCATAATTTATCATCACACTTGTTTCATTATGCTTCTTGTTTGGGTACAACAACACCTTCTACATTTGTCATACTAATTTAAAATCGACCATTTTGTACGGTGTTCTATACCTCCCTATCAATGGAATTTATATGGATATGCATACAATCTTTCCAATAACCATATTTTTCTCCATTGAAAACAGATATTCTATTATACGTACCTTTAGGTTTGGAATCCATTATTTAATAAGCAACTTCGAAGCACAAGATAAACTGGTGCTCGTGATATCACTTATTAGACGATAGGTGTAATTCGGTGGGAGAATTGACTTTTAGGTTTTGCGTTTTATCGCAAATTATTGCGGATAGAAAGAGTCGCAACTGACTTTTCTTTTATCCAAAAAAGGAAAGGGTGAAAAGAACAGGAAAAACCTTTGAGTTTTTTTCTTGAGTTCGGGGGGTAGGTTATGAAAAGGTAAGGTGTTAGCATCCTTTTCATCTGTAGTTATCTACAGGCTCTTAATTTCTTGATCACTTTTTGAAATGCTTTGTATTTGTGTATGTTTGAAAATATTTTGAAAATGCCTAAGTGCGGTAATTTTGTAATGATTCTCGTATTGTTGAGAATGTATACAAAATGTTTGTTTTAAAAATATTTATTTGAAAGAAAGTGTTGCTTTGAAAGATGTTTTGAAAATGCCAATGTAAGGAAGTTTGGTTTATAATAACCCTTGTATCAGTCCTTAAGAGTGTTTATAAAGTGTTTTGAAAGTAATTATTTTGAAAGTGTGATGTGTGGAGATTGTTTTAGTTTGTGAGCAAGCAATTACGATCGATCTACCTACTCAAAAAGTCTTTGTTCTTTTCCTCCTCCTTTAGATAGTGCTACCTTACTATTAGTTAGTATGAAGCCCTATCATTAGATGTGAGGGACAAGCGTGGGTCATTGTACAGTCATAGAAGGTAACTTGTAAGACACTTTAGCAATTGTCGTAAGGGACTAAAATTGTTTACTTAAGGCAGCATCGAAGGGTCATCGAAGGACTACGATCTTTTAACCGAGGGTCTTTGCTAAAGCATTCTACGTTTGAGGGACATGACTGTTTAAATCCGAGGCAACAAGTGAGGGTCACCCTAGAGGTGTATGTGTGCGAAGTGTTTTGATTTCAAGTATTTGTCTTGAGATTAGGTTCTCTAATGTTTGTTCTTTATCTTTCCATACAAATCCTAATTACTAACAGTAATAAGGAAAACAGTAAATTAAGGAAATTAAATGTCCTACGCTATTACAACGCTTCGGGGATAGGGGTACAAGTTTATGAATGAGGGAGGAAAGCAATAAACCCTAATTATCTATTACAAACTTTTGACAGTTACATAATTGTTTTAATGCGAAAAATAAACAAATGACAGAGATTGAAAGGGGAAAGATGCAAAAACCCTAAAAATTCTAAGTATTTTAAGAAAATATTTTGTTGTTTCTTTGTTTAAAAAATATTTGAAATGTGAAAAAAATTAGACCTAATTCTATTTTAAATTACAATTTAATTGTTTAAAATAAAACAAAGTGTAATTAAATTAATTAATTTTATTTATGAAAATTAAATTAATTAAAACCTAACGAATTCTAAGTATTTAAAAAATATTTTTGGTGTTTTATTTAAAAAAGATATTTGAAGTATAAAACTTAATTCTAATTAAATAAAATCAAAGTGATTAAATTAAATTAATGTTTATTTGTCAAAACTTAAATTAACTAATTAAAAAACCTAAATATAATTTTTTATCATTTTTTGATTAAATAAATAAATAAAATATTTTAGAAAAGAAAGTTAATTAAAAAAGAAGAAATAAAATGGGCATGCAGTATAAGAAATTAAGGGGGTGAGAAGTAGCAAAAATAACTCAGGCCCAACTCAAGGAGTTTTTTTGTTTGAAACAGAAAATAAAATAATAATAAAAAGTTAGAATGGGCCTGCGTCTGTAAAAAGAAAATGGGGGATATGGACAAGCAAAAAAAGTTAAGCCCAGAACAAAAGAGCCCAACGCCTGTATTGATCCAGTGTGTTGCTCCAAGTAGGTCCACCGTGTATACGCAAGCTCTAGCGCGTTGATCTGGATCTTTGAGAGATCCAAGGGTGAAGAAGAGAAGGATGCACCATTTACTTGCATAAACTCAATGTGTTGAATCTGCAAGAACAAAATATGAAAAAAGCAAAAGGGTACTGATGGGGCTCGAACCCAGGTCCCTGACATTAACGCGCGCTTGTTTTACCATTGGGGAGGTTGTTTTATCCGATTATGCAATGCCCCCAGTAAATATATTATGAAACAAATTATGAAATTTGAAATCTGACGCCATGGACTTCTTCTTCCTCGTGTTATTCAACTACATAACTTCACCATTGTTGATTCTGTAAAATGCTCATTTCTCAACCAAATTGAAAATGTAAACATCAAACTTGCTTGAAATTTAATCACGAATTCAACCATATAACTTTCAAAACTTATAAATTAAAGATTGAAACGAATTTTTCCCAGTACCAAACTAAAACCTAATGTTTCAGAAAACTTCAATTCCAAAATTCTCTTCATACAATCAACATAAATGAAAACTAAGGGCGTGGTTAGTTTCAGGGAAATGATATCTACATTTTTGCTTTATAAAATAAATTAAATGACGCTTGTACGGAGATTTCAAAGTTTGGAAAACTTACCTCTTGATACAAAATTTGAATGCTCTCTACACGACTTCCAGAGGTGAAATGATGATTTGGTGAGCTTGCTTGGACCCTGAGGAAGCTGTTTGGATGCTCACTTGGTGCTGAGAGTGGCTGAATCACTCCAACCAAGTCAAGTTGCAAAGTTGGATTTTGAAAATGGTGGATGATGAAGATGATGTTACAGTGATGAAACAAGTGTTTGGATCACTTATATATGATGTATATTAAGTGTTTGGATGATTGGTTTGGACAAAAGTTGTAAGGTTTGAGAGATTCAGAGATAAGGTTTCAAAAAGCTCAAAAATAGAGGTTTTGGCCAATTATGACTTAGGAGAGTTTGAGAGGGTTTGAGGGATTGTGAACTCATGTATTGGCTTGTAAATGGCCTCTCTACCTATAGGCAAGAGGTTTTGAAGACTCAAGTCACCAGAATTGAAAGATAACAAGTTAAGGTTTTGAAGCTTGGTTTTGAAGTAACTTGCAAAGTCATGGTTCTAAGGCAATGTGGGGTGGTTGATAGGCCGTAGATGGTTTCTTCTTGGTGCTGATATGTTTTGAAGTCAGAAGTAACAATGTATGGGCTCAAGGAGAGTTGACATTATGTATAAAGTCACTTTATCAAAATGGCAACATGACCTTTCTCCCTTAAATGGAAAGTAAGCTTGGACAAAGCTTTAGTCACTTGAATCATAGCTCAAAAGCTTGTGTAATCTTCTGATTATATCAAGATTTGGAGGTTAAAGGCATGTAAAGTGAGATTATGTAGCATGGCTTGAAGATTTGTTCATGAGTTCATCACAAAGATGACCTATAATTCAAGAATGGAATGCCAACTTCATGCCTTTGATTCTCCTTGCTCAAGCATGATATTTTTATGATACTGGACATCTTGGAAAGATTGAAACACTGTCTACAACTTTCATGTTGTGAGTTTTGGCTATATCAAATGGGAACTTGGTGGAAATTGGTCAAGAAGTTGGGATGAAAAACTGGCCAAAACTTGTTGAAATTTTTTCTAAGTGTTGGATAAAAATAACCAGAACTTCATGGGCCTATATCTTTTAATACAAGCACTTTTTGAGGTTCATACCACATTGAAAAAGTTGTAGAATTCATCAATCCCTACAACTTTCATGTTGAAAGTTTTCTTTGAATCAACTTGGATCTTAGTGAAAAATGGCTATGAAGTTAGGACTTTTGTTAAGAACAAAAACACTTAGAATTTTTCTAAGTGCTAGAAAATTTTCCAAATTTGACTTTTGTTGACTTTTTTATTTCTTGATGATCAATTTTGATAGTTTTTAATATCTTGATGATTTTTTACTTTTGAATTCCAATGTTGACCAAAAAGTCAAAGTTTGACTTTTGTCTGATTGTTGACTTTTTATTAATTGATTCAAACCTTCAACTATCAATCACTTGAATATTTGGAAATGTTTGGAGCCATATAATTAGGTAAAGATGTTGTATTTGAGTCCTTGAGATCATGTTTCAAGCCATTAGGTCATGCACTAGGCCAACAGTCAATGATCAGTCATCTTCAGTCAAAACCCTAATTTTGACAAGTTTTTTACCTTTGATGATTTGAGGGATTTCCTTGAGGAATCATGGTCAACCCTTGATCAAATGATGAATATCACCTCAAAATGTTGATGTTGACAAAAAATCTTGAAGTTTGACTGTATATTGACCACAATTGACTTTTTACCCAATACAATTGATTTCCAGTCATATGAGCAATTAACTGAGCAAACTTGTGATGCGAGACTTGAAACTTGAAATAAGAATTATTGAGTACCTATGATGAACCATGAAAGTCATTTGAGACCTTTGCAAACCAATCTTATTTGTGAAACACAAAACCCTAATTAAGGATCCTTGCTTAGGAGGAGGTTTGACCAATCAACTCTTGAGTAGCCTCGAGTATTTGAGAATCTTAGAAGAATGTCTTGAAGAAAATGGGAGGGCAAATTTTAGGGTACAACAATAGGATACGATCTAGAGGGGGTGAATAGATTGCAAATATAATTTTTCTTATTTAAAAATATGTTTTAAAGATGTTTAACTATGGCGTGTAGAAACAATCTTGAATCATCAACCGTTTATCCCAAACAGTTATCGAAATGATTGGATATGCGTTAAACCGATAGAACTAATACATAAGATGAGAAAAACAATCAATATATTTTTCAGCAACCATGTTTGCATAATATCACACAATAATAATTGATTTCTGATGAAATATCAAACAAAATATGATTTAAGCAATTTGTCGAACATTTGTTGTGCAATCAATTTAAACCATATTTTTCTTTAATTTTGTTGATATGAGAGACCAATTACAATCACACGGATTGCAATTAACTCAACAAAAGAGTTTGAAGTATTAGACAAAGAAATTACCTTTGTATATCGATTGTACATTCAATTATTTCATAATTTGCAAGTAAATGTAAAAGAGAGATAAATAGATAGATAGATAGATAGAAAGACACAAGGATTTGTTTAGGCAGTTCCCCAATCGGCATCGCTTTGGGTATGTCTGCCCTTAATTCCAATGGAATTAAGATAATGAAAATTAACCTTTGCAAATGTAGTTTATAAGAGAAAAGATAGAAATTCAACCCTCTGAATCCTAAGTTTGATGATGATTATATCTTCTTCTCTCCCATCGATCGAAGTTCAATCAAGTATCCCAATACTTTCAATTTGATCCTCCGGTTACCGCTACTCCTTTGACATAACCCATGTTCTTCAAAGCTTTCACTCGGATTAATCTAAATTATGAACATATTGTGACCCAATATTACCAAAGTGATCCTTCAGTTACCGTTACTCCTTTGACAAAACCCTCGTTCTTCAAAGCTTTCACTCAGTTGAATCCAAATTGCACAATCCTGTGAAAAACTCCCAAATCAACCATTGATCTTGGAAGAAAACCCCATATGGATTTATCTTGAAACCCCCAAAGAATTTACAACCCAATCGATTACAAATAATCCTAATTAGACCTTATCAAACGATCTCAAGAGCACGCAACAAAAATGATCATGTGTAGTTGTTGTGTGTATGCTATGAGAGAGAATGAAGATGATGAAAAGACTTTGTATATTTTTTGTTTCAATCACTTAGAAATGATGCATGAATATATATATATATATATATATATATATATATATATATATATATATATATATATATATATATATATATATATATATATATATATATATATATATATATATATATATATATATATATGTGTGTGTGTGTGTGTGTGTGTGTGTGTGTGTGTGTGTGTGTGTGTGTGTGTGTGTGTGTGTGTGTGTGTGTGTGTGTGTGTGTGTGTGTGTGTGTGTGTGTGTGTGTGTGTGTGTGTGTGTGTGTGTGTGTGTGTGTGTGTGTGTGTGTGTGTGTGTGTGCGCGCGCGTGTTTGTGTGTGTAAAAGAGAAAACAAAAACAAAAAATCAGATTTGCAAAATTACACATTTTGGCATTTTAAAATAGAGGGAGTTGACCCATTCGATGAGGGAGTCAACTTATAAGGGCACAGGAGTCGATTCATCCGGCCTGAGAGTCGACTCCAAAAGGGCATAAAATTTTTGAGAAATTTTGCTTCAGTAGGAGTAGAGACATAGCTCGTGGGAGTCGACTCCTTCGTGTTTTCTATTAACTCCAAAGGCCTGGGAGTCAACATGTCATGGACAAAGAATTTTCTTTCAAAAATGATTTCAGTGGGAGTCGATCTACAGCTCGAGAGAGTCGAATCCTTAGTGTTGTGTGTCAACTCCAAAGGCTTGTGTATCGACTTTTTCTTGACAGAGAATTTTCTTTTCATTTTGTTTCCAAGGGAGTCGACTCCTAACACGGGTGAGTTGACTCCAAACATGTTTTTTCACATAAATTCATATTTTTTGACATTTTTAACTTGTCCAAATGCTTTTGACTTGTTCTATAAGTGTCATAAGATGAGAATGTAACATAAACATAGAAAGATAAGGTACAATGTACAAATAATACATATTGCCTAGTTTTGACATCATTCAAAACATCTAAGAGAGGATATTACACTCATAGAAAATTCTCAGTTTACAAGACACCACAATAAATTGGTATGGCAGAGAGAATGAATAGGTATATAACTGGAAGGACAAAATGTCTCTCGTTAAATACTGGACTATCAAAAGGTTTTTGGGCAGAGACAATTAACACGACTTGTTATTTTTTGTCAACAACTTACCACATGCTTCATTGGGGGGGGGGGGGGGGGGGGGAGAAGGTTGCAAAGGAAGTATGAACAAGTAATTATATTGATCTTGATAATTTAAGGATTTCTAAGTGTCTAACTTATATGCATATATCTAATGAAGATCGATCCAAACCTGATCCAAAGTCGAAGATGTGTGTCTTTGTCGATTGCACAAAAGGTGTGAAAAAGTTCAAGTTAAATGATCTAATTAAAAGGAAGATTATAATCATTAGATATGTTGTTTTTAATGAGTAGTTAATGTTGAATTAGACAGTTATAGCAGAATTATAAACATCTAAAGGAGAAACTTCCAGTCAATAAGTGATTCAGTTGGATGTTAATCCACCACCTATGAATAATAGGCAGGTAGTGCATGAACAACAAGAGAAACCAGGCTCTAATATTGAAATTGACCATGAACCTGGTGTTGGTGTAAGCCCTAGAGGCCAATACTTTTGGTACTTGTATCGAATTATTTATTAATAATAAAAGGCATTTCTTTATTATGTTTGCTTTCCAAAATAATAAAGTCCCTGGAATGGTTTATTGGTTTAATGAAATGTTAAGTGTGACTTAATCATGAGATCCCATTAAACATAAGACACTATTCTTAAAGTATCCGTAGTCAAGCTTTAATGTGAAGTGGGATAACATTAAAGCATTAAGATTATTATGAATATAGATTGATGATCACATCTCATGGATCATAGATAAAGAGTTATCAAGTCTTGACATAGGTATGAATATTAGGAGTAATATTTATACTGGATTGACCCGCTATGAGAATACTACATAGAATGTTATGCAAAGTGTCATAAGTTATTCTCATGATGATAATGGTGTATACCACCCTTCGACCTGAAACCACTATGGACCCTAGATGTAGAGTCAAGTACTTTATTGTTGATCAAACGTCATCCGTAACTGGATGACTATAAAGACGGTTGATGGGTACTTCACAAAGCATGCTAAGGGACATGAGTGACCTAGATGGAATTTGCTCATCCTGCATAACAGGATAAATGTCTAAGGGCCCAATATTGAACTGGACAAGGGTGACACAGTGTATGCCTTGTGTTCAATATAGACATGAGAGAAAAATGGTAATTGTACAACACAAATATTATCACGTAAAAGGTTTGGTCAGATCACATGACATTTTCGTGACTTGGGTAACAGTGATGTGTTGCTAGATACCACTCACTATTTATTATATTAAATGTGTGATTTAATATAATTTCCAACGTCGCGAAAACCTACAGGGTCACACACATAAGGACAGGTTGATGAGAGATATAATAAATAAGGAACATCGTAAGGTACGGTGCACTTAAGTGTAATACGGAAAGTGGTAAGGTACCACGTGGATAAGTGATATATGGTACATCATAAGGTATGATGTCCATAAGCTTAATTGGGCTTTTAGCTTATAGCCTTAATTGGGCTTTTAGCTTGTAGCCCACACGAGTGATTTTATAAATAGATCCCTTGTGATGAAGCAATTTCACTTGATGCAATTTCGTTTTTGATTCTCTCTCTCACTCAAAGTTTCCGTTCGTGATCAGCTAGCACTGTGACCGAAAGCGATCTGTTCGTGTGGACTGAGTAGAGGCGTTGTTCTTCATCAACGCTCGTGATCACAACATCAAAGGTCTGAATCGCCACAAGAGGTAAATATTTCTATCACTGACCATGCTCATTCGTAAGGATCGCTAAAGGAAAATTTTAAATTCCGTTGCGCTTTTGATCGAAATTTTCCTTCACCTGGCGTTTTAGGTGGAGTGCATGATTATATTCTTGTACGTGATAGAGAGCATTGTTCAACCAAGCAACCAGAATGATAAGAGTATAAAGACTTGACAATTTATGCACTTCTTACTAGTTATGGAGACCCTTGTGAGTGCACCTTTCTATTATAGATGTTTTGTATGATGTCAAAACTAGGACATTTTAGCATTTATGTATATTGGATTGTATCATATGAGTATTGTTGTGCATCTTATCATTATGAAGCATAAAACATCTTAGAAATGGTCTGGAGATGTTTGGAAAAGGATTTGTGCATTAAAAATGAGTTTTATGTGAAAACATGTATATATGCTGACACATACATGCTTTAAGCCGACACATGTGGATCATTTTTAAAGCATGAAGCTTATGTTTGAATGTGTCAACACATAATGTCTTTCAGGTCGACATATAGAAGAAAATTTCTTCCATGAGTCGACACATATGAGTTTTGAGTCAACACATGTAGTTCATTTTTGTTAAAATACTCATTTTAGTCCCTTAACTATACCCTTGGGTTCAAATTGGTCCCTTAATTTTTTTTCATGTTAACTTGGTCTCTTAACTTTCAAAATGTTTCGTTTTAGTCCTTTTTGTCTAATTAACGACGAATTTAACAACCGATTTCAAAGTTTTCTATCGCTAATTAGACAAAAAAGACTTAGATGAAACTTTTTAAAAGTCAGCATTATATTGATATTGCTTGTAGAATGCAGCAGCCAAGTCTTCCCATGTGTGGATGTTGGTTTCTTCCAGCTGGTAGAACCAATCAAGTTGAGTACTAGACAAACTTTCTTGAAAGAAATGGACCCATAATTTCCTGTCAGTAGTATGAGGTTAGATTTTTCGAACATACGACCTCAGATGAAGTTTGGGACAAGAGACCCCATCATATTTATCAAAGAGAGGGACCTTGAATTTGTGAGGGATGACCACCCCCGAGATTAGACCTAGATCTCCAAAATCCAATCCAGGCACTTTCTAGATTTCTACAACTTTGAGTCAGTCTTCCAACTGCTTGTATTTGTCATCTGCAGGAGGATATTGTTCGTTGGAGTAGTCTTCATCCTCAGAAACCTGATTATTTCTATCTTCGCCCCTGACACTTCTTCCATTCTCCTCTTGGTTATCGTCTTCCTCAGAGGAAACATCATTCACTCGAACTGGTTGATCAGGACCTTTGAATCTTCTCCCCATGTTGAAAATAACAACCCGCTTCTTAGTCATCTTTTTCATGGTGAGGAGCGTCATCATCTCTTGTTTCCCTTTGGCCAGATTCAGAAGAGTCTCTTGAAATTGTGCATGCTGATTTTGGAGATCCTTGACAGTTTGTTCGAGGGCCATCTTATACTGAAATAAATAGTAAATAGATGAGGAAACCTATATTGGAAAACCTGTTTTATGAAATGATGCACGATATCTAGATGCAATGTGTAATACGGTGGGAGAACTAACTTGGGTGTTTTGCGTTTTATCGCAATTGTTGCGGATAGCAAGAGTCACCACCGACTTTTCTTTTATCCAATAAAGGAAAGGGTGAAAAGAATAAGAAGGACCTTTTAAGAATTTTGTTGAGTTCGGGGGGGGGGGGGGGGTATGAAAAGGGAAAGTATTAGCACCCTTTTCATCCGTAGTTATCTACGGGCTCTTAGTTGCCAGCTCACTTTGAAATGCTTTGTGAAATGTGTTTGTGATTTATTTTAAAAATATTTTTGAAAAGTGCCTTTGTTTAGGCAAACTTTTTAATGATTCTCGTCTCTATAAGAATGTATACAAAGTGTTGAATTTTGAAAATATTTCATGAAAGTGTTGTTGTGTTTGAAAGATGTTTTATTTTGAAATGTTTGTGAGAAAGAAACTACAAACGTTCTATCTACTCAAAAGGAAGTCTTTGTTCTTTTCCTCCTCCTTTAGATAATGTTGTCTTACTATTAGTTAGTAAGAAACCTCATCATAGGATGTGAAGGTACAAATGTGGGTGGTTGTACAGTCATAGAAGGCAACATTGTAGGATACCTTAATAATTTGTGGTAAGGGTCTAAGATCATTTACCGAAGGCAAAGTCGAAGGGTCATTGAGGGACTACGATCTTGTAATCGAGGGTCTTTGCTAAAGTATCTCACGTTCGAGGGACATGACTGTTTTTATCCGAGGAAACAAGTGTGGGTTACCCTAGAGGTGCAAGGGTGCAAACTGTATTGTTTTCATGCACTTGTCTTGGATTAGGGTTGTCTATTTGTTTGATTTTAAGTCTTGCCATACAAACCCTAATTACTAGCAATAATAATGAAAGTGATAAATTGCGTAAATTAAAAGTCATACGCTATTACAATACTTTAGGGGATGGGGATTACAAATTACAAACGGGGATGATGGAAAGTAAACCCTAACTATTACAAGGTTTTGACAATTACACAATTATAATGCGAAATAGTGAAACGCGCAAAGAAAGTATAAGAGAGAAGAAACTATTTTTGTGGTAATTTTTGATGGAAAAGATTTTAATTAACTCAATTGAACTACTTAATTTTAATCACAAAAGAAACTAATTGATTATCTTAAATAAAACCTAAAGTCTAAGTTAATTAAATTAAGAAGAGAAAATGAAACCCAAGTCTAAAATAGTTATTTAGAAAATAATTTGAAAGTTAATTTAAAAATATTTGAAGCATGGACAATAAATAAAACCTAGCTCTAAAAATAATAAAGGAAGTATTTAAATTAAAATATTTAATAATTTAAATATCTAAGAAAATATATTTTTGGTATTTTTTGGTTAAATAAAATAAATAAATAAAATATAGAAAATATAAAATAAATGAAAAGAAATGGGCTGGGAGGTTTGAAAAGTAAATAAGAGGTTAAATATAGTAAAAAGCCCAAAACCATTTTTTTGTTAAAAACAGAAAAATAAAGAATACAAGATGAGCCTGCGTGGTGAAACAGGAAAAGGGAGGGGTGAAATAGAAATGTCCAGACCCAGTAAGCCAATTTACAGATCCTGTGCATTTGGGTTATGGTGGTGCATCATGTGGACATGTGTTGTATCCCAAATTTTGCCCCTAAGTTCCCTTCATCACACCATATTGATTCAATCACAACAAGATCACATTAGGGCTTTTGGTTCTCCTCCCTGTCTTTAGCTTTGCTCTTTGAGGAATCACCAAGCACCTTGAATTGTTTTTCTTTTGTGATTATGCATGTTTTGTTTTTACTTTCCTTTTAATTAATAAAATACAATGTTGGTTTGTCTTACTTGTTAATAATGTAGGTAAAAGTAATGTGGCTTAGCAAGTTGATCCATAGGTTCATGAGTTTATTTCCATGCCCTAGTCAATAAAGCTTGAGAAATTCAAACCTAACCATTGAAGTTGTTTTGGAAGAAATGGCATGGCAAGATTTATTTTGGTTCACCACATTTCAAAATTATCAAGATTGATTCAAAAGTACAAGGGGTTGATTGAAGAAGTTGTCGTGGTTGGACAAGGCTTTGTTCCCATTGGTCACAAGCGCATATTTCTCTCAATTCTCAAGATATGGAAGTGGTTTTGGTTGTTACGAGTTCCCATTATCATCATCAACAACTTCTATCTATAAAGAAAGAGTGTTGGTACAAGAAGGTTGTTTAAAATTGTCAAAGTTCCTCAAAGCATTTTCTTGATATAGGAGCTAGGGTTTTGAACTTCAAAGAAGTATATCTTGCTCATCTTTTGGTATTTTTGAGTGATTCCAAAAACACGATTCTCTTAAAAGGGTTATTAACAAAATCACTTCAAAAGTTTTAAGGAGTTTTCATGTGGAAGAAACTTGATGATGAAGAAAGATTACAAGTCCTCTAGATGAATCCCAAATTCCCATGTGTGACTTCAAATGATCATAACTTGGTCAATTTTTATCACCTTGAGCCCACTCTTTTTCCATAATTATCTTGAGGATGTGAGATTTATTCCTTCTTTTATGTGCAAAGTGAGAAAATGGATGGAAGATGCCCTAAGGATACAAAAGACTATAGGTCATTTCATGATTTTTTGCCAACTTCAAAAATTCATAACTCTCTCAATTTTTGGATATTTTGAATGGTTCAAGTTTCAAAATGTCATTCAAGAGGTCCATTTCATGCCATCATTTTTGGTCAAGAGAAAATTATAAGAGGAAGTCCATGTTTGGATGCAAAACATTATAGGTCACTTTTGAAGAAAAACTTGAAATATTTCTAAGTATGGAAAGTCAACTTCTTTTTCCCAACTTTGACTCATTGCAACTTTCACCTCAAACATCCATTTGATCCCATTATTTTTCCATTGCAAAGACTGTAATCTCATCTTTCTAAAGCTACAAGAATCATGCCCTAAGACCCCTTGAGCTGAGAATGCCATTAATTTGAACCTGGTAACTTGAAACTAAAGTTTCTTCAAAAGTCAGAATTTGAAATCCTTGATTTAGCTTTTAAACACGTTTTTTCTGCGCGTTTTTGCTTCTAAACATGTTTAGTGAACTTCCAGTAGTGATTAGCATAGCAAAACGCGCGTTTTGGATGGGTTTTGATCAAAATATAAGTCACACTTTTCTTGTTTGCAACTTCACACGATTTTCCTCCAAACTTCATCATTTCACACGCTTGAACATTCCATTTGATTCCCTATAAATAGAGGGTCATCCCTCATTCATTTTCTCAAGCTTGAACAGCCAAAATCACCCTGCCAAACTCATTCCATAACTCATTTTTCTGCAACTTTGAAATCAGTGTTCAAGCCTTTTTCAATCCATTTTTTCTATAAATTCACCTTCCTTGATCTTCCCTGAAGTTAACCATATAATTACCTTCAAGAATCGTGACCTATATTGATCCATAGAAGTCCAGTTTCAGAGCTCTGCAACTCAACTTCAATAGGTAGATTTCTCCATCAATTCTTCCAAACTTTGATATCATTATGAAGCTCTCATTGTCCTGGTTCTAGTTGCAACACTTGCTTTTAACTGGAAACACATTTTGACCATGAAATTTCAAATTCCTTTTCAAAACTTTCTTTCTAAATTGCTTGAGCTACAATTTATATAAATTTATCGCGATTGTGTGGTTGTCTTCATCTTGATGAGACAAAGCGAATGACATAGATCTCGTGCTCTAATTTTACAGTTTGAGTGACTTGGTTTTGAGACTGGCTGGGGGTTAAAGATGACCAATGTGTCATCTTTCAACCAATGATGGCATACCATTTGTATTTTTTGAAAATCTGATTTATATTTGATTTTATGCTTTATTCAGTAATGACCATGATATACACAACGTGCCAGATCCCTTGGATTTGATTACTAACGCGTTTTGACTCTCATCAAATGGTCCACATATTTCTGACTTTATTTTTTATTTCTGATTTTTATATTTAATTGTTTTAAGTTTAAAAAAATCATAGAAAATTCATTTTAAGTCCAAAAAATCTGAAAAAATTATGAAAAATATTTTTGATTTTTCTCTTTCTGGTTTTTATTTTTTACAATTTTATTTTGTGTTTTGATATTTTTTTTAATAAATTTTCACTTTATTTGAATTGTTTTAAATGTTTAAAAATACTTTTATGTATTTTTTAATTCTGAAAAAAATATGGAATGATCCAATGACATTGGACAAATATTGGTGACCTCATTTATTTTTTATTTTTTACTTTGTTATTTTTTATCATTTTTGGTTTATTTTGCTCATTTCTTTTAATTTTAAAAATAGTTTCTGACTTTAAAAAATCACCAAAAAATTTATAAAAATATTTGAGTTCATTTCTGATTTTTCTATGGTCTTACTTAATATTCCCTGATTGATTCGAACATAGTTGATATTTTTCTCTTTTATTTCTATTTTAAAACATTTTAAAACCTTTTTTTAATGTATATATTAAATGCAATATTATTTTGTGATTATTTTCTGGCTGATCTTGGGTTGAATTTTTGATCATGAACTTTATTAACATCATTGGATCCATGGTGTTGAGTCTAACTCCATAAAAATGGATGAATGATTTTAATAATAATTTGATTAAATTTTAATTCAAAAGTGGTTTGTATATTCTTTCCCACCTTCTTCATCTTATCCCTTTCTTATTGCACTAAGTGTTATTGGAGCATGATCTTTATATCATGTTTCAAAATAAATGGTGCATAGATTGCTATTGACCGGCCTCAAAATAGGTGCGACTTCTATATAAGTCCACTTACAATTGCTTAACATAGCGCTGCATTTTGTCCCGATTCGAATAAATGATCATTCGTGGCCCAAACCTATGTTTGCAAGCCCAAGTATGTTAATTCGATCTCTTTGATCCAACAACCTTGAGAATCATTATGTGGAGGCTTTGGTTCTACCAATCCTCTAATGGATCTATATCACTTTTGGTCAACGCGGATCACTTAAACATCGTTGATCATTAATTGTTACTTTTGAGGATTCCAAAATGGATGATATACTTGACATAAAGCAAATGCAATTCATTGTGTGGAGGCTTTGGTTCTACCAATCCTCTAATGAGTTCCAAATGCAAGTTTCAAGATGATCATCCAACTAGCCACTAATTACGAATAATTGACTTTATTTTGTATTTTTATTTTACGCTCTTTTATTTTATGCACCATTTACTTTTAGCATTTACATCTCATGCTATTTTTTATCTTTGCTCACTTGAGCCCCTTTATATTCTTGTCATTTTTCTTTTGCTCACTTGAGCTTTTCTTTTCTTTTTTAAGATACCTAATAATCAACATGAACCTTAAAAATCTTTAATGATACTTGGACTATTTGGTTACTATCCTTGGCATTATGGAGTATTGGACTTCTTGGACTTAAGATTAGAAACCTCGGCCTATGTTGGAGATCTTGTGACCTTAATTGATATTTTGTCTGGAGTTCTTGAGGTTTACCTTAAGACATTGGGTTGTTTGTTTGCTTTGTGTGCAGGTTATTGAGATTACATACTTTGTTTGTAATCTGGAATTCACCCGTATACAGTCGTTACTCTGCCCAATTTTTGGGAAGACTTAATACACTTGAAGTTTAGTTCTCTCAAGAGGTCTAGTATATTTGCTTGCTTGGTTTCAATCTAAAGAATGGGAATTCTATCTTGACTCATAATGTCAAATATTGTCTTCTTGTTGGTTATATGGTTCTTATCCCTAGCTTTTACCCTATTCTTTAGGATAGTCTTTTCTTCTCCTCACATCTTCTTTAATTTCAAAAATCTTCTCCCCCCTTTTGAAAACTTTTCTTGTTTTTTTTTTTATAAACTTGAACCACTTTCATAATAAACTTGGACTTAGGTCCATGCATTTTGAAAACATTTTTCATAAATAAACTCAAATCAATTTAATAATACCTTGACCTTTTTTGTGAGAAGACTAAAAGTCAATCAATCTCATTTCAAACCATTTTGCCACTTTGGCTTTTTATCTTTAAAAAATTTCTCAAAAGATTAGACTCTTGTCAATCCTTGTAGTGATGCAAACTACTATACTTCTACAATATGTAGTGAAGTGAGATATTTTCCACTTGGGTGTTGAGTGAGGCATTGTTGATTTTAAAATCCAAGCCATATCCTCCACTTTGAGATGATGCAAATTCTCCTTTCTCATGATTATGGGCAGTAAGTATGTTTTCCACACAGACAATGACGATAATGTCTTATCTCATAAAATTAACTAACACACCTGTGTTTTAATTTTTTTTAAAGGTGAACTACGTGTACCCTGATCCCCTATTGCATGAAAGGTGGTATGTAGGAATTAAAGATTCGCAACTGCGGCGGGTGCAAAAATCATAAAAAAATATTTCTTTTCTCACCTCCACCATCTATTTTTTATATAACATTTCATAGCCAAAATATACAGATTTTTCAAAGAGGTTCCTACGGAGTACCGTAGATGTATAGGGTGCTAATACCTTCCATTTGCATAACCAACCCCCTTACCTTGAATCTTTCCCCTTCTTTTTGGGTTACTCGCTCTTTTCCCATTCCTTTGGAAACAATAAAGCGCAGTGGCGATTTTTATTTTGATCTGTATAAGTCTAGTCAATCCAATGGCTTAGTCTTAAACATTTCTACCGCTACAACATGCTTCTGGGGAGCTTGATGATGATCAAGTGCTGTTGAGTGAAGGTGCATAATAGATATGGTGGATGTACTCGCATGGGATCAACAGAGAATCCATAACGATGGTGACAAGTGTCACCACCTGAGGCCTATTAAATGGAAATTATTTTTAAACAAAAAAACTAAACAATGATCAAAATAAACAAATTATTCAGAAAGAAATAAACATTATTTCTCTTCCCTGAGTTCTCTCGCCTCTCTCCATCTTTGGGGCTCTCCATAAATCCTTGTCGGAAATCGCCCACGGTGGCGACGACGGTGGCTGACGACGGTTCTCACAGTGGCTTGGCTCTGATCTTCATTTTTTTACATCATTTGATTCCTCTCTCTTCTATGATTACGCCTCTGTCTTTTGATTTTACAGGAGACCAATGGTTTGGAGTAAATCTTGAAGGGGGAGAGAGAAACCCTAACAGCTCCAATTTGGTCTTTTACGTTGATTCCAAGTGAGTTTGTTCTGAGACTTATGTTTATGAAATCTCTTCCTATCTTCGTTTCTGAAGGGTGTCTATTTTAAGAAAATGATGAGGTAAAAAAATTAGGGTTTGGCTATTTCAGTACATCTGTTCACTGTATACTTGGCTTTGCTGAAATTGTGAGCGATTTTTGAAAGGGGTTTTCAATCTAGGGTTTTCGGTTCTTTTCTGTATATTTGTATGAACTCTGTTGTTTTTTGCTTGAAATGATTTTTGAAGGGTTCGTTGTTGTTCTGTGGTTGTCATGTTTTTTTTGTGATATGGTTAATAATCTCTCTATGTGAACAAAAAGGTGAAGGGTTTTTTGGATCTAGCCTTTGTGTGGTTCTGTGGTTGTGTTGTATGTCCTCCTCTTTACTGTGTTGACTTTCACGATCTTTTTATATTGTGAATTTTCTTGTGAAGGTTTTAACTTGTTGAAGTTGATGGGAGAGAACAACTGTGATACGGTGGGAGAACTGACTAGTGTTTAGCGTTCGTATTCGCACTTGTGCGGTTGAGCAAGAGTCGCCACCGACTTTTTATTTTATCCTAAAGGAAAGGTTAAAAAAGCACAGCAAAAACCTTTTGAGATATTTCGTGGGTTCGTGGGTAGATTATGAAAAGGGAAGGTATTAGCACCCTTTTCATCCATGGTTATCCATGGGCTCTTAGTTACTTGGTTTTTTAGATCACTTGCCTTGTTTTTCGATTGCTTTGAAAATGGTGTGTGTATGGGTGCTTTTTTGAAAATGTTTTGGAAAAAGATGCCTTGTCATAGGCAACTAATGTATTTGACTCGTGTTTGAGTGTTTTACAAAAGTGTGAATCTTTTCGAAAAAATGTTTTTGAGAGTTTGTTTGAAAGTGTTATGGATTGTGGTTTTTGAAAAGAAGGCAAGTGTTTTTGCAAGTTTGATCTCAAGTAACTAAGAGTTTTGTCTACCCTATTGTACTCAAAGGTTTTTGTCATGTTTTAACCCCTTTTAACAATTTTGTTCTACCATTGAAATTGGTAGGCAATCTTGCATTTAGGAAGTTTATTCGGGACGGGCGCGGGTCATCGTATGGACCATGAATGCAATGATGCCAAGTGTCTTTGGCAATTTGCTTTGAAGGGACTATGATCATTCCGTTTAGGCAACACTTTGAGACTTATGATCATTTGATTTTGTTTTGCCAAAGATACTCGACGTGCAAGCATGGCCCATTTTGGAAGGCAACATGTGAGATTACCCTAGGGGGTGTAAGTGTGATTGTGTATTGATTACATGTATTTGTCTTGTATTAGGTCATCTAGCGTTTGGTTTTATTGTACATACAAACCCTAGGTCTAACCATGGTATAATTGGAAAGCTGTAAATTGCGGAATGTAAAATCTACGCTATTACAAAATAGTGTCCGGGAGTGGGGGTACAAATGTATGAATGGGGATGAGACTTATAGTATCCAATAAGTTACAACCAAATCGAATGTGCGATCAAATGTAGATATCGAATATACAAATATAAGATAAAAAAGGTGTATAGGGAAATGTGAATGTGTAAGTGTGAGATGTATATGGGTATGTGTAATTATGTACAAACGCGATAATGTGAAATTGAAGCGTATTAGGGTTTTTGACCTAGGAAAATGTTTTAAATGAATCTTTGATTTATATGGCTTTGATATGTATAAAGGAAAAAAGTGTTTTTAATTAAATATTCAAGTTTTAATTAAAAAGTATTTTAGTCAAATGTTTGTGAATTTTAATCTTAGGAAAATGTATATATTTTGTCTATTATGTACAAAAGTATGTCAATAAAAAAGAATAAAAAGAAGTATTTTCAATTTTTTAATTATATGAAAAAAAACATTTTTATTATTATTATTTTATATACAAATATACATTTAAAAAGATATTTTGACTATATGATAAAAAATGTATAATAGGTACAAAATTAATATTTCGAAATTTATGTATAAAGTATATTAAAAAAGATTAACTTAGAAAAAAGAAAGTATTAGTTTGTAAAAAGTATTTTAATAAAAATAAAATAATAAGAATAAATCATAAAAAAGGGTTTAACATTCTAATTATCTTTTCTTGATTATATTAGTATAAGAAGTTTTTATTAATGTAAAAAAAAAAGAAATGAAGTTAGTGTTATAAAAAAAATGATTAATTGTGAAATATTAACTTAGGTTAGTAAGAGATAAATGGTTAATATTAATTTTTTGTTAAACAAGGAAAGAAGCGTTTAATGGGCTTCAGAGAGACTTAGAGACGGGTCAGGCCCATGTTAAACTTGAACGAATTTAGGGTTAGTGATTTGGTATCCAATTGAGACGAAAGCGTAGGGTTAGCAGCGGCGCGCCGTTCGTGTTCATTCAACATTCTTCTTTATCTTCATCTTCCTGAGCAAAAATCTTTCCTCCGGCCACCAGTGTCAACCCCATATCTCTCTTCCCTCCATGGCGTGAATTCAGCGTCCTCTTGATTTAGGGTTCGTTCCAACGTTTTATGTTCTTATCTCTTTTCCTTTTTTACGAATTGCATGTTTTTGATTTGAGTTCTTACTTGATCTTTCGTTATTATGAGGTGAAGGAGAAGAGGTAGAAAGCTCGTTACCTGACCTTGGAGAAGGAGGAGAGAGGAGGAGTGACGCTTTAGGAGGCCGGAACGGTGGAGAGAAATGTGACGATTCTGGAAGTTAGCTTGGGAAAGTTTGGTACTTTTATCTTTTCGCCGTTTTTCTAGGGTTTGATGATGATAGACCTTTGCCCTGAAAACCCTTTCAATACTTTATCTCTTCTCTTTGCTCTCTCTATAGTTGCGTGCTTGTTGCTTATGTTGGATGCTATGATTTTAATGATGATGTTCTGAATGATTTTGAATGTTTTGGAACATTTGCTGCCTTGCCTATGATGAAGCTTGCTTCTGAGGCCCTTGATGCTTTTGAATTGTTGTTGCTGGATGTGCTATGGTTGAAACAACTGTATTGTTTTGATTAGCTTCTTTCTGGATTGCCTAAAACTTGCTTCGAATCGTTGCTTTGCCTATGATGTTGTTTGCTTCTGAGGCCCTTGAATTGCTTCTTTCTTCTTCTTCTCTCGAGTGGCTGTATGCTTGTTTGTGTTGCCCAGTGATGTTTTACTGAGGGCTTAGGCTTGAGATGCTATGGCTTTGAGTTTGATAGGCATGGTGCTGGTATGAAGTTTTTGGTTGGTTGTTTGGAACTTGAGCAGACTCAAAGGTTGAGGAATTGATTTTGTGAGGTTTTGCCTTGGGTTTGAACTTTGCTTTTTGATGTTTTAGGCCAGGATAATGCAGTTTTTTTATGTGTGTAGTTTATGTTGAGGCAGGGTTGTGTTGGTTTTGCAGATTTTGGGTTTGTATATTTATGCTTTAGGGGTTCAGGCTTGACAGTAGTGGTTTGACAAGGATCTTGGTAGTTCAATTTATGTGTTTGTATGTTCCACAGGTTCAGGTTTTTGTGAGGTTATGACAGGTTGCAAGTTATGGTGGGTTTTGTGGCCTTAACAGGGTTGTAGGCAGGTGGTGAGTTATGGTAGGGTGTTGGTAGTTTTGGTTATGTGTTGACAGGTTAAGGCTTTTTTTGCATTGGTTTGAATAGGTTTTTTGACTGATAAAGCTTCAACAGGTTGGAGTTTAACAGTAGGCTTTTTGTTGTTATTGTTTTTACAGGGTATCAGGTTTTGAACTTGGTTTTGAGGTTTTTTTTTTGATGGCCTAGCAGGTTATCAGTTTGAAGCTTGAGGTTTTAGTTTTGTATCTTTTTTCAGTGGACAGGTTTTTGAGGCATCAGCAGGTTTTTGTATATTTTTTCTCTTCTATCCTTGAACTGTCTCTTGGATTATATCTTTTTTTTTCCTGTCTTGCTTCTAGCCTAAAACCTGCCTATGCTGCTTTATCTATCTTCTTCTCACTTTTCAATACAGTTTAAAGAATTTAATAATGCTTATTTCTGTACTTTCTGAAGGGGCCTTTGATGGGAAGTGATGTTTTTAGATTTTAGCTTGCATAACACACTACTTGACTGCATCTTTATCCAGCTTTTGACAATTTATGGCGCTTTTTCTCTTCTCCTTGATATCTTGGGATTTGACTTTGTATTTTGATATCCTTCCAAAATCCTTCTTTGACAGCTTTTGAGTATATTTTGGCATTTTGACAGTAACTTGCCTTTTGCTTTGGATAGAAAGTGGACTTGGATTTTTTCAGTTTAGTTTGAATTGGAAGTTTGCAGTTTGAATTTTTAGAAATTATGCATTTTGACATTCATGAATAAAAAATCTTCCCTCTTTGTGAACCGGGAGAAATCCCGCGATTTGCAGAGAGGGTCAACTGATCCCAGTCAGTGGCCCCTAATGATGAGCAAATTTTAACTGTCCTTTTTATCTCAACTGCTTTCTGACTTTCTCTTTTCTTTTTGCAGATAAAAAATGGAGCACCGGAGCGGAGTGAAGAGTGAAGAATATTAGAAATAGGATAGAATTTTATTTTATTTAATATTTAAATTAATGTATATTATTGTTTGTAATTTAAATTATAAACAACAATTTGTACAAATAATTCAAATATCAATAAAATCTAAATTATCCAATTAGTTCTAATTTTCTTTATTGTTTATTTATTTATTTAAAATTCTTTGAATTAAAACAATTGAAAAATAAATTTCAATCATTCAATTTTAGAATAATAAATAACTTAAATAAAATCAATATTGATCAATTAAACCTGTCTTATTCAAAATCCAAAGCAAAGCAGCAGTCAATCCAAATAGACTGATCAAACGCATTCCTTCTTCACTGATTTGCCATAAACATTGTGAATCCAATACTGCACATATCTTTTGACTGGTGAATTCAAACCAATTGCCTCCTCTTACTGATTAAACAATGCAAATTCAACCCGAATCTCGGAATAAACCGCAAAGTACTATGGAATTTCAACCTTTCTGAGAATATGCCCATAAAACCCTTAATTCCTGATTAAATGCCAAATAGCGTTCGCTTGATCAAAATTGAGCCAAAATCCATCAAAACCCTAAGCCAACTGTATGAAACAATCCAAGGCTCTGAAAATCAGTAAAAACCCTAATTTTGCTTGACTGTCAAGAAAAGTCCATTTTTCCGATTCTTGAGCCAGTTTGAAAAGTCAGGAAATGTCTGAAGCTGAGATTTCTTGTGGAAAAGCGCGAGGGCAAATTTTGGGGTACAACAGTTGCCCCTGTTCAATCTTCTTGGACCTGAAGAGTTAGATTGGCAAGTTTGCCTTTCGCGACTTGAAGGTAAAAGGAGATTGGACACTAATGTGCCCAGAAAATTTGCGCTCGTCGATGTGATGGTAGATGTGAATGGGCTTAAAGATGCCATTTGGTGATGGGCTTAAAGATGCCACCTGGTGCGAGAGAATTTTGTCGGGGGATGGGCTTAGAGATGCCATCTAGGAATGGGCTTACAGATGCCATTCGGCGACTGCTGGTAGGAGGATGGGCTTATAGATGCCATCTGGACATGTTGAACTGTATGTCAATGGTGAGTGGACAAGTATCAGAAGGGCATCCCTGTTTTGGAACATCTCTGAATTAGGGGTCTGAACAAGCAACAGATTGACGTCCATGTCGGGAGAATCTGTGAACTATCCGAGATTGAATAAGCAATAGAGCAGTATCCGTTGTTGGGACATGTCCGTAAACTATTTTCAAAAATTGAGAAGAGTCTGAATAAGTCGGTAGATTGACATCCGTTGTAGGGAAGAATCCGTAAACTGTTTCAGAAGTTGAGAAGGGTTTGAATCAGTTGGTAGATTGACATCCGTTGTAGGGAAGAATCTGTAAACTGTTTCAGAAGTCTTTAAGTTGAAGAGGAACCGGTGTAGGGTTTCTTGATGATGCGTCTGAATGAATCTGGAATAAGTATCAAAAAGTCACTGTGTCTGGGTCACATCTGAACTATTTCTGGATGAATCTCGGGAGATGATCTGTGTCTGTCGACTGATCTTACCTGAAAAGGCAAAGGGTTAATTGTATGCAATGTTATGATGCATGATGCAATGTACGTGGCATCAATATTTATGATATGAATGTAATGAATGCGTATGTAAGCTGATGAGCTAATCTTGCCAAGGATACATGAATCCGAGATGGCTGAAGATAAAAGCAACTTGACTGCTACCGGGGAAAATAAATCCTTGGCTATCGCTGGGGAAGAGAATTCCTGATGACCTCTACTGGGGAGTTCCAAACTAGTAGGCTCATGCTGGGAAGACCAGGTTTGAGAATCGTCAGCTTGATGGGAAGTAACTCTGGAGACTTCACTGGGGAACTCAAGATTTGCCCTCCCAAAACTCTGTGGGGAGAAGGTTCAATGGTCTGGCTCCGCTGGGGATACTGAAGCTTAAATTCTGAGGGGGATTGAACTCCGGAGGATTCTCTGGCTTGGGGATTTGCAAAGATAAGTTACTGTTGGGGTATTTTGATGAACTCCGCTGGGTATAGGGAGAATTTTGCCGAGGGCGATCTTCCGTGGTGGTTAGCTTGAGAAGAATCTGAACAAGCGATAAGTTAACCTCCATTTACTTGGAGGACCCGGGAACTGTTTTCAGAAATCTTGAAGTTGAATCAGCACTAGAGCCGCATCCGTTGTTGGGAAGCGTCCGTAAACTAATTTCAGAGGTTGCATCTGAACAAGCTGATAGATTAACATCCGTTACTTGGGAAGAATCTATGAACTGTTTTCAGAAGTCTTGAGAAGAATCTGAACAAGTGATAGGTTAACCTCCGTTTACTTGGAGGACCCGGGAACTGTTTTCAGAAATCTTGAAGTTGAATCAGCAATAGAGCCGCATCCGTTGTTGGGAAGCGTCCGTAAACTAAATTCAGAGGTTTGAGAAGAGTCTGAACAAGTCGGTAGATTAACATCCGTTGTTGAGAAGAATCCGTAAACTTGTTTCAGAAGTCTTGAAGAGGGACCGGTGTAGGGCTCCCTGAAGATGAGCTTGTGTAAAACTGCATCGGGTTTTGAACACTTTTGACATTCGAATGCCCCAAGTGGTGATGTAGATAAATCCTGGCTTATTACAGGTGTTGGTCTACAATCGGTCGTTCACAAATGTTTCCTGGGTTGTTGCAGGTGTTGATCTGGAATTCTTCAGACATGCCCTGGCTGGATACATGAATCGAATCTGGAAAGGTGATAGTTGATAGATATGCCCTGGCTGGATACAGGAATCGAATCTTCAAACTCTTCAGACGTGCCCTGGCTAGATACAGGAATCGAGTCTGGAAATGTGGTCAACAGATATGCCCTGGCTGGATACAGGAATCGAATCTGGAAATGTTGTAATTGATAGATGTGCCCTGGCTGGATACAGGAATCGAATCTGGAAGTGATGTAGTTGATTTGTTGAACACTTTTGACATTCGAATGCCCCAAGTGGTGAAGAAGGAGTCTTAAATCAGATTACTCTGCATATTGAGAGATTTCTTGAAATCTTGACTGGACTGCCCCAGGTTAACTGTACTTTGAAAGATCTGTTGGACCTTGACTGGACTGCCCCAGGTTAATTGAATTGTGACATGTCATGCCCCTTGTTGATAGGAGATTTGATGGAAGTGTCATCCTCTTGAAGTGATTTTGACTTACTGAGAGAGTTTTCGTTCCTCCGAACATGCGCTGTATGAACTTCTTCGCTATCAAACAAAAAGGTCAAATGCAGACAGTGATATTCGGATAATGCAAAGTTTATGTTTGTCTTTGAAGTTTTGAAAAATGCGTTTTTTAGCAGAAAACTTTTCATAAGACAAGTTAACACAAGATTTAGAGCAAAGCCCTATAGGAGTCAGGATACCTTTTGTAACAGTATGCTTTCGAACCAACCCATGCTTCAATCAATACTTTTGAAGGGTTGTAACGTGGCCTGGTTCACGGTTTAAGAAACAAAGGATAAAGGCTCGAAGTATATTTGTACCCACCCGCTCTTCGTGATGTTCTTCGACCTAAGCTCAGTTAATTGCGTCATACTCTGTTTTGAGTTTGGAACGACTTTTGGGCGATGGTTCACCAGTTTGAATTTGGGAGACAGTCATCATCTCCTTTTTCTTTTCCAACACTTTTCATGTTGTTGAGGATTTTGTAATGACCTCACTATTTTGATTTTGATTTGTTATCCCTAACTTTTGCCTGACTGTTACCGTTTTCGGGATTACTGTCAGCGGGATGCCCCCAGCTTTCTTAAGCCTCCTTTATAGGTTTTGGCTTGGTGGGCTTTTCTCTTTTGAGAGATTGACTGTCTATATGATAGGGAACCACCCTGGTCTTTTGATTCCAAGGGAATACTTTCTTTTTCGATGTCGTTCGTTGTATTACGAACTGAGAGTTTGCGACTTCAATGCGCATTTTCTTTTAAATTAACTGAGAGACTACCCTGCCCCAAGTTTATATCAAAGGTTTTGATTGTTTAGAACAGAGAACTCCTACTTCTTTGGCTCGAAGGGGTTGACTAGGGATTAACTTCCTTATAACTCCAGTGTTTGGGAATTGAAAGAAATGCCTGTACATCATCAGCACGATCTGTTCAAAAGCATACTGTATAAGATTATGGTATTGTTTCGTCATCCTCCCTCTAAAGGCTCACAACTTTTTATCAAGGGTCAGATATCATAAAGAAAAGCATAAGAGTAGTGAAACGAATGGATGAATTCAAGACAAACATATGCAATGCATTAATGAAAACAGAGTTTAACATCAACAGATAATTGTTTGACGGCAAAAGAAATTACAACTTTGAAAATTCAAAAAATAAGCAAAAGTCTTTCAGCTTCGAGCTTCGTCACTTCAAGCGGAGAACCCTTTAACGGAAGATCTTCATCTCGCCGTCTGGCATGAATTCCAGCACCCCAATGTCGATCAGATCTTGAATCTTGTTCTTCAAGGCCCAACAGTCGTTGGTGCTGTGTCCCGGGCTGTAGGAGTGGTAAACACAGAATGCGTCGGGGTTAAAGTGAGGAGAGGAGATATTGAGCTTCTGAGGAGGGTCCTTTACAGTAAGCAAGTTGACCTCCAACAGGCACTTCAGTATGAAGAATGATGGTATTTCAGTCTCCGTGAACTGTCTTCCCGACTTTTCTTGTTTACGCCGATTGCCCCGTTGACTCTGGCGAGGTTGTTGATGGGTTTGTGACCCTGAAGCTAGCAAAGGAGCTTTCCCCTTGTCTTCTTGAGTGGATGGAGGTTGAGCGGTGACTTGCTCTTCGACCTCAGATGTTTGCCCCAGTTGGTTGTTTGGAAGCAGTTGGCGGACAAGAACTCTGAGTTCCTCTTGTCTTTGAGATAGGTCTTGGATGAGGGCCATCTGGCCCACCAACTGTCCCATCATTTGAGTCCTTAGTGTTGTCAGATCAAACTGCAGCTCCGCAATCTGATCACTCCTGGCATTGTTGGAATTCCCCAAGCCCTTGGTGAGGAGAGCTTTCATCTCTTCTTGCCCCAGAGACAAGTTCAGGAACATCTCCTGCAACTGAGCAGTCTGGTCTTGGATGTCTTTGACAGACCTTTCTAGAGCCATCTCTTGCTGAAATAAACAGCAGGAGAGTAAGGAAACCTGAAAAAGATTGTCAAAATGAAATGCATGATATGTGGATGCATGCTTTCAAGGGTCTCTTGGGGTAAACACAAGAAAATGTTAGAGGTTGAACTTTGCTCTTGGATTGGAGATCTCTGCACCGATGGACGTCCTTCCACGAGAATCAAGCTCACCATGTCGAGTGGGTCATAGCCACCGATTCAAGTTGTTGCACTTGATCTTTGATTGGAGAACTTTGTATTGGCGGATGTCTTTCCACTAGAATCATGCTCACCATGTTGAGTGGGTCATAGCCACTGATTCAAGTTGTTGCACTTGAACTTTGACTGGATTGGCTAGAGGAGAAACCTCTTGCCCCTTGATAGACGTCTGGCTCAACGTAATCCTGCATCAACAGAACCCTCGAGATCCTTGAAATGGTTATTGAAAATGCTAGAATGCTATGGTATGATGTCATGATGTTATGTACATGTATGCACAAGCAAGTGAATGTATATACAGGCAAACATATTCACACAAAGCAAACAAGTCCTTAGGTTTAGGCTTGCATGAGGTTCAGGTACTACCCTCTTTCAGTTCGTTGGTGAAAACCTGTCCTATCAAAAGTAACCGGGTTCTAGAGGATCTCATATCATTGGCTACCCTCAATCGGTCATAACTCCAGCATCGCAACCTTTTCTCGCGGCCGGAACCATCTCGAGAGTTTAGCCTCAATGAGTGTAGCATACTGCTACTGTTCTAATGGCCAAGTTGGTCAATTAGGGTTCTAAGGTCGGTTGGTGCTTAATGACTCCTTGGAAGACCCATATTCTCCCCGTCTGAACACGAGGGATATCGGTACAGACCAAGACGCCACACCAACGTAGCCACTGCTTCACCCATGTCGGTATACGCCGGACAGGTCCCTCACAGATTATGCTACCTAAAAGGGTATCCCCAGATCCGGGTTAGGATCTATAAAACACCGATACAAAGCCCATAAATGTAAAGCAAACAAAGCAATCAATTGAAAGTAAAAGTGATCTAAACCCTAAGGTAACCCCACTTTTAGAAAATTCCCCAGCAGAGTCGCCAGTTCTGTGATACGGTGGGAGAACTGACTAGTGTTTAGCGTTCGTATTCGCACTTGTGCGGTTGAGCAAGAGTCGCCACCGACTTTTTATTTTATCCTAAAGGAAAGGTTAAAAAAGCACAGCAAAAACCTTTTGAGATATTTCGTGGGTTCGGGGGGTAGATTATGAAAAGGGAAGGTATTAGCACCCTTTTCATCCATGGTTATCCATGGGCTCTTAATTACTTGGTTTTTTAGATCACTTGCCTTGTTTTTCGATTGCTTTGAAAATGGTGTGTGTGTGGGTGCTTTTTTGAAAATGTTTTGGAAAAAAATGCCTTGTCATAGGCAACTAATGTATTTGACTCGTGTTTGAGTGTTTTACAAAAGTGTGAATCTTTTCGAAAAAATGTTTTTGAGAGTTTTTGAAAGTGTTGTGGATTGTGGTTTTTGAAAAGAAGGCAAGTGTTTTTGCAAGTTTGATCTCAAGTAACTAAGAGTCTTGTCTACCCTATTGTACTCAAAGGTTTTTGTCATGTTTTAACCCCTTTTAACAATTTTGTTCTACCATTGAAATTGGTAGGCAATCTTGCATTTAGGAAGTTTATTCGGGACGGGCGCGGGTCATCGTATGGACCATGAATGCAATGATGCCAAGTGTCTTTGGCAATTTGCTTTGAAGGGACTATGATCATTCCGTTTAGGCAACACTTTGAGACTTATGATCATTTGATTTTGTTTTGCCAAAGATACTCGACGTGCAAGCATGGCCCATTTTGGAAGGCAACATGTGAGATTACCCTAGGGGGTGTAAGTGTGATTGTGTATTGATTACATGTATTTGTCTTGTATTAGGTCATCTAGCGTTTGGTTTTATTGTACATACAAACCCTAGGTCTAACCATGGTATAATTGGAAAGCTGTAAATTGCGGAATGTAAAATCTACGCTATTACAAAATAGTGTCCGGGAGTGGGGGTACAAATGTATGAATGGGGATGAGACTTATAGTATCCAATAAGTTACAACCAAATCGAATGTGCGATCAAATGTAGATATCGAATATACAAATATAAGCTAAAAAAGGTGTATAGGGAAATGTGAATGTGTAAGTGTGAGATGTATATGGGTATGTGTAATTATGTACAAACGCGATAATGTGAAATTGAAGCGTATTAGGGTTTTTGACCTAGGAAAATGTTTTAAATGAATCTTTGATTTATATGGCTTTGATATGTATAAAGGAAAAAAGTGTTTTTAATTAAATATTCAAGTTTTAATTAAAAAGTATTTTAGTCAAATGTTTGTGAATTTTAATCTTAGGAAAATGTATATATTTTGTCTATTATGTACAAAAGTATGTCAATCAAAAAGAATAAAAAGAAGTATTTTCAATTTTTTAATTATATGAAAAAAACATTTTTATTATTATTATTTTATATACAAATATACATTTAAAAAGATATTTTGACTATATGATAAAAAATGTATAATAGGTACAAAATTAATATTTCGAAATTTATGTATAAAGTATATTAAAAAAGATTAACTTAGAAAAAAGAAAGTATTAGTTTGTAAAAAGTATTTTAATAAAAATAAAATAATAAGAATAAATCATAAAAAAGGGTTTAACATTCTAATTATCTTTTCTTGATTATATTAGCATAAGAAGTTTTTATTAATGTAAAAAAAAAAAGAAATGAAGTTAGTGTTATAAAAAAAAAATGATTAATTGTGAAATATTAACTTAGGTTAGTAAGAGATAAATGGTTAATATTAATTTTTTGTTAAACAAGGAAAGAAGCGTTTAATGGGCTTCAGAGAGACTTAGAGACGGGTCAGGCCCATGTTAAACTTGAACGAATTTAGGGTTAGTGATTTGGTATCCAATTGAGACGAAAGCGTAGGGTTAGCAGCGGCGCGCCGTTCGTGTTCATTCAACATTCTTCTTTATCTTCATCTTCCTGAGCAAAAATCTTTCCTCCGGCCACCAGTGTCAACCCCATATCTCTCTTCCCTCCATGGCGTGAATTCAGCGTCCTCTTGATTTAGGGTTCGTTCCAACGTTTTATGTTCTTATCTCTTTTCCTTTTTTACGAATTGCATGTTTTTGATTTGAGTTCTTACTTGATCTTTCGTTATTATGAGGTGAAGGAGAAGAGGTAGAAAGCTCGTTACCTGACCTTGGAGAGGAGGAGTGACGCTTTAGGAGGCCGGAACGGCGGAGAGAAATGTGACGATTCTGGAAGTTAGATTGGGAAAGTTTGGTACTTTTATCTTTTCGCCGTTTTTCTAGGGTTTGATGATGATAGACCTTTGCCCTGAAAACCCTTTCAATACTTTATCTCTTCTCTTTGCTCTCTCTATAGTTGCGTGCTTGTTGCTTATGTTGGATGCTATGATTTTAATGATGATGTTCTGAATGATTTTGAATGTTTTGGAACATTTGCTGCCTTGCCTATGATGAAGCTTGCTTCTGAGGCCCTTGATGCTTTTGAATTGTTGTTGCTGGATGTGCTATGGTTGAAACAACTGTATTGTTTTGATTAACTTCTTTCTGGATTGCCTAAAACTTGCTTCGAATCGTTGCTTTGCCTATGATGTTGTTTGCTTCTGAGGCCCTTGAATTGCTTCTTTCTTCTTCTTCTCTCGAGTGGCTGTATGCTTGTTTGTGTTGCCCAGTGATGTTTTACTGAGGGCTTAGGCTTGAGATGCTATGGCTTTGAGTTTGATAGGCATGGTGCTGGTATGAAGTTTTTGGTTGGTTGTTTGGAACTTGAGCAGACTCAAAGGTTGAGGAATTGATTTTGTGAGGTTTTGCCTTGGGTTTGAACTTTGCTTTTTGATGTTTTAGGCCAGGATAATGCAGTTTTTTTATGTGTGTAGTTTATGTTGAGGCAGGGTTGTGTTGGTTTTGCAGATTTTGGGTTTGTATATTTATGCTTTAGGGGTTCAGGCTTGACAGTAGTGGTTTGACAAGGATCTTGGTAGTTCAATTTATGTGTTTGTATGTTCCACATGTTCAGGTTTTTGTGAGGTTATGACAGGTTGCAAGTTATGGTGGGTTTTGTGGCCTTAACAGGGTTGTAGGCAGGTGGTGAGTTATGGTAGGGTGTTGGTAGTTTTGGTTATGTGTTGACAGGTTAAGGCTTTTTTTGCATTGGTTTGAATAGGTTTTTTGACTGATAAAGCTTCAACAGGTTGGAGTTTAACAGTAGGCTTTTTGTTGTTATTGTTTTTACAGGGTATCAGGTTTTGAACTTGGTTTTGAGATTTTTTTTTTGATGGCCTAGCAGGTTATCAGTTTGAAGCTTGAGGTTTTAGTTTTGTATCTTTTTTCAGTGGACAGGTTTTTGAGGCATCAGCAGGTTTTTGTATATTTTTTCTCTTCTATCCTTGAACTGTCTCTTGGATTATATCTTTTTTTTTCCTGTCTTGCTTCTAGCCTAAAACCTGCCTATGCTGCTTTATCTATCTTCTTCTCACTTTTCAATACAGTTTAAAGAATTTAATAATGCTTATTTCTGTACTTTCTGAAGGGGCCTTTGATGGGAAGTGATGTTTTTAGATTTTAGCTTGCATAACACACTACTTGACTGCATCTTTATCCAGATTTTGACAATTTATGGCGCTTTTTCTCTTCTCCTTGATATCTTGGGATTTGACTTTGTATTTTGATATCCTTCCAAAATCCTTCTTTGACAGCTTTTGAGTATATTTTGGCATTTTGACAGTAACTTGCCTTTTGCTTTGGATAGAAAGTGGACTTGGATTTTTTCAGTTTAGTTTGAATTGGAAGTTTGCAGTTTGAATTTTTAGAAATTATGCATTTTGACATTCATGAATAAAAAATCTTCCCTCTTTGTGAACCGGGAGAAATCCCGCGATTTGCAGAGAGGGTCAACTGATCCCAGTCAGTGGCCCCTAATGATGAGCAAATTTTAACTGTCCTTTTTATCTCAACTGCTTTCTGACTTTCTCTTTTCTTTTTGCAGATAAAAAATGGAGCACCGGAGCGGAGTGAAGAGTGAAGAATATTAGAAATAGGATAGAATTTTATTTTATTTAATATTTAAATTAATGTATATTATTGTTTGTAATTTAAATTATAAACAACAATTTGTACAAATAATTCAAATATCAATAAAATCTAAATTATCCAATTAGTTCTAATTTTCTTTATTGTGTATTTATTTATTTAAAATTCTTTGAATTAAAACAATTGAAAAATAAATTTCAATCATTCAATTTTAGAATAATAAATAACTTAAATAAAATCAATATTGATCAATTAAACCTGTCTTATTCAAAATCCAAAGCAAAGCAGCAGTCAATCCAAATAGACTGATCAAACGCATTCCTTCTTCACTGATTTGCCATAAACACTGTGAATCCAATACTGCACATATCTTTTGACTGGTGAATTCAAACCAATTGCCTCCTCTTACTGATTAAACAATGCAAATTCAACCCGAATCTCGGAATAAACCGCAAAGTACTGTGGAATTTCAACCTTTCTGAGAATATGTCCATAAAACCCTTAATTCCTGATTAAATGCCAAATAGCGTTCGCTTGATCAAAATTGAGCCAAAATCCATCAAAACCCTAAGCCAACTGTATGAAACAATCCAAGGCTCTGAAAATCAGTAAAAACCCTAATTTTGCTTGACTGTCAAGAAAAGTCCATTTGTCCGATTCTTGAGCCAGTTTGAAAAGTCAGGAAATGTCTGAAGCTGAGATTTCTTGTGGAAAAGCGCGAGGGAAAATTTTGGGGTACAACAACAACCCTTTGCATGTTCTGTGGCTGTCTATTTTTCCATGAACCGTCCCTGTTGCTTGCTGGTCTTTTTTTGGTTTTGTACTTGTGCCGCATAATATTTGTACTTTTATTGTGCTATGATATGCTGGTTTTTGACTTTGCTTGTTGGCCTTTTGATTTTCTGTATTGGTTTTTCGAAATTGTACTTTGTTGCTTTTGAATTTTTTACTGTGATCCAAACAAACCCCATTTTTTATGCATTTGTTTTTAGATTTGCAGTAAAGGTGTTGGGCCTATGACTTTGACATTACAGTTCTAATTTTTCCATTGAAATAACACAAATATGAGGCCTTTTGCATGAAACATGATGCTAAGTTTTGAAATTCTGACTTAGATTTATCTTTGTCTTTTTGTGAACCAACTTGTTTTGTGATTTACAATAAGATGTTTCTAAGCCAATGATAAAACAACACTGTATGAGGCTTTTGGGCTTGAATTTTGATTTGTGATGCTGCTTGTTGGGCTTGATAGTGAATTCTGATTTTTTGAATCTTTGTTTCTTTGGGCCTTTGAAGCCGTACCTGCTGTAACTGGGTTGCTTTGTGATGAACTTCTCTTTTGAACCTCTTTGAATTTTTCCTACTGTGAACCAATCCACTTGTGATTTGCAATAGACTTAGGCCTATGATTAAACCCAATTTTGTATGAGGCTTTAATATACATTTGAGCATGATTGAGACACAAACCTTTCCTGATTCCTTAAGCAATACCCTAATGATTAGTTTGAAGATAAAACTCTTTGAAAATTCTTGTTTATTGTTTTTGTTTGCTAACCAGTTTCCTTTTCCTTTTGTTTCATGTGAGCAACAATGGGAGAAAGATGGAAATGGCAAAGGAAACCATGGCATGGCTTTGAAGGAGTTTAGAGGGAAATATGAAGAAATGAAGAATTTGAATCTCTAGTAAATAGAATCTTAGGATTTAGAATGCTTAGGAATTGAATTATGTTTGTAACAGAACTTTAGGGAAAGTTCATATTTGGATGTAAGAGTTTCTTTGCAAGATCCTTGTAAACTTTGTAGAAATCTTAGTCTTGAATGAGAAACTTGTATGAAGACAGTAGTTTGGATTTTTGAAAGTGAATTTGAGATAACAAGTGAAGCTTTGAAACTTGAGATAAAGAGAAACCTCCATATTTGTAATCTAAAACTCTTTTGTTTAAATTTCAAAAGTCTTGATGTCCATTATGCAACCAATATTAGGTTCAAAGCAAATATTTAAATGACCAATCAAAGTGGTGATGCCTTAATGAACTTTGTAGTGAGAAAGGATATAATAGGAAATGGGATTCCAATCATATTAATTCCAAAATCAAATTACATATGACTTTGAATTTGAATATCGAAACAAAAAATAAAATCTTTATTGAAATCATGAGACCTTCCTCGGGATCATGAACGTGTTTTGCATCAAACTTCACCATGAATCAAGGACAAAAATTCCTCTCACAAGTAATGAAAACCAAAATATCTCCCCACTTGAAATCACAACTTCACCACTTGACTCAAAAATCAAATCGACAAGTAACCAAATATTCACATGATCTTAGAAATTAGAAATTCTCCTCAATCGAAGAAATTCAACAATCCAAACCCAAAAGATGATAACATCCCAATATCAAATTCAACTTTGATTAACTTTCTTCACAAGCAAACAATGTATCATCAAATAATCCTTGAGTTTAAAAGCTTTTATCATGAATCAAAACTTGACGCAAGGTAAACTCAAATGTCAAACCCTAATATGCGCAACCACTGAGCCATTGAAACTCTGGTGCTTAAAGCCATTAAGAACCCTAGGAGTATGGAGGGATATTTTTGAACTGGATGAGAGGGAAAATTTTGGGGTACAACACAATGTTTTCAAGGACCTTAAGAGATTTAAATTTGCTAGCCAAAAGGAAACAAAAACAAAGATTTCATTAATAAGTTCAAAATTACAACTGCCTTCTAGGCTTACAATGAAAAGCAAAAGGGTCTCAAGGAGACAACAATATAAACTCATAAAACCTAAGACTCAAGTCTCCCATGGATGCTTCCTCTTTGGGTCGATGTATTCATTAAGGCTTTTCTCCTCGTGAAGTTGCTTTGTGAGCTCCAACACTTTCTTATCACTTGCATAAAATTGAGTCTCGAAGGTGTCCCTTTCTTCTTTGAGTTGAGTCCAGAACTTCTGCAATTCTTCTAGGTCAGTGGGCATGTCTGGATGGAAGATGATGCGAGAGACGTCTCCTTCGACAACAGGCTCTAAGATCACTAGTAGAACAACTGGATATGGCATTATGATACAGTGGAAGAGCTGACTATTTTTGGAATGCTGGTTTGCATTTTGCGTTGGTTTTCGCAAAATGTCGCGGTAAGCAAGAGTCGCCATCGACTTTTATTTTATCCAACTAGGAAAGGAAAAAAACACAGAAAAATTCCTTTTTCGAGATATTTCTGAGTACGGGGGGTAGATTATAGAAAGGGAAGGTATTAGCACCCTTTCTATCCGTAGTTATCTACGGGCTCTTAGGTACTTGCTCATCATTTTCAAAAATTGTTTTCTTTGTGTTTGTGCGCTTTGAAAAGTTTTTGTTTTGACTTCGGTTTAACTCTTGCTTCTGTCTTCAAGAGTGTAATGAAGTGTTTTTGAAAACTTTGTTTATAAAGGAGTGTAAGTGTGAAAAATTTGTTTGGAATGAGCAAGTACTTAAGAACTAATCTACCTACTCGAAAAAGGAATCATTCTGTATTCGTTTCCTTTAGACAACGCTATCCCACTATTAGTGAGTAGGTAGCACCGTCGTTGGAGTTTGAGGGTCAATTTGAAAGGGACGTACAGTCACTAAAGCAATGTTAGGACGTTTTAGTAATATCCCTAATGTCTTAGATCAATTATTCGAGGCAACAGTATCCGAGGCAGCAATTCCGAGGCAACCATTTCGAGGCAACAATTCTGAGGCAACCATTTCGAGGCAACTTTTCTGAATCGGGACTTTGATCTTTGTTTAGACAAAAGGACGACCACTAAAGCATCCTATACTCAATGACCGTTTACCGAAGGCAACCAAGTGCGAGTGTACCCTAGGAGTGCGCATGTGCGAGTGATTTAATTTCAAGATTATTTATCTTTGCACATTTTAGGGTGATCTAACTGTTTTAAAGTTTACATACATTATTGTCATGCATCCCTAATTATTCATACATCTAACAGTTAATAATTTGCGGAATTTAAAAGTGCGGAAATTAAACTACGCTATTACAAGGCTTTGGGTATTTACATAGCCAAAAAAAAACCCTTTGAAAATAAAGCGATAAATGAAATAAACGTCCTAAATAAACTATTACAAACTGTAGGCAGTTACATCAATATGAATAAAAATAATAATAAAGCGCGCGATGAAAATTAGAACGAGTGCGAACTAGGGTTTTGACCCTTCTATCCTAATTAAAAGAGAAAAAATGTTTTTTTATTGTTTTTTAATATTTTTAAAAGAAAAGAACTAAATTTTTCTATATTAGATGCGAAAATTAATTGGTTATTAAATTAATTAATGAAAATAATTAAATGACATATTTTTGGGTTTTTGTTATTTTAGGAAAGAAATAACAAATTAAATTAGTAATAAAACCTATTTATTCTAATTGATTTTAATTATTTACAAAAAATAAATCAAAGTTGTCTAATTAATCAAACCTAATTAAATTAATTAATTTATTGATGAAAAATAATATTCTAATTTTAATTGGACATAAAAATATTTTTGGTGATTTTTTTGATAAAAAGAAAATTAATTTGGTGGTTAGTAAAATAAATAAATAAAATAATTAAATGAAATAAAATAAAATATAGAAAAAGATAGAGATTGGGCCTGAGAATGGGGGTGCAATCATCAGAAATCCCTAGGCCTGAATCTTCGAAAGCTTCATGCTCTAACTATGGTGTTTTTTTTATTCTTGCGTGGAACCTATGATTCAACCATCCATAACTGTTATATATAAACTCAGACAAACGTTAACATACCATAAAATATGATTAAAATTAGAGATTCGAAGTTTAAAATTTTATCAAACCGGTGTTGTCAAACGGGGGGCATGCTAGGCGTGTGATGGATTGCTCTTGGGCCTTGTAAGACTCTTGAGGACTTCAAGAGGATGATTTGAGGCTTGATGTCAATTGAGAGAGACCGAAACTTCGAGATATGAGTTGCACCAATTCTTTGATTTCTGGAGAGCTTTTTGAAGAGCTTTTTGAGAGCTTTTTGAAGAGCTTTTTGAGAGCTTTTTAGAGAGGATTTTCTTCTCTTTCAAGCTTGTATGACTCTATATTTATATAGGAGAATGAGGGGACAAAAAAGCATGGAAAGAATCTCCCTCATAATGTTGTGTTTTAAGACCATGATCAAAACTTGAAAAAAATGCCATATTTGATGATTTTATGTCATTTTCACATGTGGATGAACCTGGACATATTTGAAAAGTTATTGCACGAAATAAATTGACATAAACCAGCATAAAACTTTCCCAAAATGGATTCACATCAAAATTTACATTATTTTTATTATTTATTTATTTAATTCTGAATTTTAATGAATAAAATATCAAAATAAATAGCATAAATAGTAGAAAAATGTATGGGTGGGCTTAGAGGTCGTGGACCATGTTAGGAATGAGTTTCAAACTTGAAAAGATAGGCCCATTTGTAAAAAAATCCAAGTTTGGTCAATATTTGCTTCATGCATTTTTTCAAAAATTGTCCAACTTTGACAATGCATATCTCTCTCAATTTTGACTTTTTGGAGGTGTTCTTAGACTTTTTAGAAAGCTTGAGATTTCCTCTAATCAACCATTTTTGTCTCATCTCAATTTGATATTCCATTCTCATGTATGAAGCTTTGACAAAAAAAGGTGTTTTTGTTGACTTTTCAAAATGACCTATAATGTCCAAATTCACAACTTCTTGTTAGTGCATATTTTGAACTTGGGAGATGAAGATGGATTGTAGGGAATTTCATCCTCTTCAAAATGAGCTTTTGATGGGTCATTTCTCATAAAGTATGAGAAAGTTATGCTTGGTCAAAGTTGAGTTGACTTTTCCTACAAAACCCTAATTTAGCAACTTTTGAGTCTTGATAAATTATGAGCAATCCTTGATGAATCATGATCAACCCATGATCAAATGATGAATAATACTTCAAAATGAGGATGTTGACCAAAAATCTTGAAGTTTGACTGTATGTGGGCCACAGTTGACTTTTGCCCTAGCATAGTCGATTTTTAGGCCTTTGAGCAATTAACTGAGCAAACTTTCTCTGTAGGGCTTGAAACTTGACATGGATAATCTTGAGAATATATTAGGACATTGGTGGGGATTTGGGATCCCTTGGACTCAAGTATCTTGATGCAACATGAAACCCTAATTTGAGGTAGACTGCCTTAGGAGAGAGCTTGTCTGGTCAATCCTTGGACTACCTTGAGCAACTTGGGGATCTTTCTTGAAATATTTTGAGAAATATGGGAGGGAAAATTTTGGGGTACAACAGGCATCATAAGGTTTTGAGCACGAGCTCGTACCTATTTGAGATAGGGCTCCAAAGGGATAAAATTATTTTGTCCTAAGGTTTTACTATCAACCTTGTTTACCATGCCCCAAGCACGTATAAACCTTTGACGATAATCTTGAGGATCAAATTCGTAGTCGAAGATAATACCCTGGATAAGTATGTCACGAGGACCATCTCTTCGAGCATAACCAAATTGGCATAAATCTAGAGAAGGGTTGTAAGTAATACCTCCCCTAATGCCAAGGAATGTGACATTGGGGAATTCCCTGCAACAGACAATGATAGTAACATCTTCCAGAGATCGGGAACACCAATAGATATCTGAATGAGAGAGCGACATCATCCTTTGAGACCACCTCATACCTTGTTCATTCTTCAATACTGATCGGGGAAGGTGCAAAATAAACCACCTTGATAGAAGAGGCATGCAACACATAAGAGTCCCTCGCTTCCTCATAGTACAAGTGTGAAGAGAATGCAGAATATCTCCGAGTAAAGTAGGCATAGGGTTACGAGAAAGGAATATTTTGATGGCGCTCACATATATGAGTTGGTCCGGGTTAGGGAATAGTACCAAACCATAAATCAACAAAGCCAAGATTTCTTTGAAAGCTTGAAAACTCATAGCATTCAGAAATAGACGAGCCTTCTCTAACAAAAATTTAGCAAGAAAACCTTTGACTCCACTTCTTATTTCCCAATTTAATATAATGTCGGATCGCTTCAGGTATAAGGATGTTGCAATTTCTTCAAGTTGTGGATCTTTCTCTAAACCGGTGAAAGGTATTTGATTGAAAACATGTACTCCCAGTAATTGAGAAAACTCCTCCATTGTGGGTACCAACTTATAATCGGGAAAGGTGAAGAAGTGATGTGCATGGTCAAAGAACTAGAATAGAACACTCATCATATCTTCTTCAAAACCAGAGGTAACCAAACCGAGTAGTCGACTGTGTCCCTTGGTAAATTGAGAGCTTTCAGGAAATTTTGAGACTAACTCCTTAATTTGAGAAGGTATCCTCACAAAACTTATCCGGATAGTGTTTCTGCGAGCGGGGGCAATAACCTATAAAATAGAACAAAGATAAATCCCTAGGTCCTTGAAACAGTTAGTGAAAATGATATGTGTAATGATGTCATGATGTCATGATGTCATGTTGTCATGTTCGCATAAATTTAATCAAACACAAACAAGATACACCAGGCCTTAGGTTTAAGTTTGGATGGAGTTTGTAGGTAAGTACCCTCTTGAAGTTTTAGTTGGCTCAACCTGTCCTAAAAGAAGTAACTGGGTTCTAGGAGCCTCAATATCATTGATCTTCCTCTCAGGCATTATTTCAGCACAAACATCTAATTTGCGACCAAATATCCCAAAAGTCCAATCTCAATGAGTGTAGTATCGAGTATCAACCAACTTCAGTCTGCACCAAAGCTGACCATCTCACTACTTTCTAATGGCTAAGTTGTGTCAACTAAGGTTCTAAGGTCAGTTAGTGCTTATGACACCATGCAACATCCCAGCATTCTCCTTGACTGACTCAAGGGACACCAACACAAACCAATGTGTCGCACTAGCGTATCCATCATTTCAACCATATCGGTCTACACCGTACATTTTCACGATCTATTGCTACTTACCTAAAATGCCCCCAGATCTGGGTATAGGATCTATACAAGAAATAAACCCAAGCATATCCCGAAATATAAAGCATACAAAGCAAGCAAGTAAAGCAATAAAGATTATCTAGTTCTTAAGGTAACCCCACTTTTAGTTTATCCTCCCCAGTAGAGTCGTCAGTTCTATAATACGGTGAGAGAACTAACTTTTGGATTTTGTGTTTTATCGCAAATGTGCGGATAACAAGAGTCTCCACTGACTTTTCTTTTATCCAATAAAGGAAAGGGTGAAAAGAACAAGAAAGACCTTTGATAATTTTATGAGTTAGGGGGGTAGGTTATGAAAAGGGAAGGTGTTAGCAACCTTTTCATCTGTAGTTATCTATGGGCTCTTAATTGCTAACTCACTTTTGAAATGCTCTGTGTTTGTGTATGTTTGAAAATATTTTGAAAATGCCTAAGTGCGACTATTTTTTATTGATTCTCGTATCATTGAGAATGTATACAAAATGTTTGTTTTGAAAATATTTGTGAAAGCGAGTGTTGTTTTGGAAAGAGTTTTGAAAATGCCAATATAAGGCAGTTTACTTTATAATAACCCTTGTATCAGTCCTCAAGAGTGTTTATAAAGTGTTTTGAAAATAGTTGTTTTGAAAGTGTGAAGTGTAAAGATTTTTTTAGTTTGTGAGCAAGCGATTATGAGAGATCTACCTACTCAAAAAGTATTTGTTCTTTTCCTCCTCCTTTAGATAGTGATATTCTACCATTGGTTAGTAGGAAGCCCTATTATTGGATGTGAGGGACAGGCGTGAGTCATCTTACAGTCATAAAAGGTAACTTGTAAGACGCTTTAGCAATTGTCGTAAGGGACTAAGATCGTTTACCGAAGGCAGCATCGAAGGGTCAACGAGGGACTACGATCTTTTAACTGAGGGTCTTTGCTAAAGCATCCCATGTCCGAGGGACATGACTGTTTAAATCTGAGGCAACAAGTGAGGGTCACTCTAGAGGTCTGTGTGTGCGAAGTGTTTTGATTTCAAGTATTTATCTTTGAGATTAAGTTTTCTAATGTTTGTTCTTAGTCTTGCCATACAATCCTATTAAACTAACAGTAATAAGGAAAACAGTAAATTGCAGAAATTAAATGTTCTACGCTATTACAAAGCTTTCGGGGTGGGGAGTACAAACCATAAGAATAGGGAGAAATGTAAAGAAAAACCTAATTTAAACTATTATATCCTTTAATAGTTACATAATTGTATTAATACGGAAAGTAAACAGACGCGTGAAGATAGTGAAAAGGGGAAAGACGTTTTAAGTACCCTAAAATATTTCTAAGTGTTTAAGAAAATATTTTTGTTGTTCTTTTTTGTTTAGAAAAACATTGGAAGTGATTAATAAAAATAAAATCTAATTCTTAGTTAATTTATAAATTAATCATTTAAAATAAAATAAAGTGATTAAATTAAATTAATTTTAATCATCGAAAAATTAAATTAATTAATTAAAAACCTAAATCTAAATTTTTTATGATTTTATGATTTTTGTGATTAAATAAAAAAAGATTAAAAGAAATAATTAATTAAAACAAAATAAAGAAAATAAAATCGGCTTGTGTGTAAACAAGTAAAATGGGGGTGAGAAGGAAGCAAAAGTCTAAGCCCAACTCAAGGAGCCCAGGCGCCTGTGATGATCATGTGTGGACAATTCATTGGAGTGCACCATAGACATGCTGATTTGGGAACGTCGAATCAGGATGGTTGAGATCTGGTGATCAAGATATGAAGATGCATGGTGCGTGCATTGGATTGTATAACATGGAATCTGCAAGAGAAATGTTAGAAAATAAAATTCCAGAGGCAGGGATCAAACCCCTGCCTTGGTATACTAACGCCTTACACACACACGCTTGCCACTGGGGTGGCTGTTTCATCCGGTTATGAAACAACACCCAATAAATATATTATAAACCTGGATGTAAAAATTTGAAAATGCTAGCACACCACCTTCTTCTTCCTTGCGCGCTCACGGACAACAACATAGTTTCACCATTTTTTATTTTGTAAAATGCTCATTTCTCAACCAAATTGAAAACTTCCAAAACCAAACTTGCTTGTTTTTTTTCCAAGGAATGCAACCATATAAATTACGAAAGCTATAGGTTAAAGATGAGCGCGAATTTTATTTGGTACCAAACTAAAAACCTAATATTTCAGAAAACTCAATTCCAAAATTCTTATCACACAGTCGACATAAATGAAAACTAAGGACATGGTTAGTTTTAGGGCAATCATATCTCCATTTTATCTTTTGAAATCGAAGGCAAATGATGCGTGTATAAGGATTTAAAAGTTTGGAAAACTTACCTCTTGAAGTGAAAGCTCAGAACGTGTATGGATGCTTCTAAGTGCAAATAAATGATGACAAAAGCTTCCTTAGACCTCCCTGAACGTGTTCCAAGGCCTACTTTGCTTTGAAAGTTGCTGAAATGCTCTAGCCAAGTCAAGTTGCAGGCCACGATTTTGGAGTTTGGAGGATTGGTGATGATGATGTTACAAAAGTGTAACAAGGGTATGGATGAGTTATATATGATGTATAGATGATGTTTGAATAATAAAAAGAGAAAACACACGAGTGGATTGAGAGTTGGGTGTTGGAAGCTCCAAATGTGCAACAATGGTGGTTTCTTAGTGGTTCTGAGTTTGAGAGAATTTGAGGGTGTTTGAGGGCTTGTGAATTCATGCTTTGGCTTGCAAATGACCTCTTTATTTATAGGCAAGAAGTTTGACAACTTTAAGTAAACAGAATCTTGAGATAACAAGTTATGGCTTGGTTGGAAGTGAACTTTGAAGTTTCTTGCAAAATCATAGTGCTAAGGCATGGTACAACTCCTATAGGGTGGTTGACAGGATTAAATATATTACTTCTGAGTATTTAGGTTGAGTGTGTGCAAATGAATTAAGTTAGAGGCTCAAGGAGTGAATTTTGTGATTAAAGCATGCTTTACTAGAATGGAAGTGTGACCTTTCTCCCTTAAATGGCAAGTAAGTTTGGATAAAGATTGAATCACTTGGATAATGGTTCAAAAGTGTGCGCAATCTTATGATTATGGATAGATTTGGAGGTTTATAGGCTTGCAAAGTGAGATTACAAGGCATGGCCGTGAGATTTGATTATGAGTTCATCAAAAAAATGACCTATAAATCAAGTTTGACTTGCCATCTTCATCTCTTCAAAACTTCTAGCTCAAGCATGATAAATTTGTGTTCTTGGACATTTTGGAAAGCTTGAAACATTATCTACAACTTTCATGTTGACCACTTTGGCTAAATCAAATGTGAACTTGGTGGAAATTGGCCAAAAAGTTGGGATAAAAAATTGATCAAAACTTGTTGATTTTTTTTGTAAGTGTTGGATAAAAATATCACAACTTCATGGGCTCATATCTCTTAAATTAAGCACTTTTTGAGGATCGTTCCACATTAACAAATTTGTAGGATTCATTAATCCCTACAACTTTCATGTTGAAAGTTTTCCTTGAATCAACTTGTATCTTGAGGAAACTTGCTTGTGAAGTTAGGGTTTTTTTTAGGTACAAAACACTTGAGTTTTTTCTAAGTGTTTGAAAATCTTCAACTCTGACTTTTGTTGACTTTCTTGATTCTTGATGAAAAAGTTTGATAGTTTTGAATATCTTGATGATTTTTTATTTTTGAATTCCAATGTTGACCAAAAAGTTAAAGTTTGACTTTGTGTGACTGTTGACTTTTCATCTATTTGATTCAATTCTTCAACTATCAATCACTTGTATCTTTGGAAATGTCTTGAGCCATATAATTAGGTCAAGATGTTGTATTTGAGCCCTTTAGATCACGCTTCAAGCCATTAGGTCATGCACTAGGCAAAAGTCAATGATCAGTCATCTTCAATCAAAACCCAAATTTGGCAATTTTTGACCTTTGATAATTTGAGGGCTTTCCTCGAGGAATCATGATCAACCCTTGATTAAATGATTAACATCACCTCAAAATGTTGATGTCGACAAAAAATCTTGAAGTTTGAATGTATGTTGACCACAATTGACTTTTTACCCAATACAATTAATTTTCAATCATCTGAGCAATTGACTGAGCAAACATGTGATGCAAGACTTGAAACTTGACATAAGCATTATTTAGGACCTATGATGAACCATGAAAGTCAATTGAGACCCTTGTATACCAATTTTATTTGAGAAGCACCAAACCCTAGTTGAAGACCCTTGCTTAGGAGGAGGGTTCATCTTATCAATTCTTGAGTAGCCTTGAGCAATTGAGAACCCTAAGAGTATGTCTTGAATAAAAAATGGGAGGGTAAATTTTGGAGTACAACACAGGTTTTCCAATAACGTTTCGAATTAGACGATATTTGATCTAGGTGTTTTCCGCTTTCCATAGTTAACAAAGTTTTCAAAACTAATTTTTCAAAAGAAATTTTTAACCTGGGATCTATTCACCCCCCTCTATATAAGTTTCCTTCGTCTAACAACCCTTATAATTTTCGAGAGACTATAACTAGATAGGAGAAATATAAGTGGATGTGTGCAATGGTGAATTAGATAGAGTCCTTGAAGAAAAATCAGACATGAGAGCTTGTTCAACTTCTTAATGAAAAAAGCGCCATCAGTTATAAGTGGGGTTTCAAGATAAAACCAACAATAATAGAAAAAGGGAAAACATTAGAGGCTTGTCTTGTAGCAAATAGGTACTCACAACAGAAGAGATTTATTACGATGATATTTCTCTCCAGTTGAGACATGCATTTAGGTAGATGGATGTGAACAAATTTTTTTTTTCACGGTAATATAGATGAACAAATTTACATGGAGTAATAAAAGGGGTTCAATGAAACTAGAGTAAGACACTTACAATAGAAGGGGATTTACTATGATGAGATTTTTTCTCCAGCTGAGACATGTGTTTAAACCAGATGGATGCGAAGACAATAGTTTTTCATGGTAATCTAGATGAACAAATTCACATGGAGTAATGAGAGGCTTGTGTATGGTTTAAGGCAGTCTCTAAGGCAATGGTACAAACATTTTGATTCATACATGCTTTAGATTGACTACAAAAGGTGTCAGTATAATCATTGTGTTTATGCTAAGAGTATTGATGATGACTCTTTTATTTTCCTATTGTTGTATGTTGATAGTATGTTAATTGTTTATAATCATTTACATGATGTAAATGAACTAAAAAATATGTTGGAAAAAGAGTTTGACATGAAAAACTTAGATACTGCTAAGAAGATTCTTGGTATAAAAATTCACATGGATATGAGTGTTAGAAAATTATGTCTCTCTTAGAAAAGCTATGTTAAAAAGGTCCTAGACAAGTTTGACATGAGAACTTTGAAGGTTGTGAGTATCCCATTGGTGAATAACTTTAAGCTCTCATTGGATTAGTGTACAAAGACATATGCAAAAGCTGAGTATACATTAAAGGTCCTTATGTCAGTATTGTTGTGTGTTTAATGTATGCTATGGTTTGCACTAGACTAGATTTGGCACAAGTTGTAAGTCAAATTTGTAAGTTTATGTCTAAATTAGGAAAACACCTTTGGGGAGTACACAAGTGGATTTTCAAGTTTTTGAAAGGTATTACGAGTTATGGTATCATGTTTAACAATGAACATGACGATCCTTCAGTTGTAGTATATGTTGATTCAGACTATGCAAGTGATATGAATGATAAGAGATCTACAACAAAGTATGTCTTTACTTTAGTAGAGTACATAATGACAAATGAAGTTTCCAAAGAAGCCTTATGGCTTACATGTTTGGCGAGAGAATTGGGTGTTAAGTAATAAGGAGTTCGGTTGCATAATGATAGTTAAAGTATCGTTTATTTGACAAACAATCAGGTGCATCATGTAAATACTCAGCATATTGAAGCGAGGTTTCATAATATCGTAGAGTTACTTGCACCTGTACTGATATTACTTGAAAATGTTCATATTTCAGAGAATATAACTGATATGTTGACCAAACCAATAATCAATGACAAGTTCAGACATTACTTGGACTTATTACATGTTTCTCAATGTTAAAAAGGAGGTGTACCTCCTCAGTTGCCAAGAAGAATTGTAATGCATAAAATTTTCTTAGGTGTGATATTCGTCAATGTGGAAATTGTTGAATATAACTCATATTATAGAAATTATTATGGGTATTGCCGAGTATCATTAATTATTGAGTTAAATCTAATTCAATTTCATAAAATAGACCTATAAAAAAAAAGTCATTCCTTATAAGCTCTAATTGGACTTTCTTTGTTTTAGACGTGACAATTCTATTTTTTTCCCTATGTTTATGAGTTGTAGGTGTCGCATCATGCCAACCGTCAAATTCAAAACTATATAAATTATCCACACGCTCTCCTCATAAGGCTCCTCCACTAGCTCTGTTTTCTTTCACTTCATTCACTCATTCATACACTGTTTAGAGTAAAAAACCATTACAACTTTTTTACAGCAAAATAGGACACCATTTCTAAAACCATAACATGAAACTCATTCTAAAGACATATAAATAGTAACTACTCACTATCTCCACATCTACTCATCTTCTCACCACCACAGAGCCAGAATGAAAAAACCTATATTTCTTTCTTTGATTCTAGCCTTGTTTACAAATCTAAACCAACCACATTTTGCAGAATCTTCATCAGATTACACTTCATTGATCTACAAAGGTTGTTCAAAAGAAACATTCACAGATCCGAATGGATTATACTCCCAAGCACTTTCTACACTCTTGGGTTCACTAGTTTCACAATCCACCAAAACAAAATTCTACAAAACCACATCCGGCAGTGGCCAAAACAGTATAACAGGCTTGTTTCAATGCAGAGGAGATCTCACAAATTCGGATTGCTACAGCTGTGTAAACAAGCTTCCAATCTTGTCCAACAAACTATGTGGCAAAACCACAGCAGCAAGAGTTCAACTACTAGGTTGCTATCTACTCTATGAAGTTGTTGGTTATGCTCAAATATCAGGTATGCAGATGCTGTACAAGACTTGTGGTGCAACTAATGTTGCTGGAAGTGGGTTTGGAGAGAGGAGAGACACTGCTTTTTCTGTGATGGAAAATGGTGTGGCTAGTGGTCATGGTTTTTATACAACTAGCTATATGGCTTTTTATGTTTTGGGACAATGTGAAGGTGATGTTGGTGACTCTGATTGTGGACAGTGTGTGAAAAATGCTGTTCAGAGAGCTCAAGTTGAATGTGGTTCATCAATTTCAGGCCAAGTCTTTTTGCACAAGTGTTTTGTTAGTTTTAGCTATTATCCTAATGGAGTTCCATCTAGATCATCTCAATCTTCATACTCTTCAATTTCTTCGGGTAATTGACACTTCAGATTGAAAGTGTTCGTGTCGCGACACCAACACATATAATTATATTTACTTTTTTCTTTTTTAAAATTATTATATGTATCAATGTGTCAGTGTTACAGTGCTAGTATTGTGTCAAGTGTTCGCGTCTGTCGGTGATTCAATATGATTTGATGCAATGACAGGGCAAAATCCAGGGAAAACAGCTGCTATAATACTAGGAGGAATTGCTGGAGTGGCTTTTCTAGTTATATTCTTGTTATTTGCTAGGAGTTTGAGAAAGAAACACAGTGGTATGAGTTATATGCTGAAATAATTGTTTATTTATGAGGTTCTAAGTTTATGTTTTATTCTTTCATGTTTTGATTCATATTTACTCGTTTTAAAATTTCGTTGTTTCTTGCACAGATTATTGACAAAAGCAAAAAATGACTTCTGAGAAGGCAAAGTTATCTTATGATGAATTTTTTTCTTTACATTTTTATGTTGTAATAAATGTTTAGAAAGGTTAATATTATTTGTCATCATTATTGGATGAAAATTTTGGGCCATATTGTTGAGCCATGTGATTAGTTATCTTTTTCATGATCTAGTTTTTCATTGACTTTAATGCTTTTGGAATGTTGCTACTTGCATTCTTCCCTAGTTTATAGTTTTGTCTTTCTCTACCCTCAAATACATAGAAGTTTAGGTTTCTTTTTCCTTTTGATTATATTAAATGGAGTAAGAGATTCGTATATCTTAAACAAATGGTTAGAGATTCATTATTTATCACAATCAATTACCCTCTCAAATCATTATTTATATATATTTTTAAAATTTTATTAAATAATCGACCTATCTAATCTAAGATATTTAAGTGTAAACCAAATTACTACATATAAACATTTGTCAAAAACATTTTTTACATGATAAACTCTGTTTCGACTGACAAGAAGTTCAATAACAGAAAACTTGTTCATCAATCTAAAAGCATAAGACATTGAAGGTACAATGCACCCACAACCTTGAAACTCGTACTTGATTCATGCAACTGACGATTATTTATTATTGGATATTATTTAATGGTTCCCCACGTTCTACGTCGAGAAGCATGGTGCATCTCTAATCATCTCTCGTATATAAGGTATCTCATGCGAGACCTGAGGCATGTTCTAATCATAATTTATTTTACTCTTTTGTCACTTATTTACTGACTTGGGCATTGAAATGCTAACTTTGCAGGTCCACACCCTCTCCGTCGTACTAAAAGTTTACTCCTCTATACCAAGACTATATTCCACTACTTCACCATACATTTATGATTTCTTAACGGAAAAATAGTGTCATATGTGGGAATCGACTTCTAATTCATGCGAATTCCATGATTAGATCTCTCTGAGTCAAAAACTATGAACCGCTACAAAGAGGTTACTGGAGAAGACGATGACGACCAATCCAGTTTCCAAAGATGCAACAGGTTTCCGAACCTCAAGATCTTTCCCTTTCCTATATGTTGATTCAATTGACGGTGGGTCGTTTATTGAGAAAAAACCTCCACCATGAAGCTCCCCTAACTCGTTGACGACAAACAAGAGGCTGGAAGATGACATACCTATTTTAAGGGTTTCGAGACAATTAGAAAGTGGATGAGACTCGTAATGTGACACTTCCAGCGGTTGTAACCACCACCATAGCAAGACTTTTGGTGTATGGAATCCTCATTGGTGACAGGAGCTCTCGCGACCTGATGCACATTGGAATTTTCATCAGAATCAAAGTTATGCGATAGAGATTTGAGGCCACATAAAGATGGGAATTTGTTAGTGTTCAATGATTCCTCAACTCTTCCATGCGGATCTATCAAGATGCCAATCTATTTCGATGAAGGGAAGGACGAGAGGATCGTGAATGTGCATTTCCTCGTGATCCCTTGTGAAAGCGTCTACAATGACATCCTTAGAACGCCGTTCCTCGTGACATTAGATGCAATGGCTTCTATGACACATTTGAAGATGAAATATCACAAAGATGCAGACAAAACAATTTTGTCATTTCAGTTGATATGTACAGAGCCAACCTCATGCATGAAACCATACTAAAGAACCTTTCTGGGATTGTCACCACTTCAAAGAGAACTAGGAAGAAGACTTGTCAAGACACCAGTACAATGGACCTCAACGTGCAAGAAGACAAAATGCTTCGAAACAAGGAATTCGTCCCAATGACGGAAGTCAAAGCGTTAATCCATCATGTTTGGTTTAAATATTGGTTCAATTACCGTCCATGGTGAAAAAGGGTTCATTGAGTTTCTTAAAGCTAATGTCAACCTCTTTGCAGTTTATCTTGGAGAGATGCTTGTTATAGACCTTATCGTGGCTTGTAACCTATTGAACATTGACCCCTATATCTATTAAGTGGCTTAACAAAGGAGACGGCAATATTCTGAGATGGACGAAGCAACCAAAAAGATAGTTCAGGGCCTATTAGATGCTAACTTTAACTTAGAGGTAAGATATACTGAATGTTTTCCAATGATGTGTTGGTCAAGAAAGCTTCGGGGAAGTGGAGAATGTGTGTCGATTTCACTCATCTCAATAGGGAATGCCTTGAAGATTCCTACCCATCCTGGAAATAGACAAGCAATTACGCAATTAAGTAGGTTACAAATTTCTATCATTCATGGATGCATACTTCGGCTACAACTAGATACCTATGTTAGAGGCAAACAAAGACAAGATAACCTTCATAATTGAGTGTTGTACCCCAAATTTTTCCCTCTCACTTATCAAGAATCTTCTCACAAGATCTCCTTTGGATCAAGACTGCATTAGGGTTGATCAGCTCAAGACACCTCCTCAAGCACCGATAACTAAAATTAAGGTTTGAGTTTGCACAAGGATTTTTGAACTTCCAATGTCCCATATGACTTTCATGATCATTATGGACCCCCAATATTACTCATGTCAAGTTGCAAGCTTTGAATCACATTTTTGATCACTCAACTGAGCAGTTGACCTAAAAATCAATTGTATTGAGGAAAAGTCAACTATGGCCAATTTACAGTCAAACCTCATAATTTTTTATCTACATCAATATTTTAAACTCATATGTATAATTTGATCAAGTTTGGATCATAATTCCTCAAGAAATTTGATCAAATCTTCAAAAGGGCAAAATAATCAAAATTAGGGTTTTGACTCGGAAAGGGAAATTTCTGATTTTTGACCTAGCAAATGGTCAATTGGTTTAAGGCATGATCTAAAGAGTCCAATTTCATCATTTTGACCTAATGACATGATTCAAAACATTGCAAATCCATTGGATTGACAGATGAATTTTGCAGTCAACTGATTAAAAGTCAATTGTACACTGAAAGGTCAAACTTTGACTTTTTGGTCAAAATCAAGTATCAAAGATTAAAATTCATCAAAACATGTCAAAATAGGAAACTTATTCATCAAAAAATAAAGAAATCAAGATTTCATTTTGAAAAGTCAAAATTTCTAAACTTAGAAATTTTTCTAAGTGTCAAAAATTTGTTATTTTTTCATAACTTTGAGCAATTTTTTCATTATGATGCAAGATGATTCAAAGGAAACTTCCAACATGAAAGTTGCATATATCCATGAAATCTACAACTTTTCTTCACACAACTTCTTCCAAAAGTGATTGTATCTCAAGTTATAATTTTATGAATACATGCTCATGAACTAAAAAAGACTTAGTGAAATTTTTCCCTAGTTAGGCATATTTTTTGACCTAACTTCATGGAAAATTTTCACATAGTTCCAAGGGGAATATTCAAAAGAAATTCAAATATGGGTTGTAGAGAACATTGCAAGATTTCCAAAATATCCAATAACTCTTTGAGATCATTCTTGAGTAGGGAGAATCGAAGAGATGAAGTTGGTGTTTTGTCACTTGAATTACAGGGAATTTTATGATGAACAAAAATCCAATTTCAAACCTATGCTGCACAATCTTGTTTTGCAGGCCTCTAAACCTCAAGATCTCTCCATAATCAGAAGATTACACTTGCTTTTAAGCTATTATCCAAATGTTCCAAGCATTGCCCAAGCCAATTTGCCATTTTTGGAAGAAAGCTACCATTTCATTCTTGAAAAGTTGCTTTAATCACAAAGTCAACTTGTCTTGAGCTTCTAACTCGTTCTTTCTGCACACATAACTCTTATAAACCAAAAGCAATGTGTCTGAGACCTAAGAAAGCTCAAAACATGCTTGTACAATGCTTGAGATTTGTCATTTCACTTTTCTTCAAAAGCAAGTTATAGAGCCATAACCCTATAACTCAGAAACCTGGAGTGATTTTATGCTCTAATCTTTTCCATACATATTAACAAGTATATTGCAAGCTAGGGGATGATTTCAAGCATCCTAAAAACTCTCCCAAACACCCTTGCTTCATAAGACTGCTCAACTTGACAGTTTTGAGCCAAAACTCTCCATCTCCATTTCCACTCATGCATTTTGATTCTTAATCATTCAAACACCTTACATAAATCATACACAAGTGATCCAGGCTCCTGTTTCAAGACTGTAACCCCTCCATCACTATCCACCATTTTCAAATATCAAGCTTGCAGGTTGACTTGAGTAGGGAGATTCAGGGACTTTCAAAGTAAAGTAAGAGTTGGAATACACTCAAGGAGGTCCAGGCAAGCTAAACAGATCATCGAACCATCTCTAAAGTTGCTCAAACTCCATTCACGACTCTAGCTGCAAGAGGTAAGTTTTCCAACTTCCATCTCTTCATACAGGCATTATTTGTTTCTGATTTGTGAAGATAAAATATAGATATCATTTCTCTAAAACTGACCATGTTCATAGTTTTTATTTATATTGATTGTATGTAGAGAATTTCAGATTTTAACTTTCTGAAAAAATTAGGTTTCAATTTAGGGCCAGCAAAATTAATCTTCATCTTTGACTTTTAGCTTACATAAGTTATATGGTTAGATTCGTGAGGAAAAATAGCACAAATTCCATGTTTGCATTTTCTATTTTTGTTGAGAAATGAATGAGATACGGGTGGTCCGGATGGCTGAAGGTTGAAGACGAAGTACAGGTCATGGAGATGTTTTACCTTATGTATTTATTGTTTCATTTGTATTAACGGATGTACAGCCACCCTAGTGGCAAAGGTAGCGCGTGTGTATGGAAGGTCACGGGTTCGATACCCAGTGCTACCTTTTGCCATTATTTTTTAGCATTTTTCTCATTTTTGTTCAGCTAGGCGCTTGGGCTTCCAATAAGTGGGCCTTGTGTTTTTTTGCTGACTCCTAATCCTTGCTTTACTTCAGCACCCCCCTGACCCATTATTCTTTATTTCATTTTTTATATATTTTATTTTACTTTCATATTTGCTTTTATTAATTTTATTATTACTATTAACATTATTTTTATTATTATTAACAAAAAATCCAAAAATATATATTTATTTTTTTGCATTCATATTTATTTTATTTTCTTATAAAACAAAAAGGCCAAAAACATTTTCTTTTAACAAATTAATTTCTTTTTTTAATAATTAATATTTAGGTTTAGGTTTAAATATTATATTATTTTATTGTAAATAAAACTAATTTATAACTTAGGTTTTTTTTAATTAATCAATTTCAATAAATTTAAACCCTTTTCATAAAAAACCTTAAAAATACTTTTTTAATTTATTTTCTTTCTTAATTAACTTAACTAATTTTAATTAATCATTTTTTTAGATTTAGGTTTAAACCTTTTCATGAAAACCAAATAAAAATCATTTCTTTTCCATTTGCATTTGTGCATTTTTATTCAATTCTTGTACATTTATTCAATATGGTTGTAATAGTTAATTAGATTTAATTTTTTTTTGCAAAATCCCCATTTGTAAATTTGTACACCCCTCCCCTAATGATGTAATAGCATAGTAATTTTAAATTTCGCAATTTATCGCTTTCATATAACATTCTAGTAATTAGGGTTTGTATGGAAAGACTGAAATCAACAAGTAGAAAAACCCTAATTCAAGACAAAAAACAAGCATGAGAATGACACACTTGCACACAAACACCCTTAGGGTAAACCCACTTTATTGCCTTACAAAAATGGCCATATTACGCATGTGAGATATCTTAGCAAAATAAGCAAAATACAAGATCATAGTCCCTCGATGACGCTATCTAAGTTACCTTACAAATGATCTTAGTCCCTCAAAACGAATGCTAAGATACCTTGCAATATTGCTAATCATGGTTATACGATGACCCACGCCCGTGCCGTTTACATCCAAAGATAGGGTTGCTTACCAAATCAATGGTAAGACAACAATGTCAAAGGAAAAGAAAATGAACAAGAAAGACATTTGAGTAGGTAAATTGCTCCTAATTACTTGCTCCATTTCAAAAAAAACATTCTTGCTATTTTTAAAACAAACACATACACTTTCAAACACCTTACAAAATTGAAAACATTTTCAAAAGATCAAACATCTTTGTATACATTCTTACAAACAAGAATCATTACAAAGATTTTCTAAACAATGGCCTCTTTACAAAATACTTTCAAAAAATCGCACAAAGCATAATTTCAAACAAAAGCAAGTGATTTAGCAAGTAACTAAGAGCCCATGGAAAACCATGGATGAAGAGGGTGCTAATACCTTCCCTTTTCATAATCTACCCCCCGAACTCAAGAAACAATCTCAAAGGTCTTTCCCGTGCTTTTTCACCTTTCCTTTTGGATAAAAGAAAAGTCGGTGGCGACTCTTGCTAACCGCAAAATTTGCAATCAAATGCAAAACCCTCAAGTCAGTTCTCCCACCGTATCACACTGAGGGAACCAACTATCGATACAAAGTCATGCCTTTTGGCCCAGGGACAATGTACTAGAGAATGTTGAATAAAATCCTCAAGAAAGAGATAAGCACAAAGTTGAAAATATACATGGATGACATGACTGTTAAGTCTAGCAATGAGAAGTTATACTACAAACACCTAGCCAATTTTTTATAGGGGATATGACAATACAATATTTGGTTCATCCTAGAGAAATGTACCTTTTGGATCAGACCTGCAAAATTCCTAGGCTTCTACCTAATAAATAAAGGCATATAAACGAACCCAAATAAGTGTGAGGGAGTCATCAAGATAGAAGTGCCAACAACAAAGAAAGAGGTAATGAAATTAAATGGTATGCTCACTAATCTGAATAGTGAAATTAAATGGGATGATCACCACTCTAAATTCCTAGGCTTCTACCCAACACACATTGTCAAACAGATGTTCATGTCTTTAAAAATAGTTTTGTTCCTTAAATTAGTCATCTCTTCTGAGGCAGTGAGTTTCGTTCTCATCTGAGAAGTAGATCCTAATCATAGGCCGGTGTATTTTATATCCAAAGCATTAGCTGAACTAGAAACACACTACCAAAAGATAAATAAGCTGCATGGTGTTGGTGACTGCTACTCAGAAGTTGCGACGCTACTTCTTGGCATATTGCATCATCTTTCGCATTGATATGGCTTTAAAACAAATCCTTCACATACTGGATATAGTTGGACGGTTAACAAAATGGTTTATCAATTTTTTTGAGTTCGACGTCTCTTTAAAACCTATAAAAGCATTGAAAACACAATTATTTGCATACTTCATAGTAGAAATGACTTCAGGTGTACCCAAACTAGTTCATGTTCACATATAATTCATCAAATTGCATAGGGAATAGAGCCAACCTCATATTGGAGAATGAATTCGGGCTAATAATTGAAGTATCCATACATTTTGAATTCTCCACTACCAACAATCAAGCTGATTATGAAACTTTCATAGTTGGCCTTACTCTGACAACCGAGATAGGGGTAGAAAACGTCAAGCCACGAACATACTCACAACTAGTGGTATCACAAGTTAAGAGGGGGGGTCACGTTAAAGACCCATTGTTACAATGATACATAAACATAACTATGGAAACGTTAACAAGTTTAAATATCGTGAAATCTTGCATGTACCGAGAGAGTAGAGTGTTAGACTTGAGATTTTACACACAAGATGAGGGGTGAATTGAGACTTGAGACTTCAAAAATTATATTGAAATTCCTCACTCACAAATGGTTCTTTCCTCACATAAGCATTTGGCTATAAGAATTAGTGAAAGAAAGTGAGAAATGAAGCTTTAGAGAGAGAGAGAGAGAGAGAGAGAGAGAGAGAGAGAGAGAGAGAGAGAGAGAGAGAGAGAGAGAGAGAGAGAGAGAGAGAGTGTCAATATAGTTGCACCCCAAAATTTTACCTCTTCATTTTAACCCCAGTTGGCTTATACTTCATTATCATATGCTTACATACATGTCATTGGGTCTATACTCATGGGATCAATGCATTTCTCTATGGAAAAAGCAGCGAAAGATGATTGTTCCGTTAAGCAGCGTTGTGAAGCAAAACTCAAGGTTTTTCGCATTTAAATGCATTCCGCATGGTTTCCAAGCTATTCAGTCAGAAAATAATCAAGTCATCATCATATCAAGCTCTCATGTGTCTTGGTACGCTTTGAATTGCACAGAAAGTCAATCGTTTAAATAGATTTGAGATAGTGCAGATAGAAATCTGGTATCTTGCGGTGCAAGGTAAAAAATTCATAAATTGATTCTTCAGTCTTTAGAACCGTCTTGAGATCTTCTCCAATTCATTTATGTAGATCGAAGGCTAATTTTGTGAGGAAGATTTTCAAAAGCACAAAATACCTGAAATCACATTATACAGTGGATTTGTTGGTTCGTTGGTTTTCAAATGCTTAAAAATTTGTAACTTTTGATTGAAAGATCTTCTTTGAGTGCCTCTGGGAGAATTTGAATTGTCTTGTTATTTTTTTTACTTTTCGTGTTCGGCTCGGAAGTTGATTTGGTGAGGAAGATCCCCAGATTTGCAAAAACTTTGAGACCGATATCCATGAAACAGCGTGCTGGACCGCTGTTTATCGGATGTTCAAAAAGTCATAACTTTTGCCCTGTTCGACATTTTTGATTGGTTCTTTGGGTATAAAATATGTCTTGATATTGTCCTCAATTAGTATGTTCGGGTCAAAAGTTAATTCTTTAAAGAAGATCTCCGAAAGTGCGAATTACCTGTGAAAATTACACTCTGAAATGTTTTTCTACCATATTGTTTCCCAATGTTGCAAAATTCATAACTTTCTCAATTTTTACCGGTTCAGGATGATTCTCAAAGTGTGAGCTTACAAATTTTGTTAGCTACAACTTTGATTTAAGTCATGTGTTTGAATTACGCTCCGAACACTTCGGTTTATGGCTCGCTTCCTAAAGTGCACATGAAAATAAGCTGAAATTTCACTGTAGCCAAAAAAGTCCACTGTCTCTCGCCATTCGAAAAATCATAACTCTCTCGATTTTTATCATATATGGGCAATTATTTTGGCACAACATCAACATTTTCGACATCAACAATTTTATTTCAAGCTCCGCGTCAGGATTCTGCACTGAAATTCATGAGCTTGTGGTTTGTTTTCAAATAGTACACAAAATAAGCTGGAAAAATCTGCATGGTGAATTTTAACACTGAGTTCTCGCTATTCGAAGCATCATAACTCACTCATTTTTTATCATATCGGGGAGATTATTTCGGAACGACATCACAAATTTCGTCATCGACGATTTTGTTTCAGGTTTCGTGTCAAGATTATACATTGAATGTCATGAGCTTAGGGGTTTGATCTCGGGCTGTATATGAAATAAGTCGAAAATTCAACATTTTTCAAAAATACACAAGCCAAACAAGACTTGGAGCCCTTTCTATATATTTTCAAAATTCAAATTCAAATGCAAACTTCTCTCATTATTTAAAAAACCTCACAAAAAATTCTCTTATCTCTCTCAAGTTTCTCTCTATTCTCTCAAGCAAGAACACAAAAACCCAAGAGAAGCTATCTCCTCCTCCTATCCTAATTTCCGATCAGAACTCACTCTCCTCCACCTTGCTCGCACCGCCGCTCCCTCCTCCAAACTTCTCCCGCACTGCCTCTCCCTCCGTCGCACCCCCTCCGCTGGTCAGTTCTTCCACTCCCTTCGGCCGGTAGCATCGCCAGATCTCCCTCTGTTCCATTTTGCATCCTCTACGCAGATATTTTTTTATCTTCTCCGATTCGATTCTTTGATCAAACTCCTCTTCACATCTTTTGGTAATCTCTTGATTTAAGTGCTTTTAGAATTAATTGATTTTATGAGATAAGTGCTTAATTTATTATTTCATGAGTTGAAAATTGAATTAAAGAATTAATTTGATTATTGAGTTTTGAATTATGAATAAGCTTGGAATCGGTTGATTTTTGTGTTCAATTGTTTGAATCTTGAATTTCAACGCGGTGATTGTTAATTGGTTATAGTTTACGCATTGAAATTTATTTATGTTGATTTGTTGTGAATCTTGAATTGTGAATGCGTTTTTATGTCAAAATGTAATCCAATTCACTTGATTGAGGAATTTTGTTGAGAATTAATTTTGACTTCATGTGTTAACGCGATTTTGAATCGATTTAATGATGAATTAATTTGTTCGACGTTAAAAACCTTGAATCTGATAACTTGTGTTAACACTTGAATAAGTTTGTTTAAGGCTTGGAATTGACATTTTAATGTGGATTTAATCGTTGTGCAATGTATTTGCAATTTCCGAGCAATGTTACATGAACCGACAAGTGCTTTGGTGTATCCAATTGTGAGTTTTAAACTCATTTTTTATTCGATTTTGGTTCAAGTGATATTGTTGTCCGAGAAATGCAAATGCATTGTAAATTTCATTTTTAATGTCGTTTGATGCATATTTAATCATAATTGGATATTTTTTGCACATCTATGTTGAGATTCGTTGGTTTTAAATTGATGTTTCAGTCACTTTCATGAGTTAATGTGTGGCTGTATGGAAACTGTAAACGTTAGCATATCTTGGTTTTAATTCTTGAATGTTGCATGAATGAGTTTAATCAGGTGTTTGGTTAGTATTGACATCAAGTTTGTTTGGTTTTGATCCAACTTTTTATGCATTGCATAAAGCGATACAATGTTGTTCGAATTTTGTTTTCGCATGTACATTGTGATTTAATTCTCGTTTAATGCAAGTTTGAGCTTAATTGCATGATTGTTGGACATTGATTACAAGTTTACTCGTTTTTCCAATCAATTTCATGAGATTGGTGTAGTGCTTCCTGGATTTGGTAGGTGCATTTGAAATGCAATTTGATTGTTACTTGGAGCCTATTTGATCTTGGTTTATCAATTTTTTGACATCAATATTGATTTGAGACGAGTTTAACTCGGTTTTGTATACATTTCCATGTTTGTGACAATGCTGCCCGGTTTTCTATTTCCATCTTTCGATACTTGTTCGAATGTTATTTATTCGCATTTCAATCTTATTTTTATTTAAGATATGATTGCTCGAGTTTGTTTATGATTTCTTGTTATCACTAACTCCTCTTATGGACTTGTGTAAGCTTTGGAAAGGCGATTTCTCGCACCACGCGATGTGTAAATTATTTATGCTTGTATAGTTTTGTATATTATGCAGGATGCGCATGATATTGGATACGCGTGTGATTACTTTCACATGATGCTTTGATGCTTATTATCATTGTGTCCAATTTCTGACTATATGCTTTATTGGTGAATCTCGCACGAAGTTTTCCAGTTTTCTTTGCTTTGCTTTCTTGCTACGAACTCTTGTTTGTTTGGTATTTCTCCGATTATGGTTTTAATTCCGCATTGTACTTTATTTTCCTTGCCATGAGAAGTAGGAATAGAGATGCATGACTGGGAGTCCCTACTTTAGGTGGGCAAATCTGTTTTAAAGACCTTTAGAAGGCATTTTTGTATGCGCATTTGATTGTGTTTGTTTATGTGCAAAAGACCTCGACAAAGGCAAATCCCACTTCCCTCCCATTCCCGTTTACTTTGTGCTTGCTATCGAGTCAATAAGTGGAACAAAGGGCCCGTAATCGGCCCACATACTTTATAGTTCACTTCGTTCTTAGCTCGCGTTATATGTTGATGCTTTGAACCGTGCGTATTCTTGTCCATTTAGTCAAATAAAATGGAAAAGGGTTCATAACTAACCCCCACACTTTGTCATTTGTTTCGACGATGTTAGCTCACATTTCTTTAAATGTTGACGCTCTAAGTTGTTACCCGGTGTGGGTGCTTGAGCAAATTGAATGGAAAGAGTTCCTTACTCCCACTTTGAGATCCATTGGAATCATTTGTTTGTTGCAAGCTCGCACTCAATTTTTTTTTTGGTTTTGATTGCACTTGCGTTGTGCCTTTCTTTAAACCTTTGTATCCCCCCTTAGGATTGCTCGACTCATCTTTAAGACAAGGTACACATTAGGATTCCAAACCATGCATGCTAACTTAGGTAGTGTTTTTCCCTTTCAAACTCAACTATAGGATTAATCATTATATGATAACATTCGGGATAGAGATAGATAGTTTCCCTTAGATGTTTTCTTTCCCTTTTGCAAGATTAAGACTATAACTCTTTTCTTTGGAAAATTCATAAAACACTCTAACATTTATTAAATCCATTTTCAAGGTAATAATCATCAATCAATTCAAACTCTTTCGCCTTCGGGCCTTTTCTTTGAAACTCTCAAAAGGATGTTTTAATTCTACTCTACACAATACGAAGCGTAAATCCCCAAAGGTCGGGTGGCACTATTTCTACTTGCTAAAGCACAAATGTAGAATCATCTGCCTTCAGGCATTTTTCTTTTGAAAATACCTCTTTAGGTAAGAACATTTTAAATCCTTCCTATGTCAACGCGTAAGTCTCCAAAGGTCAGGTTGCGATAGAAAGCGAAATTAATATTGTTCATAAAAAACATAAAACAAACGAAAACTTTTAAGCCGAACTACGACACTCTGATTCCTTAAAGGGATACGTAGGCATTTGGTCGTGGGGCCTAAGCGAGCAAAACTTTATAAATATTCCTTCTTTTCCCTGTGTTTTCTTTTACATGCATTCACTCTTTGCTTTTTTTTCCTTTAGTTCGTAGGCTTTAGGTTAGAACACACTCTTTGATTAGAACAACAAGAGTGGATCCCGTGGAGTACCACAGACGTAAGGGGTGCTAATACCTTTCCCTTGTGTAATTGACTTTCTTACCCGTATCTCTCGGTCGCGAGAACTTGATTTCACCCTTCTTAGGTTTAGTCGATGTTTACCTTTCCATTTCGGTGGGATACAAAACGTTTGATGGTGTAATATAGTGGGAAAACTGACTTGGTTTTGTGTTTTATCGTAAATGTTGCGGATAGTAAGAGTCGCCATCGACTTTTCTTTTATCTATTAAGGAAAGGGTAAAAAGAATAGGAAAGACCTTGATAGATTTTGAGTTCAGGGGGTAGGTTATGAAAATATAAGGTTTTAGCACCCTTTTCATCCGTATTATCTACGGGCTCTTAATCGCTTAGCTCACTTTTTAAAAATTGCTTTGTGTGTGTGTTTGAAAATATTTTGAAAATGCCAATGCAAGGCGAACTTTGTAATGATTCTCGTATTTGTCCTCGAGAAGCGTACAAAGTGTTTGTTTGAAAATATTTTGAAAGCATTTGTGTGAAATGTTTTGTTTTGAAGAGCTTTGTAAGCAAGCGATTAAAAGTTCTACCTTACTCAAGGTTATTCTTGTATTTTTCCTCCTCCTTTAGATAGTGCTATCTGTATCATTAGTTAGTAGGAAGCCCTATTGTTGGATGTGAAGGGACAAGCGAGGGTCATCGTACAGTCATTAAAGGCAACTCGTAAGGATGCTTTAGCAATTTTTGTTAAGGGGCTAGATCATTTATCGAAAGGCAACGTCGAAGGGTCGTCGAGGGACTATGATCTTTGTATGGAGGGAATTTGCTAAGGCGTCCCTACGTTCGAGGACATGACTGTTATTTTCCGAAGGCAACAAGGGAGGTTACCCTAGAGGTGCAAGTGTGCGAGTGATTTTTATTCAATTATTTTATCTTTAGGTTAAGGATATCTACCGTTTGTTTTTAGTGTTTCCATACAATCCTAGTTACTAAGCAGTAAATATCGAAAACAATAAAAGTGCGGAATGTAAAGGTAGGAAAGATAAACCTAAACCTATTACACGACTTTGGGGCAGTAACATAATAGAAAGTGCGGAAAAGAAACCTATAACTATTACAACCCAGAAAACAGATACGTAATAATGAAGAAAAGCAGAAAATAAGGCTATTTACAAATTGCGAACCCTATACAAGTTAATCTATGAATATCACATAAGAAAAATAGACGAGAAAACAAAATGTTTTTGATGATTTTTTTATGAAGAAAAAGGTTTATGAATGATGATTTAAAATAAACCTAAAAACTAATTAATTTTAATTAACAAAATAATTGATTAATTAAATTAATAAAAAAAAGGTTAATGATAAAAAACCTAAAAACTTAATTATTTTTAGGGTTTATAAAAAAGGTTTTATTATTTTATGGTTAGCTGAAATTAATGTTTAAGGGAAAGAAAATGCATAAGGGAAGAAAAAAACAAGGAAAAGGGTTAGAAAAAAAAACAATGCAAAGGTCAAGGGTGGGTGTTGAACCCACACCCTTAGATTCTTCATCCATACGCTTTACCACTGCGCCAGGCGCGCGCTTGCGTTAGAAAATGAGATCGCGTGTTACATATCAAAAACCTGCAAAACATGGAAAATATGGAAAAAAATCCCAAAACACCAAAAGGCAGGGATCAAACCCACGCCCTGGTGTAGTAATGCTTTAACGCGCGCTCGCTTTCCACTGAGGTGGCTATACATCCGATTTCATAAGCAAAAACAAATGATTATATAATAAAAACAAATAATTGGATCAGAGAAGTGTCGGACCCCTAGCTCCGGTCGTCTTCTCCGGTGAGGTGTTTCTTGGAAACCTACAAAATAACAGACGTTTAAAGCACAAAAGGACCCTCCCCCCCCTTAAATTAGGCCCTACAAGTTTAATGGAGGTATCCGTTTTGGCTAAAACATGCTGTAACAAGAGATATGGCCAGAATAAAGTGAATTGGTGCAAACATGGTGATGCATGATTTCTGTAGCATGGGACTCATGCGATGGCCTTAGCCTGCATAAGTATATCTCAGAAACACATTAATAGGGTTAGCTTCAATCAAAACATAAAGAAAATAGAAATACAAATTTATGAAATAATGGAAAAATGATGATGCATGCAGTGTGTTTCAAGCTCTCTAGATCATCAATGATGATACATTCTTACCCTACTGTGCTTCAGGAAGTGAATGGAAAGGTTAGTTTGCTTTGAGAGTGGCTGAAATTAGGGTTATAAGATTGCCCTAGTTTTGATATTTTAGAGATTTTTGGGATGGTGTTTTGTGTAAGGATTTTTGTGGCTACCTTGTCTGAAATGATGAGGTTATATAATGCTTGAATTAGGTCAAAAGATTTGGGCTTGGACTTTGTAAGAAGGACTTGACTTTATCTTATCTAATTTTAAAATTTAAATAAATAAAAAAACCCAAGGGGTGTATGAACAAGTTTTGAGATTCACAATAGGTTACAAAACACGCATGGACCTTGAAACACAAGCCCAATAGCCCAAAACTTCAAATTTGGTCACTTTAGCTTTCATGCATTTGCTCAAAATTTCCAAACTTGCACCAATCATAACTCTTAATTTTCATCATTTGAAGGTGATCTTAGAATTTTTGGAAAGCCCAAGATATCCTCTACAATCTCTATTTTGATTATTTTTTCATTTGAAGACTTTATATTGATGTAAGTTTCCTTGACAAAAAATATCTTTTTGTTGACTTTTGAAATGACATATAATGTTTTAGACCATATCTTTCAAATGAAGCATTTTTTGGACTTGAGTTATAGAGGCAAAGTTGTAGATAATTGAATTTCGTTCAAAATGAGCTTTGGTTGAGAAAAATATGATGAAGCATGTGAAAGTTGTGCTTCGTCAAAGTTCAGTTGACTTCTCCTTAAGAAAACCCTAATTTGGCAACTTTTGACTTTCGATTAATTGAGAGTTTTCTTGATGAATCATGATCAACCCTTGATCAAATGATGAATATGACTTTAAACCCTTGATGTTGACCAAAAATCCCGAGGTCTGACTGTATGTTGACTATAATTGACTTTTTGTCCAATACAATTAATTTTCAGTCATCTGAGCCATTGATTGGGCAAACTTGTGATACAAGGCTCGAAACTTGGTGTTGTACCCTAAAATTTGCCCTCCCATATTTCTCAAAACATTTCAAGAAAAATTCACAAGTCCAACCCAACACGTCATATTCAGGTGTTCTTTCGCCAAGATATCTCTGATAACGTATTCTCAAATTCAGGTTCGGCTCAAGAGTCAATTCTTTAAAGAAGGTATCCGAATGTGTGAGTTTTCTCGAAGAAATATGGTGAAAAAGTGTGCTGAAAGTGCAGTTTTTACGCGCTAAAAAATTCATAACTCGGTCAATTTTTATCGGATTGGGCTCATATTTTTACACAAGGTCACTGACTCAGATATCTACAACTTTTTTTCAAAAGTCGAGACCGAATTATGCTCCGATCAATACCAGTTTTTTATTGAAGAACGTGTCAGAGTCGACACTGGAGCCCAAAATAAGTTTGTCTGAGCTGAAACTTCAAAAATTCATAACTAATTCACCGTTTATCCGATTGAGCTGATTTTCGGACAGGAGTTAGTTCTCGATATCGGATACATTTTGTTTTCACATTTCAACTTCAAAAATTGCACTTAAATCCCTACGATTTAGCCTGGAAAGTGACAAACTCAAGTGAACATTGGAGGCTCAATTGCACATTCAAAGCCCATTTTCTTTACCCTAATTTCCATTATATAATCACATTCTTTTCACACAAACAAGGAGAAAAAAAACCCTTGCCACAACACTGTCAGAATATCAAATTCCTTCAAGAACCCTAAAACCTTGAAATCCTTATTACAAATCCCTCTCTCACTACAAACAAGCCATCTCAGTTACAAACCAACATCTCACTACTTCTTCAGTAAGGGTAAGGCTGGCTTGATCTCCATGATCAAAAGGGCATAAAAGCATTCATGTCACTACTTTTCCAGTAAGGGTAAGGTTGATTTGATCTCCATGATCAAAAGGGTATAATCATTCATACATGCCATATTGGCCTAAACATTAAATTTCTTCATATATTGGCTTTATTTGTATTTTATGATATATAGTAATTTATTTAATGTGTTCATGAGATTCAACACTGTAGATTTAGACAGGATCCCATGCAGGTTCATTAAGGAACGTTGAGGCCAAAACACAAATGGCCAAAAGCCAAAAGCCAAATGGCCAAAACAGAACAGCTTACACATGACACCAATACATAGCGAGACAGACATCCTGAGAAGGTTAAGGAACGTTGAGGCCAGAACACAAATGGCCAAAAGCCAGAACATAAATGGCCAAAAGCCAAAACTCAAATGGCCAAAACAAAACAGTTTACACATGACGCCAATAGCTGTTTCACCCCTCCAATCAGGCTCGTATACTCCTAAACTCTCTCTCTATTTTTATTATTTTCCTTTAATTAATTAACCGTTATTCTTTTTATTAATCACTAACCAATTAACATTTTTTCCTAATAAAATAAAAAACACAAAAAATATTTTATTTATTAAAATTAACTTCATCACTTTTATTTTTGTAAATAAATTAATTTAATCAATTTAGCTTTAATTAGATTTAACTTTTAATTTTTTTTGCAATATTTAAAATCAATTTAGAATATTAGGTTTTTATTAGCATTAATTCAATTTATTTTATTTCTTTAAAAACTCAAAAATCCAAAAATATTTTCATTATTTAATTTAATTTAATTGTTCATTTAATTTAATTCCATTTAATTCAAAAATAACCAAAAAAAATCACTTTCTTTCAAAAAAGGGTCAAAACCCCAAAAAACTCGCATCCGATTTAATTTCCCGCACACGATCCATTTTTATCATATTATTGTATCTGTTTCCCGGAATGTAATAGCTTTTAATTAGGACTTTAATTATTTATCGCTTTATTTTACTTTCTGCAATTTATTTTTCAAAGGGTTTGTTTTTGGCGATGTAAATACCCGACGCCTTGTAATAGCATAGATTTATTTTCCGCAACCTTTAACTGTTAGATGTATGTTAATTAGGCTATGCATGACAAGACTTATCTCTGAAAATAAAATCAACCCGTAGCTCACCATAACATGTGCAAAGATAACTTAATTGAAACCTGACACACTCGCACATGCCACTCCTAGGGTACGCCTCACTTGGTTGCCTCGAACGTGGTCATTGAGTATAGGAAGTTTTAGAGGTCGCCCTCCTGTCTAAAGATCAAAGTTGCCTCGAAACGGTTGCCTCGGATAAAACGATCTAAGACATTAGGGTTACCGCTAAGGCGTCCTACTATTGCTTTAGTGACCACGTGTCCCTTAATCGAATTGACCCGAAAACTCCAACGACGGTGCTACGTACTTCTCAATAGTGGGATAGTACTGTCTAAAGGACATTTACACAGCTTAATTTCTTTGAGTAGGTAGAGGTTCTCAGGTACTTGCTCTTTCAAAACAAAAAAAATACTTTTCGCACCTACACTTTTCTAACAAAAGTTTTCAAACAAACACTTCATACACTCTTGAGGACAGATACAAGAGTTAAATCGAAGTTTTCAAATAAAACTCTTTTTCAAAACCCACAAACACAAGAAAATTAAAACTCTTTTGAAAATATAGTGAGCAAGTACCTAAGAGCCCGTGGATAACCACAGATAGAAAGGGTGCTAACACCTTCCCTTTCTATAATCTACCTCCCGAACCGAGAAACATCTCGAAAAGGAATTTTGCTGTGCTTTTGTCCTTTCCTTGTTGGAGAACATAAAAGATGGTGGCGACTCTTGCTTACCGCGGCATTTCGCGAACCAGCATTCCAAAACAGTCAGTTCTATTTCCACCGATCACAGAACTGGCGACTCTGCTGGGGACTATCTGTATAAGTGAGGTGTACCTTAGGATTAGACCACTCTTATGTTTTCAATTGAATGCTTTGTTTGCTTTAACATTGTGGGCTTGCATCGGAGTTTCATAGATCCTAACCCGGATCTGGGGGAATACCCTTTAGGTAGCAACAAACTGTGAGGGAACTGTGCGGGGTATACCGACACGGTTGAGGCAGTTGCTACATTGATGTGGCACTTTGGTGAGTACCGGTAACCCTTGAGTCAAGTCAAGGAGAGTACGGGGCCGCCGCATGGTGTCGTGAAGCATCAACTGACCTTAGAACCTTACTTAGCCATCCTGGCCTCTTTAGGGGTAGTGAGATGACCGACTTTGGTGCAGTCCAAAGTTGGTAGATACTCGATACTACACTCATTGAGGGTTATTTTCTTGGAATATTTTGGTCGCCAGTTCAGTGGCTAAATCAAAACAATGAACATAGAAAACAATCCAATGATATTGAGCTCCTTAGAACCCGGTTACTATTGATAGGACAGGTTTTGAGCCAACCAACTTCAAGAGGGTAGTACCTAAACTTCATGCTGGCCTAAACTCTAAGGGCTGTCTTGTGTGACTTGTGTGCCTTCAAACTTGAACTACTTGCACATTCTTGTTATCTGACAACATGAGTTTCTTGCAGGTTTTGTTTACAGTCCTTAATCTGGACTTATTACAGGGCTTACTTACACCTCACACCTTTGCATCCACGTACATAACATCATACGCATCATAACATCATACCATAACATTTCCTTAACCATTTCAAGGATCTCAAAGGTTTGTGATGCAGGTCATGATGAACCAAATGTCTAGCAAGGGGCAAAGGGGATTTATTTTCCTCTAGCCAAGGTTGTTTGGAGATCAAAACATGATAACTTGAGTCAGGGGCTATGACCCACTCGATATGGTGAGCCTTGACTCTTGAAGAAGGACTCTCAACAACATGAAGCTCCTTCAATCAAGCTACCAGATTCAAATTCTAACAAGTTTCCCTGTTTACCCCGCGAGATCCTTGAAAACATTGCATACATACATATCATTGCATAACAGGTCATCTGATACAGGTCTCTCATGCTCTCGCTGTTTATTTTAGCAATGGCTTTCCAACAAGACAACCAAGATCTTCATACTCAAGATACTCAGTTCAGGGAAATCTTCCTAAGCCTATCCAAGGGGCAGGAAGAGTTGAGAACACTCCTCATGGGGAATTTGGTCAAGAAAAGTCCTGAAGACAATAAGGATGAACGACTGAAACATCTGCAAGCTGAGGTAGATGCAATGAGAACCCAGATGCTGGGGCAGATGGCTCTTATCCAAGGCTTAGCTCGGGAGCAAGAAGAGTTGAGAACCATGATCAACCAGCTTCATCAAGACAGATACCACAGTATGAAGCAAATAGTCAAGGCTGAGGATCAAGTCATTAATCAACTTCCGAGAAGTCAAAGGTTTGGTTTGATGAAGAATGGACCTCCCCAAGTTGCTACTACTTCACAGGTCCAACAACAACCTCGCCAAGAACAACGGGTTGATCAGAGCAAGCCAAACAAGCCTAGGAGGCAATTCACCAAGCTCAACGTGTCACCGTCTCAAGCTTTACAAGGCCTGTTGAGATTGAATCTGGTGACGTTAAGGGACCCTCCTAAGAATCCCAACACAACCTCCCCAAGGTATAACCCTGATGAAAGGTGTGCATACCACTCTGACAGTCCAGGATATGACACCGACGACTGTTGGACTCTGAAGAACAAGATCCAGGACCTGATTGATGAAGGAGCATTGGAATTCACCCAAGGTGGTAAGGATGAGTTCTTCTACCATCCCTCCAAGGTCCACCACTTGAAGTGACAAATCCTGAGACGAGAAGACTTTTTGTTCATTAGAATTTTCAATTTGCAATTTTCTTTTGATTGTTCAAACATTTATTCATGTCAAACTTTATTACTTTATCAATGCATCGCATATGTCTGTTTTGAATCAATCCATTCGTTTTTCACTATATTCAAATTGCTTCCATTTTTTGTGATGTTCAACTCTTGATTAAAAATCCTAAGCCTTTTGAGAGAGGATGACGAAAACGATACCACGATCTTTACAGTATGCTTTTGAACATACCCCGCTAATGAAGTACAAGCATTGTTTTAAATCCTAAACATTGGAGTTATAAGGAAGATAATACCTAATCAACCCCTTTGAGCCAAAGAAGTTGGAGTTTTTCTTTTTCACGCAAAAAAAATTAAAACCCTTAATTATAACCTGGGGCAGGGTAGTCTTCTCAGTTGATCCAGGTGCACAATGAATGGCATCAAAGGAGTCCTTCCAAAACAAAGACAGTGATGGTTCCGTATAATCATAAGGACAGGCAGTCATTATCTCTCAAAATAAAAGCCCAATAAGTCAAAACCTATGAAGGAGACTTACGAAACTGGGGCATCCCACTGACTGTAATCACAAAAGAAACAGTTCAGGCAAAAAAACAGGGATAACAAAATCAAAAAAGAAAGAGGTCCAACAAACCCTCAACAAAAAAAAAAGACTGCCTATTCAAAATAAACTATCAGTATCCGAACCATCACCGGAATATCAGAGCAAAGACTCAAACAAGATCTAATGCACGATTAGCTGAGTTTAGGATTGAAGAACATCACGAAGAGCGGGTGGGTACAAATAAATTTTGAGCCTTTATCCTTTGTTTCTTAAACCGTCCACCAGGCCACGTTATAAACCTTAAAAAGTCCTAGCTGAAGCATGGGTTAGTCCGAAAGCATACTGTTACAAAAGGTATCCTGACTCCTGTAGGGCTTGCTGTAAAATCCTGAGTTGACATCACATTTTACAAAAATTCACTGGTTTTACTGAAAAATGCATTTTCAAAAACTTCAAGACAGACATAAGTTTTGCATCCTTAAAATAACATTGTTTGCATATGACTATTTGTTTAAACAGCAGAGAAATTCGCACGACGAATATCCAGTGAACAAAAAAAGAACCTACTCAATAAAAAGGATCACACCAAGTGGAAAAACACTTCCAATCCAGGGGCACGACATGAGAATTGTCCATCATCTGGGGCAGTCAAGTCAAGATTCAAGGAATCTCTCAAGATGCCAAATAGCCAGGGGCAAATCTCCGCCTGAGTCACTTGGGGCATTGGACATGAATTCCAGCGACGAATCTTGCATGATCAGACATCTTCTGGTAGTATGGCGACACAACACTACTGACAGTGACAACTCCCTGCGCTCTGAGAACGTGGACATAGTAAAAAAAAATACTACGCATAATCAAAGACCTGCTAGGTCGACTGGCCTAGACAAAAATAAAGGCTTCCCGGCGAACCAAAAGGGTTCGGGCAAAAATAAGGGACGAAAATGAAAAAGTTGTACACCCGGCAAGTCGAAAACTTGAAAAGGCGGCTTGGGCAAAAAGGGGTATCCCGATGGACTGAAAACCCGAAAGGGCGGTCCAGGAAAAATTTAGGGATCAAAAGCGTACGACTATGTCCCGTCATCTCGTCACTTGCCTACCAGAAGAGGATTTGTCAATCGGCAGTTATCAAGCACCTCCACAGGTACCTTCTCCCACAGAAGCTGGGGCAATAAGAATTGTCCGAACTGTACAAGCTGCACTGTCCTCCAGGTACAAGGTGCATTCAGTTGAAGGGTATGACCGAGATACCTTCACTCCCCGCAGAGTAAGACAGTAATGGAAGCTCTCCCCTAGCTGAAACTTGCAGCTATGTACAAATCAGCAACACTCTCCCCAAGCAGAGTTGGTCTACCATCAGCCCTAAAGAAGTCGGGTATCCCCAGTAGGTCCTAATATTCTCCAGCGGAATATACAGATATTCCCAAGCAAGCATCCCCGACGTTCTTAATATTCCTCAGCAGAGTATAAGAATGTTCCCCAGGCGGAATACAAGATACCCCCAGTGGAGCCATTTCCCCGTGCAGTCTAACAAAGCTTCCCCGCCAGAGTTGAATCATCTCCCCAGTAGATTCTGGAAGCTTGTCCCCTGCAGAGTACAAAGGTTATCCCCACCAGAGTCTAACTGGGTCATCCTCAGCAAGTTGCAACTGAAAGATCATTCTCAACGAAGTTCTTTCTATCCCCAGCGGAGTTCATCATTCAAATCCCCAACAGAGCTTATCAACGGAGTCTCCAGCGGAGTTATCGTTAAAATCTCAGCGAAGTACCTCTTCCCCACAGAGTAATTCCCCGCAGAGTAATCTCTTCACCAGGTTTATCCCCTAACAGAGTCATCTTCTCCTACCGGTTTATTCTTGCAATCATCTTCGTGCATCATCCCCAGTGGAAACGAAGAATTCAACCAGACTATTCAATATCAGCCCAGGATTTAACAAGCTCCCCGGCCTTTGTCAAGGATTTATTTTCCCAGACGAAAATACATTCATAAACATATCACATTTCACACCTCCTATTTACATACATGATAAAGTGCATACGACACGACCTCATTTTACGCTGGAGAACATCATGACATCATGCATCTCATACATCATGACATTGCATACAACTAACTCTTTACCTTTTCAGGAAAGATCGATCAACAGATAAAAGTCATTACCTTTTGGAGTAGCAGTCGTCAAAGATTCCTTCATCATCCCGCTGAGGTAGTAATCGTCCAAGATTCCTTCACCATTCCTGCTGAGGTAGTAATCATCCAAGATTCCTTCACCATTCCTGCTGAGGTAGTAATCCTCTAAGATTCCTTCACCATTCCTGCTGAGGTAGTAGTCATCCAAGATTCCTTCATCATCCCGTTGAGGTAGAAGTCGTCCCAGATTCCTTCGTCATCCTGCTGAGGTAGTAATCGTCCAAGATTTCTTCATCATCCTGCTGAGGTAGTAATCGTCCCAGATTCCTTCATCATCTATTTGGGGTAGCAATCGTCTCAGATTCCTTCATCACCTCATTATAAAAAAAAAACCTTTCTTAAGTTCCAGATCAACACCTGTAGCAAGCCAGAAAATATCTGTGGACGACGGATTATAGATTAATACCTGAAACCAGACATGACAACTATCTACTTGACCATCATCAGGCAACCATACGCCGGCTCCTTCTCTCTTTCAGATGCAGTTTTATACGAACTCATCATCAGGAAACCCTACACAGGTTCCTTCTTTCAACTTACAAAGTTACAATTCTACAAACTACAGGTATGCAAGTTCTCGCTAAGGAATCTCTTACGCGATCGACACCCCTGGATGGCATCTTTAAGCCCATCTCCATAACTATCCATTACAATCTACAGATGGCATCTATAAGCCCATCCTCCTACCAACCATCTCCAAATGGCATCTGTAAGACCATTCCCGACATCACAACGCTGATACTACTCCATGCGAGTGCAAATTTCTGGGCACTTTAGTGTTCAATCATCTTCCACCTTCGGATCACGAAAGGTACACAAGCCAATCTATATCCTCAGGTCTAAGAAGATTGAACAGGGGCAACTGTTGTACCCCAAAATTTGCCCTCCCATATTTCTCAAAACATTTCAAGAAAAATTCACAAGTCCAACCCGGCGCGTCATATTCAGGTGTTCTTTCGCCAAGATATCTCTGATAACGTATTCTCAAATTCAGGTTCGGCTCAAGAGTCAATTCTTTAAAGAATGTATCCGAATGTGTGAGTTTTCTCGAAGAAATATGGTGAAAAAGTGTGTTGAAAGTGCAGTTTTTACGCGCTAAAAAATTCATAACTCGGTCAATTTTAATCGGATTGGGCTCATATTTTTACACAAGGTCACTGACTCAGATATCTACAACTTTTCTTCAAAAGTCGAGACCGAATTATGCTCCGATCAATACCAGTTTTTTATTGAAGAACGTGTCAGAGTCGACACTGGAGCCCAAAATAAGTTTGTCTGAGCTAAAACTTCAAAAATTCATAACTAATTCACCGTTTATCCGATTGAGCCGATTTTCGGACATGAGTTAGTTCTCAATATCGGCTATATTTTGTTTTCACATTTCAACTTCAAAAATTGCACTTACGTCCCTGCTATTTAGCCTGGAAAGTGACGAACTCAAGTGAACATTGGAGGCCCAATTGCACATTCAAAGCCCATTTTCTTTACCCTAATTTCCATTATATAATCACATTCTTTTCACACAAACAAGGAGAAAAAAAACCCTTGCCACAACACTGTCAGAATATCAAATTCTTTCAAGAACCCTAAAACCTTGAAATCCTTATTACAAATCCCTCTCTCACTACAAACAAGTCATCTCAGTTACAAACCAACATCTCACTACTTCTTCAGTAAGGGTAAGGCTGGCTTGATCTCCATGATCAAAAGGGCATAAAAGCATTCATGTCACTACTTTTCCAGTAAGGGTAAGGTTGATTTGATCTCCATGATCAAAAGGGTATAATCATTCATACATGCCATATTGGCCTAAACATTAAATTTCTTCATATATTGGCTTTATTTGTATTTTATGATATATAGTAATTTATTTAATGTGTTCATGAGATTCAACACTATAGATTTAGACAGGATCCCATGCAGGTTCATTAAGGAACGTTGAGGCCAAAACACAAATGGCCAAAAGCCAAAAGCCAAATGGCCAAAACAGAACAGCTTACACATGACACCAATACATGGCGAGACAGACATCCTGAGAAGGTTAAGAAACGTTGAGGCCAGAACACAAATGGCCAAAAGCCAGAACATAAATGGCCAAAAGCCAAAACACAAATGGCCAAAACAAAACAGTTTACACATGACGCCAATAGCTGTTTCACCCCTCCAATCAGGCTCGTATACTCGTAAACTCTCTCTCTATTTTTATTATTTTCCTTTAATTAATTAATCGTTATTCTTTTTATTAATCACTAACCAATTAACATTTTTTCCTAATAAAATCAAAAACATAAAAAATATTTTATTTATTAAAATTAACTTCATCACTTTTATTTTTGTAAATAAGTTAATTTAATCAATTTAGCTTTAATTAGATTTAACTTTTAATTTTTTTTGCAATATTTAAAATCAATTTAGAATATTAGGTTTTTATTAGCATTAATTCAATTTATTTTATTTCTTTAAAAACTCAAAAATCCAAAAATATTTTCATTATTTAATTTAATTTAATTGTTCATTTAATTTAATTCCATTTAATTCAAAAATAACCAAAAAAATCACTTTCTTTCAAAAAAGGGTCAAAACCCCAAAAAACTCGCATCCGATTTAATTTCCCGCACACGATCCATTTTTATCATATTATTGTATTTGTTTCCCGGAATGTAATAGCTTTTAATTAGGACTTTAATTATTTATCGCTTTATTTTACTTTCCGCAATTTATTTTTCAAAGGGTTTGTTTTTAGCGATGTAAATACCCGACGCCTTGTAATAACATAGATTTATTTTCCGCAACCTTTAACTGTTAGATGTATGTTAATTAGGCTATGCATGACAAGACTTATCTCTGAAAATAAAATCAACCCGTAGCTCACCATAACATGTGCAAAGATAACTTAATTGAAACCTGACACACTCGCACATGCCACTCCTAGGGTACGCCTCACTTGGTTGCCTCGAACGTGGTCATTGAGTATAGGAAGTTTTAGAGGTCGCCCTCTTGTCTAAAGATCAAAGTTGCCTCGAAACGGTTGCCTCGGATAAAATGATCTAAGACATTAGGGTTACCGCTAAGGCGTCCTACTATTGCTTTAGTGACCACATGTCCCTTAATCGAATTGACCCGAAAACTCCAACGACGGTGCTACCTACTTCTCAATAGTGGGATAGTACTGTCTAAAGGACATTTACACAGCTTAATTTCTTTGAGTAGGTAGAGGTTCTCAGGTACTTGCTCTTTCAAAACAAAAAAAATACTTTTCGCACCTACACTTTTCTAACAAAAGTTTTCAAACAAACACTTCATACACTCTTGAGGACAAATACAAGAGTTAAATCGAAGTTTTCAAACAAACCTCTTTTTCAAAACCCACAAACACAAGAAAAGCAAAACTCTTTTGAAAACATAGTGAGCAAGTACCTAAGAGCCCGTGGATAACCACAGATAGAAAGGGTGCTAACACCTTCCCTTTCTATAATCTACCTCCCGAACCGAGAAACATCTCGAAAAGGAATTTTGCTGTGCTTTTGTCCTTTCCTTATTGGAGAACATAAAAGACGGTGGCGACTCTTGCTTACCACGACATTTTGTGAACTAGCATTACAAAACAGTCAGTTCTATTTCCACCGATCACACTTGGTATGAGCATTCTTGGGGACATATTAAGAACCATGAAAATTCATAACTAATTCACCGTTTATCGTCTCTATAAGAATGCATACAAAGTATTGACTTTTGAAAATGTTTTATGGAAAGTGTTGGTGTGTTTGAAAGATGTTTTGAAAATGTTTGTAAGAAAGCAACTATGAACGTTCTACCTACTCAAAAGGTCTCTGTTCATTTCCATCTCCTTTAGACATTGTTATCTTACCATTGATTGATAAGAAGCCATATCGTTGGATGTGAAGGGACGAGCGTGGGTCATTGCATAGTCATAGAAGGCAACATTGTAGGATACCTTACAATTTATCTTAAGGGTCTAAGATCATTTACCGAAGGCAACATTGGGTCATCGAGGGACTACAATCTTGTATTCGAGGGTCATTGCTAAAGTATCCCACGTTCGAGGGACATGACTATTTTTATCCGAGGCAACAAGTGTGGGTTACCCTAGAGGTGCAAGTGTGAAAAGTGTTTGTTTTCATATATTGTTTTGTCTTTAATTAGGGTTTGCTACTTGTTTATTTTAGTCTTTCCATGCACACCCTAATTACTAACAATTATATTAAAGCGATAAATTGCGGAAATTAAAATCCTATGCTATTATATCATTTGGAGGATGGGGATACAAATTTACAAATGAGAGGATAAAAGCAAATAAATCCTAATTTACTATTACAACCATATTGAATAAATAAATAATTTACAAAAATAAATAAATAAAAGAAATTTGTTTTAAAAAAACTTTTATGTATTGACACATACACTTATGTATTGATACAAAAAATTTATGTATTGACGCATGTCATTATGTATTGATACGAAAACTTCCTTGCTGTTGGAAAATGAAAATAACTCAGTATGAGTCAACACATGCACTTATGTATCGACTCATATCTCTTCGTGTTTCTTGAAATAAAAAATTGCTCAGTATGAGTCGACGCATGTACTTATATATCGACTCATATCCCTTCATGTTTCTAAAAAATGAAAATCAACTCAGTATGAGTCGACACATTCACATTTTGTATCGAATCATGCAACATTTCGTATTGATACATAATGATATGCATCGGCTTATAACTTGTTTTGCACATGATATGTGTCGACTCATGGTGTTTCGTATCGACTCATACTGCTATTTTTTACATTTACCATTGTTCTGCTACATGTAAAAGTCAGTTCTCAACACATGGTTAGTAAAAATGAAAAGAAAGCATATGGTTAGCTTCAAGGAAATGATATCTACATTTTATCTTCACAAATGAACCATTAATGATGCTTTGTATGAAGAGTTCAAAGTCAAGAAAACTTACCTTGAAACTGAAATTTGTGCTTTGATTTAGAGTTGCAGAAGCTAAGTTACAAGTGGATGTTTTTTTGGTAAATAGTGATGATGATGTAACAAAAGATGTTCTTATGTTTGAACAACTTCTATATGAGGTATATGAAGTATGTGAATGGTTTATTTGGAGAGAACTTGCAAGGTGTGAGAGGTTCAAAGAGTTGGACTTCAAAGCTCAAGAGTGGGGTTTTTGTGGATAATTATGGCTTTTTGAGAGTATGAGATTTTGAGGGCTTGTCTACACAAGAAAACTTCTAGCCTTTAGATTGCAAATGGCCTATCTATTTATAGAGGAGGTTAGAGAGAATGAGAGAGTTTGTTTTACAAGCTGTCTAAATTCTGGTTTAGTTGAGATGAAACAACCAAGTTATTATGAAAATTGGTGTTCCAATGCATGGTACAAGCATGGTATGAAGTTGATAGGATCTTCTAGGCATGTTGCTTCTTGCTTTGACATTTTGTGTGCAGAAAAAACAGTTGAGAGGCTCAAGGAGAGCTGACTTCGTATAAAGCATGCTTTATGTGAATGACAATAGTGCCTTTGTGCCATAAATGGAATGATGCAATGGACAATACTTGAATCACGTAGATAATGGTTCAATTAATCGTGTAAACATATGATTACGAATAGATTTGCAAGTCACAAGGCCTGCAAAGTAATATTATGTAGTACATCATGCAAATTGGATTATTTGTTCTTCAACAAAATGACTTGCAATTCAAGAATAGATACCTAACTTTAGGCCCGTTAATATCCTAGCTCAAGTATGATAACTTCATGCTATTAGATGTTTTGGAAAGCTTGAAACATCCTCTACAACTTTCATGTTGGACATTTTGATAAAATCATCTTGGAACCATGTGAAAAAAATGCCAAGAAGTTGGGACAAAATCCTGGCCAAAATCTGTTGAAAATTTCTCTAAGTGTTAAATGAAAATGCCCTGACTTCATGAATTTATAACTCCAAATCCAAGCACTTCTAGGACTTGATCAGCAAAGCAAAGTTTTAGATATCATCAAGATCTACAACTTTCATGTTTAAAGTTTTCTTTGAATCATCTTGCATCTTGGCGAAAGAATGGCATGAAGTAATGAAATTATCATGTATAAAAAACACTTAGAAAAATTTCTAAGTCTTGAAAAGTTTGACTTATCACATTGACTTTTGACCTTCTTGGTTTCTTGATGATCAAGCTTCATATTTTTTAATGCTTGATGAATTGTGATCTTTGAAATATAATGTTGACCAAAAAGTCAAAGTTTGACTTTTGGTGTATCAGTTGACTTTTCAACAGTTGACCAAATTAAACTATCAATCCACTAATCTTGAGAAATGATTTAAGCCATGGAATTTGGTAAACATGTTATGTTTGAGTTTTTTGAGATTATACTTCAAGCCATTAGGTCCTTTATTAGGTTAAAAAGTCAATGATTAGTCGTTCTTAGTCAAAACCCTAATTTGTGGTCTCAGTGTTTCGGAGGTGATTTTGTCTGATAAATTCTTGAGAATCCTTGAGCATTGGAGATCATTTGTGAGGAATGTATTGAAAAAGAGAGGGAAAAATTTAGGGTACAACGGTTGCCCCTGTTCAATCTTCTTAAACCTGAAGAGTTAGATTGGCGGATCCGCCGTTCGTGACTTGAAGGTGGAAGATGGTTAAACACTAGAGTGCCCAGAAATTTGCACTCGACTATGTGTTAGTTGATCATTTCGAGAATGGGCTTAAAGATTCCATTTGGAGAAGTGATGAAGAGTTGTCAGAGATGGGCTTGTAGATGCCATCCAAAGTAATTGTTAATAGAGATTAGAAGAAGCACTAGAATAAATCTTTGGTTGATTTAATCTGAATGATATGATGGAGTGGACTCGTGTTAAGTTGTGTCTGGAAATGTATTAGAAGGAATCCATGTAAGATTGCTTCAGGATGAACCCTGTGTGAAACTGTATCTGGAAATTTATAAGAAGGAGCCTGGGTAGGGCTGCTTCGAGATAAATCCGTGTGAAACTTCATCTGGAAATGTATGAGAAGGAGCCTGGGTAGGGTTGCTTCGGGATGAGTCAGTGTGAAATTTCATATGAAAATATATGAGAAAGAGCCTGGGTAGGGCTGCTTTGGGATGAGTCCGTGTGAAACTTCATCTAGAAATATATGAGAAGGAGTCTGGGTAGGGTTGCTTCGGGATGAGTCCGTGTGAAACTTCATCTAGAAATTAGAAGGAACCCGTGTAAGATTACTTCATGATGAGTCCGTGTGAAGCTGCATCTGGAAATTGGAAGTAAACCGTGTAAGATTGCTTCAGCTGGTTGTGTAGATAGTTGCTCTATATTGTTTCAAGAATTAATCTTGGACCTGTTGAAATTTGTTGATGATGATTATCTGTTTATTGATCTTTCCTGAAAAGGTAAAGAGTTAGCTGTATGAAATGCATTGCGTAATGATGTTCTCAGAATAAATGAGATTGTGCTATATGCGTTTCGTATGCATATGCTATGATGTATGAACGTGAAATGTTATTGAAGTGCATCTTTGTCCGGGAAAATAAATCCTTGACAAATGCTGGGGACTTTTGGGAAGTTAAATCTCGGATCGCTGTTGAGGATGAAGAGTATGTGTATCTTCAAACTTTGTTTAGAGTGTATCCGTTGGGGATTCTTGCTTTGTTGTTTGAGGAGAATTACATTGGGGAACATAGACTTTGCTTGAGAAAACTCTGCGGGGAGTGTATATTTCTGCTTTGGGAATAGAGTTCAGGAATTTTAGTTGTCCATTGATCTACTGAGGGGTTACTTCTTGACTGGGGAGAATAAAATTTAGTTGTTATCTGGTTGAAATCCAGGCTTCGCAGCAACTTGCTGGGGATAATATCGACTCCATTGGTGACAAGGGGTTTTGTCCTTTGATTTGTAATAGTCTGAGAAAAGACCCGTGGTGGGGAATTTGGAGTTTGTTGGGGGAAATAAACCCTGTTGAGAAGAATATTCTTGATACCTTGCTGGGAACATGAATTTTTCATGTAAGATTCATTTTTTCATTTAAGGCCACCCTCAGCTGGGGAGAGGATTTTCAGGAGATTGGAACTTCTGATGAGACTGTATGAATTCAAACTGTGGGGATAATTCTATGGGGATATCCATGAATTTGGCCTTGTGGGGTTTGTACCCTTATGTGTGAAGATTATTCTGTGGGAATAACTTTATAGAGGTGGCTCTAGCGACTTCACTAGGGATCACCTTATGAAAGGGACTTTGTGGGGATTTGTCATTGTCGATAGTATTAAGTGTTATAGCACTTCCAGAAAATGTTTGCTTGGTCGTACATGACCCTTTACTGGAATTCATGTTCAATTCCCTAAGTGATTCCGATGGAGACCTACCCCTGGCTATTCAGGATTTTATGAGAGATTTCTTGGAATCTCGACCTGACTGCCACAGATAAGTTAGACAACAACATGTCATGTCCCTTGATTATGGGAGATTTGTCATTGGAAGTGTTTTTCCATTTGAAGAGATTCTGTTTCTTGAGAGAACTTCCATTCATTAGATATTTGTCGTGCGAATTTATTCGTTGTCAAACAATTAGCTTTATGCAAACAGAGGTATTCAAACAATGCAAAGTTTATGTTTGTCTTAAAGTTTTTGAAAATTAATTTTTAGAAAATCAAAGAAATTTGTAAGAATATGAATTCAACTCAGGATTTACAGTAATCCTTATAGGAGTCAGGATACCTTTGTAATAGTATGCTTTCGAACTAGCCCATGCTTCAATTAGTACTTTTAAAGGGTTGTAGCGTGGCCTGGTTCACAGTTTAAGAAACAAAGGATAAGGCTCAAAGTTTATTTGTACCCAACTCATTCTTCATGATTTTCTCCAGTCCTAAACTCGGTTAATTGTGCGTTTATCTCCCAATAGAATCTGGAATGATATTTTGGTGATGGTTCAGATACTGGAAGTTTATTTTAGAAGGCATTAATTTTTGCAACATTTTTTTATTGTTGAGGATTTGTAAAGATGTCTTTTATGATTTATTATCCCTAATTTTTTCCTGACTGTTTTTTGTTTTGAGACTACAGTCAGCAGGATGCCCCAGTTTTTCTTAAGTCTCCTTTGTAGGTTTTGACCTAATGGGCTTTTCTTTTTTAGAGGTAAAAGCTGCCTACTTCATGGGGAATCAACACCGTCTTTTGATTCAAAAGGATATTTGTGAAATGACAACTTGTGACTGAATGCGCATTTGGTATTAATTGAGAAACTACCCTGTCCCAGATTAAGACTTAAAGGTTTCAATTTGTGTGAAAAACTCCTACTTATTTGGCTCAAAAGGGTTGACTAGGGATTATCTTCCTTATAACTCCACTGTTTAGGATTTGAAACAACGCCTGTACATCAACATCAAGGTCTATCTGAGAGCATATTGTATGAGATTAAAGTATTATTTTCGTCATCCTCCCTCTAAAGGCTTACAAATTATAATCGAGAGTTGAATATCATACGAAAAGAGGTGTAAGCATAATTTCAGTATAGTGAAAACAAATGGATTAACTCAAGACAAACATATGCAATGCATTAGTGAGAATAACCAAAGTCTTACATAAAGGTAAGTGTTCAAACAAACAAAGAAATTGCAACTGAAAATTCAAATGAACAATAATTTTTCTGACTAATCTTCGTCACTTCAGATGATGTGCCTTTGAGGGATGACAAAAAAACTCCAGTTGACCATCTTGTGTAAATTATAACATTCCTCCGTCGATAAAGTCTTGAATTTTTTTCTTCAACGCCCAACAGTGGTCAGTGTCATGCCCACGACTGTTGGAGTGATACATGCATCTTTCATTATGCTTGTAGTGAGGAGAAGAAGTATTAGGTTTTTGAGGAGGCTCCCTTAATACAACCAGCTTGGCTTCCAATACATGATGCAATACTTGAGTCAAGGACATGTTGATCTCGATAAATTTCCTTTTGGGTGTATCTTGCTTATGTAGGCCACCATGTTATGGTTGGTGAGGTCGTTGTTAGACTCTTGGCATAGCAGCCATTTTGAAAGGTGTTATCTCAACCAAATCTTCTGGTTTCATCTGAGGCTGGTTAATGACTCGATCCAAAATTCTAGTTGTTTGCTCCATATGGTTGCATCCATCTTGATTAAGCTTGTTGACGAAGGCTCTCAGATCTTCTTGTCCCCGAGCTAAGTTTTAGATAAGAGCCATTTATCCCAACAACTGGATTCTCATTGTTGCTATCTCAGCTTGTAATTGCTTCAACTGGCCATCCTTGTCGTCTTCAAGATTCTTCTTGGTCATGCTTTCAATGAGGAGTGATTTCACTTCTTCTTGCCCCTTGGATAGATTCAGGAACAAATCTTGAAGCTGATCATTTTGGGTCTGAAGATCTTGGACAGTTTGTTTAAGAGCCATTTTTTTACTGAAATAAATAGTAAGTTGATGAGAAAACCTATATGGGGAAAACCTGTCATGATATGATGCATGATATGTGGATGCAAAGTTTTCAACGATATCACAGGGTAAACATAAGAAAATGTCATAAGTTGAATTTTTATCACAACTTTGATTGTAGAACTTCGTATCGTTGAACGTCCTTCTACGAGAATCAAGCTCACCATGTCGAGTGGGTCATAGCCCTTGACTCAAGTTATCGTGCTTTGGTCTTTGAAGGCATTTGGTTAGAGTAAAATAAATCCTCTTTCCCTTTGATAGACGTCTGGTTTAACATAATCTTGTATCACAGACCCTTGAGACCCTTGAAATGGTTATTGAAAATGCTATAATGTCATGATGTTATGAATACGAACAAAGAAAACAAGTCGTTATATACAAATAAGCATATACAAACAAACAAACAAGTCCTTAGGTTTAGGCTTGTATGGAGTTTATAGGTAAGTACCCTCTTGAAGTTTAGTTGGTTCAACTTGTCCTAGAAAGTAATCAGGTTCTAGGGGATCTCAATATCATTGATCTTTCTTCATCGGGCATTGTTTCAGCGCAAGCCTCTTTATTGGTGACTAGAATATCCCGAAAGTCCGATCTCAATGAGCATAGCATCGAGTATCAACCAGTCTTCGGCTCTACACTAAATCTGGCTATCTCACTACTTCCTAATGGCCAAGTTGTTCAACTAAAGGTTCTACGGTCAGTTAGTGCTTCATGACACCACTCAGCGGCCCTGTATTCTCATCGATTAAACACAACGGATACCGGTACCAACAAGTGTGTCACACTAACGTAGCCATCGCTTTAACTGTGTCGGTATACCCCATACAATTCCCATGATCTATTGCTACTTTCCTAATAATGTTCCCCGATCCGGGTAGAGGATCAATACAAACCCAAACAAGGACCCATAAATATAAAGCAAACAAATAAAACAAGTAAAGCATTTTAAATATGATCTAGCTCTAAGGTAAACCCACTTTTAAGTACGTCCCAGGAGAGTCGCCAGTTCTGTAATATGGCGGGAGAAATGACTTAGGTGTTTTGCGTTTTATCGCAATTATTGCGAATAGCAAGAGTCGCCACCTACTTTTCTTTTATCCAATAAAGGAAAGGGTGAAAAGAACAGGAAAGACCTTTTGAGAATTTTCTTGAGTTCAGGGGGTATGTTATAAAAAGGGAATGTGTTAGCACCCTTTTCATCCATAGTTATCTACAGGATCTTAGTTGCTTGATCACTTTGAAATGCTTTATTTGAAATGTGTTTATTATGGTTTTTGAAAGTATTTTTGAAAAGTGTCTTCGTTTAGGCAAACTTTGTAATGATTCTCGTCTCTATAAGAATGCATACAAAGTGTTGACTTTTGAAAATATTTCATGGAAAGTATTGGTGTGTTTGAAAGATGTTTTGAAAATGGTTGTGAACAAACAACTATGAATGTTCTACCTACTCAAAAGGTATTTGTTCATTTACTCCTCCTTTAGGCATTGCTATCTTACCATTGATTGATAAGAAGCCATATCGTTGGACGTGAAGGGACGGGCGTGGGTCATCGTATAGTCATAGAAGGAAACATTGTAGGATACCTTAGCAATTTATCTTAAGGGTCTAAGATCGTTTACTGAAGGCAACATTGAAGGGTCATCGAGAGAATACGATCTTGTATTTGAGGGTCATTGCCAAAGTATCCCACATTCGAGGGACATGACTATTTTTATCCGAGGCAACAAGTGTGGGTTACCCTAAAGATGCAAGTGTGAAAAGTGTTTGTTTTCATGTATTGTTTTGTCTTGAATTAGGGTTTGCTACTTCTTGTATCCCAAAATTTACCCTCTTTATTTTTATACACGCATATCATTGGTTTTATGGTTATGGAATAAAGGTATATTTATCAAGCTTAGTCAGGTTACAAGTGATGTTTATTTTGCCAATGGATGTTCTCAGAGTATTTTTCGTGCTGAAGATCGATTCGCCGTTTTGCACTGATTCGGGGTTCAAAGATTCATAAGTCCAACCCGGCGCGTCATGTTTAGGTGTTCTTTCGCCAAGATATCTATGATAATCTATTCTCAAATTCAGGTTCGGCTCGAGAGCCAATTCATTAAAGAAGGTCTCCGAATGTGTGAGTTTTCTCGAAGAAATGTGGTGAAAAAGTATGCTGAAAGTGCAGTTTTTACGCACTAAAAAATTCATAACTTGAAGATCGTGGCTCATTTTGAACCCGTCCTGGTGGCCAAAATTCCATCTTGATGTCATCTATGTTTTCATCTCTCACGGATGGAAGCCAATTTCGATCAGAAGGTCTTCAAAAATGCGGATTTATCAAGTATTTTTATACAGAAAATTTGTGACAGAAGTTTATTTGCGTCATGTTCAGAAAATCATAACTTGGTCGATTTTCATTGCATCGAGCTGGTTCCGGTGCCAAAATTTCAAATATTGAGTTGGCTAAGTTTTCACAGGAGGTATCGAGTTCGAACAGTATCCAAAAGACCTTCATTTTTTTCTCAATGTGCGCGTGACGCGCCGAAAATCCTGAATGCTGAATATTATTTCATCTGGGTCGAAACTTCGAAAATTCATAACTCGGTCAATTTTTATCGGATTGGATCCATATTTTTACACAAGGTCACTGACTCAGATATCTACAACTTTGCTTCTAAAGTCGGGACCAGATTATGCTCCGATCAATACCAGTTTTTTATTGAAGAACGTGTCAGAGTTGACACTGGAGCCCAAAATAAGTACGTATGAGGCGAAACTTCAAAAATTTATAACTAATTCACCATTTATCCGATTGAGGCTATTTTTGGACAGGAGTTAGTTCTTGATGTAGGCTAGATTTTGTTTTCAAATTTCAACTTTAAAAATTGCACTTAAGCCCTTGTGATTTAGCCTAGAACGTGACAGACTCAAGTGAATAAAAATCTGCACTATTGCTTTTGGTTCTTGGAGGCCCAATTGCACATTCAAAGCCCATATCTTTTCTCTAATTTCCATTATATAATATCACTTTTTTCACACAATCATGACACGACAAACGAAAAAAAACATTTGCCACAACCTTGTCAAAATATCAAATTCTTTCAAGAACCCTAAAAACCTTGAAATCCTTATTACAAACCCCCATCTCACTACAAACAAGTCATCCTTGTTACAAACCCACATCTCACTACTTCTCCAGTAAGGGTAAGGCTGATTTGATCTCAATGATCAAAAGGATATAGAAGCATTCATACATGCCATATTGGTTTTAATATTGCAAAATTTCATATATTTGCTTTATTTGTATTTCATGATATAGTAATTTTTTATGTGTTCATGAGATTCAACACTGCAGATTTAGACAGGATCCCGTGCAGGGTTATTACAAAATGTTGAGGCCAAAACAGAATAACCACCAATGCATGGCGAGGCAGATATCCTGAGAAGGTTAAGGGCGTGGGTTCAACAACCACCCCTATTGGTTTTGGTTTTCTTCCTTTCTATTTATCATTTTACCTATTTTCATTCTTTCTGTTTAAAACTTTTTTCATAAAACCTAACATTTTTCACAAACCTTTGATTTTTCATAATATTTCATAATAAACTCGAATAATTAATTTTAGGTTTTTAAAAATTTAATTTTAAGTTTTAAATTAATTTTTGGGTTAACACCCACCCCTGACATTTGCACTATTTTTATTTTCTAACCATATTTTCATTGATGTTTCTTCCCCTATCTATTTTTTGGCAAACTTAATTCTTTCTTATTTTTTTCAAAATTAACCTTTTTTAATTAAAATTAATTAGGTTTTTTAGATTATTTTTTAATTAACCTTTTTTTTTAAATAAAAATTAACTTTTTTTTAATTCGAACTAATTAGGATTTAGGTATTTTAATTAACTTTTTCCAAAATTAACATTTTTTTTATTAATTAAAATTAATTAAGTTTTTTAGGTTTATTTAATTAAACATAAAAATCATTTTTTTTATAAAAAATATTTTATTTCCTTAATTAATTAGATTAATTATTTAGGGTAATTTAATTCCCTTTTTTCATAATTTAAATCAATTAGAAATTAGGGCTTAATTTGTACATAACCTAATTAATTTTTCTCAAAAAACTAACCTAAATCTTTTTCAACTAGATTTTTTTTAGGTTTGCTAATTATTCTCGCATTTAAGTCGCCGCGCACATTTTTTAGTTTCCTTTTTATTATTATTGTAACTGCTCCGAATTTGTAATAGTAATTAGGGTTTCGATTCCACATCTTTATTTCCAGTCAAAATAATTATGTATCTGCGAAAGCCTTATAATAGCTAGGACTTTTAACTTTCCCGTATTTTAATTTCCGCAAATTATAAATTGCTTAGATGTATGTTAATAGGATTGCATGGAAAGACAAACTGAAAATTAATATGGTAGAAAACCCTAAATGTGCAAAGATAAATTAACTGAAAATTACACTCGCACATGCTCACTTCTAGGGTTTAATCCACTCTGGTTGCCTTCGGTAAACGGTCATGAAGTATAGGTTTTGCTAGTGGTTGTCCTCTAGCCCCGAAAGATCTAAAATGACCCATTCGGATGTTGCCTCGGAAAAAGATCTTTAAGGCTTTAGGATGATTACTAACATTTCCTAACATTGCTTTTGTGATCGTATTTGTCCCTTCGAATGTCCCTAAAAAACTCCAACGATGATGCTACCTGTTGTACTCCAAAATTTGCCCTCCCATATTCTTCAAAGTTTGTCAAGAATCATCTTCAAATGGTTCAAGATTTCTCAAGGGTTCCACAGTCCAAATGCCTCATAAGCCAGTCCAAATTAGGGTTTTGTTTCTTTCAAGGAATTTGAGGTTTTCAATGGCTCAATCAAGTCCCATAGGCCAATATACATTTTCAAGCACCTACATGCCAAGTTTCAAGACTCACAGTCCCAAGTTGCACAGTCAAAAGCTCCATTTGCTCTACAGTCAACTGCAGGGGTAAAATGGTCATTTTACAGTCAAAAGTCAGAATTTTTGGTCAACATCTTATTTTGAGTCCACAATCATCATTTGATCAAGCCTTGATCATGATTCCACAAGCATGGCTCAAAAATCATCAAGATGCAAAAAGTTACTATTTTTGGATAGTAGAAAAGTCAACTGTATCTTGACCAAGGCATAACTTTTTCATGGTTCATCAGAAAAATCCCATCCAATGCTCATTTTGAAGGGGATGACATTTCCTACAACTAATATTCACATTCCAAGTCCAAGAAATGCTCTCACAAAAAGTTATCAATTTCTATATTATAGGTCAATTTCAAAAGTCAACAAAAATGCATTTTAAGTCAAAGACCATAACTTGAGATTGGTAAATCTAAATGACATGGGACCAAAGGCATTGGTTAGAGGACTTCAAGACCTTTCCAAAATGTCCAAGAACATGTTCATATGATCAAAATTGAGCAAGATATGCATTGGAGAAGTTGGGAAATTTTTGTGAATTTGCAAAAGTCAACTTTGCTCAAAACACCTTATTTTTGCTAATGGGCCTCAAATTTCTTCTTGAAACTTTATCCAAAGCCTATGCACGACCCATCAAGCTTAAATTGATTCATTTTCTTATTTTTTATTAATTAATTGGATTTTTAATCAATTTTAATTCATTTAATTAATTTAAATTGTAGGAAATATCAAGATATGGTTTTTCAATCTTTTCATGAAGCAAATATGACCTAAAAGAGCTGGAAAATTCGTGTGCACATCAAGGGGACAAAAATCTCCAAGTTTGGCAAGTTTTTCCAATAAAAAAGATTGAAAAATATTTGATTTTCAATCAAATATACAAACATCAATTCCATGGATTTCTTGGCCAAGATTTAACCTAATTCCATTCTCCTATAAGTACACAACCTAACCCTAATGCATTGGATGTGATTTTGCTGTAGAAGAGGCCATATCAACATTGAAAAAAATCAAAGAAACTTGAAAATAGTTTTCAATCTTCTAGGCCAATTCAAGGACTTTGGTTGTTTCTAACACATTGCTGGAAGTCTCAGGGACACATTGCAATCAAAACCACACGCCAAAGCTCAAGAAATCGCTCTACACAGACCCACGGTTTGATGATTTTTTCCATAATCGAAACTCATATTCCATGCATAATTAACATGTTCTAATCATTGTTTTGCATTGCTTGAATCTATACAAAGCTAATGGTACATGTTAATTGAATTATAGAGCCCTAAATCGAAAGTTACCATTGGAGAATTTTAGGGTTCATAAACCTTGAATTTGGGGATTCAGTAACCAGGCAAAATTGGGACCTCTAAGACCTATGGTTGAAATCGTGGAATCCAGACGAACACGCTGAGACCGTCGCGAAGTATTTATATAGCCTAGGGAGCTAATCGCTATTATTCCTCGTTCCATATTGTGGGGGTTAAAAACCCCCGCTATTTGATTTGTTTTTGCAGGTATTCAGTGAGGAAGATGAAGACGTGTTGATATACCATTGGGCCATTTGAAAAATATGCGCGCGTTTTGGTTTTTACAGCATAGGAATTAATCATTTAATATATTAATTATTTGTTGTTTTATTAACGACTGAAGCCAGTTGGTGGAGTGGTTAAGGCAAACGCGCAATAGGCATTGGGACCTGGGTTCGATTCCCAGGTCCCCCAAAATATTTCTATTGTTTTTCATAATGTGATTGCATGCAGGCTTCAGGCAGCGTTCCACCATGTGCCTCCAACCAACAACGCGCCAAGTGGCCTTGTGCATCAATCCAATGGCCTTGGGATGGATGACCATCATGCTCCTGGTCAACCCACGCGTAGACAAGTCCAGAAAGTCAGAAAGGCTTGATGTTAATGGGCCACAAAATTACTAGCATACCTCCTAATGGGCCCAACACCCCCCTGGTTCATTCATAATTTTCTTTTACTAATTATTATTATTAATTATTATTATTATTTAATTAACTTAACTAATATTTTTCATAATAAATTCAAACAACTAAAAAATGTAAATATTATTTATTTCTATTATTTATTAATTTCACTATTAATTATTTTTTTTAATAAATTCTAAATATAATTAATTTAGTTTAATTAGGTTATATTTGACTTCTTTTTCATAATAAATAAAATAAATTAGAATTAGGTTTTACTAACTTTTGACTTTATTTTATTTTATTTTTATTTTCATTAAAACATAAAAAACACAAAAATACTTTTTTCTTTTAATTAATTAATTAACTAGTCTTAGGTTTAATTTAATTAAATGCAAAAAGAACCCAAAATTCATTCTTTTCTCAAAGAGGGTCAAAACCCTAAGGACGTCACTGATTCAATTTCTTTTCGCGCATAATATTTTTCATATTTATGTAACTGTTCCGAGAATGTAATAGATAATTAGGACTTTTATCGCTTTCTTTTATTTTCTCGCATTTACTTTTCAAGGGTTATTGTTGTACCCCAAAATTTGCCCTCCCATATTCTCCAAGAAATTGCCAAGCCAAGTCACAAAACTCCCCAAGGGTTGCACAGTGCAAAGGTCTCCTATACAGTCAAAACTAGGGTTTGGGTTCTGATCAAAGAAATGAAGTTTTAAAAGGTCCAATCAAGTCTCATATGCTTACAAAGATGGTAAAGTATCCTCATATCAAGTTTCAAGGCATTCAGCTCAAAATTGCACAGTCAAAACCCTAATTGCACTACAGTTAACTGTAGGGGCAAAATGGTCATTTGACAGTCAAAAGTTCAAATTTTTGGTCAACATATCATTTTGAAGCCACAAACATCATTTGATCAATGCTTGATCATGATTCTCAAAATTTGGCTCAGAAAATCATCAAGATGCAAAAGTTACTATATTTGGACAGTTGAAAAAGTCAACTGAAATTGACCAGGGCATAACTTTCACATGGATTATCAGAAAAATTCCATCCAAAGCTCATTTTGAAGAGAAAGACATTTCCCACAACTCATCTTCATACTTCAAGTCCAAGAAATGCTCTCACAAAAAGTTATCAATTTCAACATTATAGGTCATTTTCAAAAGTCAACAAAAAGGGACTTTAAGTAAAAGGCCATAACTTGAGATTGGTAAATCAAAATGACATGGGACCAAAGGCATTGGTTAGAGGACTCAAATACCTTTCCAAAATGTCCAAGAACATGTGAAAATCTTAAAAATTGAGCAAGTTATGCCTTGTGGAAGTTGGGAAATTTTTGGATATTTTGAAAAGTCAACTTTGATCCAAATGACCTAAAATTGCTAATGGGCCCATTTTTCTTCCATGATTCATCATTCTAAGCATATGCACGACCACTTGGCCCAAAGGGAAGTATTTTCTCATTTTTTATTTATTTATTTGAGTTGTTATTTATATTAATTCAATTAAATCAATTAAATATGTGAAAAAATATTTAACCTAACAAAACCAATCTTTTTATACATGTTTTGGCTTCTATAATTCGTGCATATGCAAATGTGGAAAGTTTTGGTTTGATTTGAGCTAATTGACACAAAATACACATGGAAAAGATATGAAAAGATCTTGGAAAATCAATTTGCAAAAACCATTGAATGAAAGAGATTTGATTGATTTTTTTAACCTAATTGCTGCACTACATAATCAGAAGCATAAACCTAATGCATAGGGACTGAATGCTGTGCTTGAAGGCCATAGACAAACTTGAAAAAACTCCTTGAAAACTCAAAACGGAAATCATTGTTGGAAGAGGATTCAAAGCGCAATTCTTATTCCAATAGCTTCCTGAAGGCCTATTGAATGAACTCCAATCAAGAACAATCATCCAAACCTCAAGAATCGCTGTACAGAACCCAAAATTTTCTCACAAAATTGCATACTCGCATCTTGATTTTAAGGCATTTCCATGACATTTGGTTTATATATTCTTATTCAATAATGTCTTCTGATGCTTACCATGTGATTTAATTACGTTTTTACGCGTTATATACAAATATGCCATACTCGATTTTTAGGGTTTGCAGGTTTTTAAATTAGGGGTTTTCAGACCAAGCAAAATCAGACCACTACAATACCATGATCAAAACCAGGAAGCTTGGACGAAGTGATTTCAATGGTCGCGCCTAATTTCTGAACCAAGGCGTGCTGTTCGCTATTTTTAAAACAAGCGTGTTTTGAGGGGGTTCAGAACCCCCGCTAATTCTTTTTGCATTTTTAGGAAATAAACAAAACGGAGAAGATGATGTGTTGGTCGGCGCTGATTGGAGGATTTAAAATTTCGCGCGTTTAGATTACTAATGCGTTTGTTCTTTTTATAATAATTGTTGCTTATGCAATATTAACAATGCATAAAGCGCTTCAGTGGCAAGATGGTTGTGCTGGCAACGTTAAAGACCTGGGTTCGAGTCCCAGGTCTGTGTAACTTTCAATATTATTTTTCCACATTAATTCCTATGCAGGCACAACATTGTGGATCACCATACGCTCATCATATCAAGCCATCCCACGCGTCTAGCACATTCAAATCAAAGGCAGGGATTCAAAGAGCACAATAAACCCTAGTCAACGTTGCCACATGATGTCTGGGAGGGTCAATGAATCTGAATGCTATTGGGCTCAATTTACTGGATTCATACCTCACAATTGGGACTGAAACCCCCTGGTTTGCAATTCTCCACTTTTCCATATTTCATTTTAATTGTTATTTTATTTCATTTTATTGTTTTAATTTAATTAAGTATTTTGTTTACAAATTATAAAATACACAAAAAAATCAGAAAAAGAGCAAAATATAATATTTATTTATTTTAATATTTTTTATAAATAAATTCACATGTAAATATTTAGTATAATTAGGTTTTTTGCAATTTTAATTCTTTTTAATAAATCTAAAAAACATAGAATTAGGTAATTGATAATTTTTCCTTTTAATCTTTTTTTCCTTTTTTCACCATAATAATACATTTATTTTATTTCTATAATTAAATTTGCATGTAAATTAACTTAGATTTAAATTAGGTTAAAATTTAATGTTTTCACAATAAATTTAAAAATAATAATTAGAATTAGGGTTTGACATTTCATTTTAATTTTAATCAATTCTCTTTTTCTATTAAGTCTAAAGAAACACAAAAATACCAAAAAACATTTTCTTTTTTTAATTTTTAATTGTTATTCCTCATTAACTTTAAATATTTTGCAAAAGGGTCCAACGCCCTCCTTTCGACTTAATTGTTTAATTTGCGTATTTATTTTATTGCTTAAATAATTATGTACCTCCCCCAAGGCGTTGTAACTTAAACTTCTCGCACTTTTCAATTTCGTTATTTCTTTTGCTTTATTTACTTTCCGTCAAATCGGGTCCGGTTTAATTTTGGCGATGTGGACCCGCGCCATTTGTAATAGCTTTAGAATTTACTTTCCCGCAAATATTTTAACTAACAAAAAAGCATGAAAGAATGTATGGCCTTAAATAAAATCAAGCGTAGATCACAATGAACATGACAAGACAAAATAACTGAACATGACACACAATTCACACACCACCCCTAGGGTACGCCTCACTGTTGCCTTGCCTCGAAAGGTGATCGTCGAGTAGAGGATGTCTTAGTAAGTCCTCATGATCCGGGAACCTGGCATGAGGGTAGCTTCTAAGGTGTCTTCCCATTGCTCTGGTGATCACCATGTCCCGAACCTCGAATTGACCCGAACACCTCCAACGGTGGTGCTACCTACCTCTCAATGGTGGGATGGCACTACTTTTAAGGACATCTACACAGACGAATTTCTTAGGGTAGGTAGACGACTCTATATACTTGCTCTAATTTCGAAACAAATCAAAAATACTTTTCACACCGACACTTTTCAAAAGCTTTCAAAGCAAATTTTTCAAACACTCTGACGCACGAGTCGAACTGAAATTTTTCAAAGAAACTTTTAAACCCCCAGTTGAAAAGCAAACAAACAATTTTGAAAACACATTGAGCAAGTATCTAAGAGCCCATGGATAACCATGGATAGAAAGGGTGCTAACACCTTCCCTTTCTATAATCTACCTCCCGAACCGAGAGCAATCTCTTTAAGGAATTTTTCTGTGCTTTTGTCCTTTCCATTTGGAGAAAATAAAAGACGGTGGCGACTCTTGCTTCCGCGACATTTCGCGAACCAGCGTTAAACAGTCAGTTCCAGATCCACCGATCACAGTTATGTTTTTGGCGATGTAAATACCCGACGCCTTGTAATAGCGTAGATTTACTTTCCGCAATTTATTTTCCGCACAATTATTAACTGTTAACGATGCATGACAAGACTTGCCTGAAAATAAAATCAAAACGTAGCTCACCATAATACATGTGCAAAGATAATATTAAACTGAATCCTGACACACATGCACATGCCACTCCTAGGGTACGCCTCACTTGGTTGCCTCGAGGTGGTCATTAAGTATAGGGTGTTTTAGAGGTCGTCCTCCTGTCTAAAGATCCAGTTGCCTCGAAACGGTTGCCTCGGATAAAAAGGATCTAGGACATTAGGGTTACCGCTAAGGTGTCCTACTATTGCTTTGGTGACCACATGTACCTATAATCGAATTGACCCGAATAACTCCAACGACGGTGCTACCTACTTCTCAATAGTGGGATAGTACTGTCTAAAGGACTCTTTCACAGCTTAATTCCTTAGAGTAGGTAGATTTCTCCTGGGTACTTGCTCTTTCAAAACAAAAAACAACTTTTCGCACTCACACTTTCAAAAAGTTTTCAAACAAACACTTCATACACTCTTGAGGACTGATACTAGAGTTACCTAGAAGTTTTCAAACAAACTTTTTCAAAACCCACAAACACAAGAAAAGAAAACATTTTTGAAAACATAGTGAGCAAGTACCTAAGAGCCCGTGGATAACCACGGATAGAAAGGGTGCTAACACCTTCCCTTTCTATAATCTACCTCCCGAACCGAGAAACATCTCGAAAAGGAATTTTGCTGTGCTTTTGTCCTTTCCTTGTTAGAGAAAATAAAAGACGGTGGCGACTCTTGCTTACCGCGACATTTAGCGAACCAGCATTTCAAAACAGTCAGTTCTATTTCCACCGATCACAGAATTGGCGACTCTGCTGGGGATTTTTAATAAGTGAGGTGTACCTTAGGATTATACCACTCTTGTTTTCAATTGCTTGCTTTGTTTGCTTTAATATTGTGGGTTTGTTTTAGAGTTTCATAGATCCTAACCCGGATATGGGGATACCCTTTTAGAAGTAGCAACAAACTGTGAGGGAACTGTGCGGGGTATACTGACACGGTTGAAGCAGTTGCTACGTTGATGTGGCACTTTGGTGAGTACCGGTAACCCTTGAGTCAAGTCAAGGAGAGTACGGGGCCGCCGCGTGGTGTCGTGAAGCATCAACTGACCTTAGAACCTTACTTGACCATCCTGGCCTCTTTAGCGGTAGTGAGATGACCGACTTTGGTGCAGTCCAAAGTTGGTAGATACTCGATACTACACTCATTGAGGGTTGTTTTCTTGGAATATTTTGGTCGCTAGTTAAGTGGCTAAATCAAAACAATGAACATAGAAAACAATCCAATGATATTGAGCTCCTTAAAACCCAGTTACTATTCATAGGACAGGTTTTGAGCCAACCAACTTCAAGAGGGTAGTACCTAAACTTCATGCCAACCTGAAATCTAAGGGCTCTTTTGCGTGACTTGTGTGCTTTCAAACTTGAACTACTTGCACATTCTTGTTATCTGACAACATGAGTTCCTTGCAGGTTTTGTTTACAGTCCTTAATCTGGGCTTATAACAGGGTTTACTTACATCACTCCACGCATAGCATAACATCATACCATCATACCATTGCATACATCCTGCATAAGGACTAACCCATTTCAAGGATCTCAAAGGTTTGTGATACAGGTCATGATGAACCAAATGTCTAGCAAGGGGCAAAGGGGATTTATTTTCCTCTAGCCAAGGTTGTTTGGAGATCAAAACATGATAACTTGAGTCAGGGGCTATGACCCACTTGATATGGTGAGCTTGACTCTTGAAGAAGGACTCTCAGCAACATGAAGTTCCTTCAATCAGGCTACCAGATTCAGATTCTAACAGTTTCTTGTTTACCCCGCGAGATCCTTGAAAACATTGCATACATATATCATACATATCATTGCATAACAGGTCACCCTTTACAGGTCTCTCATGTTCTCGCTGTTTATTTCAGCAATGGCTCTCCAACAAGACAACCAGGATCTTCATACTCAAGAGACTCAGTTTAGGGAAATCTTCCTAAACCTATCCAATGGGCAGGAAGAGTTGAGAACACTCCTCATGGGGAATTTGGTCAAGAAAAGTCCTGAAGATGATAGGGACGAACGGTTGAAACATCTGCAAGCTGAGGTAGATGCATTGAAAACCCAGATGCTGGGGCAGATGGCTCTTATCCAAGGTTTAGCTCGGGAGCAAGAAGAGTTGAGAATCGTGATCAACCAACTTCATCAAGACAGATACAATAGTATGAAGCAAACGGTCAAGGATGGGGATCAAACCGGTAATCAGCCTCCAAGAAGACAAGAGTTTGGTATGGTGAAGAATGGACCTCTCCAAGTTGCTACTACCTCAAGGGTCCGACAACAACCTCACCAAGAACAACAGGTTGATCAGAGCAAGCCAAACAAGCCCAGGAGGCAATTCACCAAGCTCAACGTATCACCGTCTCAAGCTTTACAACGCCTGTTAAGATTGAATCTGGTAATGCTAAGGGGCCCTCCTAAGAATCCCAACACTTCCTCTTCCAGGTATAACCCGAGTGTGAGATGTGCCTACCATTCTGACAGTCCTGGACACGACACCGACGACTGTTGGACTCTGAAGAACAAGATCCAGGACCTGATTGATGAAAGAGCAGTGGAAGTCACCCAAGGTGGTCAGGCTGAGTTCTTCTACCATCCCTCCAAGGTTCACCATTTGAAGTGACAAGTCCTGAGACGAGAAGACTTTTTGTTCATTAGAATTTTCAATTTGTAATTTTCTTTTGACTGTTCAAACAACTGTTGTCATGGCAAACCTTTTTATTTCATTAATGCATTGCATATGTCTGTTTTGAATCAATCCATTCGTATTCACTATATTAAAATTGCTTTCATTTTTGTGATGTTTAACTCTCGATTAAAAAAATTCTAAGCCTTTTGAGGGAGGATGACAAAAGCGATACCACGATTTTTACAGTATGCTTTTGAACAGACCCCGCTGATGAGGTACAAGCATTGTTTCAAATCCTAAATAGTGGAGTTATAAGGAAGATAATCCCTCGTCAACCCCTTTGAGCCAAAGAAGTTGGAGTTTTTCTTTTCACAAATTAAAACCCTTAATCACAACCCGGGGCAGGGTAGTTTTCTCAGTTGATCCAGGTGCACAATGAATGGCAGCAAAGGAGTCCTTCCAAAACAAGAGACGGTGATGGTTCCCTATAATCGTCAGGACAGGCAGTCATTATCTCTCAAGATAAAAGCCCAATAAGTCAAAACCTATGAAGGAGACTTACAAAAACTGGGGCATCCCGCTAACTGTAATCACAAAAGAAACAGTTCAGGAAAAAGACAGGGATAATAAAAAAAAAAAGAGGTCCTACAAACCCTCAACAAAAAAGAAATGACTGCCTATTCAAAATTAACTATCAGTATCCGAACCATCACTGGAATGTCAGAGCAAAGACTCAAACAAGGTCTAACGCACGATTAGCTGAGTTTAGGATCGAAGAACATCACGAAGAGCGGGTGGGTACGAATAAATTTTGAGCCTTTATCCTTTGTTTCTTAAACCGTGAACCAGGCCACGTTATAACCCTTAAAAGTCCTAGCTGAAGCATGGGTTAGTTCGAAAGCATACTGTTACAAAAGGTATCCTGACTCCTGTAAGGCTCGCTGTAAAATCTTGAGTTGACATTGCGTTTTACAAAAAATTCACTTGTTTTATTGAAAACTGCATTTTTAAAAAACTTCAAGCCAGACATAAGCTTTGCATTCTTAGAATAACATTGTTTGCATATGGCTATTTGTTCGAACAGCAGAGAAATTCGCACGAAGAATATCTAGTGAACAAAAGCACTTCCAATCAAGGGGCAGACATGATCATTGTTCATCATCTAGGGCAGTCCAGTCAAGATTCAGAGAATCTCTCAAAAATGCCAAATAGACGGGGGAAAATCTCCACCTGAGTCACTTGGGTCATTGGACATGAATTCCAGCAACGAATCTTACACGATCAAATGAAGATCTCCTGGTAGTATGGCAACACGACAGTAACAACTCCCTACATCCTGAGAGCGTGGACATAGTCGAAAAAATACTACGCATAATCAAAGACCCGCTAGGTTGACACACCTAGGCAAAAATAAGGGCCTCCCGGCGAACCAAAAGGGTTCGGGCAAAAATAAGGGATGAAATGAAAAAATCTGTACACCCGGCAAGTCGAAAACCTGAAAAGGCGGCTTGGGCAAAAATGGGTATCCCGGTGGACTGAAAACCCGAAAGGGCGGTCCAGGCAAAAATTAGGGATCAAAAGCGTACGACTATGTCCCGACATCTCGTCACTTGCCTACCAGAAGAAGATTTGTCAAATCGGCAGTTATCAAGACCTCCACAGGTACCTTCTCCCGCAGAAGCTGGGGCAATAAGAATTATCTAAGCGATCTAGTTGCTCTGTCCACCAGGTACAAGGTAGATTCAGCTGAAGAGTATGACCAAGATACCTTCACTCCCCACAGAGTAAGACAAGACTCAGCAATACTCTCCTCCAAGCAGAGTTAGCCCTAAAAAGGCACAGTATCCCTAGCAAGTCATTGACACTCTCCCCAAGCAGAGTTAGGCTACTGTCAGCCCCAAGGAAGTTGGATATCCCCAGAAGATCTCAATATTCTCCAGCAGAGTATACAGATATCCCTCAAGCAAGCATCCCCGGCAGTCTTAATATAAGATTGTTCCCCGGCGGAATACCAGATACCCCAGTGGAGCCATTCCCTAGTGCAGTCCAAAAAGTTTCCCCAGGAGAGTTGAACCATCTCCCCAGTAGATTCTGGAAGCTTATCCCCTGCAGAGTACTAATGCATCTCTCCCGGCCGTGTTCAAAGGTTATTCCCCACCAGAGCCTAATTGGGTTATCTTCAGCAAATTACAACGGAAAGATCATCCTCGGCGAAGTTCTTCCTACCCCCAGCGGAGTTCATCTTCTATCCCTCAACAGAACTTATCAACGGTATCCCCAACGGAGTTATCGTTAAAATCTCAGCGAAGTATCTCTTCCCCACAGAGTAATTCCCCGCTGAGTAATCTTCACCAGGTTTATTCCTCAACAGAGTCATCTTCTCCTACCGGTTTATTCTTCGTTCATCATCCCCAGCGGAAACGAAGAACTCTACTCTTCAACATCAGCCCAGGATTCAACAAACTCCCGGCATTCGTCAAGGATTTATTTTCCCAGACGAAAATACATTCATAAACATATCACATCTCATATCTCCCATTCATATACATGATAAAGTTCATACGACACAATCTCATTCATTCTTGAGAACATCATGACATCATGCATTTCATACATCATGACATTGCATACGACTAATGTTTGCCTTTTCAGGAAGAGGTCAATCAAAAGATGATTACCATCAACCTTTTGAAGTTCCATATTCGATACCTGTATCTAGCCAGGGCATATCTGTGGACGATTGATTGTAGGTCTACACCTGTATCCAGCCAGGAAAGTATCTGCATGAGGAGTTTGAAGATCAACACCTATAACAGGCCAGGAAATTATCTTTCATTATCAGAGATCTACACCTGTATCCAGCCAGGAAAGTTATCTCTACCAACCTTTTGAAGTTCCAGATTCGATACCTGTATCTAGCCAAGGAATATCTGTGAGCGACTGATTAGAGGTCTACGCCTGTATCCAGCCAGGAAAGCTATCTCGATCAACCTTTTGAAGTTCCAGATTTGATACCTGTATCTAGCCAGGGCATATCTGTGAGCGACTGATTAGAGGTCTACGCCTGTATCCAGCCAGGAAAGCTATCTCGACCAACCTTCCGAAGTTCCAGATTCGATACCTGTATCTAGCCAGGGAATATCTATGAGCGACTGATTAGAGGTCTACGCCTGTATCCAGCCAGGAAAGCTATCTCGATCAACCCTTTGAAGTTCCAGATTCGATACCTGTATCTAGCCAGGGCGTATCTGTGAGCGATTGATTGCAGATCTATACCTGTATCTAGCCAGGAAAGTTATCTACATGAAGAGTTTGAAGATCAATACCTGTATCTAGCCAGGAAGTCGTCTTTCATTCTCAGGGCAGAGGTCTACACCTGTATCCAGCCAGGAAAGCTATCTCTACCAAACTTTTGAAGTTCCAGATTCGATACCTGTATCTAGCCAGGGCATATCTGTGAGCGATTGATTGTAGATCTATACCTGTATCTAGCCAGGAAAGTATCTGCATGAGGAGTTTGAAGATCAACACCTGTAACAGGCCAGGAAATTATCTTTCATTCTCAGAGATCTACGCCTATATCCAGCCAGGAAAGCTATCTCGACCAACCTTTTTGAAGTTCCAGATTCGATACCTGTATCTAGCCAGGGCATATCTGTGAGCGATTGATTGTAGATTCGATACCTGTATCTAGCCAGGAAAGTTATCTACATGAAGAGTCTGAAGATCAACACCTGTAACAGGCCAGTAAATTATCTTTCTTTCTCAGATACGCAAGTTCTCGCTAAGGAATCTCTTATGCGATCGACATCTCCAAATGGCATCCATAAGCCCATTCCCGACAAGATCCTGTCACATTTCCAAATGGCATCTATAAGCCCATCCTCCTATCCATCATATCTCCAAATGCCATCTGTAAGCCCATTCCCGACATCACATTGCTGATACCACACCATGCGAGTGCAAATTTCTGGGCACTCTAGTGTTCAATCATCTTCCACCTTCGGATCACGAAAGGCATGCAAGCCAATATACATCCTCAGGTTAAAGAAGATTGAACAGGGGCAACTGTTGTACCCCAAAATTTTCCCTCCCATATTCTTCAAAGTTTGTCAAGAATCATCTTCAAATGGTTCAAGATTTCTCAAGGGTTCCACAGTCCAAATGCCTCCTAAGCCAGTCCAAATTAGGGTTTTGTTTCTTTCAAGGAATTTGAGGTTTTCAATGGCTCAATCAAGTCCCATAGGCCAATATACATTCTCAAGCACCTACATGCCAAGTTTCAAGACTCACAGTCACAAGTTGCACAGTCAAAAGCTCCATTTGCTCTACAGTCAACTGTAGGGGAAAATGGTCATTTTACAGTCAAAAGTTAGAATTTTTGGTCAACATCTTATTTTTAGTCCACAATCATCATTTGATCAAGCCTTGATCATGATTCCACAAGCATGGCTCAAAAATCATCAAGATGCAAAAAGTTACTATTTTTAGACAGCAGAAAAGTCAACTGTATCTTGACCAAGGTATAACGTTTTCATGGTTCATCAGAAAAATCCCATCCAATGCTCATTTTGAAGGGGATGACATTTCCTACAACTCATATTCACATTCCAAGTCCAAGAAATTCTCTCACAAAAAGTTATCAATTTCTACATTATAGGTCAATTTCAAAAGTCAACAAAAATGCATTTTAAGTCAAAGACCATAACTTGAGATTGGTAAATCCAAATGACATGGGACCAAAGGCATTGGTTAGAGGACTTCAAGACCTTTCCAAAATGTCCAAGAACATGTTCATATGATCAAAATTGAGCAAGATATGCATTGGAGAAGTTGGGAAATTTTTGTGAATTTGCAAAAGTCAACTTTGCTCAAAACACCTTATTTTTGCTAATGGGCCTCAAATTTCTTCTTGAAACTTTATCCAAAGCCTATGCACGACCCATCAAGCTTAAATTGATTCATTTTCTTATTTTTTATTAATTAATTGGATTTTTAATCAATTTTAATTCATTTAATTAATTTAAATTGTAGGAAATATCAAGATATGGTTTTTCAATCTTTTCATGAAGCAAATATGACCTAAAAGAGCTGGCAAATTCGTGTGCACATCAAGGGGACAAAAATCTCCAAGTTGGCAAGTTTTTCCAATAAAAAAGATTGAAAAATATTTGATTTTCAATCAAATATACAAACATCAATTCCATGGATTTCTTGGCCAAGATTTAACCTAATTCCATTCTCCTATAAGTACACAACCTAACCCTAATGCATTGGACGTGATTTTGCTGTAGAAGAGGCCATAACAACATTGAAAAAAATCAAAGAAACTTGAAAACTGTTTTCAATCTTCCAGGCCAATTCAAGGACTTTGGTTGTTTCTAACACATTGCTGGAAGTCTCGGGGACACATTGCAATCAAAACCACACGCCAAAGCTCAAGAAATCTCTCTACACAGACCCACGGTTTGATGATTTTTTCCATAATCGAAACTCATATTCCATGCATAATTAACATGTTCTAATCATTGTTTTGCATTGCTTGAATCTATACAAAGCTAATGGTACAGGTTAATTGAATTATAGAGCCCTAAATCGAAAGTTACCATTGGAGAATTTTAGGGTTCATAAACCTTGAATTTGGGGATTCAGTAACCAGGCAAAATTGGGACCTCTAAGACCTATGGTTGAAATCGTGGAATCCAGACGAACACGCTGAGACCGTCGCGAAGTATTTATATAGCCTAGGGAGCTAATCGCTATTATTCCTCGTTCCATATTGTGGGGGTTAAAAACCCCCGCTATTTGATTTGTTTTTGCAGGTATTCAGTGAGGAAGATGAAGACGTGTTGATATATCATTGGGCCATTTGAAAAATATGCGCGCGTTTTGGTTTTTACAGCATAGGAATTAATCATTTAATATATTAATTATTTGTTGTTTTATTAACGACTGAAGCCAGTTGGTGGAGTGGTTAAGGCAAACGCGCAATATGCATTAGGACCTGGGTTCGATTCCCAGGTCCCCCAAAATATTTCTATTGTTTTTCATAATGTGATTGCATGCAGGCTTCAGGCAGCGTTCCACCATGTGCCTCCAACCAACAACGCGCCAAGTGGCCTTGTGCATCAATCCAATGGCCTTGGGATGGATGACCATCATGCTCCTGGTCAACCCACGCATAGACAAGTCCAGAAAGTCAGAAAGGCTTGATGTTAATGGGCCACAAAATTACTAGCATACCTCCTAATGGGCCCAACACCCCCCTGGTTCATTCATAATTTTTTTTTATTTTCTTTTACTAATTATTATTATTAATTATTATTATTATTATTTAATTAACTTAATTAATAATTTTCATAATAAATTCAAACAACTAAAAAATGTAAATATTATTTATTTCTATTATTTATTAATTTCACTATTAATTATTTTTTGTAAATAAATTCTAAATATAATTAATTTAGTTTAATTAGGTTAAATTTGACTTCTTTTTCATAATAAATAAAATAAATTACAATTAGGTTTTACTAACTTTTGACTTTATTTTATTTTATTTTTATTTTCATTAAAACATAAAAAACACAAAAATACTTTTTTCTTTTAATTAATTAATTAACTAGTCTTAGGTTTAATTTAATTAAATGCAAAAAGAACCAAAAATTCATTCTTTTCTCAAAGAGGGTCAAAACCCTAAGGACGTCACTGATTCAATTTCTTTTCGCGCATAATATTTTTCATATTTATGTAACTGTTCCGAGAATGTAATAGATAATTAGGACTTTTATCGCTTTCTTTTATTTTCTCGCATTTACTTTTCAAGGGTTATGTTTTTGGCGATGTAAATATCCGACGCCTTGTAATAGCGTAGATTTACTTTCCGCAATTTATTTTCCGCACAATTATTAACTGTTAACGATGCATGACAAGACTTGCCTGAAAATAAAATCAAAACGTAGCTCACCATAATACATGTGCAAAGATAATATTAAACTGAATCCTGACACACATGCACATGCCACTCCTAGGGTACGCCTCACTTGGTTGCCTCGAGGTGGTCATTAAGTATAGGGTGTTTTAGAGGCCGCCCTCCTGTCTAAAGATCCAGTTACCTCGAAACGGTTGCCTCGGATAAAAAGGATCTAGAACATTAGGGTTACCGCTAAGGCGTCCTACTATTGCTTTGATGACCACATGTCCCTATAATCGAATTGACCCGAATAACTCCAACGACGGTGCTACCTACTTCTCAATAGTGGGATAGTACTGTCTAAAGGACTCTTACACAACTTAATTCCTTAGAGTAGGTAGATTTCTCCTGGGTACTTGCTCTTTCAAAACAAAAAACAACTTTTCGCACTCACACTTTCAAAAAGTTTTCAAACAAACACTTCATACACTCTTGAGGACTGATACAAGAGTTACCTAGAAGTTTTCAAACAAACTTTTTCAAAACCCACAAACACAAGAAAAGCAAACATTTTTGAAAACATAGTGAGCAAGTACCTAAGAGCCCGTGGATAACCACGGATAGAAAGGGTGCTAACACCTTCCCTTTCTATAATCTACCTCCCGAACCGAGAAACATCTCGAAAAGGAATTTTGCTGTGCTTTTGTCCTTTCCTTGTTGGAGAAAATAAAAGACGGTGGCGACTCTTGCTTACCGCGACATTTCGCGAACCAGCATTTCAAAACAGTCAGTTCTATTTCCACCGATCACACTACCTATTCCTCAATAGTGGGATAGCATTGTCTAAAAGGAAAACGAACAGACTTTTTTCGAGTAGGTAGATTAGTTCCTAGATACTTGTTCAAACAAACAAAAACTTTTTCACACCAACACTTTCCCAAACAAAGTTTTCAAAAATAACTTCGTAACACTCTTGAGGATAAAAACAAGGGTTAAAACGAAGTAAAACAAAACTTCTTAAAGCAAGCACACACAAGCAATTTCAAAATGAGCAAGTACATAAGATCCCGTGGAAAACCACGGATAGAAAGGGTGCTAACACCTTCCCTTTCTATAATCTATCCCCCGTACTCAGAAACATCTCGAAAAAGGTTTTTTCTGTTCTTTTTCCTTTTCCTGATTGGATAAAATAAAAGTCGGTGGCGACTCTTGCTTACCGCGACATTTGCAAACAAAAAACGCAAACCAGTATTAATAGCCGATTCTGCCACCGTATCACAGAACTGGCGACTCTGCTGGGGAATAAAATATAAAGTGGGGTAAACCTTAGGATCTAGGTCATATTTAATTGCTTTATCTTGATTTTCTTGCTTGCTTTATATTTATGGGAACTGTTTGGGTTATTTGATCCTACACTCGGATCGAGAAACACCTTTTAGGTAAGTAGCAATAAATTGTGAGGGAGCTGTGTTGGGGTATACCGACACGGTTGAAGCAGCAGCTAAGTTGATGTGGCACTTTGGTTGGTACCCGTAACCCTTGAGTCAATCAGGGAGACGTACGGGGCCGTCGCGTGGTATCATAAAGCATCAACTGACCTTAAAACCTTTTATTGCACAACTTGGCCAGTAGGACATAGCGAGATGGCCAACTTTGGTGTATGCCCAAGGTCGACAGATAGTTGATGCTACACTCATTGAGGCTTGACTTTTGAGTTTTGTTTGATTACGAGTCAATCATCGATCGAACAAGGCTTGGGGGAAAGATCGATGATATTGAGATCCCTTTAGAACCCAGTTACATATTTATAGGACAAGTTGAACCAATCCAGCTTCAAGAGGGTATGACCTTAAAACTTAAGTAGGCCTTAAACCTAAGGACTTGGTGTGATTTGTCTGTATTTGCTATACCTGTTATTTATCATGACATCATAAACATCATACCATAGCATATCATACTAACTATTTCAAGGGTTTCTAGGGCTCATCTTTGCTCTGTTTTGTAGGATATGGCATCCGCCCGCAGGAACACTATTAAGATTAACCTAGTGAAAGTATCTCCCCAATTAAGGGACTTGACAGTAAGGATTCCCGAAAGCTCTCCTTTCACTAAAAAGCATGGTCGGTTGCTCAACTTGGTCACTGCAAAACCTGACGAAGAAATGTTGAAAGTGTTGTTTCAGTTCTTCGATCCTCTGCATCACTGTTTCACATTCCCAGATTACCAGTTAGTGCCTACTATAGAGGAATTTTCTCAGTTATTAGGGATACCCATTCTTGATCAGCTACCTTTCAGCGGTACGGAAAGACATCCCAAACCTGAAGAAATTGCTAAAGCTCTATCCTTACAACGGTCCGACATAGTGACAAATTGGGAAACCAGAGGGAGTGTTCAAGGAATTCCGGTTAAATTTATGTTCGAGAAGGCTTACTATTTTTGGGATACCCTGGATCTACAAGCTTTTGAAGAGGTTTTGGCGCTCCTTGTCTACGGGATGGTACTTTTCCCTAATGTGGATCAACTCGTAGATGTGAGCATAATCCAGGTTTTTCTGTCTTAGAATCCGGTACCTACATTACTCGGGGATATTCTACACTCTTTGCATGCTCGCACTCTAAAAGAAGAGGGACCCTCCAGTGTTGCACTCCTCTATTGGCTAGGTGGTTTATTTCGCACCTAACCCGATCTACTTTTAAGAATGAACAGGGTAAAAGATGGTCTCATCGACTGATGTCCCTTACGCATTCAGACATTCATTGGTGTTCATGGTTCTAGGAAGATGTTACTATCATCGATCGTTGTGGTGAATTCCCTAATGTCCCTCTCTTATGCATTAGGGGAGGAATCACTTATAACCCTTGCTTAGCATTACGACAGTTTGCTTATGCGAGAAGGGATGGTCCTCGTGATACACTTATTCAAGGAATCGCCTTCAACTATGAGAATGATGTTCAGGGTTACCGCAAAAGGTTCATACAAGCTTGGAGTATGGTACATAGGGTTGACAGTAAGACACTTGGACATAATAATTCCATACCTATCGAGCCTTATCTCAGATGGGTACGAGCCCGCACTCAAACTCTTATGATGCCTTATCCCGCTATCCGACCTATGATTATGGAACCATTTGCCGAGGGAGACACTCCTCATCTTATTCTTCATCCAGACATGCCAACTGATCATGAAGAGTTACAAAAGTCATGGGTTCAGCTTAAAGAGGAGTGGGATACATTTGAAGCCCAATTCTACGCTAGCGAGAAGAAGGTCTTGGAACTCACTAGGCTACTTCATGAAGAGAGGAATATCAACGCCTACATCGCGCCAAAGAGGATGCGCTCATGGGAAACCTAGTCTTCTTTTTGTTTTATTTTGCTTAATTGTACTCTCAAAATACATTCTTTGTAACAATTCAAGTTTACTAATGCAATTCGCGTTTGTTCCTTTTTGTTTAAGCAAATTTGAGCCTTTAAGAACCCTTGAAAACATTGCATACATATCATACATATCATTGCATAACAGGATTCATATCAGGTTTCTCATCTCCTCCGCTGTTTATTTCAGCAATGGCTCTTGAACCAACTGTGAAAGATCTTCAGACTCAGAACACGCAGTTCCAGCAAATGATTGTGGCTCTGGCCAAAGGACAGGAAGAACTGAAGGCTCTGATTGTTAAGAAGAACACTAAGAAGACCAAGAGGGCAGCCGGTGTGGCACATATGAGCAGAAGGTTCAGAGGTCCGCCGAGACGGGTTGTTGATTTAGCTTCTTCATCTAAAGAGGGAGAGAATCAAGAGGGCGAAGCCAGAGAAGAGGACCCTAGTCCTATAGAGTCTGAAAATGAAAATAATTATAATGAGGAGCAGTACTCTCCGCCTGATGAAAAGTATAAGCAGTTAGAAGAGCGTCTGAGTGCTATGGAAATCCAGAAGGTTCCTGGGCTGGATTTTGAAAAGTTGGGTATGGTCTCCGGGGTTGTCATCCCCCCAAAATTCAAGGCATTGGTATTTTCTAAGTATGATGGGGTCTCTTATCCTCAAATGCATCTTCGTTCCTATGCGAGGAAGATACAGCCTCACGCTGCTGACTGAAAGTTATGGGTCCATTTCTTCCAAAAAAGTTTAGCTGGCACACAACTGAAGTGGTTCTACCAGTTAGAAAGAACATACATTCATACCTGGGAAGACTTGGCTGCTGCTTTCTACAAGCAGTACCAATACAATGCTGACCTCGCTCCAACTCGTACACAACTTCAAAGCATGTATATGGATTCTAGCGAAGGCTTCAAAGAATATGCCCAAAAATTGAGGGATCTAGCTGGCAGGGTACAACCTTCTCTGAATGATTGGGAAATGGTAGATATATTCATGGGAACTCTAACTGGCCCATTCTTTAATCTGCTGATTGGGAGTTCCTCATCTGGATTCACAGAGATGGTTCTGACCGGAGAAAGGATCGAAAGTGGTATTAAGAGTGGGAAGATCCTGATGGCAACATCTTCTAATGCTGAGAAGAAGCCACTTGCTGGTAAGAGGGAAGCCAATATTATGTATGGCCAGAAGGGTCGTAATAAGGCAGACGACCACAATCAATCTGTAGGGGCAATACTAGTCTTTAATCCTACGCCTATGCAACGACACCAACAGGGGAATCAGCATAAAGAGGTCACGCCAAAGAGATAGTTCACTAGAATTAACATGTCACTAGCTCAAGCGTTACTGTTGTACCCCAAAATTTGCTCTCCCATATTCTTCAAGAAATTGCCAAGTCATGCTTCAAAATTCCCCAAGGGTTGCACAGTGCAAAGATCTCCTATACAGTTAAAACTAGGGTTTGTGTTCTGATCAAGAAAAGAAAGTTTTCAAAGGTCCAATCAAGTCCTATATGCCTACAAACATGGTCAAGCATCCTCATATCAAGTTTCAAGACATTCAGCTCAAAATTGCACAGTCAAAACCCCAGATTGCACTACAGTCAACTGTAGGGGCAAAATGGTCATTTGGCAGTCAAAAGTTCAAATTTTTGGTCAACATATCATTTTGAAGCCACAAACATCATTTGATCAATGCTTGATCATGATTCTCAAAAGCTTGGCTCAGAATTCATCAAGATGCAAAAGTTTCCTTATTTGGACAGCTGAAAAAGTCAACTGAAATTGACCAGGGCATAACTTTCACATGGATTATCATAAAAATTCCATCCAAAGCTCATTTTGAAGATAAAGACATTTCCTACAACTCATCTTCATATTTCAAGTCCAAGAAATGCTCTCACAAAAAGTTATCAATTTCAACATTATAGGTCATTTTCAAAAGTCAACAAAAAGGGACTTTAAGTCAAAGGCCATAACTTGAGATTGGTAAATCAAAATGACATGGGATCAAAGACATTGGTTAGAGGACTCAAAGACCTTTCCAAAATGTCCAAGAACATGAGAAAAGCTTAAAAATTGAGCAAGTTATGCCTTATGGAAGTTGGGAAATTTTTGGATATTTTGAAAAGTCAACATTGATCCAAATGACCTAAAATTGCTAATGGGCCCATTTTTCTTCCACAATTCATCATTCCAAGCATGTGCACGACCACTTGGCCCAAAGGGAAGTATTTTCTCATTTTTTATTTATTTATTTGAATTTTTATTTATATTAATTCATTTAAATCATTTAAATATATGAAAAATATCTAACTTAACCAAACCAATCTTTTTATACATGTTTTATGCTCAATAATTCGTGCCTAGCTAAATAAGGAAAGAATTGGACTGATTGATCATGATTGAGAACAAAGAACACATGGAAAAAGATTTAAAAAGATCCTTAAGAATCAAATTTTCAAAAGCCATGAATGCATTGGATTTGTCCTACTTTTCTTAACCTAATTTGTTCACTACATATGCCTGATCATAACCCTAATGAGAATACACGCTCAGCTGCTCAAGAAGGCCATAACAAAACTTGAATTTTTTCTCTAAAAACTCAAATCTGAAAAACACTTTTTAGGTAGATTCAAAGCATAATTCTTGTTCCATTAGCTTGCCAAGGTTGCCCAGAAGCGATTACAATCACAAACATTCACCAAAGCTCAAGGAATTGGTAACGAGAACCTCCCCTGTACAGAGAAAAAATCATGATCGTATTTTAACTTCTAGGCATTCTCATGGCATTCTAATGATTGATTTACATTCCTTGTGAAGTTCTGAAGCTAACCAATATGATTAATTGCATTTTTATGTTGTGTACGCAAATATGCCATGTTTGATTTTTAGGGTTTGCAGGATGTGAAATTGGGGCTTTCCACCCAAAGAAAAATTAGCATTCAAGACCTGTGCCATTGGATTCAGCAGGCTTGGACGGTCACAAACCACCCATCGCGCCTAATTTATTGACCCTCTAAGACCTATTCGCTATTTTCCCATAAGCCACCTAAAACAACGCATGAAAAACCGTTGCTTTTGTTTTTGTGTTTCAGGCACGCGAAGAAGACGAAGTCGTGGCAAGAAGTGATAGGCTGTTTTGAATTTCGCGCGCTTTAACCCATTAACGCGTTGTTTTCTTTTATTATATTTGTTGTTTATTTATTTAACAAACGCGTGATGATGGCTCAGTGGTAGGTGCACACGTTTGCAATGTCCATGACCTGGGTTCGAGCCCCAGGTCTTACATGTTTCCATATTATTTTGCAATAACAAATCCCATGCGCTTCAAGGCTGCAGACGTACTATATGTCTTCAAATATCTCACATCCATGTGTCCCTGGAGATCAAATCAAGGGCGTAGATTGGATGCGCATCATGAGCCTGGTCAAAGGTGCCACACAGTGCCTGGAAAAGTCAACAAATTTCAAGGTTATTGGGCTCAGAATTCTTGGGCCAGACCTCCACTTTGGGGACTACCACCCCCCTCTGGTTTGCAATTTTCTACATTTTTCTTATATTTTCAATTATTATTTTTATTTTCTTTATTGTTTTGCTTTAATTAATTATTTCTACAAAATATAAAAAATGCATAAAAAATCAGAAAAGATAAAAAATATAATAAATATTTTGTTTTAATTTTTCTTGTAAATAAATACATGTAAATTAATTAGTTTAAATTAGGTTATTAGTTTTAATTCCTTTCATAACAAAAATCTAAAAAATATAGAATTAGGTTTGATAATTGTTTTTATTCCTTTTTAATTTTTCTTTCTTATAATAATGTTTATTTATTTTATTTATTTTTATAATTAAATTTGCATGAAAATAACTTAGGGTTAACTTAGGTTAAAACTTCAATATTTTTCTTAATAACTTAAAAAAATAATTGGAATTAGGTTTAGCATTTTATTTTATTTTTAATTAATTCTCTCTTTTCATTTAAATCATAAACACTAAAAATACCAAAAAAAACATCTTTTTTTAATTAATTAATTCATGTAAATTTAATATTTTGCAAAAGGGTCCAACGCCCTCGTTCGTAATTTCTTATTTCTTCGCATATTTATTTTATTTCGCTTAAATAATTATGTACCTCTCCCAAAGCCTTGTAATTACTTCTCGCACTTTTTAATTCTTTATTCGCTTTTATTTATTTTCTGTCAAATCGGGTCCTGGTTAATTTTGGCGATGTGGACCCGCGCCATTTGTAATAGCTTAGATTTACTTTTCCCGCAAAACTTTTAACTATTAAACAAAGCATGCAAGAATGAATGGACATAAATAAAATCAAGCGTAGAACACCAATAACATGACAAGACAAATACAAATGAAAACGACACACGAATCGCACACACCACCCCTAGGGTACGCCTCACTGTTGCCTTGCCTCGAAAGGTGATCGTCGAGTAGAGGATGTCTTAGTAAGTCCTCATGATCCGGGAACCTGGCATGAGGGTAGCTTCTAAGGTGTCTTCCCATTGCTCTGGTGATCACCATGTCCCGAACCTCGAATTGACCCGAACACCTCCAACGGTGGTGCTACCTACCTCTCAATGGTAGGATGGCACTACCTTAAGGACATTTACATAGACTAATTACTTAGGGTAGGTAGATGACTCGTAGATACTTGCTCTAATCCAAAACAAATCAAAAACTTCTTTTCACACCGACACTTTGCAAAAAGCTTTCAAAAACAATTTTTCAAACACTCTTGAGGACTGATACAAGAGTCGATCTGAAACTTTCAAAGAAACTTTTTTCAAGCCCACTCACCTTGAAAAGCAAACAAACCACTTTTGAAAACACAAATGAGCAAGTATCTAAGAGCCCATGGATAACCATGGATAGAAAGGGTGCTAACACCTTCCCTTTCTATAACCTACCTCCCGAGCCGAGAGCGATCTCTTTAAGGAATTTTTCTGTGCTTTTGTCCTTTCCATTTGGAGAAAATAAAAGACGGTGGCGACTCTTGCTTCCGCGACATTTCGCGAACCAGCGTTAAACAGTCAGTTCCAGATCCACCGATCACAGAACTGGCGACTCTGCTGGGGACTAAACTTAAAGTGGGGTGTACTTTAGGGCTAAGTCATAACTATGTTTTCAATTGTCTTCTTTGCTTGCTTTATTATTGTGGGTTGCTTGGGAGTTCTATAGATCCTAACCCGGATCTGGGGGATACCTTCTTAGAAAGTAGCAACAAGACTGTGAGGGAACTGTGCGGGGTATACCGACATGGTTGAAGCAGTCTGCTACGTTGATGTGGCACTTTGGTGTGTACCGGTAACCCTTGAGTTCAGTCAAGGAGAGTACGGGGCCTCCGCGTGGTGTCGTGAAGCATCAACAGACCTTAGGAACCTTAATTAAACTATCTTGGCCTCTTTAGGGTAGTGAGATAACTGACTTTGGTGCAGTCCGAGGTTGGTTGATACTCGATACTACACTCAATTGAGGGTTGCTTTCCTGGAATATTTCGGTCGCCAGTTCAGTGGCTAAATCGAAACGATGAACAATGAAAGCAATCCCGTGATGTTGGGATCCTTAGAACCCGGTTACTTCTAATAGGACAGGTTGAGCCCACCAACTTCAAGAGGGTAATACCCAGACCCCATGCAGGCCTAAACTCTAAGGTCCCTTGTGTGGCTTGTGTGCCTTCCAACTTGACTACTTGCATGCTTGTTATCTGACACTTGAGTTTCCCTTGCAGGTTCTGTTTATAGTCCTTAATTGGGACTCATGACAGGTTTTACTTAAGTTTCTTGCAGGTTTTGGTTTGCAGTCCTTAACAAGGGCTCATAACAGGGTTCACTCATATTACCCCATGCATCATGACATCATACCATTGCATACATCCTAACCCATTTCAAGGATCTCAAGGGCTTGTGATGCAGGTCATGATGAATCAAACGTCCCAGCAAGGGGCAAAGGGGATTTATTTTCCTCTAGACAAGGTTGTCAGGGGCTATGACCCACTCGATATGGTGAGCCTTGACCCTGGAAGAAGGACTCTCAACAACCCGAAGTTCCTTCAATCAAGCTACCGGACCCAAATTCTAACAAATTTTCTTGTTTATCCCGCGAGGTCCTTGAAATCATTGCATGCATATCATACATATCATTGCATAACAGGTACCCTTTCTCTGCAGGTTACTTACCTTCTTCGCTGTTTATTTCAGCAGATCTCGTCATGAATCCTGAATCCTCAACCGAGCACACTATCAAGGCCCTCCAGGCTCAGAACGCCCAGTTCCAAGAGCTGATCATGAATTTGACCCAGGGGCAACAAGATCTGAAGGCTCTGCTCTTGAAGAAGGACAAGAAGAAGAAGAGGACTGTTTTGTTCAGCCCTAGACGCAGATCTGGGAACACCCTGCAGGATCAAACTGAGAGGACAACTCCATCTGTGGGGAAAAGCAGTCATCAAGAGGAAAGGGTTCCCAGCCCAGTGGTCTTCGACAACGAGACAGATTTCAACGACGAACAATACCCCCTTGCTGACGACAAGTACAAGCAGTTGGAAGACCGTTTGAATGCTATGGAAATACAACAGGTACCTGGGCTGGATTTTGGAGATTTGGGTTTGTCTACTGGTGTGATCATCCCTCGGAAGTTAAAAGCACCATCCTTCACTAAATATGACGGGGCGTCTTGTCCCAAGCTACATCTCAGGTCTTATGTTCGGAAAATCCAACCATACTCAGCGGATAAGAACTTGTGGATCCACTTCTTCCAGGAAAGTCTTTCAGGGACTCACCTCGAATGGTTCTATCAGCTGGATGGGACCAAAGTTCGTAACTGGGAGGAGTTGGCAACTGCTTTCTATAAGCAGTATCAATACAATGCCGACCTTGCTCCTACACGTACCCAACTCCAGGGTATGTCGCTGGGATCAAGTGAAGGTTTCAAGGAGTACGCACAAAGATGGAGAGACCTTGCTGGAAGGGTGCAGCCTCCTTTAACTGACCGGGAACTCGTTGATATGTTCTTGGGGACCCTATCCGGGCCGTTCTTCAATCACCTCATTGGTAATTCATCTGCTGGGTTTACCGACCTCATCCTGACTGGCGAGAGAATTGAAGCTGGTATCAAGAGTGGGAAAATTCAAGAGGCCACACCTTCTGATACTCACAAAAAGCCTTATACGGGAAAGAAGGAATCTAATGCTGCATACAGCCAAAAGAATCGTCGTGACCAACATGCAGGGGCAGTCATGATCTCCGGTTCCGCACCACGTCGCCAACCACAAAGGGGAAATCAGCGAAGGCCGGACGAGCCTAGAAGACAATTCACCAACATTAACATGCCATGGTCACAAGCATTGCAGCACATGTTGAAGATGAACCTGATTGCGGTGATTAATCCTCCTACAAATCCCAAGACCTCCTCTCCAAGATACAACCCAGAAGCGAGGTGTGCTTATCATTCTGATAGCCCGGGGCACGATACTGAGGACTGTTGGGCACTGAAATACAAAATCCAGAACATGATCGATGCCAAAGAGATCGAGTTCGAGCCTGCCGAGACTCCCAACGTGATCACTGCTCCATTACCAAAACATGGCTAGGGTCGAGAGATTTTTGTTCATTTGAATTCAAGTTGTATTTTTCTTTTCTTGTTCAGATAAACAATTATCATGTTAAACTCTTTTATTTCATGAATGCATTACACATGTCTGTCTTGATTTAATTATGTTTACTGTGCTTAAAACTGCTTTCATATTTTGGTGACGATTAACTCTTGACTGAAAATTCTAAACCTCTTGAGGGAGGATGACGAAAACGATACCACGATCATTACAGTATGCTTTTGAACAGACCCCGCTGATGAGGTACAGGCATTGTTTCAATCCCTAAACACTGGAGTTATAAGGAAGATAATCCCTCGTCAACCCCTCTGAGCCAAAGAAGTAGGAGTTTTTCTTTTCGAAATTTAAAACCCTTAATTATAACCTGGGGCAGGGTAGCTCTCTCAGTTGATCCAAGTGCATAACGAATGGCACCAAAAAGATCCTTACAAAACAAAGAAAGACAGTGATGGTTCCGAATAATCAATAAAGAAAGGCAGTCATTATCTCAAAAAATAAAACACCCGATAAGTCAAAACCCATAAAGGGGACTTACGAAACTGGGGCATCCCGCTGACTGTAATTCCAAAAAGAAAACAGCTCAGGCAAAAAATAGGGATAACAAAATCAAAGAAGAAAGAAGTCCTACAAACCCTCAACAAAAACAAAAAAAGAATGACTGTCTATTCAAAATAAGTTATCAACATCCGAATCATCATTGGAATATCAAAGCAAAGACTCAAACAAGGTCTAACGTATGATCAACTGAGTTTAGGTTTGGAGAACATCACGAAGAGCGGGTGGGTACAAATAATTTGAGCCTTTATCCTTTGTTTCTTAAACCGTGAACCAGGCCACTTTATAACCCTTAAAAGTCCTAGCTGAAGCATGGGTTAGTTCGAAAGCATATTGTTATGAAGGTATCCTGACTCCTGAAGGTTCGCTGTAAAATCTTGAGTTGACACCGCACTGTATTACAAAAAATACATTTTCAAAATATCCAAGACAGACATAGGCTTTTGCATTCTTAAAATAACCTTGTTTGCATATGACTATTTGTTTGAACAGCAGGGAAATTCGCACGATGAACACCTTGTGAACAGAAGTACCTCCAATCAAGGGGCACAGTAGGAGCATTGCCCATTATCTGGGGCATGGCAAAATACTTCCAACAGGGGCAACTCCCTATATTCTGAGAGCGTGGACATAGTCGAAAAATACTGCGCATAATCAAAGACCCGCTAGGTTGACACGCCTAGGCAAAAATAAGGGCTTCCCGTCGAACCAAAAGGGTTCGGGCAAAAATAAGGGATGAAAACGGAAAAATATGTACACCCGACAAGTCGAAAACCTGAAAAGGCGGCTTGGGCAAAAATGGGTATCCCGGTGGACTGAAAACCCGAAAGGGCGGTCCAGGCAAAAGTTAGGGATCAAAGCGTACAACTATGTCCCGACATCTCGTCACTTGTCTGCCAGAAGATTTGTCAAATGACCTCCAAGGTATCTACTCCCTTCACCTCAGAAACAGGGGCAATAATGAGTCGTCCAGGCGATCCAGTTGCTCTGTCAACCAAAACACTAAGGTCAATATAAAGATGATTACCATCTACCTCTACAAATCCCAGATCAACATTGATAACAAGCCAGTGAAAATCAGGCAACCTAACCCCGGTTCCTCCAGAAGTCTTACATGGACCTATCTCAAGATGACCTAACCCCGGTTCATCACGAAGTTTTTACACGAACTTATCCAAGTAACCTAACCCCGGTTCCTCCAGAAGTCTTACATGGACCTATCTCAAGATGATCTTACCTCGGTTCATCACGAAGTTTTTACACGAACTTATCCAAGTAACCTAACCTCGGTTCCTCCAGAAGTCTTACATGGACCTATCTCAAGATGATCTTACCTCGGTTCGTCAAGAAGTTTTACACGAACTCATCCTGTGGCAACCTAACCCCGGTTTCCCCCCAGAAGTCTTACATGGATTTAGCTCAAGATAACCTCACCCCAGTTCATCAAGAAGTTTTATATGAACATACCTCACCAGGCAACCCTACACAGGTTCTCCTTCTCCGGACGTAGTTTTACACGAACTCGACATAAAGCACCCCTACACCGGTTCTCTCTCTTCAAGATGCAGTTTTACATGGACTCGTCACCCAGAAACCCTACACAGGTTCTGCCATTCCAAAAACGAAGTTTTACACGAACTCATCAAAGTAATCCTACACAGATTCCTTCTCCATTTCAGATGCGGTTTTACATGAGTTCATCAGCAGGAAACCCTACATAGGTTCCCTCTTTCAACTTACAAAATTACAGTCCGAAACCTCCCCAGGAGAGTCCAATCTAATTCCCCAGGAAAACTGGAGTCCATCTCCCCAAGCAGTAAGCTTATCCCCAGTAGATTCTGGAAGCTTATCCCTCGCAGAGCACGAACGCGTCATCCGGCTTTATTCAAAGAGTTATTTCCTTAACAGGATATAACTGGGTTATCCTCAGCCAAAAGCCACGGAAAGGTCGTCGTCAGTACAGTTCTTTCTTATCCCCAGCAAATTATTCTCAACAATTCAGCAAAGCATCTCTATCCCCACAGAGTATCACTTCCCAGCATGGTCGCTAGAGTATCTTTTCTCCCCGCAGAATCTTCCATTTGCCAAGTTTATTCCGCAACAGAGTCATCTTCTCCTACCGGTATTCTTACAGTTATCATCCCCAGCGGAAGCAAAATCTATTCTTCAACATCAGCCCAGGATATGACTTCCCGGCACTCGTCAAGGGTTTACTTTCCTAGGCGAAAACATGCATTCATAAAACATCACATACATCATTATAGCATGCATAGACGCGTTATACAAGTCTCATTTATGTTGAGAACATCATTGCTTGATCCATATCATGCATTGCATATGACTGACCTTTACCTTTCAGGAAAAATACAATTGAAGTTCTCAATCATATGTCGAGACCTAGACCGGTTCAGTTAATCAATGCCAAAGATTTCTTATCCATTCCCAGGCCTTCTCTAGTCCAGCTAAATCGACTCCCAACAGATTTTTCTGATGAAGACTCAGTAGAAGTTATCCCAGATGGTTCCCTCTCCGACGGCGAGTGAGGCGATCATTCCTTTTCCTACGGTTCCCTCTCCGACGGTGAGTGAGGTGGTAATTCCTTTTCAGATGTTTCCCTCTCCGACGGTGAGTGAGGTGATAGTCTCCTATGGTCCCCTCTCCGACGGTGAGTGAGATGGTAATTCCTTTTCAGATGTTTCCCTCTCCGACGGTGAGTGAGGTGATAGTCTCCTACTGTTCCCTCTCCGACGGTGAGTGAGGTGGTAAGTCCTTTTTAGATGTTTCCCTCTCTGACGGTGAGTGAGGTGATAGTCTCCTATGGTTCCCTCTCCGACGGTGAGTGAGGTGGTAATTCCTTTTCAGATGTTTCCCTCTCCGACGGTGAGTGAGGTGATAGTCTCCTATGGTCCCCTCTCTGACGGTGAGTGAGTGGTAAGTCCTTTTCAGATGTTTCCCTCTCCGACGGTGAGTGAGGTGATAATTCCTTTCCAGATAGTTCCCTCTCCGACGGAGAGTGAGGTGACTCCCTTCCAGATTATAATGACCTATGGTTCTCTTCCCGATACTACGAAGATGGTAATTCTCACCAAGATTTTCTCAACGAGCGTTGTTGAAGTTAAAGTCACCCAAGTTTCTCTTACCATTCATGCTAACCATCCCTGGTTCAGTCATCATCCTTTGAAGCTCCAGACTCAGCTCCTGTAACCAGTCAGGACATATATATACCAAGCATCTGAAATCAGCTCCTGCAACGTGTCAGGTACTCATTGTTTCTTTTGCAGGTATGCAGGTTCTCGCTAAGGAATCTCTTACGCAACCAATATCCAGATGGCATCTATAAGCCCATCATCCTATTCATCAATCTCTAAATGGCATCTATAAGCCCATTCCCATCATCACACTGCTACTATGTGAGTGCAAATTTCTGGGCACTCTAGTGTTCAATCATCTTCCACTTTCGGATTACGAAAGGCACGTCAGCCAATCTGCATCCTCAGGTCTAAAAAGATTGAACAGGGGCAACTGTTGTACCCCAAAATTTTCTCTCCCATATTCTTCAAGAAATTGCCAAGTCATGCTTCAAAATTCCCCAAGGGTTGCACAGTGCAAAGATTTCCTATACAATTAAAACTAGGGTTTGTGTTCTGATCAAGAAAAGAAAGTTTTCAAAGGTCCAATCAAGTCCTATATGCCTACAAACATGGTCAAGCATCCTCATATCAAGTTTCAAGACATTCAGCTCAAAATTGCACAGTCAAAACCCCAGATTGCACTACAGTCAACTATAGGGGCAAAATGGTCATTTGGCAGTCAAAAGTTCAAATTTTTGGTCAACATATCATTTTGAAGCCACAAACATCATTTGATCAATGCTTGATCATGATTCTCAAAATCTTGGCTCAGAATTCATCAAGATGCAAAAGTTTCCTTATTTGGACAGCTGAAAAAGTCAACTGAAATTGACCAGGGCATAACTTTCACATGGATTATCAGAAAAATTCCATCCAAATCTCATTTTGAATATAAAGACATTTCCTACAACTCATCTTCATATTTCAAGTCCAAGAAATGCTCTCACAAAAAGTTATCAATTTCAACATTATAGGTCATTTTCAAAAGTCAACAAAAAGGGACTTTAAGTCAAAGGCCATAACTTGAGATTGGTAAATCAAAATGACATGGGATCAAAGACATTGGTTATAGGACTCAAAGACCTTTCCAAAATGTCCAAGAACATGAGAAAAGCTTAAAAATTGAGCAAGTTATGCCTTGTGGAAGTTGGGAAATTTTTGGATATTTTGAAAAGTCAACATTGATCCAAATGACCTAAAATTGCTAATGGGCCCATTTTTCTTCCACAATTCATCATTCCAAGCATGTGCACGACCACTTGGCCCAAAGGGAAGTATTTTCTCATTTTTTATTTATTTATTTGAATTTTTATTTATATTAATTCATTTAAATCATTTAAATATATGAAAAATATCTAACTTAACCAAACCAATCTTTTTATACATGTTTTATGCTCAATAATTCGTGCCTAGCTAAATAAGGAAAGAATTGGACTGATTGATCATGATTGAGAACAAAGAACACATGGAAAAAGATTTAAAAAGATCCTTAAGAATCAAATTTTCAAAAGCCATGAATGCATTGGATTTGTGCTACTTTTCTTGACCTAATTTGTTCACTACATATGCCTGATCATAACCCTAATGAGAATACACGCTCAGCTGCTCAAGAAGGCCATAACAAAACTTGAATTTTTTCTCTAAAAACTCAAATCTGAAAAACACTTTTTAGGTAGATTCAAAGCATAATTCTTGTTCCATTAGCTTGCCAAGGTTGCCCAGAAGCGATTACAATCACAAACATTCACCAAAGCTCAAGGAATTGGTAACGAGAACCTCCCCTGTACAGAGAAAAAATCATGATCGTATTTTAACTTCTAGGCATTCTCATGGCATTCTAATGATTGATTTACATTCCTTGTGAAGTTATGAAGCTAACCAATATGATTAATTGCATTTTTATGTTGTGTACGCAAATATGCCATGTTTGATTTTTAGGGTTTGCAGGATGTGAAATTGGGGCTTTCCACCCAAAGAAAAATTAGCATTCAAGACCTGTGCCATTGGATTCAGCAGGCTTGGACGGTCACAAACCACCCATCGCGCCTAATTTATTGACCCTCTAAGACCTATTCGCTATTTTCCCATAAGCCACCTAAAACAACGCATGAAAAACCGTTGCTTTTGTTTTTGTGTTTCAGGCACGCGAAGAAGACGAAGTCGTGGCAAGAAGTGATAGGCTGTTTTGAATTTCGCGCGCTTTAACCCATTAACGCGTTGTTTTCTTTTATTATATTTGTTGTTTATTTATTTAACAAACGCGTGATGATGGCTCAGTGGTAGGTGCACACGTTTGCAATGTCCATGACCTGGGTTCGAGCCCCAGGTCTTACATGTTTCCATATTATTTTGCAATAACAAATCCCATGCGCTTCAAGGCTGCAGACGTACCATATGTCTTCAAATATCTCACATCCATGTGTCCCTGGAGATCAAATCAAGGGCGTAGATTGGATGCGCATCATGAGCCTGGTCAAAGGTGCCACACAGTGCCTGGAAAAGTCAACAAATTTCAAGGTTATTGGGCTCAGAATTCTTGGGCCAGACCTCCACTTTGGGGACTACCACCCCCCCTGGTTTGCAATTTTCTACATTTTTCTTATATTTTCAATTATTATTTTTATTTTCTTTATTGTTTTGCTTTAATTAATTATTTCTACAAAATATAAAAAATGCATAAAAAATCAGAAAAGATCAAAAATATAATAAATATTTTGTTTTAATTTTTCTTGTAAATAAATACATGTAAATTAATTAGTTTAAATTAGGTTATTAGTTTTAATTCCTTTCATAACAAAAATCTAAAAAATATAGAATTAGGTTTGATAATTGTTTTTATTCCTTTTTAATTTTTCTTTCTTATAATAATGTTTATTTATTTTATTTATTTTTATAATTAAATTTGCATGAAAATAACTTAGGGTTAACTTAGGTTAAAACTTCAATATTTTTCTTAATAACTTAAAAAAATAATTGGAATTAGGTTTAGCATTTTATTTTATTTTTAATTAATTCTCTCTTTTCATTTAAATCATAAACACTAAAAATACCAAAAAAACATCTTTTTTTAATTAATTAATTCATGTAAATTTAATATTTTGCAAAAGGGTCCAACGCCCTCGTTCGTAATTTCTTATTTCTTCGCATATTTATTTTATTTCGCTTAAATAATTATGTACCTCTCCCAAAGCCTTGTAATTACTTCTCGCACTTTTTAATTCTTTATTCGCTTTTATTTATTTTCTGTCAAATTGGGTCCTGGTTAATTTTGGCGATGTGGACCCGCGCCATTTGTAATAGCTTAGATTTACTTTTCCCGCAAAACTTTTAACTATTAAACAAAGCATGCAAGAATGAATGGACATAAATAAAATCAAGCGTAGAACACCAATAACATGACAAGACAAATACAAATGAAAACGACACACGAATCGCACACACCACCCCTAGGGTACGCCTCACTGTTGCCTTGCCTCGAAAGGTGATCGTCGAGTAGAGGATGTCTTAGTAAGTCCTCATGATCCGGGAACCTGGCATGAGGGTAGCTTCTAAGGTGTCTTCCCATTGCTCTGGTGATCACCATGTCCCGAACCTCGAATTGACCCGAACACCTCCAACGGTGGTGCTACCTACCTCTCAATGGTAGGATGGCACTACCTTAAGGACATTTACACAGACTAATTCCTTAGGGTAGGTAGATGACTCGTAGATACTTGCTCTAATCCAAAACAAATCAAAAACTTCTTTTCACACCGACACTTTGCAAAAAGCTTTCAAAAACAATTTTTCAAACACTCTTGAGGACTGATACAAGAGTCGATCTGAAACTTTCAAAGAAACTTTTTTCAAGCCCACTCACCTTGAAAAGCAAACAAACCACTTTTGAAAACACAAATGAGCAAGTATCTAAGAGCCCATGGATAACCATGGATAGAAAGGGTGCTAACACCTTCCCTTTCTATAACCTACCTCCCGAGCCGAGAGCGATCTCTTTAAGGAATTTTTCTGTGCTTTTGTCCTTTCCATTTGGAGAAAATAAAAGACGGTGGCAACTCTTGCTTCCACGACATTTCGCGAACCAGCGTTAAACAGTCAGTTCCAGATCCACCGATCACAGTTACAATACATGTTGAAGGCAGGGTTGATTACGTTAAAGGCTCCTCTGCAAAATCCCAATACTTCTGCTCCTAGTTACCACCCCGGCGAAAGGTGCGCATACCATTATGATAGTCCCAGACATGATACAAATGGATGCTGGGCTCTGAAGAACAAAATTCAGGATATGATTGACGCCAAAGAGATTGAATTCGACCCTCCAGAGACTCCCAACGTGATCACTACTCCCGTGCAAAAAATGGCTAGGATTGAAAACATTTTTGTTCATTAAATTCTCAATTTGCATTTTCTTTGCTTATTCGAACAATTATTGTCATGTCAAAACTTTGTTATTTCATTAATGCATTATACATGTTTGTCTTGAATTAATCTGTTTTCACTATGCTTAAACTTCTCTATACTTCCTTTTCGTGATATTCAACTCTCGATTAAAAAACTCTAAGCCTTAGAGGGAGGATGATGAAAATGATACCACAATCTCTACAGTATGCTTTTGAACAGACCCCGCTGACGATGTACATGCGTTGTTTCAAATCATAAACAATGGAGTTATAAGGAAGATAATCCCTAGTCAACCCCTTCGAGCCAAAGAAGTATGAGTTTTTCTTTTCACACAAATTAAAACCCTTAATCATAACCTGGGGCAGGGTAGTTTTCTCAGTTAATTCAGAGGCGCATTCAGTCACGATCTGCCGCTTCGTACACAATGAATGACATCGAAGACGTCCTTCCAAAACAAAAGACGGTGATGGTTCTGTATAATCTTCAAGACATGCTGTCATTATCTCTCGAAATAAAAGCCCATTAATTCAAAACCTATGAAGGAGACTTAAGAGAAAAATTGGGGCATCCCGCTGACTGTAATCACAAAAGAAACAGTTCAGGCAAAAAGAAGGGATAACGAAGAAAAAAAGAAAGAGGTTACTACAAATCCCCGACAAAAAGAAGATTACAAAAATGACTGCCTTTTCAAAACAAATGTTCAATTTCTGAATCATCACCAAGTATCAGAGCAAAGATTCCAGACTCGATCGGGATCTAAACGCGCAATTAACTGAGCATAGGATTGAAGAACATCACGAAGAGTGGGTTGGGTACAAATAAAATTTGAGCCTTTATCCTTTGTTTCTTGAACCGTGAACCAGACCATGTTATAACCCTTAAAAGTCCTAGCTGAAGCATGGGTTAGTTTGAGAGCATACTGTTACAAAGGTATCATGACTCCTGTAGGCTTTGTTACGAATCCTGAGTTGATATTACATTCTTGCAAATTTCGTTTTACTACACAAAACACATTTTCAAAAAAATTTCAAGACAAACATGAGTTTTGCATTCTTTAAATGACATTGTTTGCATATGACTAATTGTTTGACAGTAGAGAAATCCACACAATGGATATTCAATGAACAAATATCCTCTCAATGGACAAAATCACCTCAGCGGGAAAGACACTTCCAATAACAGGTCTTCCATAAGAAAGGGGTATGACATGATGTCTAAACATACCTGGGGCAATCTCTCCAAAAGTGACAAATAACCAGGGGCAGATCTCCATCTGAATCGCTTAGGGCATTACGCATGCATTCCAGCAATGAATCATGTGCCATCAAGAAAACATTTTTGACAGTACTGCAACACAACACTATGGATAGTGACAACTCTCTACATCCTGAAAGCATGGACATAGTCGGAAAATACTACGCATGAAAAAAAAAGACCCGCTAGGTTGACACACCTAGGCAAAAATAAGGGAATCCCGGTGAACCAAAAGGATTCCGGCAAAAGTTACGGATATACATAAAAAAAAATTGTACACCCGACAAGTCGAAAACCTGAAAAAGGCGGCTTGGGCAAAAAAGGGTATCCCAGTGGACTGGAAACCCGAAAGGGCGGTCCAGGAAAAAGTTAGGGATTTAAAACGTACGACTATGTCCCGTCACCTGTCTATCAATGGAAGACTTATACCTTGATCAACATTCATCAAGAGCACACGAATCGAGAAACAATTCAGATACGATCCAGATGCGAATGTCATTCTGCTACTTATTCTCAAGATTTTCATACATCGAGAAACGGTTCAGATACGATCCAGATACGGATGTCATTCTGCTACTTATTCAAGATTTTCATACATCGAGAAACGGTTCAGATACGATCCAAATACGGATGTCATTCTGCTCCTTATTCAAGATTTTTATACATTGAGAAACAGTTCAGGTACGATCCAGAGACGAATGTTATCCTGGTACTTATTCCAGATTTATCTTCTAGAAATAGTTCAGGTATGATCCAGAGATGGATGTTATCCTGGTACTTATTCCAGATTTCTCTTCTAGAAACAGTTCAGGTACGATCCAGAGACGGATGTCATCCTGATACTTACTCCAGATTCTCCTCTAAATACAGTTCAGATACGATCCAGAGACGGATGTAATTCTGACACTCATTCGACACATGTTTCAAGTACAATTCAGATATGATCCAGAGACGGATGTCATTCTGACACTCATTCGACACATGTTTCAAGTACAATTCAGATACTATCCAGAGACGGATGTCATTCTGACACTCATTCAACACATGTTTCAAGTATAATTCAGATACGATCCAGAGACGAATGTCATCCTGACACTCATTAAATACATGTTCAAGTACAATCACGACATAGATCCATCCACAAAATCTCCGCATGTACTTTTTCCATCATGGTACAAGGGGCAGAGACAGTTGGAAGCAAAGTCACTATTACATACAAGCCAATGATGCCTATATTCCCCACAGAGCCGAGATAACCAAGGTCCGACCTTCGTATCCCCAAGCAGGAATTCCTTCCCCAGCAGGTTCCTTTAGAAAGCTGATATCTGCATTCCCCAGCCGAGTTTTATAACCATGAGCAGTTTATAAAGCCATCTCCCGAGCAAATTTTATTTCTCTGATAGCGGGAGCTCAATCTCCAACAAAGCTCTTCTCTCTCGCAATTGAAGTTCATCCTCAGCTGAGTTTATTTCTCCAAATCAGCAGATCTTCCAACAGAGTATCTCTCTTTTCCGTAGAGTCATTCCCCTGCAGGATTATTCTCAGACAGAGTCTCCTCCGGCAGAATGTTCTCAAGCAGAATGGATGTAAATCCCCAACTAATCATCTTCAGTCACTATCCCCAGCGGAAACGAAGAACTCAACTCCTTATACTCTCTAGCAGCAGTCCAAGATTTATTTTCCCCAGCTAGAGAATATCACAATAGAATTGCATATCCATACATCATGGCATGTGCATACATATTATACAGCACAATCTCATTTATTTTAAGAACATCGTTACTCAATATATTTCATACATCATGACATTACATACGACTAACTCTTTACCTTTAAGCGAAAGATGCAATCAAGTTCTCACAAGTTCTCTCTGGTTCAGTCAAACCGACACCAAGGTTTCTATTCCAGTTGAAGATATTCCAACACTTTTCAAGATTTTCTCTGGTTCAGTCAAACCAACACTAAGGTTTCTATTCTAGTTGAAGATGTTCTAAGACTTTTGTCTAGGTCAGCCGAATCGCCGCTAAGATTCCCCCGATTTCTATGCCAGTCAAAGTTAATCCGAAACGTCTCCTGGGTTCAGTCAAATTGATACTAAGATTTCTCTCCCAGTTGAAGAAAACTCGAGACCTTTCCCTGGTTCAGTCAAATTGATACTAAGATTTCTATTCCAGTTAAAAAAGCTATGAAGCCCGGAAACTGACCGGATAACAGCTTAATTTCCCTAAATTACTGAATCTTGGAGCATGACCAGATAATAATATAAGATACTGTGAAGTCTGGAGCACGACCAGATAGCGGCAAGAGACATTGTGAAACCTGGAGCACGACTAGATAACAATATAAGGTATTGCGAAGCTTGGAATCCGACCAGATAGTAGTTTACTCGGTCAATTACTATTGAAGCCTGGAAACAATCGGATGATAGTATGCCTTAAATTCAAGTTGAAACCCGGATGCGACCGGATAACCACTTAATTCCTTCTGAAGCCTGGAGCACGACCATATAACAGTTTTTGAGATTACAAAGCCTGAAGCACGACCAAATATCAAGTTTAATCTCATCTCCTCAGTAAGTCACTGTAAAACCTGGAGCACGACCAGATAGCAGTCAGTCTTATTATCCTCAACAAATCACTGTAAGGCCTGGAGCACGACCAGATAGCAGTTCATTTTCATCTCCTCGACTAAGAGATGATTCCCCAGTAGAGTAACGGACAACTGAAGTTCCTAAAATTCCATTTCTCCCAAGACAGAGACCAACATTCCTCAGTGGAGTCATCCCTAACAACAGGAACAGGAATTCCCACAAAGGAATATCTCACGAAATCATCATTATTCTGGATGGCATCTTTAAGCCCATCTCTGATGATTCCCCATCACATTCTCAAGATGGCGTCTTTAAGCCCATCTCCAACGACTTTCAGTCATCTTCTCCAAATGGCATCTATAAGCCCATTCCCGAAATTATCTATACAATCAAGTATCATTTCAAATGATTGCAAATTTTTAGGCACTCTAATGTTCAATCATCTTCCACGTTCAGATCATGAAAGGCAAACTAGCCAATCTACATCTTCAGGTTTAAGAAGATTGAACAGGCGCAACTGTTGTACCCCAAAATTTACCCTCTTTATTTTCATACACGTATATCATTGATTTTATGGTTATGGAATAAAGGTATATTTAGAAAGCTTCGTCAGGTTACAAGTGACGTTTATTTTTCCAATGGATGTTCTTAGAGTATTTTCCGTGCTGAAGATTGATTCGCCGTTTTGCACTGATTCGAGGTTCAAAGATTCACAAGTCCAACCCAGCGCGTCATATTTAGGTGTTCTTTCGCCAAGATATCTATGATAATGTATTCTCAAATTCAGGTTCGTATCGAGATCCAATTCATTAAAGAAGATCTCCAAATGTGTGAGTTTTCTCGAAGAAATGTGGTGAAAAAGTATCCTGAAAGTGCAGTTTTTACGTACTAAAAAATTCATAACTTGAAGATCGTGGCTCTTTTTGAACCCCTTTTGGTGGAAAAAATTCCATCTTGACGTCATCTACGTTTTCATATTTCACGGATGGAAGCCAATTTCGATCAGAAGGTCTTCAAAAATGCGGATTTATCAAGTATTTTTATACAGAAAATTTGTCATAGAAGTTTATTTGCGTCATGTTCAGAAAATCATAACTTGGTCGATTTTTATCGTATCGAGCTGGTTCCGGTGCCAAAATTTCAAAAATTAAGTTGGATAAGTTTTCTCAAGAGGTATCGAGTTTGAACATGTTGTAACCCAAAATTTTCCCTCCCATATTTCTCAACACATGGCAAGGGAGGTCCTCAAATTGCTCAAGAAAGGTCAAGAGTTGACCAGACAAACTCTCTCCTAAGGCAATCTACCTCAAATTAGGGCTTCCATCTTCATTAAGATGTGTGAACCACAAATGACTCAAATTCTCACCATTGTCCTAATATGTCCTCAAGATCATCCATGTCAAGTTTCAAGCCTTGCAAAAGAAGTTTGCTCAGCCAATTGCTCAACTGCCTGAAAATCAACTATGCTAGGTCAAAAGTCAACTGTGGCCCACATACAGTCAAACTTTAAGATTTTTGGTCAACATACTCATTTTGAAGTATTATCCATCATTTTATCAAGGTTTGATCATGATTCCTCAAGGATTGCTCAAAATTCATCAAACCCCAAAAGTTGCTAAATTAGGGTTTTGTAGGAAAACTCAACTCAACTTTCACCAAGCATAACTTTCTCATACTTTATCATAAATGACCCATCCAAAGCTCATTTTAAATATCATTCAATTTCCTAGAAATCATCTTCAGCTCCCAAGTTCAGAATATGAACTCATAAAAAGATATGAATTTTGACATTATAGGTCATTTTGGAAAGTCAACAAAAACACCTTTTGGATCAAAGCTTCATACATGAACATGGAAGACTAAATTGATACTATACCAAAAGGGTTGCTTAGAGGACATCCTAATATTTATAAAAAGTCCAAGAACACCTCTCTAGGGTAAAAATTGAGAGAGTTATGCATTGGCCAAGTTGACCATTTTTGCATAATTGCCAAAAGTCAAATGTGCTCAAATTTGCATTTTTTGCTAAATGGACCCAACTTTTTATGCTTGCACCTCAATTATAATGTGGTCCACGACTCAAATACTTATCCACCAATTTTTTCCTTCATTTTCTAATTTATTTTGATTTTTCATTAATTAAAAAGTGAATTAAATCAAATAAATGATGAAAATTATCAAAGATTTGATTTGATTGGTTTTTTTAACAGGTTAGAAACCAAGATATGCTGAGCTTGCAAGATCAATTCAAATCAATGGCAATTGGTACAAAAAGAGCATGATTAGGCCAAATTTAGAAAGATATCATATGGCTAAAGAATCAAATCAAATATCATCAAAGCTTGAAGATTGGATCTGTTTTGCAACCCTAATTCATTGAGGGATATATAATGAACAAAAACAAGGCAAGAAAAGGGGGTTACACTCGTGGAAAAGCTAGAACCAAACTTCAAAATTTCAAAGAAAAGTGGTGATTCAATTTCCATCCTAGAGGCCAATCCAAGCCATTCTAACATTGCCAACAGGTTCCTGGACATCCCAGGAACATAACCCAATCAATTGTAAGCCGCCTCAGGTCTAGAATCAGCACGTAGTAGTCACACGGTTTGCCTAAAAACTTGATTTTGATTTCATTGATTTACTCATCATATGCACGTTTTGATTATATATTCTTGTTGATCATTGATTTTGCAAGCTATTGGTACCACTTAATTGCATTTATATTACAGGAATCAAGATATGCCATTGTTAGGGTTCCTTGGTTCATTTTAGGGGTTTGCAGTATAGGCAAAATTAGGCTCGGATTCTGGTACCATGATGCTCGTGGGGATGAGACGAGTTGATTGGTATCAGCTTTTGTCATTTATATTGCTTGTATGCAATTTTTGAGATGAACAGGTCTGTAGCTAAAGCGAAGCGTCCGTAGGTATAAGTTATGTTGCCTAAAACGACGGTTTGGGGAAGAAGATGAGGCGTGGCAATCTCTGGTTGGGTGGTTTGAATTTTCGCGCATTTTCGGAATACGTTATTTATTTTTGATTATATTATTTTACTTCCATTATGTGAATAACAAAAGCGCGTTGCTCAGTTGGCAAGCGAGCATTGGAATTGGATATAAGGGCCTGGGTTTGATCCCCAGGTCCCAACCTTTGTTTCATATTATTTTTCATCATGTGATCAGGTGCAAAGCTGTCCAATACATCCACCATATGCCATCAAGATCCAACCATCAAACGCATCTGCAGCCAAGATCCAATGCCTTTCCATTGAAGGTTCACCATACACCTCAAGTCAGCATATGCATCAGACTTGGCAAAGTCAAACGGGCTTGGATTGTTTGGGCCCAAAAGTCAGATCTACACCCCCCATAATTGCTAGCAATCAGGCCCACTTCTAATTTTTCTTTCTTATTTTAATCTTTTTAATATTTCTTTTATTTATTTTAATTGACAATTAATTACTATTTTTCATAAAATCATAAAATCAAGAAATCAAAAAAATTAGAATTAGATTTTTTTATCAAAATTAATTTTGTTAATTTAATTTAATGTAATTTAACTTAGGGCAATTTTAACTTGTTTTTTTATAAATAAAATCAAATAGAAATTAGATTAAATTCTAGATTTGATTCTTTTATTTTTCTCAAATAAATAAAAATAAAAAAATAGGTTTTTAGATTGAATCAATTTATTTTTTCTTAACTTAAAATTAATTAGAACTTAAGATTTTCTTTTTTTATTTAACTATTTCATTATTTTCTTAAATAACAAAACATGACAAAAAATATCTTTTTTTAATCAATCGCAAATAGGTTTAGTCAGGGGTCAAAACCCTAATCGTCTCGCATTTAATTCGCCGCGCGCTTATTATGTATTTTGGCAATATTTTTGTAACTGTTCACTGGTTTGTAATAGTTCAATTTAGGGTTTTATTTACTGTGTAAATTTCCGGGTTTTTGGCTATGTAATCAATCGCCCAGCCCGAAGCCTTGTAATAGCGTAGATTTATTTTCTCGCATTTTTAATTCCTGCAAATACTTAACTGTTTAGATGTATGCTAATAGGATTGTATGACAAAAATGCATGACAAATTAATACGGTTAGAAAACCCTAATGTGCAAAGATAAATAACTAAAAACAAATCACTCGCACATATCACTCCTAGGGTATACTCTCACTTTGGTTGCCTTCGGTAAATGATCATTAAGCATAGGGTGTCTTAGTGGTTGCCCTCATGTCTAAAAAGATCAAATGTCCTATTCGAATGTTGCCTCGGAAATGTTGCCTCGAAAATGTCGCCTCAAATATGATCTTAAGACTCTAGGGTTATTACTAAGATGTCCTAATATTTCTTTAGTGATCGTACGTCCCTTTCGAATTGACCCTTACAATTCCAACGACGGTGCTACCTATTTCTCAATAGTAGGATAATGCTGTCTAAAGGAAACAAGAATAGAAACAATCTTTTTTCGAGTAGGTAGATGCTAGTAAGTACTTGCTCAAATCAAAGCTTTTCACGCTTACACTTTTCAAACAAATTTTCAAAACAACTTCGTCACACCCTTGAGGACTGATACAAGGGTTATCACGAAGTCAAACTTTTCAAAAACAAAGTACATACACAAGCAATTTTAAAAAGATGAGCAAGTACCTAAGAGCCCATGGAAAACCATGGATAGAAAGGGTGCTAATACCTTCCCTTTCTATAATCTACCCCCCGTACTCAGAATATCTTGAAAAAGGATTTTTTCTGTACTTTTTTCCTTTCCGATTGGATAAAATAAAATTCGGTGGCGACTCTTTCTTACCGCGACATTTTGCAAACACAAAATGCAAAACACAAACCAGTATTAAACAATCGGTTCTGCCACCGTATCACAGAACTGGCGACTCTGCTGAGGATTTTAATAAGTGGGGTATACCTTAGGATCTAGGTCATTTAAAATTGCTTCTCTTGATTGTTTTGTTTGCTTTATTTTTGAGGGTTTTGTTTGGGGTTACTATAGATCCTACACCTGGATCTAGGCAATACCTTTTAGGTAAATAGCAATAGACTGTGAGGGAACTGTACGTCGTAGACCGATACGGTTGAAGCAATAGATATGTTGGTGTGGCACTTTGGTTGGTATCAGTATCCCTTATAGAGAAACGAGGAGAATACGGGGCCGCTGCATGGTGTCATTAAGCATCAACTGACCTTAGAACCTTTAATCGCCCAAGTTTTCCATTAGAAAGTAGCGAGATAGCCGGCCTCGGTGTAGAGCTCAGAACTAGTTGATACTCGATGCTATACTCATTGAGACCATACTCTCGGAATAATTTCGGCCGCAAGAAAAGATTGCGTGAGCTGAAACCATGACCGATGGAGGATGGTCAGTGATATTGAGATCCTCTAGAACCCGATTACTTTTCTAGGACATGTTGAACCAACTTAACTTCACGAGGGTATTACCATTGACCTCATGCAAGCCTTAAACCTAAGGGCTTTGTGTGATTTGACTGTGTTTGCAATATTTGTGCTTGCTATACATGTGGTTTATCATGACATCATGCATCATAACATGTCATTCATGCTTCATTACACTAACCATTTCAAAGACCAAGGGAATTTATCTTTGTTCTGTTTTGCAGATCATGGCTTCCGTGCGTAGAAATACCATCCGAATCAACTTTGTGCAGATACCTGCCCAACTTAAAGAGCTAGCATCAAGAGTTTCTGAAACTTCGACTTTCATTAAGAGACACAGTCAACTTCTCAGCCTGGTTACTTCAAACCTTGATGAACAAATGATGAGCGTACTATTTCAGTTCTTCGATCCCAAGAATCACTACTTCACCTTTCCAGATTACCAGTTGGTACCCACCTTGGAAGAATTCTCTCATTTATTGGGTGTATCCATTCTTGAACAGGTACCCTCCACAGGTATGGAAGAAGTTCCTAGGCCAGAAGACATTGCCTCAGCTTTGCATTTAAAATGGGCCGATATGGTATACAATTGGGAAACTCGAAGTGGAGTCGAGGGTTTTTTAGCCAAATTTCTGATAGACCAGGCTCAACTATTTTGGGATGATTTGGATTTTCAGGCTTTTGAGGATGTCTTGGCTCTTCTTATCTATGGTTTATTTCTCTTCCCTAATCTGGACTCCTTCGTAGATGTGAATGCTGTCAAGATTTTCCTTTCTCGCAACCCCGTGTCTACCTTGCTTGGAGATATCTTGCATGCTCTCCATACTCGTACTATGAAGAGAAGAGGGACTCTTATGTGCTGCATGTCGTTGTTGTCAAGGTAGTTTATTTCTCACCTCCCTAAGTCTGTGCTGAAGAACAAAGAAGGTTTGGGTTGGTCACACAGAATAATGTCACTCGCTCATACGGATATTCTTTGGTGTTCCCGGGCTATAGAAGACACTGATGTTATTGACCGATGTGGGGGCTACCCTAATGTCCCATTACTTGGTATCAGAGGGGGTATAACTTACAATCCTTGTCTAGCTTTGTGACAATTTGGTCGTGCTCGAAGGGATGGTCCCCATGAGTTACTTCTCGAGGACATTGTATTCGACTATAAGGATGATGTTAAGGAGCATCGCCGGAGGTTCATACGGGCTTGGGGCATGGTAAACAGATCTGACCCCAAAGAGTTGGGACCAGAGACTTCCCTTCCTATGCAGCCTTACCTCCAACGGGTCCGAGCTCGTGCCCAGAAGCTTATGATGCCTTATGAGGCTGTATTACCAGTGATTATGGAGCCCACTAATGAAGAAGGCATTCCTTACACGATTCTCTATCCTTACATGCCCACTGATCCTGGGGAGTTACAGAGGTCTTGGATTCAGCTGAGGAATGAGCGGGATACTTACCAGGAGCAGTTCCATGAGCAAGAAAGGAAGGTTTTGAAGCTCACCAGGCAGCTTGAGGAAGAAAGAGTGATCAATGACTATATCAGTACAAAAAGGAAGCGTCCATGGAACTTTTGATGTTCTATTTCTAGTTTTAGATTTTGTTTTATTTACTTATTTTGTAAATCCTTAAAGGCATGTTGAACCTTTCAAGTTTAAGCTAATAAAGTTTCGTTTATTTTGGTTTGCAAATTTAAATTTCCTAAAGTCTTTGAAATCATTGCATGCACATCCCATTATCATGCACATCATTACAGGTGCCACTACAAGTTTCTCATCTTCTTCGCTGTTTATTTCAGCAGAAATGTCTTCCGATCAAACCATCAAAGATCTTCAGGCGCAGAACGCCCAGTTCCAATAGATGTTCATAAGTCTGGCTAAAGGGAAAGAGGATCTGAAGACCCTTATTCTGAAAGAAAAGAAGAAGAAGAAGACTGGAATTCTGAATATGGGTAGAAGGTTCGGAGAAAGGTTGAAGCATCAAACTGATCTGACCTCTTCATCCAAGGACGAGGAGAACCAAGAAATGGAAAAGGACCCTAGTCCTGCAGTTTCTAACAATGATACTGATTACGATGATGAGCAATATCCTCCTGCTGAGGATATGTACAAGCAGTTAGAAGACCTTCTGAGTGCTATGGAAGTTCAGAAGATCCCTGGTTTGGATTTCAGGGAATTGGGACTGGTATCGGGAGTGGTCATCCCTCGTAAGTTCAAAGCTCCGATTTTTGCCAAGTATGATGGAGTGTCCTGCCCAAAACTCCATCTCCGCTCGTATGTCAGGAAGATTCAACCCCACACAGCTGATAGAAATTTATGGGTGCATTTCTTTCAAGATAGTCTATCAGGGACTCAGCTTGAATGGTTTTACCAGTTGGAGGGAGCCAGTGTCCGAAACTGGGAAGATCTTGCTCCTGCTTTCTACAAGCAGTACCAGTATAATGCCGACCTTGCTTCCACTCGTACTCAACTCCAGAGTATGTCCATGGGTGCAGGTGAAGGTTTTAAGGATTATGCTCAGAAATGGAGAGACTTGGCTGGGAGAGTTCAACCCCCTTTGTCTGACAGGGAGTTGGTTGACATGTTTCCGGGGACGTTATCTGGTCCATTTTTCAATCACTTGATCGGCAGCTCGTCATCTGGTTTCACCAAGCTGATTTTAACTGGAGAAAGAGTAGAAGCTGGAATTCGAAGTGGTAAAATACAGAAGGATGCCTCCTCGAGTTCAGCAAAGAAGCCTTTCACTGGTAAGAAGGAAGCCAGTGCAGTTTATAGCCCGAGGGGCCAAAGCAGATATGAACACCGTCAAACGGTAAATGCTGTAGTGATACCAAGACCCGCAGTTGCCCCACAATGCAACAACCAACAAAGGGTGGAAAGACCACAACGGCAGTTTACCCGCATCAACATGACTTTGGTTGAAGTTATGCCTCATCTGTTAAAATCCAACTTGGCAACCTTGAGAGAGGCTCCCAAGAATCCAAACACTACTTCTCCCAGATACAATCCCAACGCACGGTGCGCCTACCATTCTGAGAGTCATGTCCATGATACAAATGATTGTTGGGCTCTGAGAAACAAAGTACAAGATTTGCTTGAAGCCAAGGAGATAGAGTTTGATGCTCCAGAAAAGCCGAATGTTATAACTGCTCCCATGCCCAAACATGGTCGTGGAGTTAATGCTGTTGACACTGATTTGTTTGTGACCTCTGTCGAAGAAATTTCTACTCCTCTTATGACTGTTAAGAAGAATTTGTTGTTGGCCGGTTTATTTTTGGGTTGTGGTGAAGGTTGCCACATGTGTTCGATTCTACCTTCTGGTTGTTGTTTGTTGAAGTCAGGTGTTCAGCGCCTGATGGATAATAAAGAAATTTTGTTTGAGAAGACTATGATTCCTGTTGTTCCAAATGAAGATGTTGCCATTATAACCATTTATACCAATCCTTCCAAGGTTTCCTCGAGAAAACATGTTAGGATTACACCTGTTCAAAGAATTACTCCACTAATAATCACTGTTCCTGGTCCTATCCCGTACACCTTAGACAAGGCTGTCCCATGGCATTATGGTACTGATGTGTATTATCATGGTGTTAAGAAAGAGCTGAAGAATGAAGAAGCTGATACTGATGTCAGTAATATTGTCGGGACTAGTAAAGTTACCCGAAGTGGAAGGGTCTTCTCTCCCGAGATTTCCTCGAAGACTATCATCAAGCCTACTGTTATTCCAACAGTTGCTCCAACCAGCACTCCTGACATTTCTCCTGTTCCTACTCCAGTTAGTACACCTGCTACTATTCTTGTTCTTACTCCAGTTATCACCCTTGCTGCTGAGCCATTTGGGACTCGGGGCAAGGAAATTCTAGGTGAACCTGCCCAGACGGAGGCACCTAAGAAAATCGTTATGGAAACCTCTAAACGAGAAATAGAGGAAATACTAAAAATTATCAAGAAGAGCGACTACAATGTGGTCGAGAAGCTGGGGCAGACCCCGTCAAAGATTTCCATGTTGTCTCTGCTGTTGTGTTCTGAAGCCCATGCGAAGGCTTTGATTGCATTTCTCAAGACTACGCACGTGCCGCAGGAAACTTCAGCAGATCAGTTCAAAGATTGTATGGCCAGCCTGACTACTGACAATGGGCTAGGTTTTTCAGATGCAGATCTGACACCGAAAGGAAGGAATCATAATGATGCTCTGCATGTCTCGATTGAGTGCAGGGGACCACTATGGCGCATGTGTTGGTAGATACCGGGTCTTTGCTGAATGTTCTGCCGAAGAAAGCATTAGAACATTTGGATTGTGAGGGTTTGACTTTAAAGCCGAGTAACATTGTGGTAAGGGCTTTTGACGGATCAAAGAGAATGGTGCACGGGGAGGTGGACATCCCTGTCAAAGTGGGTTCTCATACTTTTGGGTCCACCTTCTACGTAATGGATATCAAGCCATTGTATTCTTGCTTGCTGGTCGTCCTTGGATCCATAAGGCTGGGGCAGTTACTTCCACACTCCATTAAATGCTGAAGTATCCGGTAAAGGGAAAGATTGTCACAATGCGAGGTGAAGAAGAATATATGCTAAGTCACCTCGATTCCTTTCGCTACGCAGAGATGGACGGGGAATTCATAGAAACTCCTTGTCAGAACTTCGAAGAGGTCCCTTAGACTTTGGCGTCAACTGAAGTTACTACCAACAAACCTCCGTTGAAGATGGCTTCTCTCAAGGACGCCAGAGCTGTAGTTGAAGAAGGTGGATGTACCAATTGGGGTCAACTCCCTGATTTTACTCACAAAACTGACAAATTTGGTTTGGGCTTTACTATAGGAGCTCAAAGGGCTGTTAGGCACGCACGGATTGGAAGACCTCCTCTACACATCAGCAATCGGGGAGTTAACGCAATTGAGGATAGTGAAGAAGATTCAAACATCGACAAATGGATCTACCCAACAACCAATGATGGACCGAATAACTGGACGGCGAAGGACTTCATACCTGTTTCTTTTATTCCGCAGTAATTGACTTTTGTTTTAAGATTTGTAATAAACAATTTGAAACTTTACGGCTCGGTGCTTTGCCTGAGGCACCTTGGCTTTGTTTGTGAGGGCTCATTATTTATCATTTCATATATCATTAATAAAGCATTGGACGTTTCTTGCATTACAAATTTTGCGCTCCTTGTTTTTCTTTTCTGTTTCTCACTTTATCAAAACAGCTATGCTCTTACACACACTCACGTATCATACTGCAGATCCATATCCACTATGGATCCCATTGATAACAGCTCTGCTACTGCCAGTTATGACTTCAAAAATCCGATCAACCAAGCCGAGGACGAAGGTGAGGATGATTGTGAGGTGCCTGGAGAACTTGCTAGACTGTTACAGCAGGAAGAAAGGGCTATACACCCTCATGAAGAGCTAGTTGAGTCAGTGAATTTGGGTACAGAGGAAGACAGGAAAGAAGTTAAAATAGGTGCGAATTTGGAGCCTAGTGTCAAACAACAGTTAATACAGATGCTACACGACTATGTTGAGATCTTCGCTTGGTCCTATGAAGACATGCCTGGTTTGGACACTAATATTGTGGTACATCGCCTGCCGACTAAAGAAGACTACCCTCTGGTAAAGCAGAAGGTCTGCTGTATGCGCCCTGAAATGTCAGAGAAAATCAAGGCAGAGGTCATGAAGTAGTTCGACGCAGGATTCTTAGCTATCACTTCTTATCCACAGTGGGTTTCCAACGTCATTCTGGTACCTAAGAAGGACGGTAAGGTACGGATGTGTGTGGACTACAGAGATCTGAACAGGGCAAGCCTCAAGGATGACTTCCCACTTCCTCACATTGATGTTCTAGTCGAAAACACTGCACAACACAAGATCTTCTCCTTCATCGATGGTTTTTCTGACTACAACCAGATCAAGATGGCTCCTGAGGACATGGAGAAGACAACCTTTGTTACACAGTGGGGCACCTTCTGTTACAAGGTAATTCCTTTTAGGTTGAAGAATGGTGGGGCAACTTATCAGCACGCCATGGTCGCTTTGTTCCATGATATGATTCACCATGAGATCGAGGTTTATGTTGATGACATGATAGCCAGGTCCCAGACTGAGGAAGAGCACCTTGATCACCTCCAAAAACTGTTTGACAGGTTGAAGACGTACAAGCTAAGGTTGAATCCGAACAAGTGTACCTTCAGTGTAAGATCTGGTAAGCTTCTGGGTTTAGTCGTCAATGACAAAGGTATTCAGGTGGACCCTGCAAAGGTAAAGTCCATACAAGAGATGTCGGCTCCCCGCACAGAGAAGGAAGTTAGAGGTTTCTTGGGATGCCTAAATTACATCGCAAGGTTCATTTCACATCTGACTGCTACTTGTGAGCCAATCTTCAAGCTGCTGAAGAAAGATCAAGTGGTAAAGTGGAATAATGAATGCCAGACCGCTTTCGAAAGAATCAAGGAATACCTTCAAGAACCAACAATGTTGACGCCTCCAGTTGAATGAAGACCTTTGATATTATACTTGACAGTGCTATACAATTCAATGGGGTGTGTGCTGGGGCAGCATGACGAGTCTGGTCGAAAAGAGCACGCTATTTATTACCTTAGCAAAAAGTTTACCGACTGTGAGACTCCGATACTCCGATACTCATTGCTCGAGAAAACTTGCTGCGCTTTGGCATGGGCTGCTCGCCGACTGAGACAGTCTATGGTGACTCACACTACCTTGTTGATATCAAAGATGGATCCGATCAAATATATTTTCGAGAAGCCCGTCTTATCCAGAAGAATAGCAAGATGACAGATGATCTTAATCGAGTACGACATCCAATACACAACCCAAAAAGCAATCAAGGGGAGTGTATTGGCGGATCATTTGGCGCATCAGGCTGTGGATGACTACCAGTCCATGAATTTTGAGTTCTCGGATGAGAATATCATGTTGGTAACCGACTGCGAAGAACCTGGACCGGATGAAGGACCCGAGGAGGGATCCCGATGGTCTATGTATTTTGATGGAGCCTCGAACGCATTGGGCAATGGCATTGGCGCTGTAATTATATCTCCCGAGGGTTTTCATGCTCTGTTCATCGCCCGATTATGTTTTAACTGCACCAACAATATGGCGGAGTATGAAGCATGTATCATGGGTCTTCGAGCTGCTATTGACCTGAGGATTAAGTTCTTGATTGTATTAGGAGATTCTGCTCGGGTAATAAGTCAGATCAAAGGAGAGTGGGATACGAAGCACCCGAATCTTATTTCGTATAAAGAGTACATACTAACATTGCTCCCACACTTTGAAGAGATAACCTTTGAACACTTCCCAAGAGAGGAGAGTCAGTTGGCGGACGCGCTAGCTACCATGTCTTCTATGTTCAAAGTAAGGTGGGACAATGAAGCTCCCCAGATTACCATTGAGAGGTTGGATGAACCCGTACACTGTTGAGACATTGAGACTCAAGAGGTAGCAGATAAACCCTGGTTTCACGAGGTAAAGAGGTATCTTGAGGCTCAAGAATACCCCGAGGGGGCATCTGTTAATGATAAGAAGTTTATGAGAAGGTTCGCTGCGAAGTTCTTCATTAGTAATGGAATTCTCTATAAGCGTAACCATGATTCAACCTTACTGCGGTGTGTAGACAAGAGCGAGGAAGAAAGGATCATGGCAGAGTTACATGAAGGTACCTTCAGAACTCATTCCAATGGACATACCATGGCTAAGAAAATCCTACGGGCAGGATATTACTGGTCCACTATGGAATCCGATTGTTATCAGCATTATCGAACCTGTCATAAGTGCCAAGTCTATGCTGATAAGGTACATGTACCTCTGGTTCCCCTGAATGTTTTAACGGCTCCTTGGCCCTTTGCAATGTGGGGCATTGACATGATCGGCGAGATCAGACTTACTGCGTCTAACGGGAATCGTTTCATTCTGGTGGCTATTGATTACTTTACAAAGTGGGTTGAGGCGACTTCCTTTGCTACAGTAACCAAGAACGTCGTGGTGCGATTCATCCGACACAATCTGATCTGTTGATATGGTGTACCCGAGAGGATTATTACTGACAATGGTACAAATCTCAATAAAACGATGATCACCGAGCTTTGTAAACAGTTCAAGATACATCATCATAACTCTTCTCCCTACCGGCCGAAGATAAATGGGGTTGTTGAAGCAGCTAATAAGAATATCAAGAAGATTGTGCAGAAAATGACGGTGACATACAAAGACTGGCACAAGATATTACCATTCGCTCTTCATGGGTACCGTACCTCAGCACGGACGTCGACAGGGGTAACACCCTACTATTTGGTGTATGGCATGGAGGCGGTCCTACCCATCGAAGTCCAGATACCCTCTCTCGGGATTATGAAGGATGCGGGTTTGAACGAAGACGACTGGAACCAAACTCGACTTGATCAACTGAATCTAATTGATGAAAAGAGACTTACTTCTATCTGTCACGGTCAGACGTATCAAAAGTGAATGATCAAGGCTTTTAACAAGAAAGTAAGACGTCAAGAATATCAAGTCGAGGATCTAGTGATCGAACGCATCATACTACCGCAAGGTGATCCCAGGGGAAAATGGACCCCCACATACGAAGTGCCATTTGTGGTTAAGAACATTTTCTCGGGAGGAGCTATGATTCTAACCACCATGGATGGTGACGACCTTCTTCACCCCGTCAATGTAGACATAGTGAAAAGATACTATGCATAATTAAAGACCCGCTAGGTTGACTGGCCTAGGCAAAAATAAGAGCTTCCTGGTGAACCAAAAGGGTTTGGAAAAAAGTAAGGGATGAAAATGAAAAAAAAACTGTACACCCGGCAAGTCGAAAACCCGAAAGGGAGGCTCGGGCAAAAAAGGGTATCCCGGTGGACTGAAAACCAGAAAGGGCGGTCCAAGCAAAAATTAGGGATCAAAGTGTAACACTATGTCTCATTGGATCATCTTGCAACCAGACTTCGGTATCAACTATCAAGCTTAGACGGCGCCGATCAATCTGATCCACTTTCGGCCAAGTAGCAAAGTGATGAGACGCTTGAAGATATAAAGGAATTAGCAGAGTTGGAACCCAATGGGATTGTTTGACATAGCTGTTTTTCTTTCTTTTACACAAGTTGTATAATTTCTATTTTTTGGCGGCGTTCTCTTACTAGGACGTCAGCCTCCTTGTACAAAAATGCCTATTACGGGCCAACTTCAAAAATCAATACAATTCATTTTCACAAGAAATTTCAAATTGTTTTTCTTTTTCTGTTTTGTTTTGCAAGAACATCCAATGATTCATTTTTGATATATGCATTTGAAAATAATTGCTGCTCATAAATATTTACATGAGAAACAAAAGACCGATTACTCGTAATTCCAGGAACAGGGACAAACAAGAAGTGCCCAAACCCTACAGTTACTCTGCCCATCAGGTACAGGGATAGAGCCAGCTTGAGAGCATGAGTAGTGGTACATACACTCCCCACATAGTAAGAAGTATCCAAAGATAGTGATGTTAGCTTTCCCAAACAGAACATAACTCTCCCCAGCTGAGGTTCACAATCGCGAGCGAGTCAGCAAATTTCTCCCCAAGCAGAGTTTATTTCTCTCACAAGCAGAAATTTAATCTCCAATAGAATTCACTATCACCAGCAACGAAAATTCATCCCCGCTGAGTTTATTTCTCCAAATTAGCAATCTATCAACAGAGTATCTCCTCTCCAACAGAGTTATTCCCCGCAGAGTTATCCTCAGACAGGGTCTCTTCCGGCAGAATATTCGCCAGTCGAGTGGCAAATCCCCAGCACAATCATCTTTGTTCACCATCCCCAACAGAAGTAGAGAAATCATAGTTTTTTTACAGCAGTCAAGAATACTATTTCTTCTACTCTCCAAACAGCAGTCAGGGATTTATTTTCCCGAACTCAAATTATTACGTCAGCATTTCATGTTCATAAATCATGACATGTGCATGCATTACATATAGCATGGTCTCATTTATTTGGAGAACCTCATCACAATGCATCTCATGCATCGCACATAACTAAACCTGTATTCATTTCAGGAAAGACAGTTATTATCAACAATCTCCAGCAGGTCCATGATCAACACTCGAAGCTAAACATAGTAATCATAGGTGCGACAAAAGCAACCTTACCCGAGTTTCCTCTGTAGTTTTACCCAAACTCATTTCGAAGTAACCCTACTATCCGGGTTCCTTCCCACAACCCTACTATCCCGGATTTCATCTCGGAGTAACCCTACTATCAAGGTTCCTTCTCAAGCCCTACTATCCAGGCTTTCATATCGAAGTAACCCTACTACCCAAGTTCCTTCTTACAACCCCACTATCCTGACTTTCATATCGAAGTAACCCTACCATCCAAGTTCCTTCTCACAACCCTACTATCCCGGCTTTCATATCTAAGTAACCCTACCATCCAGGTTCCTTCTCATAACCCTATTATCCAGGCTTTCATGTCGAAGTAACCCTATTACCCAGGTTCCTTCTCACAGCCCTACTATCTCGGATTTCATATCGAAGTAACCCTACCATCCAGGTTCCTTCTCACAGCCCTACTATCCCGACTTTCATATCAAAGTAACCCTACCATTCAGGTTCCTTCTCACAGGTCTACTATCCAGGCTTTCATGTCGAAGTAACCCTACTATCTAGGTTCCTTCTCATAACCCTACTATCCCGGCTTTCATATCGAAGTAGCCCTACTATCCAGTTTCCTTCTCGCAGCCCTACTATCCAGGCTTTCATCTCAAAGTAACCCTACCATCCAGGTTCCTTCTCATAGCCCTACTATCCAGGCTTTCATGTCGAAGTAACCCTACTATCCAGGTTCCTTCTCACAGCCCTACTATCCCGGCTTTCATATCGAAGTAGCCCTACTATCCAGGTTCCTTCTCACATCCCTACTATCCCGACATTCATATCAAAGTAGCCCTACTATCCAGGTTCCTTCTCACAACCCTACTATCCAGGCTTTCATATCGAAGTAACCCTACTATCCAGGTTCCTTCTCACAGCCCTACTATCCAGGCTTTCATATCAAAGTAACCCTACTATCCAGGTTCCTTCCCACAACCATATTATCCAGGCTTTCATCTCGAAGTAACCCTACTATCCAGGTTCCTTCTCACAGCCCTACTGTGATACGGTGGGAGAACTGACTTAGGGTTTTGCGTTTGTGTTCGCAAAATGTTGCGGTTTAGCAAGAGTCGCCACCAACTTTTCTTTTATCCAATAAGGAAAGGTGAAAAAGCACAGGAAAGACCTTTCGAGATGTTTTCTTGAGTTCGGGGGGGTAAGTTATGAAAAGGGAAGGTATTAGCACCCTTTCCATCCATGGTTTTCCATGGGCTCTTAGTTACTTACTAGATCACTTGCTTTTGTTTGAAAATTATGCTTTTGTATGGTTTTGAAAGTATTTTGAAAAGGTGCCATCGTTTAGGCGAACTTTGCAATGATTCCCGTTCATAAGAATCTATGCAAAGTGTGGAGCTTTTGAAAATATTTCAAGTTTTGGAAAGATGTATGTGATTGTTTTGAAAATAGAAAGGATGTTTTCTTTGAAATTGAGCAAGTAACTAAAAGTAATCTACCTACTCAAAAGGTTTTAGATGTGTTTTTCCTCCTCCTTTAGATGTTGTTACCTTACCATTGATTTGATAAGAAGCCTCGTCGTTGGATGTGAAGGGACATATGTGGGTCATCGTATGACCATGATAGCAATGTTGTGAGATGACTTAGCACTTTTCTTTAGGGACTAAGATCATTTTGTAAGGCAACTTTGATAGCGTCATCGAGGTACTATGATCTTGTATTTTTCAATTTGTTCGTGCTAAGACATCCCACATGCATAACATGGTCATTTATAAGGAAACAAGTGGAATTACCCTAAGGGTGCATGTGTGTAAAGTGTGTTTGATTGCATGCATTTAGTCTTGATTAGGGTTGTCTATTTGTTGGTTTTATCTTGCCATACATCCTAGTTACTAACATTTGTATGAAGCAATAAAAATGCAGGAAATAAATATCCTACACTATTACAACCATATTGAAAGGAAAGAAAATGTAAAGGCAAAAACAAAATAAAAGAAAGGAAAATGAGCTCTTCGACCCAGGCAGGAGCACCCTTCGATTTGCATTCTATTGGCCTCCTTCGATTGGAGCTAGCACCAGTGAGGTCATGGCCTTCGATTCGATAATTATGTGTATGGAGAAGCCTTCTGGTTCTGCCTTGTTGCCTTCTTCGACTGGAGGTCGAAAGAAGTGAGGGTATGCCTTTCGACTGAGCCTGGAATCAATGAAGGCATGCTTTTCGTCTGGACCTAGAAGTCACCATGATTTTCCTCCTGGTTGTCTCTTTTGTTTGAGTTGGAATAGCAACATGGCCCAAGGCTATGCCAACATCACCTTAAGGCTAGATTAGTTCTTTAAAGCGTATTTAAATGTACCAAGAGCAAAAGCCAAGAAGATTGTTAACCATGACACATATTAAGAGAGTGAAAACAAAAAGAAGAAAATAGTATGTACATGTCTTAAATGAAAAAGAAAACTTATTTACATGCTATGCTGGAAACGAAGGGCCAAAGGTTAAGAATGACTTACCTTGTTGGAGGTTGGAGTGTGTTCTGGACTTTGAAGTGATTGCTTTGAATGCCTCTGGATTCGAAGGAAAAGACCCAGGGTAGGCCTTCGACACTGGATTCGAAAGAGCAAAACAAGTGAAATATCCTTCTTTGCTAGATTCAAAGGAAGGAACAAGTGGGATGCTCCTTGAGTCGAAGGAAACTGGAATGTGTTGTTCTTCAGAATTGAAGGAGGTAACGATGATTCTGGGTTTTTTTTGATTTCACAAGTGTTGAAGTGTTTGAGAATTTTATGGTGTATGAGAATTTTGAAGATACATTCCCCTCCTCTCCTCCTTTTCTTTGTGCAAATGAACTCTCTATTTATAGAGAAAGGCTTTTGGGAAGCTTGGGGAGCAAAAATAATAAAATAAGGCTCAGTTGGAAAGTAAGTCTCCACTTGTGACATAAAAGCAAGATGAATGGTTCAGATGGGTTGCTTCTTCCTGAAGGAAAACAAGCGCAAGGCTCAAGACAAACTTTTCTAAAAGATAGTGTTATACTATTAAGTGTAAGTGGTCTTGGACAACAAATGGGTAAAGGCCTATTTTAACTTGCATAAACAATTAAGTATAGGGTGAGTCACAGGTTTGAGGCCTGAAAAGGGAAAACACGTAGCCTAGCCTATGGGTCTAAATGTTCAACTTGATATTTTGAGTCGAATCCTCCATCTTTCTACACCTTTCGACCAGACTAGAACAACATAACATTCATTTTCACCAGTTGTGTGTCCTAATGCAGGACTATGGCATATTGAAGGGTTTACAAATGGATTCGAAGGTGATATGAAGGCGTATTCAAATCATACATGAAGATGAATTTTAAAGTCACGGGAAGGTAGCCATTCATCCAATCGAAAACTTATGAATCCAAGGCAAACAGGTGAGGGGCGAATGGTGCAATCGAATGGCACTTTTCAGAAGGTTATTAACTTCTAAATCGAAGGAAGCTTTCAGAAGATTATTGACTTTTGAATTGAAGAAAACCAAAAGGAGGCCTTTACTTCCTGAGTCGAAGGACACAGTTTCAAAGGGAAACAAAAACTCAATTAAAGCTTGTATGAAGATCATTTCCTTCTGAATCGAAGGAAGCTTCAATACCCAAATGAAAGATGTAACCCAAGTGGCATGAAGCCCTTGCTCCACTGAAGCTTGCATGCACGCATGACCAGAGATGAATGCCCAAACGAAGGCTTACACGCAGATATGCAGAAGGTGAATGCCCAAATGAAGGCTTGTATGCAGGAATGAGATCGAAGCGCACTTGTTCGAAGGAAGCCTTTGCCTCAATCGAAACTTGTGGTCGAAACAAGCTTACTCGAATAAAGCTAATGCCCAGTCGAAGCTTGGATTGAAACAAACATAAAGGGAGTCATTTCCTTTTAGCGTGAGGGAAGTTCATGATTTCTGAATCGAAGGGTGTTCTTTCAAAGGAAGCAAGAACTTAGTCAAATCTTGTATGAAGATATCTCTTGGCTCAAACAAAACTTGTGAGAGGAAAAGTCTGCAAGAGGCCCTTGGTGCAAGTGGATTCGAAGGATGCATAAAGATGGTTATTTTATCCCATCGAAGCTTGTCCAAACGAAACAAACATGCAGGCAGCATATGCCCAATCGAAGTAGGCTTGTAGGCATCTATTTTGTCCAATCGAAGAATTTGCCTTGCAGGGGGCACATGTGCATAAAATTTGGTACTCAAAGCAAACATGCAGGCAGTGGAAGACACAAAGGAAGCCTACAACAAGAAGTCACATGCCCAGACGAAAGAGGCACGCTAGCAGCAACTTTTGAGCAATCGAAGGAGGTGCAAAGTCCAATCGAAGGGGGCTGAATCGAAGAAGACCTATTTTCCTCCAAATTTTTCAAAATGTTATTTTTATCTGTTTTCTCCCTTTTTGACAGTTTCCTTTTAATTCAGGTGCTGGAAAATCCCAATGCACTCGTGCAAGCTTGAATTTTGAGAATCATTGTGAGAGATGCCTTGAGAATTGAGAGGGAAAATTTTGGGGTACAACAGTTGCCCCTGTTCAAACTTCTTGAACGTGAAAAGTTAGATTGGCGGATCCGGCATCCGTGACTTGATGGTGAAAGATGTTTGAACACTAGAGTGCCCAGAAATTTGCACTCGAAGATGGATGGTGAATGGGCTTATAGATGCCATTTGGAGGAATGTTGGTAAACTCTGGAAGAAGTATCAGCACAAATCTCCTGTTGATCCATACTAGACTTGCTGTTTTACCAGTGAGAAAGGGGGTTAGAAAAATTCAGATGCTTGCATGATGCTTACCAGATGTGGTATCATGCTAAATGCATTATTATGTACATGCTATGATGTATGAATGTGAAATGTGTGTTTTTGTCCGGGAAAATAAATCCCTGACTACTGCTGAGGAAATCTTCGGAGGTTGAATCCTTGATTGCCTGTTGGAAATGAAGAATATGCATATCTTCAAATTCTTTTGAAGAGATGCTTTTGCTGGGGAACCTCACTCAAAGATCAGTTGTTGTCTGGTCGGATCCAGGCTTCACAGTTGCTGAGGATGAAGTAGTCGGTTGCTATCTGGTCGGGTCCAGGTTTCATGGCAACTTACTAGGGATGTGGAGGTTAACTGTTATCTGGTCAGATCCAGGCTTCACAGTAACTTCTTGGAGGTAAGGATGAATTAACTGTTATCTGGTCGGATCCAGGCTTCACAGTACTTCTTGAAGACTGTTATCTGGTCGGGTCCAGACTTTATGGTCTTTTGGAAAGTTGTACTATTATCTGGTCGAATCCAGGTTTCATAGTGTCTTTCTGGGGATCATGGTTAATTGTTATCTGGTCGGGTCCATACTTCACAATATACCCTTCAAAAACTGTTATCTGGTCGGGTCCAGGCTTCACAATGAACTGGTTGAAAACTGTTATCTGGTCGGGTCCAGGCTTTGCAGATTTCTGATGAAGTTAATTGTTATCTAGTCGGATCCAGGCTTCACAATGAACTGCTTGAAAACTGTTATCTGGTCGGGTCCAGGCTTTGCAGATTTCTGATGAAGTTAATTGTTATCTGGTCGGGTCTAGGCTTCACAATGAACTGCTTGAAAACTGTTATCTGGTCGGGTCCAGGCTTTGCAGATTTTTGATGAAGTTAATTGTTATCTGGTCGGGTCCAAGCTTCACAATGAACTGCTTGGGGATTTAGTTGTTATCTGGTCGGGTCCAGGCTTTACAACGAATCTCTGAGGATGATTGCTATCTGGTCGGATCTAGGCTTCGCAATGACTTTCTTGAAAATATGGAAATGAGGAATGATATCTGGTCGGATCCAGGTTTCTCAGTCCTTTGTCGGGGAATAAAGAGGCAACTCTACTGGGAACAAGTGGTTAAAACCTTGGTTGGATTAAGTTTAGGTTCTTCTATATCTTTGAAGAGTTGGGCTGGTCGTGTCCAGGTTTCATAGCTTTTTGAGAAATGAGATCAACTATTATCTGGTCGGATCCAGGCTTCAGTAACTCAAGAAGTCAAACTGTTATCTGGTCGGGTCCAGGCTTCAGTAATCGAAGAAATCAAATTGTTATCTGATTGGGTCCAGGCTTCAGTATAACTTAAAAATTGTGCTAATATCTGGTCGGATCCAGGCTTCATAGAATTTCTTGGTAATAATAAAGGCTTTGTTGAAGACTTTACTAGGGATTAGGGGTTGTGGCCCTGTGATTTGCAATCATTTGAAGGGGAAATTCTAACTGGAGAGTATAGACTCAGTCAGGCAAGGAAGACTTAGCTTGGGGAGAATATACTCAGCTGGGCGATTTAGACTCAAATGGGGAATTTGGGTTCCGTTGAGGGATTTGTACTCCGTTGGGGAATAGAATCTTGGTTGGAAGATATACTCTGCTGGGGAAGATGGACTCAGTGGGGAGTGTTTATTCAGCTAGGGAGGATGGACTCAGCTTGGAGAATAAAATCTTGGTTGGAAGATATACTCTACTAGGGATAAAAAAACCTCGATTGGAAGATATACTCCGCTGGGAATGATGGGATCATCTGGGGATGATGGGCTCACCGGGGAATTTTGGACTCACCGGGGAGTGCTTACATGACTGGGGAAATTGGGGTGTCTTGTACATTGAGGAATTTGCACTTGGCCCGGGGAAATAACTCTGTTGGGGAAATAAACCCTGCTGAGGAGATGAATTTCCTTTAGACAGAGACCCCTAGGTTTCAACTTTTGTAGAAATTGACTTAGCTAGATAAAGTTGCCAAGAGATTGAGACTATGGTCAGGGGTTTATCCTATGTGAAGAAATTTTTGTAGGAAACTCCGCTGGGGAAAGGTTGCATTGGGGTTGTCCCTATAGGGATAATGATGATGAGATAACTCTGTGGGGAATAAAATCTGCTGAGGAGGTGGATTCCCTTTAGGAAGAGATCTCCTAGGCTTTAGCTGGGAATAAAGCTGTCAAGAGATTGAGACTCTGGCCAAGTATCGTCCCGTGCAAGGATATTTTGTGGGAAACTCCGTTGGGGAGAGGTTTATTGCCAACGCTCTGGTGGGGATAATGATGGTAAGATAACTCTGTGGGGCTATTTCACATTCATTAAAGGGATGCTTACTGCTGTTGTGCACTGATGCCTTGTTGAGGTTGCTGCTTGGCAGGACACATGTGCCAAATAGCTTTAATTATGTTGATATGCATATGTTCATTCAATTTTAGTCATCGGACAAATTTGCATTCAAAACAGAGATATACAATTTTGCACTTCAAAGTGTATTTGTATTGATATTTTGCCCACGAATAGGCATTTTTGTACATAGAGACGGAAATCCTAGTAAGAGGAAATCGCCGAAAAGAAAACAAAATTGAGAATGAAAAACAAATAGCCATGTGAAATGATCTCATTGCCTTTCAACTCTACTATTGCCACAATGTCTTTGAACATCCCTTGCCGTTGATTGAAGTTGATTGGATTGATCCTGGACCATTTGAACTTGGACCTTGGTGATAGTATTGATCGTGTTGATTTCATGGGACATAGTCGTACGCTTTTAATCCTTAATTTTTGCCTAAACCGCCCTTTCGGATTTTTGGTCCACCAGGATACCCTTTTTTGCCCAAGTCGCCCTTTCGGGTTTTCAACTTGTCGGGTGTATAATCTTTTGTATATATCCCTAATTTTTGCCCAAACCTTTTGGTTTGCCAGGATGCCCTTTTCTGCTTAGGTGTGTCAACCTAACGGGTCTCTTATGCGTAGTATTTTTTAACTATGTCCGCGTTTATAGGATGTGGGAAATCTTCACCATCCATGGTGGTCAGTATCATGGCACCGCCAGAGAAAACTCTCTTGACAACAAACGGCTCTTCATAGGTGGGAGTCCATTTTCCTCTGGGGTCACCTTGTGGTAAAATGATGCATTTTATCACTAGGTCACCAACTTGATATACTCGAGGCTTGACCTTTTTGTTGAAAGCTTTGATCATCCGTTTTTGATACGTATGACCATGGCAGATAGCAGCTAATCGTTTTTCATCGATCAAGTTCAGCTGATCCAATCTCGTTTGAATCCATTCGTCTTTACTTAGGCCTGCCTCAATCATAATCCTCAGCGAGGGGATTTGAACTTCCACTGGAAAAACGGCTTCCATGCCATAGACTAGAGGGAAGGGAGTTGCCCCAGTTGATGTTCTAGCTGAAGTACGATAACCATGTAGAGAAAATGGTAGCATCTCATGCCACTCTTTATAAGCCACTACCATTTTATACATAATCTTCTTGATATTTTTGTTGGCTGCTTCGACTGCGCCATTTATTTTCGGTCTATACGGAAGAATTGTGATGCTTGATCTTAAATTGAGTGCACAATTCCCTGATCATGGCATTGTTGAGGTTAGTCCCATTGTCGATGATGATCCTTTCGGGGATACCATAACGACAGATAAGATTGTGTCTGATGAATCTGGCTACTACGTTCTTGGTGACTGAGGCAAATGAGGCGGCTTCGACCCATTTGGTGAAATAGTCGATAGCAATAAAAATGAAGCGGTGTCTGTTGGAAGCTGTGGGCTTGATCTCTCCGATCATGTCAATACCCCACATTGCAAATGGCCACGGAGTGGATATGACATTCAGAGGGATTGGAGGTACATGGACCTTGTCAGTGTAAATTTGGCATTTGTGGCAAGTTCTTGAATGTTGATGGCAATCGGTCTCCATCGTTGACCAATAGTAGCCAGCTCTTAAGATTTTCTTAGCTATTGTATGTCCACTTGAGTGAGTACCAAAAAGGCCATCGTGCATGTCTTCCATGATTTCCTCTGCCTCTCTCTTATCCACACATCGGAGTAGAGTCGAATCATGGTTGTGCTTGTACAATATCCCGTTACTTAGGAAGAATTTGGCTGCAAATCTTCGTAAGAACTTTCTATCATTGATAGATGCTCCCTCTGGATACTCTTGCGCTTCAAGGTATCTCATTACCTCATGGTGCCACGACTTTTCCGCATCGGTGTCAAGCTCATAGCAATGTGCAGGTTCATCAAATCTTTCAATTGTAATCCTAGGGGCTTCGTTGTCCCATCTGACTTTGAACATTGAGGACATGGTTGCCAGAGCGTCAACCAACTGGTTTTCTTCTCTAGGGAAGTGCTCGAACGTGATTTCTTCGAAGTAGGGAATTAGGGATAGCACAAACTCCTTGTAAGGGATAAGATTAGGGTGTTTAGTGTCCCAATCTCCTTTTACTTGGCTGATCACCAAAGCGGAATCTCCAAATACATCCAAATGCTTGATCTTTAAGTCAATAGCAGCCCTTAGACCTAAGATGCATGCTTCATACTCAGCCATATTATTTGTATAATCGAAGCATAGTTTGGCGGTAAAAGGAGTGTGGCAACCTTCAGGAGAGATGATCACATCACCAATTCCGTTACCTAAGGCGTTGGAAGCCCCATCGAATACCATAGTCCATCGGGATCCTTGTTCAGGTCCGTTATACGGTCTAGGTTTTGCACAGTCGGTTACCAGCATAATATTCTCGTCAGGGAAATCGAAGTTCATTGACTGATAATCATCTATAGCTTGATGGGCCAAATGATCTGCTAGTACACTTCCTTTGATGGCTTTTTTATTTGTGTATTGAATGTCGTACTCAGTCAAGATCATTTGCCATCTGGCTATTCGTCCGGAAAGGGCAGGTTTTTCGAAGATGTACTTAATCGGATCCATCTTAGAAATCAACAAAGTGGTATGAGTCAACATGTACTGACTTAGCCGGCGAGCAGCCCACACTAAAGCACAACAAGTTTTCTCGAGCAGTGAATATCTGGTTTCACAGTCGGTAAACTTTTTGTTTAGGTAGTAAATTGCATGCTCTTTTCGGCCAGACTCGTCATGTTGGCCCAAAACAGACCCCATAGAATTCTCTAGTACCGTCAAGTACATGATCAACGGTATTCCTTCAATCGGAGGCATGAGAATAAGAGGTTCTTGTAGGTATTCCTTGATCTTGTCAAAGGCAATTTGGCATTCATCGTTCCATTTGATTACCTGATCTTTCTTCAAGAGTTTGAAGAGTGGCTCACAGGTAGCAGTTAAGTGTGATATGAAACGGGCAATGTAATTGAGATGACCCAAGAATCCTCTGATTTCTTTTTCAGAACGAGGGACTGGCATTTCTTGGATGGCCTTTATCTTGGCGGGATCAACTTCAATGCCTTTATTGCTGACAAAAAATCCTAGAAGCTTTCCAGAGCGTACTCCAAATGTGCACTTGTTAGGGTTTAACCTCAGTTTATATTTCTTCAGTCTCTCAAATAGTTTGTGCAGGTGAACGATATGTTCTTCTTCGGTTTGTGATCTGGCGATCATATCATCCACATATACCTCTATCTCATGATGAATCATGTCATGAAATAAAGCCACCATAGCCCTTTGATATGTTGCCCCTGCATTCTTTAATCCGAACGGCATAACCTTGTAGCAGAAAGTGCCCCATTGTGTAATGAAAGTAGTTTTTCCATATCTTCGGGATCCATCTTTATTTGATTATAGCCCGAGAAGCCGTCCATGAATGAGAAGACTTTATGCTGAGCGGTATTGTCGACTAAGACGTCAATGTGTAGTAGAGGGAAATCATCCTTGGGGCTTGCCCTATTCAGATCCCTATAGTCTACGCACATGCGAACTTTCCCGTCTTTCTTTGGCACTGACACTATATTAGCTACCCATTGAGGATAGGATGTTACAGCTAGGAATCCTGCATCAAACTGTTTCATTACTTCGACTTTGATCTTTTCAGACATGTCAGGTCTTATGCGACGAACTTTTTGTTTAACAGGAGGGCCGTCTTTTTTAGTTTCCAGACGATGAACCATAATGTTGGTATCCAACCCAGGCATATCTTCATACGACCAAGCAAATACTTCCACATAATCGCGCAACATCTGAACCAAACGGCTTTTGACACTGCTTTCCAAATTAGCACCGATCCAGATTTCCTTCTTATTTGACTCAGTACCCAGGTTGATAACTTCAATTGACTCTTCATGTGGTTGAATAGCCTTTTTCACTTGTAACAGAAGTCTGGCTAGTTCTCGTGGTATGTCACAATCTTCCTCGCTTTCGTCTTCGGCTTGGTTGATAGGATATTCAAAGTCATAGTTGGCAATAATAAAGTTGTTGGCAATAGGATCCAGAGTGGATGTAGACCTGCAAGAGTGTGTGTGTGTGCATGTAAGATACATGGCTATCTTTTGGAAATGTATTTAAAAGAAAAGAAAGACAATGAACACAAATATTTGAATGCAAAAGAGTCCAATGTACTGAATGATCATATGATTAGATGAACAAAATATAAAACCCTTGACAAAAGAACCAAAGTGCCCCAGGCTAGGCACATGGCTTAAAAGTCAATATCAAAATAGTACAGACAACGAGTTCTTGAATTGATTAAAAGAAAAAACAAGTAGATTACTCCTCAATGAAGGAGATGGGCACAAAGTCCTTCGCATGCCAATTGTTGGGCTTCCCTTTGGTTGTTGGGTAGATCCAGTCTTCAAAAGCACACTCATCATCGAAATCCTCTATAGAGTTCACTTCATGACTCTTGAGGTGGAGAGACGACTTTACTGTACGAGCACCTCTAATTTCTTTCTGAGCTTTGGAGGTGAAACCTATCCCAAACTTATCTGTCTTGAGTGGGATGTCGAGGAGTTGACCCCATATCTCATTGTTTCCTTTTTCTACCACAGCACGGGAATCCTTAAGATAAACCATCTTGGGAATAACTTTGTCGGCTTTTGGAGTGTCAGAGGAGATTTTGGTGGTGGCCACAACTTCAAATGTCTGGCAAGGAGTCTCTATGAATTCGCCATCCATTTCTACGTACTTGAAAGAAATGAGGTGGCTTACCATAAATTCTTCTTCACTGCAAACAGTGACAACCTTCCCTTGAACTGGGTATTTTAACTTCTGGTGGAGAGTAGAAGTGACCGCACCTGCCCCATGGATCCATGGGCGCCCAAGTAAGCAAGAATACATAGGCCGTATGTCCATTATGTAGAATGTGGAGTTGAAAATCTGCGAACCAACCTTAATCGAGAGATCCACCTCTCTATGGACCATTCTTTTCGACCCATCAAATGCCCTCACAACAATATCACTTGGCTTCAAAACCAAACCTTCACAGTCTAGCCGATCTAAAGCGCCTTTAGGTAACACGTTTAAAGATGAGCCTGTGTCCACCAAAACATGTGCCAGAGTGGTCCCCTTACATTCAACAGAAACATGCAAGGCTTTATTGTGATTCTTTCCCATGGGAGTTAAATCTGCGCCGGAAAACCCCAGACCATTGTCAGCTGTCAGACTTTCTACGCAGTTCTCAAACTGGTCGGCTGTGGTTTCTTGAGGCACGTGAGCCTTTTTCAAGAACTTAATCAAAGCTTGTGCATGGGTGTCAGAACATAGCAATAGGGACAACATTGATATTTTAGAAGGGGTTTGTCCCAACTGCTCTACTATTTTGAAGTCGCTTTTCTTGATGATTTGAAGAATCTCCTCCATCTCTTGAGTGGATGGTTCTTCCATAACAGTCTTTTTAGCAAGTGCCTCTTCCCTGGAAGGCTCACTTTCTTTCTCTTTCCCTCCAGTACTGGCACCAGCATTGCCGTTGGTTATGCAGATTGGAACTGCGGTAGTGGTTGGTGGTGAGATATCAGGGGAAAAGACTCTTCCTGTTCTTGTGACTTTACTAGAACCAGTAATATTAGTAACACCCGCTTCATTATCATCAGTCTAAGAATCTTGTTTTACCCCATGGTAATAAACCTCGGCACCATAATTCCATGGTACCGCTTTATCAGAGGTGTATGGAATGGGTCCGACAACACTGATTATGAGAGGAGCAATGATTGGTTTGTTTAAAATCCTGATAGGACCTTTGGATGAGATCCTAAGAGGTTTGTTTGAAATTGTTATGATGGCTAAGTCTTCAGCTTTGTCGACTGAATTTTTGATGGCAGGATTCTTTTCGAACAGAATTTCACGGCTATCCATTAGGCGTTGTATACCTTTCCTCAGTTTTCACACCCATCAGATTGTCTCATACAGTCCACACAGTCTTTTTCACAGCCGAGGAAAGTCCCAGCTTTCAACAGATTGCTCTTGATTACATTCAATGGAGTAGTTAACCCTTTGATAGAGGTAATGGAAGTTGTATCTTTGACGACATTAACACCTTTGTCGTGCTTTGGCATTGGAGCGATAATTACATTTGGCGTTGGAGAAGGATCAAATTCAATAGTCTTGTTGTCAATTAAATCCTGGATTTTTCTCTTCAGAGCCCAACACTGATCAGTCTCATGCCATGGGCTGTTTGAATGATAAGCACACTTTGCATTTGGATTATATCTCAGTGACGAGGTGTCAGGGTTGGCAGGAGGATCCCGCAATGTCACTAAATTGGTCCTGAGCAGATGTTGAAGGGCTTGAGATAATGACATGCCTAACTTTGTGAGCTGTCTTCATGGAGATTCAACCCATTGATGATTGGTAGATGGTCTTTGAGTAGCCGTCAGATTGGAGATTCGGACAACATTGACAGACGGATGATTATTCATTTTGGTATGGGCCTTTTCTCTATACACATCACTAACTTCTTTCTTCGCTCAAAAGGTTTCTTGACAGGATTCGGAGTAGAAGTAGATGCCACAAAGATCTTTCCACTTTTAATGCCACTTTATACTCTCTCACTGGTTAGGATTAATTCGGTGAAACCAGAAGAAGAGCAGCCAACCAACAAATTAAAGAAAGGACCAAATAATGTGCTCATGAACATGTCAATGTGTTCCCTATCAGTCAAGGGAGGTTGGACCCTACTTGCGAGGTCTCTCCACTTCTGCGCATACTCCTTAAATCCTTCATCCTTCCCCATAGTCATACCTTGCAATTGAACCCTCGTTTGCGCCAAGTCGGCGTTGTACTGATATTGATGGTAGAAGGCAGTAGCTAGACCCTCCCAAGTGTTGATGCGAGGGCCATCCAACTGATAAAACCATTCAAGTTGTGTTCCAGCCAGACTCTCTTTGAAAAAGTGAATCCAGAGTTTTTTATCAGCAGTGTGCGGTTGTATCTTGCGCACATAGGACTTCAAATGGAGATTTGGGCAAGAAACCCCATCGTATTTTGAAAAGGTTGGTATTTTGAACTTGTGGGGAATGACTACCCTAGAGATTAAGCCCAAATTGTCAAAATTCAAACCGGGAATAACTTGGATTTCAACTGCTTTTAATCTGTCTACTAGCTGCTTGTATTTGATGTCTGCGGGTGGATATTGTTCATTGGAATAATCATCATCAGATTCTTGGTCATTGATACAGTCGGCCTGAGTACTCTTGACCTCACCAATTTGGTTCTCGTCCTCTTCGGATGAATCTTCCTCTATTGGAATTTGACGGATTGTCTCGTTGAACCTTTTACCCATGTTGAGTAGAGCTTTCTTCTTTGGATTTTTCTTAGTGGCCAACAAGGCCATCATATCCTGCTGCCCCTTGGCCAGTTCGAGTAAAGCTTCCTGAAATTGAGAATTCTGAGCCTGGAGTTCCGTCACAGTTTTCTCTAGATCCATCTTGCTGAAATAAACAACGGAGAGATAAGGAAACCTGTTATGCGGACGCCTGTCATGTCATGATGCATGAATATGCAGTATGCAAATGATTTCAAGGATTTAAAGAATTTAAATTTGTATAGACAAGGAGTGAACAAAAGTTAACTTGCATTAAATAAATCTTGATTTGAATACAAACATGCCTCTTGGGCTTACAACAACAGAAATAAGCATAAAGTAAACTCCTAAGATAGAAAAGTTGTGCGCATCTTCTTTGGCGCAATGTAGGTGTTTAAGCTCCTTTCTTAATGAAGTTCCCTTGTAAGCTCCAATATCTTCTTCTCACTTTCATAGAACTTAGCTTTGAAGGTGTCTCGCTCTCCTTTTAACTGAATCCAAGCGTTTTGCAAATCTTCAAGAGAAGTAAGCATATCAGGATAGAGGATCGTATGTGGAATGTCTCCCTCGACTACTGGCTCCATGATAACAGGTAAGACGGCTTCATAAGGCATCTTGAGACTTTGAGCGCGAGCCCTTACCCGTTTAAGATAAGGTTCCAAAGGAATGGAATTCTTACGCCCCAATGTCTTGCTATCAACTTTATTAACCATACCCCAAGCTCGTATAAATATTTGACGGTAACCTTGGGTATCGCTTTCGTAGTCAAATGCAATTCCTTGGATGAGTACCTCATGAGGGCCATCTCTTCTAGCGTGTCCAAATTGTCGCAAAGCTAAACAAGGGTTGTAAGTAATGCCTCCCATAATGCCAAGTAGAGGGACATTAGGGAATTCCCCACAGTGGTCAATGATGGTAATGTCTTCTAAGGAGTGATAATACCAATGGATATCAGCATGCGAAAGTGACATCAATCTTTTAGACCATCTCATACCTTGTTCATTCTTCACCATGGATCGAGGTAGGTACGAAATAAACCACCTAGCCAACAAAGGAGTGCAACACATCAAAGTCCCCCTTTTCTTCAAAGTGCGAGAGTGAAGAGAATGCAATATGTCTCCAAGCAATGTAGGCACTGGATTACGAGATATGAAAACCTTAATTGCATTCACATCTATAAATTGGTCAGGATTTGGAAGTAGTACCAATCCATAGATGAGAAGAGCCATAATTTCCTCGAAGGCTTGTATATCCAAAGTATTCCAACACTCTTGAGCCTTCTCTAACAAAAACTTTTCTAGTAACCCTTTAACACCACTACTTGTTACCCAATTTGCTACTATGTCAGATGGTTGCAAATGTAGAGCTCGAGCAATTTCCTCAGGTTTAGGGTATCTTTCAATACCGTTGAAAGGTAAATGATTAAGAATAGGGATCCCCATGAGTTGAGAAAATTCTTCCAAAGTGGGCACACGTTGGTAATCAGGAAAAGTGAAGCAATGATGCAAAGGGTCGAAGAATTGGACAAGCACCTTTACCATATCTTCTTCAATACTTGAGATAACCAAACCAAGGAGTCGTCTATGTCTTTTGGTGAACGGGGAATCTTCAGGGACCCTTGATACTAAATCCTTGAGTTGTGGAGGTATCCTCACAAGACTGACTTGGATAGTGCTCCTACGAGCGGAGGCCATGTCCTACAAAACAGAACAAAGATAAATCCAAAATTCCTTGAAATGGTTAGTGATGTTTATGATGTTTATGATGTCATGTACAAGTGCATATATAAAGCAAGCAAATCCTCGGTTTAGGCTTGCATGGGGTTTCAGGTAAGTACCCTCTTAAAGTTTTAGTTGGCTCAACCTGTCCTAGTTAAAATTAACCGGGTTCTAAGGGATCTCAATATCACTGATCTTTCCCCCAAGTTTCGTTCAATAAGCGATTGACTCGCAACCAAACAAAACTCAAGAGTCAAACCTCAATGAGTGTAGCATCGAGTATCAACCAACTTCGGACTGCACCAAAGTCGGTCATCTCACTACGTCCTAATGGCCAAGTTGGTCAAGTAAGGTTCTAAGGTCAGTTGATGCTTTATGACACCACGCGACGGCCCCGTACTCTCCTTGACTGACTCAAGGGTTACCGGTACCAACCAAAGTGCCACATCAATGTAGCTACTGCTTCAACCGTGTCAGTATACCCCACACAGTTCCCTCACAGTTTATTGCTACTTACCTAAAAAGTATCTCCCAAATTCGGGTGTAGGATTTAAAACTAACCCAAACAAGGAAACAAAATATAAAGCAAGAAAATCAAACAATGTAAGCAAGTAAATATGATATAACCCTAATGTAACCCCACTTTAAACAACTCCCCAGCAGAGTCTCCAGTTCTGTGATACGGTGGGAGAACTGACTTGGGGTTTTACATTTGTGTTCGCAAAATGTTGCGGTTTAGCAAGAGTTACCACCAACTTTTCTTTTATCCAATAAGGAAAGGTGAAAAAGCACAGGAAAGACCTTTTGAGATGTTTTCTTGAGTTCGGGGGGTAGATTATGAAAAGGGAAGGTATTAGCACCCTTTCCATCCATGGTTTTCCATGGGCTCTTAGTTACTTGCTAGATCACTTGCTTTTGTTTAAAAATTATGCTTTTGTGTGGTTTTGAAAGTATTTTGAAAAGGTGCCATCGTTTAGGCGAACTTTGCAATGATTCCCGTTCGTAAGAATGTATGCAAAGTGTTAAGCTTTTGAAAATATTTCAAGTTTTGGAAAGATGTATGTGATTGTTTTGAAAATAGCAAGGATGTTTGCTTTGAAATTGAGCAAGTAACTAAAAGTAATCTACCTACTCAAAAGGTTTTAGATGTGTTTTTCCTCCTCCTTTAGATGTTTCTACCTTACTGTTGTACCCCAAAATTTTCCCTCCCATTCCCTCAACATTTTCTCATCACAAAACCCTTGGAGCTCAAGATCCAATTAGGGTTTCCTCTGCTCAAGACTTCTCCTTGCACTGTTGACCCAAATTAGGGTTTGTGTTTGAACAAAGATATTTTGACCTAAAATGCCTAATATGACTTTCATGCTTCATGTTGGACTCCCAAGTTTATCCATACCAAGTTTCAAGTCTTGATTCCAAATTTTGCCCAGACAATTGGACAGTTGACCTAGAAATCAACTATATTGGGGAAAAAGTCAACTGTGGCCAATTGACAGTCAAATCTCATGAAAATTGACCCACATCAACATTATGAACTCACATGGACCATTTTATCAAGTTTGGATCACAATTCCACAAGAAATTTGATCAGATCATCAAAAGGGCAAAATGGTCATTTTTAGGGTTTTTGACTGCACAAAGGCAATTTTTGACTGTTTGACCTAGCCAATGGCAAACCAAGCTCACATATGGACTCAAGGACCCCATGGAATTATCTTGACATGCTCAACAAGTTCAAAAGATCCCAAATGCACAAGATTGACAGTTGAATTTCCCAGTCAATTGATCAATTTTGACTGTATACTGAAAAGTCAAACTTTGACTTTTTGTTCAAAATCAAGTGTCAAGATTCATTTTTCATCAAAACATGCCAAATCATGAAACTTGTTCATCAAGAAATCAAGAAATGCAAATTAGGGTTTGAAATGAAGATTTTTCATAACTTAGAATTTTTCTAAGTTATGAAAAACCCTAATTTTTTCCTAACTTTGTCCCACTTTCTCACCAAGATTCATTTGGATTCAAGCAAAAGTCAAAACATGAAAGTTGTAGCCTATTGCACAATATACAACTTTGATTCACAAAGTTTTCCCAAAAGAAGCTTGTAGCTCAAGTTACAATTTATGGAACAAGGGTACCAAACCATTCTTAACTTAGAGAAAATTTGACCTATTTTAGGCAAGGTTTTTACCTAACTTCAAGACCATTTTTCACATACTTCCACTTGGAATTTCAATTTTCATTTCAAAGATGGATTGTAGTACACATTCCAAGCTTTCAAAAATGTCCAAGAACTCATCAAACAAACTCATGGTTAGGGAGAATCGAATTTGGCAATATGGGAAAAACTCACTTTTGATTTGGTTAATTTACATGTTCATACATTTGTGCCATTTTGAATTCAGCATGCTTTCCTTGATTACAGGCCTCTAAACCATCCAACACTCAATAATTTAATGCTAAACCATTGTGCCAAGATGTTGTTCTATGCATTTGGTCATTACATGGAGAACTAAGCCATAAATGGAAAAAAGTAAAATAACCATTCTTGAAAAGTTGCACTTTATGTCTAAAGCAAATCCAAGCAAGTACAGTTAAGATCTCTTTGGCACAAGTTTATGAGTTAACCACACTGATCAAGGGGAAGGTTAGCAGCATAGATTGGGGGCCTCTACCTGTCTAGAACACCAACTTGCCATCTCTTGCTTAAAGTGTAAGAAACATAGCATATCATAAACCAACTTTGATCTCAGCACAAACAAGCTTAAGCAAAAACTTTGTACACTTTCTAAACACCCTAACTGAGCTAGAACACGAACCAACCCTCCCCAACACCCTCTCATTCATAGAATCACCCTCAAACTGCAAAAACAGGGCATATTCTGCAACTTGAATCCCACAACTCATTTCCATCGTGCATCTTGGCCAAAACCAGTTCAAACACTTTCCTTACCATCAATCCAAACTATCCAAAGCATTAGAAGTGGACTGTAACTCCTCTAACCAGTTTGGCCATTTTTATTTCTTCCTCTTGCAGGTGGACTTCTGCAGCTTGGTATAGAAGGTTTCAAAGCATACAAAGTATTGGAATAGCATCACTACACTTCAGGCAAGCTGTACAAATCTTCATCTTGCCCTGAAAACTCCTCCATTGCCAGAAACGACTCCAACTGAACAGGTATATTCTTGAACTTCTAACTCTTAATATAGGCATCATTAGCTCTAAGTTTGTGAATAAGAAGTGTTCTACTCATGCCCCCGAAACTGTACATACCTTTACTTTTCATTTATTTTGCATATGCTGTGAGAATTTAAGGTCTGAATATTGATAAAAAATTAGGTTAAGATTTGGGAATGGAGAAATTCTCTCTCATTTTTTAGAGTTAGATCAAGTTCTTAGTATGTATGGATTCGTTGTTTGATGCTGAACATTTTTGATGTTGTGAGTTTTCATTAAAAAGCCAGGAATCAGGATGTTTGAATCATGGTGCAAAACGCGCGTTTTTGACAAAGGTTCTGGCCAGAGGTTGAAGAAGGTCCTATTGGGCTGGGCTTTGTTTCCTATTTCTTTTTACACCCTTTTGTTACTTTGACACCCCCTAGGCCCATTATGTTTATTTTCATGATTTTTTGACTTTTCTTTTTTTATTCTGACTTATTTATTTTTCCTCATGATATTAAAAATATAAAAATAATTTTTTAAACCATTTTTGAATTTATTAGGCATTTATTTGTTTAGATGGTTATTTGTACATAATTAAATATATAAACATACTTTTATTTAAAAATACCAAAAATAATGCAAACACACTTATTTTCTAATTTTTATTTTTATTTTATCTTCTGAAAATATTTTACATAAAACATACTTTTTTTGTAAATATTAAATATTATTATTTTTGCACATATTTAATATATTTGATAAATTATATAAATACATACACATTAATTAGCATATTTAGTAAATAATACAAAATATATATATTTTTTATTTTATCAATATTTGACATTAAAAATACCCTTTTTTATAAATATACTTCATTTTTATTTTATTTTTATATATAATAAATAAACATTATACACATTTTTATTTTTTTTATTAATATTTAATGTTAAAAATACCTTTTTACAAATATACTTCATTTTTATTTTATTTTTGTACATAATTGATAAATTGTGTACATATTAAATAATTAATACATTTTATTTAATAAAATTAGGGTTTTGCCCTAAACATAAAAAAACTCCAAAAATAATCCTTTTTATTTTGTTTATTTGACATATAAAAATACTTTTTTTTCATACACATAAAAAACCCTTTTGCATCTTGCATATTTATTTTATTTCCATTTGATTTGTGCAATTAAATATCTTGTAAATAATTCAATTTTGATGTAATAGTTTAGGTTTAAATTCCTTGTCAAAAACCCCCATTTGAACATTTGTACCCCCCCTTCCCATATATTGTGTTGTAATAGCTTAGTAACTTTATTTTTCGCACTTTATTACTTTCTAAATATACCATATTAGAATTAAGGTTTGTATGCGAATCAAAAACAACAAAAATAGTTTGACCTAATTTCAAGATAAACAAGCATGAAAATGGACAACACAAATCACACTTGCACCCCTAGGGTATTCCACTTGTTGCCTTCAATAAATGGGCCATATTGCATGTTAGGTCTCTTTGGGCAAAAACAAAACAAACAATCAAATGATCATAGTCCCTCGATGACGCTTTCGAAAGTTGCCTAAAAATGATCAAGTCCCTTAAAGAAAATTGCCCAAAGATACTTGGCACCATTGCAATTATGGTCTAAACGATGACCCGCGCCCGTCCCTTTCACATCCTAACACAAGATTGTCCACCAAATACAATGGTGGAACAAAATTGTTAAAAGGGTTAAAACATAGCAATAATCTTTGAGAAATTTAGGAGTAGACAACCTCTTAGTTACTTGAATCAAACTTGCAAAACAAAACACTTGCCTATTTTCTAAAACCACACCACACAACACTTTCAAAAACAAACTTTCACAAACAAATGAAAACCTTTTCAAAAGACATACACCTTTGTATACATCCCAACATGGATCATTACAAAGGTTGCCACCACATTGGCCTCTTTTCAAAAACATTTTCAAACCCACACACACAAAGCACCATTTCAAACAATTGAAAACAAAAGGCAAGTGATCTAAGCAAGTAACTAAGAGCCCATGGATAACCATGGATAGAAAGGGTGCTAATACCTTCCCTTTCTATAATCTACTCCCCGAACCCAAGAAAACATCTCGAAGGTTTTTGCTGTGCTTTTTAAACCTTTCCTTAGGATAAAATAAAAAGTCGGTGGGGACTCTTGCTCAACCGAAACATTTGCAAAAACAAACGCAAAACCCAAGTCAATTCTCCCACCGTATCACAGAACTGGCGACTCTGCTGGGGACAATAATTAAAAGTGGAGTAACCTTAGGGCTTAGATCACCTTTGTTTTCAATTGTTTGCCTTGTTTGCTTTTATATTTGTCGGCTTTGCATCGGAGTTTCATAGATCCTAACCCGGATCTGGGAAATACCCTTTTTAGGTAGCATAATCTGTGAGGGACCTGTCCGGCGTAGACCGACATGGGTGAAGCAGTGGCTACGTTGGTGTGGCACCTTGGTCTGTACCTATATCCCTTGTGTTGCAACGAGGAGAATATGGGTCTTCTAAGGAGTCATTAAACACCAACCGACCTTAGAACCCTAAATTGACCAAACTTGGCCATTAGAACAGTAGCAGTATGCTACACTCATTGAGGCTAAACTCTCGCAATGGTTCTGGCCGCAAGAAAAGATTGCGATGCTGGAGTTATGACCGATTGAGGGTAGTCAATGATTTGAGATCCTCTAGAACCCGGTTACTTTTGACAGGACAGGTTTTAACCAACGAAACTAAAAGAGGGTAATACCTAAACTTCATGCTGGCCTGAAACCTAAGGGCTGTCTTGTGTGACTTGTGTGCCTTATCATGCTTGCCTGTGTGAATACTTGTGGTATGCTTCATCATAGCATCATGCCATCATACCATTGCATGCATCCTGTATAAAGGACTAACCCATTTCAAAGACAAAAAAGTTTCATCTTTGCTCTGTTTTGTAGGACATCATGATGCCCGTGCGTAGGAATACTATTCGGCTCAACTTTGTTCAACCACCAACTTTGCTCACAGATTTGGTTGATAGGATTACAAACACTACTTCCTTCATCAACAGGCATGGTTATCTCCTTGGCTTGATCACTGCAAAGTGGGACCAACAACTGATAAGTGTCCTGACCCAGTTTTATGACCCCCTGTATCATTGTTTCACCTTTCAAGACTTCCAGTTGGTCCCTACCCTGGAAGAATTCTCTTATTTGCTTGGTATCCCTGTTTTGGAGCAAACTCCATTCACTGGTTGGGAAAAGACTCCTAGGCCTGAAGAGGTTGCTGCAGTTCTCCCCTTGACCAAAGAAGAGGTATTGGCTAACTGGGAAACTAGAAGTGGAGTTAAGGGCTTTTTGGTCAAATTTCTGGTTGGCAAAGCTAATGATTTCTGGAATGACTTAGACTTCAAGGCGTACGAAGACATTCTGGCTCTTTTAATCTATGGTCTGGTATTGTTCCCAAATCCTGACACCTTTATCAGTATCTATGCCATAAGGATCTTCATGTCTCGGAATCCTGTACCCACTCTTTTGGGTGATATCCTGCAACAACTCTATGCTCGTACTGCCCGAAAACGGGGAACTCCACGGTGTTGTGCTCCTTTGTTAGTGAGGTGGTTTATATCGCACCTTCCTAAGTTCGTGCTGAAGAATGAAGAAGGAAAGGGTTGGGCTCATAGGTTAATGTCTCTCACTGATAATGACATTACTTGGACTCTCAGAGGTTTGGATGAGGTAGCTGTTATTGATCGTTGCAGAGAATACCCTAATGTTCCGTTGATTGGTATCCAAGGAGGAATCTCTTATAATCCATGTTTAGCTCTCCACCAGTTTGGAAGAGCCAGAAGAGTAGGGCCTCATGAAATGTTGGTTCCTCACTTCCATTTTGAGTTTCAGGCAGACGGTGACAAACTACACCATGGATTCATTAAGGCTTGGGACAGAATTCACAAAGCTGACCCACATGAGTTGGGACCAAAGACTTCTCTACCAATGGAACCTTATTGCAGATGGGTCCGCATCCGTGCTCAGAAGTTAGGTATACCGTACGAAGCTGTCAGACCTATCATTCTTGAATCTCCTGATGAAGATGGGGTTCCTCCAACTGTCCTCCCTCCTCGGATACCCACTGATTTTGACACAATGAAGAGATCTTGGGTGAAGCTAAAGGAAGAACGGGATTTTTATCGGGAAAAGTTCAACGAACAGGAACGAAAGATCCAGAGGCTGACTAAGCAATTGGAGGAGGAACGGGTCATGAATAACTACATCCACACTGAGAAGAGGAGGCCATGGGAGCACTGATGGGCTTTGGATGTTTCCTTTTTACAGCTTTTATTTCCTTTTCAGTATTTTTCATTCCTGTAATGCCTAAGGGCAAGTTGTTGAACAATTTAAAAAAATTTGAATCTAATGAAGTGTGTTTCCCTTTTTGTCTACAAAGTTGAATCTTGTTTGTCTTTGAAAACATAAAACATACGCATCTCATTGCATCATATGCATGACAGGTACCCTTTTTCCACAGGTTGCTTAATCTTCTTCGCTATTTATTTGAACAGTCATCATGAATCCAGATTCATCCAGTGAGCAAGCAATCAAGGCCCTTCAGGCCCAAAGTGCCCAGTTTCAAGAAATGGTCCTGAGCCTGGCCCAAGGTCAGCAAGAGTTGAAGGCTCTACTCCTGAAGAAGAAGAAGAAAAAGAGGATTGCGTTATTCAACACCGGACGCAGGTTTGGGAACACACTCCATAATGAGGCTGATCCAACTACTTCTTCTGCTGAGAAAGACAGTCCCCAAGGGGGAGGAGCTCCTAGTCCTGCAGTCTCTGACAACGAGACGGACTACAATGACGAACAATACCCTCCCGCTGCTGACAGATACAAGCAATTAGAGGACCGCTTGAGCGCCATGGAGATTCAGAATGTGCCGGGGCTGGATTTCGGAGATTTGGGGTTATCTTCTGGGGTGGTAATCCCACACAAGTTTAAGGCACCTGCCTTTGCCAAATACGATGGGGCTTCCTGTCCAAAGCTGCATCTAAGGTCGTACGTAAGGAAGATCCAACCTTACACGACAGATAAGAACCTTTGGATTCACTTCTTCCAAGATAGCCTTTCGGGGTCACAGCTTGAGTGGTTCTACCAACTAGATGGAACTAGTATCCGACATTGGGAAGATTTGGCAACCGCATTTTATAGACAATATCAATACAATTCTGATCTCGCTCCTACGCGTACCCAACTTCAGGGTATGTCTCTAGGAACGGGCGAAGGGTTCAAAGAATATGCACAAAAATGGAGAGATTTGGCTGGCAGGGTGCAGCCTCCTTTGACTGATCGTGAGCTGGTTGATATGTTTCTAGGGACCTTGTCTGGTCCATTCTTCAATCATTTGGTTGGTAACTCCTCCGTTGGGTTTACGGATTTGATTCTGACGGGAGAAAGAATTGAAGCTGGCATCAGGTCAGAAAAGATACAAAAAGCTGCCTCCACAAGTACTGAGAAGAGGCCTTTCAAGAAAGAAGCAAGTGCCGTCTATGGTCCTAGAAGACAAGTCAAGCCAGAAAGCCGCCAAGCCGTCAATGCCTTGGTTATTTCAAAACCTGTCGCTGCTCCTCAGCAGTACAATCAACAAAGAGGTGAAAGGCCCAAGAGGCAGTATACTCGGCTGAGTATGACCTTGTCATAAATCTTACCGCAACTGTTATCAACCAGCTTGGTGACCATCAAAGAAGCGCCGAAGGTCGTGAATATTGCATCTCCTAAGTATAACCCAAATGCCCGTTGTGCTTATCATTCCGATAGCCTCGGGCATACTACTGATGATTGCTGGGCCCTGAGAAATAAAGTGCAAGACCTTATCGATGCGGAGGAAATTCAGTTTAAAGCGCCTGAGAGGCCAAATGTTGTAACTGCTCCTATGCCCCAGCATAGAGTAAATGCCATTGAGGAAGATTTGTATGATGTTTCGGTGAATGATGTTGCTACCCCTCTTTTGACTGTTAAGAGGAACTTACTGCTAGCCGGTTTATTTCCGGGTTGTAGCGAGGGTTGCCTCTTGTATGCTGTTATCCCTATCGGTTGTCCGCTGCTGAAATCAGGCATCCAAAGCCTGATGGATAGAAAAGAAATTTTGTTCAAGAAAACTGTTGTTCCATTTGTTTCCGCTGAAGAAGTATCTGTTGTCACAATTTACAATCCTACCAAAGCTCCCCCGAGGAAGCCAGCCCAAATTATGTCTGTTGCACCCATTACTATTACTGTTCTGGGGCCTCTCCCCTATGAGTCTGATAAAGCTGTCCCATGGCATTATGGGGCCGACGTGTATGTGCTTGGAGTGAAGCAGGAGTTCAACACCGGTACCAGTATCAGTAACATCACTGGTCCCGCCAAGATTACTCGCAGTGGCAGGCTCTTCTCGCCTGACATTGCACCGCCAGTTATCCGAAAGCCGCTTATCATCACACCCGCAAGTGTGCATGTTCCAATTCAAGTTCCTGTGCCTACTACTGCCGCCGAGTCCTCTGATACTCGGGGCAAAGAAGTTGCTACCGACTTGCCTGCCCGGACGGAGGCACCAAAAAAGACTGCTGTTGAAGCCTCCCAACAAGAGATGGAGGAAATCCTTAAAATCATTAAAAAGAGTGACTTCAATGTTGTTGAACAATTGGGGCATACCCCCTCCAAAATCTCTATGCTATCATTGCTGCTATGCTCAGAGGCCCATGCAAAGGCCCTGATTTCATTTCTGAAAACGGCCCATGTGCCGCAAGAGACCTCTGCAGATCAATTCACTGACTGTGTGGCTAATTTGACAGCTGACAATGGCTTGGGGTTCTCAGATGCTGACCTTACCGCCAAAGGGAAAAATCACAATGATGCCCTGCATGTTTCCATAGAATGCAGGGGCACTACTCTCGCACACATGTTGGTGGATACCGGTTCTTCCCTGAATGTTTTGCCCAAAAAGGCATTGGATCGCTTGGATTGTGAGGGTCTGGAGCTGAAACCTAGTAACATCATTGTTAGAGCCTTCGACGGTTCTAAGAGGATGGTGCACGGTGAGGTAGACATTCCTATTCGTGTGGGTTCCCAAGTCTTCGACTCAACGTTCTATGTAATGGATATTCGTCCATCTTACTCCTGCTTGTTGGGTCGACCCTGGATTCACAAGGCTGGGGCAGTAACATCCACTCTACACCAAAAGCTCAAATACCCTGTCAAAGGGAAAATTGTTACTGTGCAAGGTGAGGAGGAATACATGGTTAGTCACTTGAATCCATTCTGGTATATCGAGATGGACGGGGAGTTTATTGAAACCCCCTTTCAGCATTTTGAGGAAGTACCTCCAACTTTGGCATCGGCTGAAACAGTGGTTGAAGAAGACTTTCCGTTGAAGATGGCTTCCCTGAAGGATGCCCGAGCTGTAATCGAGAAAGGCAAATGTGAAAACTGGGGTCAACTTCCTGACTTCACTCAAAAGAATGACAAGTTTGGGATGGGCTTTACTGCAGAGGCTCAGAGGGCTGTGCGCAAGGAAAAGATCAGAAAGGCTCCAGTGTTTATCACCAACCCAAGGGTGAATGCTATCGAGGAGGACATAGAGGAAGCAGAGTTTGACAGTTGGATCTATCCAACAACCAGCAACGGACCAAGCAACTGGACGGCAAAGGATTTTACACCTATCACATTTGTCACGCAGTAATTAACTCTTTTGATTTTCAATTTGTAACAAACAATATGTTGAAACTTTTATTGGCTCGGTGTCCTACCCGGGGCATCGTAGCTCCATTTGTGAGGGCTTTTTGTATGACATTTCCATATATCATCAATCAAAACATTGGACGTTTGTTGCATTTCAAATGTTGTGCTCTTTTTCTTTATGTGTTATATATTGCAAAACAGCTATATTTACACACACTCACTTATATAGGTTTCAATCCACTCTGGATCTCACTGGTAATAGCTCTGCTACCACCAGTTATGACTTCGAGAATCCGATCAACTTGGCCGAAGACGAAGGTGAAGATGATTGCGAAGTTCCTGGTGAACTCGCAAGACTGCTACTCCAGGAAGAGAGGGCCATTCAGCCGCATGAAGAGCCGGTGGAAACAATTAACCTGGGTACTGAGACAGATAGGAAAGAAGTCAAGATTGGTGCCAATCTAGAGCTCAGCGTGAAGCAACGATTGATCCAGATGCTACATGATTACATGGAGATCTTTGCCTGGTCATACGAAGACATGCCTGGTTTGGATGCCGACATTGTAGTCCATCACCTGCCTACCAAGGAAGACTGCCCTCCAGTAAAGCAAAAGGTCCGCCGTATGCGCCCAGAGATGTCCGAAAAGATCAAGACTGAGGTTATGAAGCAATTCGATGCCGGGTTTCTAGCAGTAACTTCTTACCCTCAGTGGGTTGCCAATGTGGTGTCAGTGCCGAAAAAGGATGGTAAAGTCAGAATGTGTGTCGATTACAGGGATCTAAACAGGGCAAGCCCCAAGGATGACTTCCCCCTACCTCACATCGACGTTCTTGTTGACAATACTGCTCAACACAAGGTGTTCTCCTTCATGGATGGTTTTTCAGGGTATAATCAGATCAAGATGGCTCCGGAAGATATGGAAAAGACTACCTTTGTGACTCAGTGGGGCACCTTCTGCTACAAGGTCATGCCATTCGGGTTGAAAAATGCTGGGGCAACCTACCAACGTGCCATGGTTGCTTTATTTCATGATATGATCCATCATGAGATTAAGGTATACGTTGATGACATGATTGCAAGGTCTCAAACTGAGGAGGAACACCTTGACCATCTGCGGAAGCTGTTTGACCGATTAAAGTTATACAAGCTGAGGTTGAATCCAAACAAATGCACCTTTGGGGTGAGGTCCAGAAAATTGCTAGGTTTCATTGTAAGCGATAAAGTTATTCAGGTGGACCCTGCCAAGGTAAAAGCCATACAAGAGATGCCAGCTCCCAAGACAGAGAAAGAAGTCAGAGGCTTTCTGGGACGATTGAATTATATTGCTCGATTCATCTCACATCTAACTGCTACTTGTGAGACAATCTTCAAATTACTGAAGAAAGATCAAGTAGTACGTTGGAACGATGAATGTCAGGCTGCTTTCGAAAAGATAAAAGAGTATCTCCAAGAGCCACCCATTCTTATGCCACCAGTGGAAGGGAGACCTCTAATACTATACTTGATTGTGCTTGACAATTCAATGGGGTGTGTGCTGGGGAAGCATGACGAGTCTGGCCGAAAAGAGCACGCTATTTATTACCTGAGCAAAAAGTTTACTGACTGTGAGTCTCGTTACTCACTGCTCGAGAAAACTTGCTGCGCTCTGGTATGGGCTGCTCGCCGGCTGAGACAGTATATGCTGACTCACACTACTCTTTTGATTTCAAAGATGGATCCCATCAAGTACATATTCGAAAAGCCTGCTCTGTCTGGAAGAATAGCAAGATGGCAAATGATCTTGACAGAATATGATATCCAGTATACAACTCAAAAAGCAATCAAAGGAAGTGTACTGGCAGATCATTTGGCACACCAACCTGTGGACGATTACCAATCATTGAACTTTGATTTTCCGGACGAAGATATCATGGTAGTAACTGACTGTGAAGTACCTGGACCGGATGAAGGACCTGAGGAAGGATCCCGATGGTCTATGCATTTTGACGGAGCCTCCAACACTTTGGGTAACGACATCGGCGCTGTGATCATATCTCCCAAAGGAACTCATACTCCACTCACCGCCCGATTGTGTTTCAACTGCACCAATAACATGGCAGAATATGAGGCATGTATCATGGGTCTTCAAGCCGCAATTGACTTAAGGATCAAGTTTCTGAGTGTCTTCGGAGATTCCGCTCTCGTGATCAATCAGATCAAAGGAGAGTGGGATACGAAACACCCAAATCTTATTCCTTACAAGGAGTATGTGCTGACTTTGCTTCCCCACTTTGAAGAGATAACTTTTGAACACTTCCCAAGAGAGGAGAATCAGCTAGCGGACGCACTAGCTACGATGTCTTCAATGTTCAAAGTCAAATGGGACAATGAGGCTCCCCGGATCATTATCTGGAAATTGGACGAACCGGCATACTGCTGCGATCTTGAGGCCGAAAAAGTGACTGAAAAACCCTGGTATCATGAGGTGAAGAGATACTTGGAAGCTCAGGAATACCCTGAAGGTGCATCTGTCAATGACAAGAAGTTCATGAGAAGGTTTGCGGCCAAATTCTTCCTCAGCAACGACATTCTCTACAAACGGAATCATGATTCAACTCTACTGCGTTGTGTGGATAAGGCTGAAGCAGAGAAGATTATGATAGAACTGCATGAAGGTACATTCGGGACACATTCCAGTGGACACACCATGGCAAAGAAAATCCTTCGGGCAGGGTATTTCTGGTCCACAATGGAAGCCGATTGTTACCAACACTCTCGAACTTGTCATAAATTCCAGATCTATGCTGACAAGGTGCACATCCCTCCGGTTCCTCTGAACGTCCTGACGGCACCTTGGCCTTTTGCAATGTGGGGCATCGATATGATCGGTGAGATCCGACCGACGGCATCCAACGGGCATCGCTTCATCTTGGTAGCGATCGATTACTTCACGAAGTGGGTTGAGGCAGCTTCCTACGCAACGGTAACCAAGAGCGTCGTGGCACGTTTCATCCGGCATAACCTGATCTGTCGGTACGGCGTCCCGGAAAGAATCATTACGGACAATGGTACCAATCTCAATAACAAGATGATCACTGAGCTCTGCGAGCAATTCAAGATACAACACCATAACTCTTCTCCTTACCGGCCGAAGATGAATGGGGCTGTAGAGGCAGCTAATAAGAATATCAAAAATATTGTGCAGAAGATGACAGTGACCTATAAAGATTGGCACGAGATGTTACCGTTTTCTCTTCATGGGTACCGTACCTCAGCAAGGACGTCAACCGGGGAAACACCCTTTTCCTTGGTCTATGGCATGGAGGCAGTCTTGCCGATTGAAGTCCAGATACCCTCTCTCCGGATAATGAAGGATGCAGATCTGAGTGAAGATGACTGGATCCAGACTCGACTTGATCAATTAAACCTGATTGACAAAAAAAGACTCACCGCTATCTGTCATGGTCAGACGTACCAAAAACGGATGATCAGGGCATTTAACAAGAAAGTCAGACCACAAGAGTATCAAGTTGGGGACCTGGTAATCAAACGCATCATCCTTCCTCAAAGTGATCCCCGGGGCAAATGGACCCCTACGTACAAAGGGCCATTTGTGGTTAAACATGTGTTCTCAGGAGGAGCCATGATTCTGACCACCATGGATGGTGACGACCTTCCTCACCCCGCCAATGCAGACATAGTAAAAAGATACTATGCATGAATAAAAGACCCGCTAGGTTGACATACCTAGGCAAAAATAAGGGCTTCCCGGCGAACCAAAAGGGTTCGGTCAAAAATAAGGGATGAAACGAAAACAAATCTGTACACCCGGCAAGTCGAAAACCTGAAAAGGCGGCTTGGGCAAAAATGGGTATCCCGGTGGTCTGAAAACCCGAAAGGGAGGTCCAGGCAAAAGTTAGGGATAAAGCGTAACACTATGTCTCATTGGATCACCTTGCATCCAGAATTCGGCATCAACTATCTGGCTCAGATCTCGGCATCGATCAATCAGCTTCATCTTCAACTAAGCAGCAAAGTGATGAGACGCTTGAAGACATAAAGGCGATAGCAGAGTTGGAACCCAGTGGGAATATTGTGCACATAGCTGTTTTGTTTCCTTTTCAAAATTGTATAAACTCTATGATATTCGGCGGCATTCTCTTACTAGGATGTCAGCCTCTTGTACAAAAACGCCTATTTACAGGCAAATTTCAAAATCAATACAGATTCAGTTTTTCCAAACAAATTGCCATTGTTTTTCCTTTTTCTGTTTTGTCTTGCGAAGAACGTCCAATGTTCATTTTTGATATATGCATTTGACATTAAATTGCTGATTCATAAATATTTGCATATGAAACAAAAGACTAATTACAGGTGACATCAGAAACAGGGGCAATGTAAAGTTTTCTGATGCAGTCTGGTTGCTTTGTCCGCCAAGGTACCAAGGTAGATCTAACTGAAGGATGCGACCAAGTTATCTCAACTCCCACAGAGTAAGACAAGATAGCAACCTTCCTCCAGCGGAGTATAGGCATTCATCAGCAAGCATCCCCGGCAGTCTTGATCTAAGATTGTTCCCCGGCGGAATACGGACACTCCAGTGGAATCATTTTCCAGTACAGTCTGAAGGTTTCCCCAGGAAAGTGGAATTCTTATCCCCAGCAGGTCTTGAAGCTTATCCCCAGTAGATTCTGGAAGCTTATCCCCTGCAGAGTACGGACGTCTCTCCCGAGTTTTATTCAAAGTTATTCCTCACAAGGGCTTATAACTGGGTTATCCTCAGCTAATTGCCACGGAAGATCGCCCTCGGCAAAGTTCTTCCTATCCCCAGCGGAGTTCATCAAAGTTCCCCAACATAACTTATCAACACATTCCCCAGCGGAGTTTATCTTTGGTATCCCCAGCGGAGTTTATCATCATTATCCCCAGCGGAATCCATCATTGAAATCCTCAGCGGGCCTCTCATCAAAACTTCAGCAAAGTATCTCTTCCACAGAGCAATTCCCCGCAGAGTAATCTCTCCAACAAGTTTATTCCCCAACGGAGTCATCTTCTCCTACCGGTGTATTCTTTCAACCATCATCCCCAGTGGAAGCGAAGAGCTCTACTCTTCAACGTCAGCCCAGGATTTAATTCCCCGGCCGGTCGTCAAGGATTTATTTTCCTAGACAAAAATATATTCATAAAAATTTCACATTTCATACATCTCGCTTACATACATGATAAAGTGCATACAACACTATCTCATGTTGAACATCATGACATCTTGCATGTCATACATCATGACATTGCATACAACTGACGTTTTTGCCTTTTCAGGGAAAAAGACAATCCCAAAGACAACTACCTTCAACTGTCACAATTCCAGATTCGATACCTGTATCTAGCCAGGGCACGTCTGTGAGTGATCAGTTTCCAGACTCGATTCCTGTATCTAGCCAGGGCACGTCTGAAGAGTTCGAAGATTCGATTCCTGTATCCAGCCAGGGCATATCTAGCAACATTTCCATATTCGATTCCTGTATCTAGCCAAGGCACGTCTGAAGAGTTTGAAGATTCGATTCCTGTATCCAGCCAGGGCATATCTAGTAACTATCACAATTCCAGATTCGATTCCTGCATCCAGCCAGGGCATATCTGTTGACCATATTTCCAGACTCGATTCCTGTATCTAGCCAGGGCACGTCTGAAGAGTTCGAAGATTCGATCCCTGTATCCAGCCAGGGCATATCTGTTGACGACTATTTCCGGATTCGATTCCTGTATCCAGCCAGGGCACATCTGTGAGCAACCGATTGTAGATTCGACACCTGTATCTAGCCAGGGCATATCTGCATGAGGAGATTGAAGATCAAACACCTATAACAAGCCAGGAAAACATCTGTCTTTCTCAAATACACAAGTTCTCGCTAAGGAATCTCTTATGCGATCAACACTTCCAAATGGCATCTATAAGCCCATTCCCGACAAGGTTCTGTCACATCTCCAGATGGCATCTATAAGCCCATCTCCCTATCCACCATCTCTCCAAATGGCATCTATAAGCCCATTCCCGACATCACATTGCTGATACTCCAACATGCGAGTGCAAATTTCCGGGCACTCTAGTGTCCAATCTCCTTTTATCCTCGAGTCACGAAAGGCAAACTTGCCAATCTAACTCTTCAGGTTCAAGAAGATTGAACAGGGGCAACTGTTGTACCCCAAAATTTTCCCTCCCATTCCCTCAACATTTTCTCATCACAAAACCCTTGGAGCTCAAGATCCAATTAGGGTTTCCTCTGCTCAAGACTTCTCCTTGCACTGTTGACCCAAATTAGGGTTTGTGTTTGAACAAAGATATTTTGACCTAAAATGCCTAAGATGACTTTCATGCTTCATGTTGGACTCCCAAGTTTATCCATACCAAGTTTCAAGTCTTGATTCCAAATTTTGCCCAGTCAATTGGACAGTTGACCTAGAAATCAACTGTATTGGGGAAAAAGTCAACTGTGGCCAATTGACAGTCAAATCTCATGAAAATTGACCCACATCAACATTATGAACTCACATGGACCATTTAATCAAGTTTGGATCACAATTCCACAAGAAATTTGATCAGATCATCAAAAGGGCAAAATGGTCATTTTTAGGGTTTTTGACTGCACAAAGGCAATTTTTGACTGTTTGACCTAGCCAATGGCAAACCAAGCTCACATATGGACTCAAGGACCCCATGGAATTATCTTGACATGCTCAACAAGTTCAAAAGATCCCAAATGCACAAGATTGACAGTTGAATTTCCCAGTCAATTGATCAATTTTGACTGTATACTGAAAAGTCAAACTTTGACTTTTTGGTCAAAATCAAGTGTCAAGATTCATTTTTCATCAAAACATGCCAAATCATGAAACTTGTTCATCAAGAAATCAAGAAATCCAAATTAGGGTTTGAAATGAAGATTTTTCATAACTTAGAATTTTTCTAAGTTATGAAAAACCCTAATTTTTTCCTAACTTTGTCCCACTTTCTCACCAAGATTCATTTGGATTCAAGCAAAAGTCAAAACATGAAAGTTGTAGCCTATTGCATAATCTACAACTTTGATTCACAAAGTTTTCCAAAAAGAAGCTTGTAGCTCAAGTTACAATTTTTGGAACAAGGGTACCAAACCATTCTTAACTTAGAGAAAACTTGACCTATTTTAGGCAAGGTTTTTACCTAACTTCAAGACCATTTTTCACATACTTCCACTTGGAATTTCAATTTGCATTTCAAAGATGGATTGTAGTACAAATTCCAAGCTTTCCAAAATGTCCAAGAACTCATCAAACAACCTCATGGTTAGGGAGAATCGAATTTGGCAATATGGGAAAAACTCACTTTTGATTTGGTCAATTTACATGTTCATACATTTGTGCCATTTTGAATTCAGCATGCTTTCCTTGATTACAGGCCTCTAAACCATCCAACACTCAATAATTTAATGCTAAACCATTGTGCTAAGATGTTGTTCTATGCATTTGGTCATTACATGGAGAACTAAGCCATAAATGGAAAAAGTAAAATAGCCATTCTTGAAAAGTTGCACTTTATGTCTAAAGCAAATCCAAGCAAGTACAATTAAGATCTCTTTGGCACAAGTTTATGAGTTAATCACACTGATCAAGGGGAAGGTTAGCAGCATAGATTGGGGGCCTCTACCTGTCTAGAACACCAACTTGCCATCTCTTGCTTAAAGTGTAAGAAACATAGCATATCATAAACCAACTTTGATCTCAGCACAAACAAGCTTAAGCAAAAACTTTGTACACTTTCTAAACACCCTAACTGAGCTAGAACACGAACCAACCCTCCCCAACACCCTCTCATTCACATAATCACCCTCAAACTGCAAAAACAGGGCATATTCTGCAACTTGAATCCCACAACTCATTTCCATCGTGCATCTTGGCTAAAACCAGTTCAAACACTTTCCTTACCATCAATCCAAACTATCCAAAGCATTAGAAGTAGACTGTAACTCCTCTAACCAGTTTGGCCATTTTCATTTCTTCCTCTTGCAGGTGGACTTCTGCAGCTTGGTATAGAAGGTTTCAAAGCATACAAAGTATTGGAATAGCATCACTACACTTCAGGCAAGCTGTACAAATCTTCATCTTGCCCTGAAAACTCCTCCATTGCCAGAAACGACTCCAACTGAACAGGTATATTCTTGAACTTCTAACTCTTAATGTAGGCATCATTAGCTCTAAGTTTGTGAATAAGAAGTGTTCTACTCATGCCCCTGAAACTGTACATACCTTTACTTTTCATTTATTTTGCATATGCTGTGAGAATTTAAGGTCTGAATATTGATAAAAAATTAGGTTAAGATTTGGGAATGGAGAAATTCTCTCTCATTTTTTAGAGTTAGATCAAGTTCTTAGTATGTATGGATTCGTTGTTTGATGCTGAACATTTTTGATGTTGTGAGTTTTCATTAAAAAGCCAGGAATCAGGATGTTTGAATCATGGTGCAAAACGCGCGTTTTTGACAAAGGTTCTGGCCAGAGGTTGAAGAAGGTCCTATTGGGCTGGGCTTTGTTTCCTATTTCTTTTTACACCCTTTTGTTACTTTGACACCCCCTAGGCCCATTATGTTTATTTTCATGATTTTTTGACTTTTCTTTTTTTATTCTGACTTATTTATTTTTCCTCATGATATTAAAAATATAAAAATAATTTTTTAAACCATTTTTGAATTTATTAGGCATTTATTTGTTTAGATGGTTATTTGTACATAATTAAATATATAAACATACTTTTATTTAAAAATACCAAAAATAATGCAAACACACTTATTTTCTAATTTTTATTTTTATTTTATCTTCTGAAAATATTTTACATAAAACATACTTTTTTTGTAAATATTAAATATTATTATTTTTGCACATATTTAATATATTTGATAAATTATATAAATACATACACATTAATTAGCATATTTAGTAAATAATACAAAATATATATATTTTTTATTTTATCAATATTTGACATTAAAAATACCCTTTTTTATAAATATACTTCATTTTTATTTTATTTTTATATATAATAAATAAACATTATACACATTTTTATTTTTTTTATTAATATTTAATGTTAAAAATACCTTTTTACAAATATACTTCATTTTTATTTTATTTTTGTACATAATTGATAAATTGTGTACATATTAAATAATTAATACATTTTATTTAATAAAATTAGGGTTTTGCCCTAAACATAAAAAAACTCCAAAAATAATCCTTTTTATTTTGTTTATTTGACATATAAAAATACTTTTTTTTCATACACATAAAAAACCCTTTTGCATCTTGCATATTTATTTTATTTCCATTTGATTTGTGCAATTAAATATCTTGTAAATAATTCAATTTTGATGTAATAGTTTAGGTTTAAATTCCTTGTCAAAAACCCCCATTTGAACATTTGTACCCCCCCTTCCCATATATTGTGTTGTAATAGCTTAGTAACTTTATTTTTCGCACTTTATTACTTTCTAAATATACCATATTAGAATTAGGGTTTGTATGCGAATCAAAAACAACAAAAATAGTTTGACCTAATTTCAAGATAAACAAGCATGAAAATGGACAACACAAATCACACTTGCACCCCTAGGGTATTCCACTTGTTGCCTTCAATAAATGGGCCATATTGCATGTTAGGTCTCTTTGGGCAAAAACAAAACAAACAATCAAATGATCATAGTCCCTCGATGACGCTTTCGAAAGTTGCCTAAAAATGATCAAGTCCCTTAAAGAAAATTGCCCAAAGATACTTGGCACCATTGCAATTATGGTCTAAACGATGACCCGCGCCCGTCCCTTTCACATCCTAACACAAGATTGTCCACCAAATACAATGGTGGAACAAAATTGTTAAAAGGGTTAAAACATAGCAATAATCTTTGAGAAATTTAGGAGTAGACAACCTCTTAGTTACTTGAATCAAACTTGCAAAACAAAACACTTGCCTATTTTCTAAAACCACACCACACAACACTTTCAAAAACAAACTTTCACAAACAAATGAAAACCTTTTCAAAAGACATACACCTTTGTATACATCCCAACATGGATCATTACAAAGGTTGCCACCACATTGGCCTCTTTTCAAAAACATTTTCAAACCCACACACACAAAGCACCATTTCAAACAATTGAAAACAAAAGGCAAGTGATCTAAGCAAGTAACTAAGAGCCCATGGATAACCATGGATAGAAAGGGTGCTAATACCTTCCCTTTCTATAATCTACTCCCTGAACCCAAGAAAACATCTCGAAGGTTTTTGCTGTGCTTTTTAAACCTTTCCTTAGGATAAAATAAAAAGTCGGTGGCGACTCTTGCTCAACCGAAACATTTGCGAAAACAAACGCAAAACCCAAGTCAGTTCTCCCACCGTATCACACTTACCATTGATTTGATAAGAAGCCCCATCGTTGGATGTGAAGGGACATACGTGGGTCATCGTATGACCATGATAGCAATGTTGTGAGATGACTTAGCACTTTTCTTTAGGGACTAAGATCATTTTGTAAGGCAACTTTGATAGCGTCATCGAGGGACTATGATCTTGTATTTTTCGATTTGTTTCTGCTAAGACATCCCACATGCATAACATGGTCATTTATAAGGCAACAAGTGGAATTACCCTAAGGGTGCATGTGTGCAAAGTGTGTTTGATTGCATGCATTTAGTCTTGATTAGGATTGTCTATTTGTTGGTTTTATCTTGCCATACATCCTAGTTACTAACATTTGTGTGAAGCAATAAAAATGCAGGAAATAAATATCCTACACTATTACAACCATATTGAAAGGCAAGAAAATTTAAAGGCAAAAACAAAATAAAAGAAAGGAAAATGAGCTCTTTGACCCAGGCATGAGCACCCTTCGATTTGCATTTTGTTGGCCTCCTTCGATTGGAGCTAGCACTAGTGAGGTCATGGCCTTCGATTGAATAAGTATGTGTATGGCGAAGCCTTCTGGTTCTGCCTTGTTGCCTTCTTCGACTGGAGGTCAAAAGAAGTGAGGGAATGCCTTTCGACTGAGCTTGGAATCAGTGAAGGCATGCTTTTCGTCTGGGCCTAGAAGTCACCATGATTTTCCTCCTGGTTGTCTCTTTCATTTGAGTTGGAATAATAACATGGCCCAAGGCCATGCCAACATCACCTTAAGGCTAGATTAGTTCTTTAAAGCGTATTTAAATGTACCAAGAGCAAAAACCAAGAAGATTGTTAACCATGAAACATATTAAGAGAGTGAAAACAAAAAGAAGAAAATAGTATGTACATGTTTTAAATGAAAAAGAAAACTTATTTACATGCTATGCTGGAAACGAAGGGCCAAAGGTTAAGAATGACTTACCTTGCTGGAGGTTGGAGCGTGTTCTGGACTTTGAAGCGGTTGCTTTGAATGCCTCTGGATTCGAAGGAAAAGACCCAGGGTAGGCCTTCGACACTGGATTCGAAAGAGCAAAACAAGTTAAATATCCTTCTTTGCTGGATTTAAAGGAAGGAACAAGTGGGACACTCCTTGAGTCGAAGGAAATTGGAATGTGTTGTTCTTCAGAATTGAAGGAGGTAACAATGATTCTGGGTTTTTTTTTTATTTCACAAGTGTTGAAGTGTTTGAGAATTTTATGGTGTATGAGAATTTTGAAGATACATTCCCCTCCTCTCCCCCTTTTCTTTTTGCAAATGAACTCTCTATTTATAGAGAAAGGCTTTTGGGAAGCTTGGGGAGCAAAAATAATAAAATAAGGCTCAGCTGAAAAGTAAGTGTCCACTTGTGCCATAAAAGCAAGATAAATGGTTCATATGGGTTGCTTCTTCCTGAAGGAAAACAGGCGCAAGGCTCAAGACAAACTTTTCTAAAATGTAGTATTATACTATTAAGTGCAAGTGGTCTTGGACAACAAATGGGTAAAGGAATATTTTAACTTGCATAAACAATTAAGTATAGGGTGAGTCATAGGTTTGAGGCCTGAAAAGGGAAAACACGTAGCCTAGCCTATGGGTCTAAATGTTCAACTTGATCTTTTGAGTCGAATCCTCCATCTTTCTACACCTTTCGACCAGACTAGAACAACACAATATTCGTTTTCACCAGTTGTGTGTCCTAATGCAGGACTATGGCGTATTGAAGGGTTTACAGATGGATTCGAAGGTGATATGAAGGCGCATTCGAATCATACATGAAGATGAATTTGAAAGTCACAGGAAGGTAGCCATTCATCCAATCGAAAACTTATGAATCCAAGGCAAACATGTGAGGGGCGAATGGTGAAATCGAATGACACTTTTCAGAAGGTTATTAACTTCTGAATCGAAGGAAGCTTTCAGAAGATTATTGACTTTTGAATTGAAGAAAACCAAAAGGAGGCCTTTACTTCCTGAGTCGAAGGACACTGTTTCAAAGGGAAACAAAAACTCAATTGAAGCTTGTATGAAGATCATTTCCTTCTGGATCAAAGGAAGCTTCAATACACAAATGAAAGATGTAACCCAAGTGGCATGGAGCCCTTGCTCCACTGAAGCTTGCATGCAGGCATGGCCAGAGATAAATGCCCAAACGAAGGCTTACACGCATATATGCAGGAGGTGAATGCCCAAATGAAGGCTTGTATGCAGGAATGAGATCGAAGCGCACTTGTTCGAAGGAAGCCTTTGCCTTAATCGAAACTTGTGGTCGAAACAAGCTTACTCGAATGAAGCTAATGCCCAGTCGAAGCTTGGATTGAAACAAACATAAAGGGAGTCATTTCCTTTTAGCGTGGGGGAAGTTTCTGATTTCTGAATCGAAGGGTGTTCTTTCAAAGGAAGCAAGAACTTAGTCAAATCTTGTATGAAGATATCTCTTGGCTCAAACAAAACTTGTGAGAGGAAAAGTCTGCAAGAGGCCCTTGGTGCAAGTGGATTCGAAGGATGCATAAAGATGGTTATTTTATCCCATCGAAGCTTGTCCAAACGAAACAAACATGCAGGCAGCATATTCCCAATCGAAGTAGGCTTGTAGGCAGCTATTTTGTCCAATCGAAGAATTTTCCTTGCAGGGGGCACATATGGCAGAAAATTTGGTACTCAAAGCAAACATGCAGGCAGTGGAAGACACAAACGAAGCCTACAACAAGAAGTCACATGCCCAGACGAAAGAGGCACGCTAGCAGCAACTTTTGAGCAATCGAAGGAGGTGCAAAGTCCAATCGAAGGGGGCTGAATCGAAGGAGACCTATTTTCCTCCAAATTTGTCAAAATGTTATTTTTATCTGTTTTCTCCCTTTTTGACAGTTTCCTTTTAATTCTGGTGCTGGAAAATCCCAATGCACTCGTGCAAGCTTGAATTTTGAGAATCATTGTGAGAGATGCCTTGAGAATTGAGAGGGAAAATTTTAGGGTACAACACCTACTATCCAGGCTTTCATATCGAAGTAACCCTACTATCCAGGTTCCTTCTCATAACCTTACTATCCGGGTACTTCCTCTCTTATCCCCAGACAGCAGTCCATAACACAGTAAGACCGGGACCCGATCAAACACAATTGATTTCAAATTTCCCCAGAAAGTTGCGGTGCAACATATACCCCGACTAGACACGCAGTTCACTTCCGTTCCCCAAACCAGAGTTATTCCCCAGTAGAGTAACGGACAACTAAAGCTCCTAAAACTTTATTTCTCCTAGGACAAGAGACCAGTATTCCCCAGCGAAGTCCCCCTCAACAACAGGTATACGAGTTCTCGCAAAGGAATCTCTTATGCGATCGACACTCCTTCAGATGGCATCTTTAAGCCCATCTCCGAAAATTCTCTAGCAACTACCAAATGATATCTATAAGCCCATTTCTGATATCGCAAATCAAATATCACTTCATGCGAGTGCAAATTTCTGGGCACTCTAGTGTTCAATCATCTTCCATCTTCAGATCACGAAAGGCAGACAAGCCAATCTACATCCTCAGGTTTAAGATGATTGAACAGGGGCAGCTCTTGAACCCCAAAATTTGCCCTCCCATATTTCTCAACACATGGCAAGGGAGGTCCTCAAATTGCTCAAGAGTTGACCAGACAAACTCTTTCCTAAGGCAGTCTACCTCAAATTAGGGTTTCCATATTCATTAAGATATGTGAACCACAAAGGATTAAAATGCTCACCATTGTCCTAATATGTCCTTAAGATCATCCATGTCAAGTTTCAAGCCTTGCAGGAGAAGTTTGCTCAGTCAATTGCTCAACTGCCTGAAAATCAACTATGCTAGGTCAAAAGTCAACTGTGGCCCACATACAGTCAAACTTCAAGATTTTTTGTAAACATCATCATTTTGAAGTATTATCCATCATTTGATCAAGGGTTGATCATGATTACTCAAGGATTTCTCACAATTCATCAAAACCCAAAAGTTGCTAAATTAGGGTTTTGTAGGAAAAGTCAACTCAACTTTGACCAAGCATAACTTTCTCATACTTTATCAAAAATGACCCATCCAAAGCTCATTTTGAAGAGGATGAAATTCCCTACAATTAATATTCATCTTCCAAGTTCATAATATGCACTCACAAAAAGATATGAGTTTTGACATTATAGGTCATTTTGGAAAGTCAACAAAAACACCTTTTGGGTCAAAGCTTCATACATGAACATGGAAGACTCAATTGAGATGAGACAAAAATGGTTTCTTATAGGCATCCTAAGCTTTCTAAAAAGTCCAAGAACACCTCTCTAGGGTCAAAATTGAGAGAGTTATGCATTGGCCAAGTTGACCATTTTTGCAAAATTGCCAAAAGTCAAATGTGCTCAAATTTGCATTTTTTGCTAAATGGGCCCAAATTTTTATGCTTGCACCTCAATTATAATGTGGTTCACGACTCAAATACTTATCCACCAATTGTTTGCTTCATCTTCTAATTTATTTTGATTTTTCATTAATTAAAAAGTGAATTAAATCAAATAAATGATGAAAATGATCAAATATTTGATTTGATTGGTTTTTTAACAGGTTAGAAACTAAGATATGTTGAGCTTGCAAGATCAATTCAAATCAATGGCAATTGGTACAAAAAGAGCATGATTAGGCCAAATTTATAAAGATATCACATGGCTAAAGAATCAAATCAAATATCATCAAAGCTTGAAGATTGGATCTGTTTTGCAACCCTAATTCATTGAGGGATATATAATGAACAAAAAAAGGCAAGAAAAGGGGGTTACAGTCGTGGAAAAGCTAGAACCAAACTTCAAAATTTCAAAGAAAAGTGGTGATTCAATTTCCATCCTAGAGGCCAATCCAAGCCATTCTGACATTGCCAACAAATTGCTGGACATCCCAGGAACGTATCCCAATCAATTGCAAGTCGCCTCAGGTCTAGAATCAGCACATAGCAGTCACACGGTTTGCCTAAAAATATGATTTCGATTTCATTGATTTACTCATCATATGCATATTTTGATTATATATTATTGTTCATCATTGAGTTTGCAAGCTATTGGTACCACTTAATTGCATTTATAGTACATGAATCAAGATATGCCATTGTCAGGGTTCCTTGGTTCGTTTTAGGGGTTTGCAGTATAGGCAAAATTAGGCCCAGATTCTGGTACCATGATGCTCGTGGGGATGAGACGAGTTGATTGGTACCAGCGTTTGTCATTTATATTGCTTGCATACAATTTTTGAGATGAACAAGTCTGTAGCTACAACGAAGCGTCCATAGGTAGAAGTTTTGTTGCCTAAAACGATGGTTTGGGGAAGAAGATGAGGCGTGGAAATCTCTGGTTGGGTGGTTTGAATTTTTGCGCATTTTCGGAATACGTTATTTGTTTTTGATTATATTATTTTACTTCCATTATGTGAATAACAACAACGCGTGGCTCAGTTGGCAAGCGAGCATTGGAATTGGATATAAGGGCCTGGGTTCGATCCCCAGGTCCCAACCTTTGTTTCATATTATTTTTCATCATGTGATCAACTGCAAAGCTGTCCAATACGTTCACCATATGCCATCAAGATCCAACCATCAAACGCATCTGCAACCAAGATCCAATGCCTTTCCATTGAAGGTTCAACATACACCTCAAGTCAGCATATGCATCAGACTTGGCAAAGTCAAACGGGCTTGGATTGTTTGGGCCCAAAAGTCAGATCTACACCCCCCATAATTGCTAGCAATCAGGCCCACTTCTAATTTTTCTTTCTTATTTTTATTCTTTTTAATATTTTATTTATTTATTTTAATTGACAATTAATTACTATTTTTCATAAAATCATAAAATCAAGAAATCAAAAAAATTAGAATTATATATTTTTATCAAAATTAATTTTGTTAATTAAATTTAATGTAATTTAACTTAGGGCAATTTTAACTTGTTTTTTTATAAATAAAATCAAATAGAAATTAGGTTAAATTCTAGATTTGATTCTTTTATTTTTCTCAAATAAATAAAAATAAAAAAATAGGTTTTTAGATTGAATCAATTTATTTTTTCTTAACTTAAAATTAATTAGAACTTAGGATTTTCTTTTTTTATTTAACTATTTCATTATTTTCTTAAATAACAAAACATGACAAAAAATATCTTTTTTTAATCAATCGCAAATAGGTTTAGTTAGGGGTCAAAACCCTAATCGTCTCGCATTTAATTCGCCGCACGCTTATTATGTATTTTGGCAATATTTTTGTAACTATTCACTGGTTTGTAATAGTTTAATTTAGGGTTTTATTTATTGTTTAAATTACCGGGTTTTTAGCTATGTAATCAATCCCCCACCCCGAAGCCTTGTAATAGCGTAGATTTATTTTCTCACATTTTTAATTCCTGCAAATACTTAACTGTTTAGATGTATGCTAATAGGATTGTATGACAAGAATGCATGACAAATTAATACGGTTAGAAAACCATAATGTGCAAAGATAAATAACTGAAAACAAATCACTCGCACATATCACTCCTAGGGTATACTCTCACTTTGGTTGCCTTCGGTAAACGATCATTAAGCATAGGGTGTCTTAGTGGTTGCCCTCCTGTCTAAAAAGATCAAATGTCCCATTCGAATGTTGCCTCAGAAATCTTACCTCGGAAACGTTTCCTCAGAAATGTCGCCTCGAATATGATCTTAAGACTCTAGGGTTATTACTAAGATGTCCTAATATTGCTTTAGTGATCGTACGTCCCTTTCGAATTGACCCTTACAATTCCAACGATGGTGCTACCTATTTCTCAATAGTAGGATAGCGATGTCTAAAGGAAACAAGAATAGAAACGATCTTTTTTCAAGTAGGTAGATGCTAGTTGCTCAAATCAAAGCTTTTCACGCTTACACTTTTCAAACAAATTTTCAAAACAACTTCATCACACCCTTGAGGACTGATACAAGGGTTATCACGAAGTCAAACTTTTCAAAAACAAAGCACATACACAAGCAATTTTAAAAAGATGAGCAAGTACCTAAGAGCCCATGGAAAACCATGGATAGAAAGGGTGCTAATACCTTCCCTTTCTATAATCTACCCCCGTACTCAGAATATCTCGAAAAAGGATTTTTTATGTACTTTTTTCCTTTCCGGTTGGATGAAATAAAAATCGGTGGCGACTCTTGCTTACCGCGACATTTTGCAAACACAAAACGCAAAACACAAACCAGTATTAAACATTCGGTTCTGCCACCGTATCACAGAATGTTATCCAAAAGACCTTCTTTTTTTGCTCAGAGTGCGCGTGACGCGCCGAAAATCCTGAATGCTGAATATTATTTCATGTGGGTCGAAACTTCGAAAATTCATAACTCGGTCAATTTTTATCGGATTGGGTCCATACTTTTACACAAGGTCACTGACTCAGATATCTACAAATTTGCTTCTAAAGTTGGGACCGGGTTATGCTCTGATAAATACTAGTTGTTTATTGAAGAACGTGTCAGAGTTGACACTGGAGCCCAAAATAAGTATGTCTGAGGCGAAACTTCAAAAATTCATAACTAATTCACCATTTATCCGATTGAGCCCTTTTTTGGACAGAAGTTAGTTCTCGATGTAGGCTACATTTTGTTTTCAAATTTCAACTTCATTGCACTTAAGCCCCTGCGATTTAGCCTAGAACATGACGGACTCAAGTGAATAAAAATCTGCACTATTGCTTGTGGTTATTGGAGGCCCAATTTTACATTCAAAGCCCATATCTTTTCTCTAATTTCCATTATATAATCTCACTTTTCTCATACAAACAGGACATTACAAACGAAAAAAAACATTTGCCACAACCCTGTCAAAATATCAAATTCTTTCAAGAACCCTAAAAACCTTGAAATCCTTATTACAAACCCCCATCTCACTACAAACAAGCCATCCTTGTTACAAACCCACATCTCACTACAAACAATCCATCCTTGTTACAAACCCACATCTCACTACAAACAAGCCATCCTTGTTACAAACCCACATCTCACTACTTCTCCAGTAAGGGTAAGGCTGGTATGATCTCCATGATCAAAAGGGTATAGAAGCATTCATACATGCCATATCGGTTTTAATATTGCAAAATTTCATATATTTGCTTTATTTGTATTTCATGATATAGTAATTTATTTAATGTGTTCATGAGATTCAACACTGCAAATTTAGACAGGATGCCGTGCAGGGTTATTACAAAACGCTGAGGCCAAAACAGAATAACCACCAATGCATGGCGAGGCAGACATCCTGAGAAGGTTAAGGGGGTGGGTTCAACAACCACCCCTATTGGTTTTGCTTTTTTTCCTTTCTATTTATCCTTTTACCTATTTTCATTATTTCTGTTTAAAACATTTTTCATAAAACCTAACATTTTTCACAAACCTTTGATTTTTCATAATTTTTCATAATAAACTCGAATAATTAATTTTAGGTTTTTTTTTAATTTAATTTTAAGTTTTAAATTAATTTTTGGGTCAACACCCACCCCTGACATTTGCATTATTTTTATTTTCTAACCCTATTTTCATTGATGTTTCTTCCTCTATCTATTTTTTGGCAAACTTAATTCTTTCTCCTTTTTTTCAAAATTAACCTTTTTTAATTAAAATTAATTAGGTTTTTAGGTTATTTTTTAATTAACCTTTTTTTTTTAAATTAAACTTTTTTTTTAATTCGAACTAATTAGGATTTAGGTATTTTAATTAACTTTTTCCAAAATTAACATTTTTTATTAATTAAAATTAATTAAGTTTTTTAGGTTTATTTAATTAAACATAAAAATCATTTTTTTTATAAAAAATATTTTATTTCCTTAATTAATTAGATTAATTATTTAGGGTAATTTAATTCCTTTTTTTTCTTCATAATTTAAATCAATTAGAAATTAGGGTTTAATTTGTACATAACCTAATTAATTTTTCTCAAAAAACTAACCTAAATCTTTTTCAACTAGATTTTTTTAGGTTTGCTAATTATTCTCGCATTTAAGTCACCGCGCACATTTTTTAATTTCCTTTTTATTATTATTGTTACTGCTCCGAGTTTATAATAGTAATTAGGGTTTCGATTCCGCATCTTTATTTTCAGTCACAATAATTATGTATCTGCGAAAGTTTTGTAATAGCTAGGACTTTTAACTTTCCCGTATTTTAATTTCTGCAAATTATAAACTGCTTAGATGTATGTTAATAGGATTGCATGGAAAGACAAACTAAAAATTAATACGGTAGAAAACCCTAAATATGCAAAGATAAATTAACTGAAAATTACACTCGCACATGCTCACTCCTAGGGTTTACTCCACTCCGGTTGTCTTCGGTAAATGGTCATGAAGTATAGGTTTTGTTAGTGGTTGTCCTCTAGCCCCGAAAGATCTAAAATGACCCATTCGGATGTTGCCTTGGAAAAAGATCTTTAAGGCTTTAGGATGATTACTAACATTTCCTAACATTGCTTTTGTGATCGTATTTTTCCCTTTGAATGTCCCTAAAAAACTCCAACGACGATGCTGCCAATTCCTCAATAGTGGGATAACATTGTCTAAAAGGAAAACGAACAGACTTTTTTCGAGTAGGTAGATTAGTTCCTAGGTACTTGCTCAAACAAATAAAAACTTTTTCACACCAACACTTTCCCGAACAAAGTTTTCAAAAACAACTTCGTAACACTCTTCAGGACAGAAACAAGGGTTAAAATGAAGTAAAACAAAACTTTTCAAAGCAAGCACACACAAGCAATTTCAAAATGAGCAAGTACCTAAGAGCCCGTGGAAAACCACAGATAGAAAGGGTGCTAACACCTTCCCTTTCTATAATCTACCCCCCGTACTCAGAAACATCTCGAAAAAGGTTTTTTCTGTTCTTTTTCCTTTTCCTGATTGGATAAAATAAAAGTCAGCGGCGACTCTTGCTTACCGCGATATTTGCGAACAAAAAACGCAAACCAGTATTAACAGTCGGTTCTGCCACCGTATCACACTACTTGTTGATTTTAGTCTTTCCATACACACCCTAATTACTAACAATTATATTAAAGCGATAAATTGCAGAAATTAAAATCCTACGCTATTACATCATTTGGGGGATGGGGATACAAATTTACAAATGGGGGGATGAAAGCGAATAAATCCTAATTTACTATTACAACCATATTGAATGAATAAATAATGTACAAAAATAAATAAATAAAATAAAATTGTTTTAAAAAAACTTTTATGTATTGACGCATGTCATTATGTATTGATACAAAAACTTCCTCGCTGCTGGAAAATGAAAATAAATTAGTATGAGTCGACGCATGCACTTATGTATCAACTCATATCTCTTCTTGTTTCGGGAAATTAAAAATAACTCAGTATGAGTCGACGCGTGTACTTATGTATTGACTCATATCCCTTCCCATTTCTAAAAAATGAAAATCAACTCAGTATGAGTCGACACATTCGCATTTTGTATCAACTCATGCAACATTTCGTATCGATACATAATGATATGCATAGGCTCATAACCTATTTTGCACATGATATGTGTCGACTCATGGTGTTTTGTATCGATTCATACTGCTGTTTTTTACTTCTATCACTGTTCTGCTACATGTAAAAGTCAGTTCTCAACACATGGTTAGTAAAAATTAAAAGCAAGCATATGGTTATCTTCAAGGAAATGATATCTACATTTTATCTTCACAAATGAACCATTAATGATGCTTTGTATGAAGAGTTCAAAGTCAAGAAACATACCTTGAAACTGAAATTTATGCTTTGATTTAGAGTTGCAGAAGCTAAGTTACAAGTGGATATTTTTTTGGTAAATGGTGATGATGATGTAATAGAAGTTGTTCTTGTGTTTGAACAACTTCTATATGAGGTATATGAATCATGTGAATAGTTTATTTGGACATAACTTGCAAGGTGTGAGAGGTTCAAAGATTTGGACTTCAAAGCTCAAGAGTGGGGGTTTTATGGACAATTGTGGCTTTTTGAGAGTATGAGATTTTGGGGGCTTGTCTACACAACAAAACTTTTGGCCCCTTTAGCTTGAAAATGGCCTCTCTATTTATAGAGGAGGTTTGAGAGAATGAGAGAGTTTATTTTAGAAGCTGTCTAAATTCTGGTTTAGTTGAGATGAAACAATCAAGTTATTATGAAAATTGGTGTTCCAATGCATGGTACAAGCATGGTCTGAAGTTGCTAGGAGCTTTTAGGCATGTCGCTTATTGCTTTGACATTGTGTGTGCAGAAAAATAGTTGAGAGGCTCAAGCAGAGCTGACATTGTATAAAGCATGCTTTATGTGAATGGCAATGGTGCCTTTGTGCCATAAATGGAATGATGCAATGGACAATACATGAATCACTTGGATAATGGTTCAATCAATTGTGTAAACATATGATTATGGACATATTTTCAAGTCACAAGGCCTATAAAGTAATATTATGTAGCACATTATGCAAATTGGATTATTTGTTCTTCAACAAAATGACTTGTAATTCAAGAATGGATGTCAAACTTCAGGCCCTTGAATCTCCTAGCTCAAGTATGATAACTTCATGCTATTGGATGTTTTGGAAAGCTTGAAACATCCTCTACAACTTTCATGTTGGACATTTTGACAAAATCATCTTGGAACTATGTGAAAAAATGCCAAGAAGTTGGGATAAAATCCTGACCAAAATCTGTTGAAAATTTCTCTAAGTGTAAAATGAAAATGCCCTGGCTTCATGAATTTATAACTCCAAATCCTAGAACTTCTAGGACTTGATCAACAAAGAAAATTTTTAGATATCATCAAGATCTACAACTTTTATGTTGAAAGTTTTCTTTGAATCATCTTGCATCTTGGCGAAAGAATGGCATGAAGTAATGAAATTATCATGTATAAGAAACACTTAGAAAAATTTCTAAGTCGTGAAAAGTTTGACTTTACACATTGACTTTCGACCTTCTTGGTTTCTTGATGATCAAGCTTAATATTTTTGAATGTCTTGATGAATTGTGATCTTTGAAATTTAATGTTGACCAAAAAGTCAAAGTTTGACTTTTGGTGTATCAATTGACTTTTCAACAGTTGACCAAATTTCAACTATCAATCCACTGACCTTGAGAAATGATTTAAGCCATGGAATTGGGTCAACATGTTATGTTTAAGTTTTTGAGATTATGCTTCAAGCCATTAGGTTCTGTATTTGGTCAAAAAGTCAATGATCAGTTGTTCTTAGTCAAACCCCTAATTTATGGTCTCAGTGTTTCAGAGGTGATTTTGTCTGATCAATTCTTGAGAATCCTTGAGCATTAGAGATCCTTTGTGAGGATTGTCTTGAAAAAGAGAGTGCAAATTTTGGGGTACAACAGATTGTGCATGTGTATATATGTTTATATGTGTATATTTTATATGTATATATGTGTGCATTCATTTGCATCTAGATAATTGTTTTTATTATTCTGTACTGCTGATGTGCTGTGTTTTTCATTGGTGGAAGGATGTTACATGAGTTAAAAGGCCCAATACCCAGACCAATGTACATATAGGTTAGAGTGAATACTCATGTCAAATCCCGTGTTCCGTTGGCACGTGTGAGGAGGCATGAGATACCACACTCATACGAGGTTCTCTTGACAATGCGTTTGACTTGACCCTTTGTGTAGAGACGAGGTGTTAGAATAGAGTACTCTGACTCTGGTTGCCCCTAGAAGCCCTGTTCTGATTAGAATTTACCCATGAGATGGGGTGGGAATTATTCTTACAGGTACAAATGTTGATTCTTTGACACTTGGTTCTATGGTATTCTGAAATGGTGTGAACCTTTGATTGTATTATATGTGACTGTGACTCTGTTATCCGCATAAAAATGGTTCAGTTTATGGAAGCCATGATCCTATTGCATTCATGAAACATTTTGTTAACTGCATTTTTAATATACATGTTTTCTTATTTCCAGGATCTCTAGTATTTGAGTCTTGTTGGTTAGGCCGCCTTTGAAGATGGATATTGAGAAGAAAGACAACCACATATATCATATTGTTTACAAGTTCCTTGTGCCAGTTCTTGATAACCTTCTCCTTCTAGCCAATATGTCTCCTCCTGAGAATGTTAATACCTTTACAAAAGACTATGGAAGAATTTTGATGTGTCTAAAGTCGCCTCTCAGTGAGTACCAGAAGGATGCCCTCCAAGCTCTGTTTCAGTTTTATGACCGTAGCCTGAGATGCTTCATGTTCCCTGACTATCTATTGGAACTAAATTTGGAAGAGTATTCCACCATCCTGAACATTCCTATATTGCACCAAGTTCCTTTCCATACTTCTATGAAGAAACCTGATGCTGCTCAGATTGTTGCGACCCTTTATTTGGGTGAATCTGTTATAAAGTCCAACCTTGCAAAGAAAGGACTTGTACACAGTTTTCATTTGAATTTTATGATGAAGGAAGCGAAAGCTAAGGCTGGTAAGAAATATTGGAAGGGTTTCAATGCTATCTTAGCTTGTTGCATTTACGATATGGTTTTGTTTCCCGATGAGAACAAGTTTGTTAACAAGAATGTTGTTTCCATATTCATGCAAAGAAATCCTGTGCCAACTCTCTTGGGAGACATTTATCATTCTATACACTCTAGAAATTACAAGGGGAAAGGTGGAGTTATTCATTGTTGTGCTCCATTGTTGTATCATTGGTTTATAGGTCATCTTCCTCGTCATGGGGCTTTTGTTGATACTCAGTGTACTTTGAAATGGGCTCCAAGACTGATGGGGCTCACCTCCAAAGATATTGATTGGTATAGGCATGATTTGTCTAGGACCGAGAGTAAAGAGGCAATCTTCTGTTGCATAGAATTATTTAATGTAACTCTCATGGGTATAAGGGGTGTCGTTAACTATAAATCGACTCTTTCTCAAAGATAGATGGGATATGCTCTAAGAGGACCACCTGAAATGAGCACGTGCAAGAATCCTTGTTCTATGATGTGCCTGACAGTATTGAATGGACGGATAGAGCTATAAAAGCTTGGAAAAGCATTCACTTTGAAGGAGGACAATATTTTGGTAAGAAAGATCCCACAGCTTATGCGCCTTACATTCAGTGGATTAAAGAAATAAACAAAGATCATCGTTGGTCTTTTGCCATAAAAAAGCCTTTGTACCCTCAAGAGCCGGATCAACCCGAAGTTGTACCAAAGGGAGATTATGAGCTAGTGCAAGCTCATAATTGATGATTTCTTGAGGAACGTGAGACTATGGTGGTAAAGTGTCTTATGGTTACCCAAAAGAAGACTCAACTAGCCCACTAACTCAAAAAGTTCAAGGGAGAGACTTCAAGGGTTGTAAAAAAGAGACCAAGGGTTGAAGACAATGTTGTTTCCTTGGAAGATCACCAGAAAATTGTTGCTAAGATAAAAAATAAATACAAACAGAAGTGCCAAGATTGTGAGATCCTTAAAGCATCCAAAGCTGACTTGGAGAAGAGGTACAAGACCAAGATTGAAGGGTTAGAGAAGAAGCTTCTAGTCAAAGATGCACAACTTGAGGAAGAGAGCACCCAGAGACTCACGATAGAAACTCTACTCAAGGGGAGAAATATTCAACTAGCACAGGCCATAGAAGAAATTGCGAAGCTCAAGATTTAAATGGGAGGACAAGGATCCCCGAGTTATCCATTATCGGATGTTTAGATTTTGTATTTTTCTGTTTTCAAAAGGTAATCATCAGGCTTGTTGATGGGATCTCTCATTTTCTATTTACTCTTGATACTGATCTTTGAACTATTTGTATTCCTTCTTGTCCTGGTTTAATGAGAATCTGGACTATTGGTGTTCACTATCTTATCTCTCGCTCTCGCCTAAGAACTTGAATCAAAGCTCTAGGACCCTGGAAATATTTAAACATGTCATTGCATGCATTACATGCACTCATGCATTCATTCATATCATGCATAACAGGTTATTCCAGCAGGTCTTCTTACTTCTGATCTAGCTTTTTCCAAAGATTTCTACTTCCAATTCTCACTGATACAACACCAGAGGTAATTCAAGAAGACAGATGGAATAGATTCAAGCTGATGTTACTGCTATGGGTATCAAGATGGACACTCGGGTTTAGTAGTTAATAAAGATCATTCAGAATACGGCCCATCAGCAGGAAGAGTGGAGATCCTTAATTATGAGGCTTGCTGCAACTACACATGAAGGGAATGTAACTTTAAATCCTCCTTAGGGAGATACTGGAAATCTTGCGGGGGTTACTGTCAATAATCTTGCTGGTAATCTAGGAGGTCAGAATCTGAATGGTAATGCTGGTGGTAATTTTCAGAATGGTCTTGCTGTTAACCTTGATAACCCTGCCGGTAATAATCAAGGTATCCATGTGATTCAAGTTGTGGGAAATCAACTTCCACCCACTCCTTCTCGTTAGAATAATGAACAACCTTTCGTTCAGCCAAGGCCTATTCGCAAACTTGTTCAGGCTTGAAAAGGATAACTATGAGGAATGGATTTCTAATTCGGAAGAACGTGCTGAAGCTGATAAGAAGCTGCATATGCTCGAGGTGTGCATGCAGGCTTTTGAGAATCAAGGTACCGTGGGCCTTGATATGACTGATTTGGGACTAGTCCCCAGAATGAGGATTCCTCCTAAATTTGAAGTGCCAGACTTTGTGAAGTACAAAGGCACCTCCTGTCTAAGGAAACATGTCAAGTCTTACTACAGGAGGATGTCAGCATACTCCGATGATGAGAAGCTACTCATGCACTTCTTTCAGAACAATTTGACTGGTGGGCCGTTAGAATGGTATATGCAACTTGAGAGTAATCGCATCCGTACATGGAGAGAGCTAGCTAAAGATTTTGTCCAGAATTATCGATACAACTCCGACATGGCGCCTACAAGAACTTAGTTGCAGAATCTATCGCAGAAGCATAATGGGTCATTTAAGGAATACGCACAAAGGTGGCGTGAAATGGTGGCTAGGGTCCAACTGCAAATGATGGAAATAGAAATGGTAGACATGTTTACCAGCACCCTACAGGGGCATTATTATACTGCTTGTAGTACTTCTAATACTTTTGCTGTATTGGTAATGTACAGGGAAAGGATTGAAGTTGAAATTAAGATTGAAAAGACTCAGAAGGATGTTTCTGGAGTTAATACCGGTAATGCTAAAAAGTCTTTTGGTGTCTATCAGAAGAAGAAATAACGCTAAGCTAGTGCGTTATATGCGTGAAAGTGTAAAGGAAAAGCTCATCAGGAGTCTGATAATCAAATTGCTGCTGTGACAATCCCAACTGCTGCACCTTAGCGGCAGGCGTATGCACCACGTCAGGGAAATCAAAAGGGAAAGAGGCGACCTCCTAGAAAGATGGATGCACTTCCCATGTCCTATATTTATTTATCACCTTATCTACTCCAACTGAAATTGTTTGAGTTGTGCACAGTGCATGTTAACCCTGAAAAGTTGCCACCAAGCTTTGATGCTATGCCCAATGCGAATTCCTCTCTGGCGCGCATATGCATACCATTGAGAATTGTATATCGTTTAAACACAAAGTACAAGACTTACCTGATTCATATGCTATCAATTTTAGACCATATGGTCAGATCTAAATTCTCCTTTGACTCAGTGGTGTCAAGACTACAAAGCGCATCTTCTGAAGCAATAAGTCCAGACGGAGTCTAGTCTCCTCAACATGGAAATTTTCTAGTTCCACTTGCATTCTCATTTGTAATATTTCTTATTTTTTCAGTACTTTCTTGTATGAAAAACTTGTTTGTTTTTGAATATTAATCATAATGCATTTAATATGTTTGTCTTGAATTAACCCATTCGTTTTCACTCTTAAATGTTTTTCTTTGCTTTTGGTACTTAACTCTTGTGAACAAAGCAAATACCTCTGGACGGAGGATGATGAATAATATACCTAGAATCTCAAACAGTATGCTTTAGAATAAAAACCATGCTGATGATGTACATGCATTGTTTCAAATCCCCAAACACCAGAGATATAAGGGAGTGAGACCCTCATTAACCCCTTTGAGCCTTGAAGTAGGAGTTTCTTTTCTATTCAGAAAAAAACCCCTCATTTTTAACTCGAAGCAATGTAGTGTTCAGTTAATCTGATTAAGTATTAAAATCTCATCAGGAGAGTGCATATATGGATCAACCACAATGGTTATCCTTCACCTGTTAGGAGGAAAAAAGATGATGATACCACAATGGTTATCCCTCATCAACCTAACAGCAAGGTAGTCACCACTTTTCGGCAAGTCAAAATACTTAGGGTCACACGTCTAGTTCAAAGAGAAAAAGTGAATGAAAAAGAAAAAGAAAGAAAGCCCGCTAAGCTGAAAACTTAAAAACAAGTGACTAAGGCAAAAGTTAGGGTATCCCGCTGGACCTCAAAATCAAAATTCAAAAGAATTTGTCCAATGAAAAGTTAGGGAAAACGAAAAGAAAAATGAAAAGCCTGAAAGGCGGAAAAGGATTACAAAGAAAAATCCTAAAAGGAACAAAGTCGTGTGATTAGACACCAAAACAAAAAAGGGTGAAGTGATTGTCGTGTCCAAGAAACCTTAATGGTTCCTCAATCATCGTAAACTCCTTGTGAGAGACGAATGCTCGTATCGAGTTAAGTGAACATAGGAATAAAGAACATCATGGAGAATGGGTGGGTACCAAATAATTTTGAGCCTTAAATCCTTTTTTCTAAAAACGTGAACCAGGCCACATTACAACCCTTGAAAGTCCTAACTAAAGCATGGGTTAATTCGAAGCAATACTGTAATGAGAGTATGATAATATGACTCCTATGAGGCTTGCTAAAACTTTTGAGTTGGTATCACGCCATATTTTTACTTTCTTTTATACAAGGAAAAACTCGATGTTTTGACATCTTTTCAATAAAAGTTTTTAACTTCAAGACAAGCATATGACTTGCATTAGAGTTATCATTCTTGGAGTGAAACATTATTTGCATATGAACAAGTTCTTAAACATCAAGTGAGCTTGCATTATGAGCATCAAATGAAAAGTTTGATTATCTCAAAGGATAAATTTCTTCAGGATACCGTTGAGGGGTAAATCATTTTTTAGAATGATCTTAATTTGGGGCAGACCTTCTATTGACTATGTTGAGTAAAAGAAGACCAGTTTGAGAAATGATCTGAAGCATATTGTGTGGAAGTTTTGATTGCCCAGAAGTCTTCGTTGAGTAATGATGTATCACTTTCAGTTTGGTCATAAGGGATAGATTGCTTCAAGTATCTTCTTGAACATGAAGCAATTCAAGTTGAGAAGTACGATTGTGTACTAGCCTACTTTCAAGACGTAAGTCAATTACCCTAAAAGGGAAAAGTTTGAGACTCTGTTGGGTATGAGCGAGTTTGTTTTCCCAACACTATTCGAATGCAGCCAACTTGGGGCAATCAAAGTCTAGAGGAGATATCTCGGAATTATCCAATCTGGGGCATTCAAGTCGAGATTCGATCACTCAAAGTGTAGTCAAATTGGGAAAGTTATGTCGATATTTGACAAATATCTCCAAGAATTTGTTGATCAGAGGAGAATCATTTCAGAATCTGAAGGTGCAGGGGCAAGTCATCTCAAGGACCCTCTCCGTGCAAATCCTTTCATATAACATACCTGGAACATGTTGTTGTGTTTGTATTGTTGCAGGTACTTTTGTCCATTTATGGCATGAGAATAAGGAAAGTTTGGTTCGTTACAAACATGAGAAGTCTTAAAGGTTGAGGCTTTATACATACAAAATCCTTTATCCCTAGTGAAGGTGTACCCCTATTTAAACAGAGTTGTGATACCAACTATAGTTTACACTCTTGCTAAGAGTTTTTTTGAAAGATGGTTCCTTTTTTAGAAGACTTATCTACAGAGAAATGCATTTCAGCAGGATTCTGTATAGTCCTTCCCCCCAGTGCAATCCGCTTCTTTCAAGGCTTCTTGGAAGAATCACTTTATTTATCGAACGTAGATTCTTGATATATCCCTATGAAGTTGACATTTTATTCCCTAGTGAGGTTGGCACTCATCTTCCCCATGAAGTTCGCAACTTCCTCCCCGGTGCAGTATGCTTCGGTCAAAGTTTTCTTGAAGAGATTTTTGTTTATCTGTGAGAGATTCTGGTTTGTATTCCCATGGAGGCAGCTGCTATTCCCAGCAGAACAATCTTTTTCCCAGTAAAATCTTGTGTTGACATAAATCCTACAAAGGTGGCTTCCCTAATATAGTTTACACCGACAAGATTGCTATTAAGAGCTTTTCGGTTCCCCGGTGGAAGATGTGTCATTCCACCCAGTAGGAGCCAAGTTTTAAGGATTTTCTTGATCAACTTTCCTCTTATCCCTAGCGGAGCAAGTGTTCCTTCCCCCAGTAAAGCCTGGTGGTGATTGTAATACGGTGGGAGAATTGACTTTTAGGTTTTGCATTTTATTGCAAATGTTGCGGATAGCAAGAGTTGCCACCGATCTTCTCTTATCTGATAAAGGAAAGGGTGAAAAGAACAGGAAAAACCTTTTGAGAATTTTCTGAGTAAGGGGGTAGGTTATGAGAAGGGACGGTGTTAGTAACCTTTTTATCCGTAGTTATCTACAGGATCTTAATCGTTAACTCACTTTGAAATGCTTTGTGTTTGTGTATGTTAGAAAGTATTTTGAAAATGCCTAAGTTGGGAAATTTTGAAATGATTCTCGTATCGTTGAGAATGTATACAAAATGTTTGTTTTGAAAATATTTGTTGGAAGGATGTGTTTTTTTTGAAAGGGTGAAGTGTGAAAGTTTTTTTAGTTTATGAGCAAGCGATTACGAGCGATCTACCTGATTAAAAAGTCTTTGTTTTTTTCCCCCTCCTTTAGATAGTGCTATCCTACCATTAGTTAGTAGGAAGCCCTATCATTGGATGTGAGGGATAAGTGCGGGTCATCATACAATCATATAAGGCAACTTGTAGGATGCTTTAGAAATTGTCGTAAGGGGCTAAGATCGTTTACCAAAGGCAACATCGAAGGGTCATCGAGGGACTACGATCTTTTTTAATCGAGGGTCTTTGCTAAAGCGTCCCACGTTCGAGGGACATGCCTATTTAAATCCGAGGCAACAAGTGAGGGTACCCTAGAGGTGCGTGTGTGCGAAGTATTTTGATTTCAATTATTTTTTCCTTTGATATTAGGTTTTCTAATGTTTGTTTGTAAATTTTTTCCATACAATCCTATTAAACTAATAGTAATAAGGAAAGCAGTAAATTGCGGAAATTAAATGTCCCACGCTATTATAATGCTTCGGGGATGGGGGGTACAAGTTTATGAATGGGGGAGGAAAGCTATAAACCCTAATTATCTATTACAAACTTTTGACAGTTACATAATTGCATTAATGTGAAAAATAAACAAATGCGCGGGGATAGAAAGGGGAAAAATGAAAAAAACCCTAAAAATTCGAAGTATTTTAAGAAAATATTTTCTTGTTTCTTTGTTTAGAAAATATTTGCAATGTGAAATAAAAATTAGACCTAATTCTAACTTAATTTATAACTTAATTATTTAAAATAAAATAAGGTGTGATTAATTAATCTTTATTATCAAAAATTAAATTAACTAATTAAAATCTAGGGAATTCTAAGTATTTAGAAAATATTTTTGGTATTTTATTTATAAAAGATATTTGAAGTATAAAACCTAATTCTAATTAAATAAAATCAAAGTGATTAAATTAAACAACAACACCACCATTTCTGAATCTGTAAAACTCTTATTTCTCAACCATTTTAAAAAATTTAAACATCAAACTTGCTTGAATTTTAACCGCGAATCCAACCATACAACTTTCAAAAGCTAAATATCAATGGTTAGGACGAATTTTCTTTGGTACCAAACTGAAACCTAATTTTTCAGAAACTTCAATTCCAAAATTCTCATCACATAGTCAACATAAAGGAAAACTAAGGACATGGTTAGTTTCAGGGCAATCATATCTACATTTTATCTTTTGAATTTGAAAGCAAATGATGCGTGTATGTGAAGTTTTAAAGTTCAAGAAAACTTACCTCTTGAAGAAAAATTCAATGTCCTCTATACGACTTAGAGAATGTAATGTGATGCTTGCTTTAGCTTTCTGGGACCTTGATGAGTATGTTGCAACTGTTACTTTGCCTTGAGAGTGTCTGAATCAGTCTACTCAAGTCAAGTTACAAAGTTGGGTTTTGAAAATGGTGGATGGTGATGGAGTGATTACAGTAGTTGTTCAGGTGTTTGGGCAACTTCTAAATGATGTATCTAAGGTATTTGAAAGATAAAAGAGGAAAATGCACGAGTGGATTTGAAGTTTGGTGTTGGAAGCTTCAAATGTGAAACAATGGAGTTTTTTAAGTGATTCTGAGTTTTAGGGTGTTTGAGAGCTTGTGAAACCGTCTCTTAGCTTGCAAATGACCTCTCTATTTATAGAGAAAAGGTTTGAGGGCCAGGACTGATCAGATTTGAAAGATAGCATGTTATGGTTTGGTTGCTTAGATTTGAAATAACTTTGAAGAAACATTGTTCCAATGCATAGTACTAAAGGATTTGAAGTGGTTAGAAGCTCTAGACATGTTTCTTCTAGATTTGACATTGTGTGTGTGCAGAAGATACATTTGAGAGGCTTAAAGAGTTGACATTGTGATTAAAGCTTGCTTTTCTAAAATGGAAGTCTTGGCTTTCTTTCCTTATTGGCAAAATGGATTGGACAAAGCTTTAATCACTTAGATCATGACTCAAAAGTGTGTGTAATCCTCTGATTATGGATAGATATGGAGATTTAAGGCATGAAAAGTGGGATTATGCGATTTTTTTATATTAATAACCAAGTATTAAAATAATATTTCACAAATAACCGGGTTTCGGAAAAAATTACGCAAATAACCATGTTTGAGATGGCTCCACAAAGGAGGAGCCATCTCAATTGGCGCATGCACCTCTTTTTTTAAGGGAGGCGCCATCTCACTTGGCGCCTAAGTGCTTAGGGCAAGCCCTAAGCCAAGTGAGATGGCGCCTATGTACAAAATTAGGGCAAAAAAATTTTTTTTTTCTTTCCTGCGCGTTGCCTATTAGACAGAGATCAACAAAATGGATTTTTTATTTAAAAAAAAATAATTACATTCAACTGTTTTACATTAAAAGAACAGTAAAAAAATGGATACAAAAAATACTGGGAAAAAAAAAGATACATCAGTGATCCCCAGGAACCCGGTAATGACCCCCAGTTCCGCATCCCCGTCCTCGCCTTTCTCTTGCTGGGTGCCGTCTCGTTTCCTGCTGCGGCAAGGTCGATGGCCCAGCGAAGTCAATGCGATCCGAATCCATAAAATCAGTAAGATCTCCATATCTCGAAGATCCGCTCTGGTACAGTCGGTTACCCATACCCTCAAAGTTTGGTTGTGTTGGCGGTGGGTGGGGTTCCATGGTTGGTCGGTAGCATTGGTCATCTGAGTATGGGGGGTAGAAAGGAAATGGATCTTGGGGTGTTTGGTATTGTGGATGTTGGGTTGTTTGGTGATATGGTGGTTGATGGTAGGTTTGGTCGGCTTGGTCATAATCTTCTGACATTCCCATATCAGGGCTAAGGCTGGATGTTGAGGGCGCCATATTGGGATATGTGGAAGACTGAAATTGTGTCTGGGGTATGTGGGTGTGCTGGTATTGGGGTTGGTACTGTGGTTGGGTTTGAGGCATATCCGGGTATTGGTAGTTTGGCGGTGATTGTGGTTGGTAGTACGACATTTGATTGTAGTTGTGTTGTGGTGGGGAATGTGGTTGTGTGTTTGTTGGTCTGTTTCTTCTTGGGGGTTGGTTTGAGGTTGATGGATTTTGGGTTTGTTGATGGGGAATCGAGGGTTGTGCCCATTGTGTGCGTGGGTCAACCAAGTACCTCGGATGAGACACGTGCATATCTGGGTTACTAACCGACCTGTACCACGACATATATTGATCAGTGTGTCGCATGTTACCTTGAGTAAGGAAAACCGGGGATTGCAAGATGTAGCGGTGACGCCTTTGCCACATTTTACACCATTCTGGAGCAAAGTCTTTCCAGTTGGTAAGACCCCACTGGGCGTCGACCCTTTTTAGATGCCAGGGGGACAAATCTGTTGGATCACTTGGTATCTCTTGGATCATTCCGAACTGCATCTTCACACGGTCGCTATGGTGTATCTCCACAATGTTGAACCGAATGAGTGCAGTCTTTGCAGTCCAAGTTGCTGCATCCTCTGGGTTTGGAGAATGTCCCAAACCCAAATATGGTCTCCAGACGAACTGCGATAAAATTTAAATCAGGTAAGCGCAAAAGTAATGTATAAATAATTAAAATGAACAAAAGTTAAAAGCTACGATGTACGTCATCTGGGCCTAAGTGATCCAACAGATTCCGGTAGAGTGCGACATTGAATCTGGGATTCTTGCCGTAATCCATACCCCTCACGCAGTACCTAAAGGAAATGAGAAACATGTTATTTTTAGCATATATTTTGGAAAGAGCAGAATAGTTATAAATGCTATAACTTAATGACTTACTTTGTTGCGTACGGGAAACCAAAAGTGTTGTTGTTGATGGGGTTTAAGGACTCCATCCTCCACCAACCCCAGGCTTGTAGTAAAAATGCGCACCCATAAAATGTACATTTTTCCTTGACTGCGTTTTTGCACAAGGAACTGTACAGGTGGGCTAATACTGCAGAACCCCAACTATATTTTCTAGTTTTTTCAAAATTTGTTAGTAAATGTAAGTACATGAAATTTACACTATTTCCCGTACTTTCGGGAAATAAAAATGTACCAAAAAGTATCATAATATACGTTCTGGCTTTTACTACTCGGTCATTCTCTGAGGAATTTTCATTTAATTCCATACTTGCATAATTCCATTTCAGGTCAGTGAGTAGTATTCCCTGCCCTCTTGCTCCACCACCTTCTACCATGTCCCTACCCAACAGTTCTTCACACTGTGAGTTGGGTTGTTGAACCGACCCGTTCACCGCCTTACCGTCGATAGGGAGACCGGTGGTGCTTGGAGCTTTTTCCTGAAAAATCTTCGTACACACGTGGCTCCTCAACCAGATCTCTGTTTGATCTCGGACAGACATGCCTCCATTGAAAGTGCATATAATAATCCGGAAAATGGTTGGCATGACCCTCCTTCTACGCATGTCTATTGTGTCAGGCATATCGTCCAGAATTTCTCGAGGGAGGTCAAGGACAAAACATTGAGGAAAGCGGTGATGAATGCGGGATACGCACTGACACAACCCACGTTCAAATATTACCGCAACGAGATCCGTTTGTCTAACCCAGAAGCCGGTACGTGGATCGACAATATACCGGTCGAAAAGTGGACTAGGTCATACGACAATGGCCAAAGATGGGGGCATATGACAACAAATCTTATTGAATCAATGAATGGGGTATTCAAGGGCATACGAAACCTCCCCATCACTGCCTTGGTGAAATCCACGTATTTTAGGATGGCTGCGTTATTTGCCAAAAGAGGTGAAATGTGGTATGCGGTCTTGCAATCAGGACAACTATGGAGTGAAAGCTGTATGAAATACATTAAGGCTGAAAGTGCTAAAGCCAACACTCACATGGTTACACGGTTTGACTGCCATAGCCACAACTTCATTGTGAAAGAGACAATTGACCACAATGAAGGCCTGGCAAGACAAGAATACAGGGTCATTTTACCTTCTCAATGGTGCGATTGTGGCAGGTTTCAAGCTTTTCGTATGCCTTGCTCTCATGTCATTGCCGCTTGTGCTCATACCCATCAAGACGCGCTTCAACTGCTCTCAAACGTTTATAAATCTGAAACGTTGCTCACTGTTTACAACAACAACTTTCCTTTGGTGGCAAAACCGGACTATTGGCCTGAATACAACGGTGATATAGTTTGGCACAATGACCAAATGCGAAGGAACAAGAAGGGTCGTCCCAAAAGCAGGCGCATCACAACAGAAATGGACGATCTTGACAGGTTGGAAAGAAAGTGTGGTTTATGCCGTCAGGTCGGACACAATCGCAAAAACTGTCCGAATCGGGCGTCTGGCTCGACCACATAAATTTTGTAATACAATAAATCTTTTCAATATTTGTGTTGTAAACATTATGGGTTTTCCGTTAATAAAACTGTTAACATAATTTAAGAAATTCAATATAGGAAATTACATTATGGTTTTCGCGTACAACAATGATTAACGATATTCAATCTAGGAAATTACAACTGTTAACACAATTTCATCTGACCCATGCATCATCAGCATTACATCACTGTCTGTTTTGACTTCCTCCAACCACACATTAGGTCTTCCTGTCGCATGCGAGGTTGTTGTTCGTTTTTGCTGGATCCTTCGAATTTTTCCCCCCTCGACGATGTCTCAATCTAGCCACCGCATCAACTCCCGCTTCAGACGCTCCATGGAGTGAATGTGCCAGAATTTCATTTTCATCGCAGGTTTCGTGGCGGAGAATATAATGTAATCATCTCTGCTAAAAATCATAGGCGACGTCATTACGTAAATAAGGGAGTACAAAATAAAAATACAGTGCGAGAAAGTGTGAGAAATTTCAAAGAAACGGATGAATTATTTATAAAACAGCAAAAAACCCTAGTTTTTCCCTAGGAGCCAAGTGAGATGGCGCCTCCTCTCACTTTTAAGGAGCATGCGCCATCTCACTTGGCTAAAAGGCAAGGGAGGCGCCAAGTGAGATGGCGCCTAGGGCAAAACCCTAGGTGCATGCGCCAATTGAGATGGCTCCTCCTTTGTGGAGCCATCTGAAACATGGTTATTTGCGTAATTTTTTCCGAAACCCGGTCATTTGCGAAATATTAATTTAATACATGGTTATTAATAAAAAAAATTCGGATTATGCAGCATGGCTTGAAGATTTGGTTATGAACTTTTCACAAAAATGACCTATAATGCAACCTTAGATACCCAACTTCATCTCTTCGAAATTTATAACTCAAGCATGATCTTTTTATGATCTTAGACATTTTGGAAAGGTTAAAACATTTCATACAACTTTCATGTTGACCACTTTGGCTAAATCAAATGGGACCTTGGTGAAAAATGACCATGAAGTTGGGATAAAAAATTGATCAAAACTTGTAAAAAAAATTTTAAGTGTTGGATGAAAAACATCATAACTTTATGGGCTTATATCTCTTAAATTAAGCACTTCTTAGGGATCATCCCACATTAACAAAGTTTTAGAATTCATCAATTCCTACAACTTTCATGTTGAAAGTTTTCCTTGAATCAACTTGTATCTTGGGGAAACTTGCTTGTGAAGTTAGGTTTTATTAGGTATAAAACACTTGAATTTTTTCTAAGTGTTTGAAAATCTTAACTTTTGAATTTTGTTGACTTTCTTGATTCTTGATGATCAAGTTTGATAATTTTGAATGTCTTGATGATTCTTGATTTTTGAATTCCAATGTTGACCAAAAAGTCAAAGTTGACTTTTGTGTGATTGTTGACTTTTCATCAATTGATTCAAATCTTCAACTATCAATTACTTGCATCTTTGGAAATTTTTTGAGCCATTTAATTAGGTCAAGATTTTGTATTTCAGTCCTTGAGGTCATGCTTTAAGCCATTATGTCATGTACTAGGTCAAAAGTCAATGACCCGTCACCTTTAATCAAAACCCTAATTTGGGAAATTTTTGACCTCTGATGATTTGAGGGTTTTCCTTGAGGAATCATGATAAACCCTTGATAAAATGATGAATATCACTTCAAAATGTTGATGTTGAGCAAAAATCTTGAAGTTTGGCTGTATATTGACCACATTTGACTTTTACCCAATACAACTGATTTTCAATCATTTGAGCCATTGACTGAGCAAACATGTGAGGAAAGACTTGAAACTTGACATAAGCATTATTGAGGACCTATGATGAACTATGAAAGTCTTTTTAGACCCTTGAAAACCAATATTACATGAGAAGCACCAAACCCTAATTGAAGACCTTTGCTTAGGAGGATGTTTGACCAGTCAAATCTTGAGAATCCTTGAGTATTTGAGAATCTTAAAAGAATGTCTTGAAGAAAATGGGAGGGAAAATTTTGGGGTACAATAGCTGCCACTGTTCAATCTTCTTAAACCTGAAGAATTAGATTGGCATGTCCGACATTCGTGACTTGAAGGTAGAAGATGATTGAACACTTAAGTTCGCAGAAATTTGAACTCGCATGTGTCTGAAGCAATGCCGTTGGTTAATGTAATACTGGAAATGGGCTTAAAGATGCCATTTGGAGAGGTGATGGGGAGTTGTCGGAGATGGGCTTATAGATGCCATCCAAAGTAACTGTGGATAGAATTTAGACTAAATCTACACTTGACTTCAACTGGAAGGATTATAAGAATAAATCTACGCTCGATTTAAACTGAGCCAGAAGAGGTCTTTTGTATTTAACTGGAAGAAGTATCAGAATAAATTTATGATCGATTTAATCTGAGCCAGAAAATGTCTACTGGAAGAAGTATCAGAATAAATCTATGGTTGACTTAATCTGAGCCAAAAGATGTCTATGATTGTCTTTAATTGGAAGAAGTATCAGAATGAATCTGTTTCGATTTAATCTGAGCCAGGAGAGGTATTTTTGTCTTTAACTGGAAAAAGTATCAGAATAAATCTACGGTCGATTTAATCTGAGCCAGAAAAATATCTACTGGAAGAAGTATCAAAATAAATCTATGGTTGATTTAACTTGAGCCAGAAGATGTTTGTTCGTATGCCTTTAATTGGGAGAAGTATCAGAATAAATCTATGGTCGATTTAATTTGAGCCAAAAAAAGTCTACTGGAAGAAGTATCAGAATAAATCTATGGTCGATTTAATCTGAGCCAGAAGATGTTCACGTCCGTCTTTAACTGGGAGAAGTATTAGAGTAAATCTATGGTGGATTTAATCTGAGCTAGAAAAATTCTACTGGAAGAAGTATCATAATAAATCTACCCTTGATTTAATCTGATCCAGAAGAGGTCTTTGAAGGAAGTGTTCATCATGTATATAGTCGCACCCGTCCTGTTTTGGGAATTGATCTACAATATGTTTTTGTTGGTAAACCCGTCCTGTTTCGGGAGTTCATACCACTTGGTGATAAAGATAGTCGCCCCATCCTATTTCGGGAATTGATCTTCATCTGACCATGAAGAAATAAAGATAGTTTCCCCCATCTTGTTTTTGGAGTTAATCTTTGCTCGGTTGTATAGATAGTTTTCCCGTCCTGTTTCGAGAATTAATCTTTGACCTATTTGAGAATTGTTGATGATATTCGTCTGTTGATTGATATTTCATGAAAAGGTAAAGAGTTAGTTGTATGCAATGTCATGATGTATGAAATGCATTGCATAATGATGTTCTCAAAATAAATAAGACCGTGTTATATGTGTTTCGTATGCATATGCTATGACGTTGTAAATGATGTATGAAATATGAAATGTTGTTGAAGTGTATTTGTAAACCCATGCAGTATCTTTGTCTAGGAAAATAAATCCCTTACTGGTGTTGGGGATGAAGAACATGTGTAATCTTCAACCTTGTCTAGAATGCTTCCGCTGAGGATTCTTGCTTGCTGTTTGAGGAAACTCCACTGGGGAATGTTGACTTCTGTTTGGGGAGAAAAGTTCATGAACATTAGTCATTCATCGCTCTACTAGAGAGTTTAATTCTTATATACCCTGACTGGGGATAAAAGAGATGGATAACCTTCTGAATCGTTTGGGGAGTTTAATTCTTATATACCCTGACTGGGGATAAAATAGATGGATAACCTTCCGACTCGTCTGGGGAGGATAAAGTTAACTGATATCTGGTCCGATTCCAGGTTTCGTAACAACTGTCTGGGGATAGTAGCGACTTCACTGGGGAGAGAAATTTTGCAGGTGATTCATAGCCATCTGAGGAATAGACTCAAGCCCGGGGGATTGTAATCTATTGGGGGAATAAACCCTGTTGAGGAAATAAACCCTGTTGACGGAAAAATATTCTAATGAGGAAACAAGTTCTGCTAGAGAGGAGAAATCTGCAAGGAGTTTTACAGTATTGGAGGAATAAACTCAGTCGGGGAAGAGAACTTCCATGAACTATACTGATTGGAACTCTGTAGGTTGGTGATATTGACAGTAAAAAATCATATTCCTTTATCCTCCAGAGCAATCTTCCGGGGAAGTTGCGGAGAATGTATCTTTAATGAAGATGAATTTGTGAAGATTAATCTGCGGGGATAATCTCATGGAAGTGGCTCTGTGGGAATTTGTGGGTGGCTTGAATGTCATCCCAACTCCTAGAGTCTTAAGTAAATTCTTATTCCTATTCTTATGCATATATGTTCATTCAATTTTAGTCATTGGACTTTTTTTGCAAACAAAATAGAAAAATTAAAAACAAAAGTTTGAACTTTAAGGTGTATTTGTATTGATAGTTTGCCTATAAACAAACGATCTTGTACAAAGAGACATAAATCCTAGTAAGAGGAAATTGTTGTGAAATAAAAAGAGTACAAAGTGAAAACAAAACATATAGCTATATGGAAATGATCTCGTTGGGTTCCAACTCTACTATTTCCCTTATGTCATCTAATCCCTTGATGTCAGAAGAAGTTGATTGAACTGATCTGTACCATTTGAACTTTTGACTTTGGTAATAAAGCTTGCAAAAGTGATCCAACGTGACATAATCGTACGCTTTTAATCCCTAAACTTTGTCTGGAACTCCCTTTCAGGTTTTCAGTCCGCCAGGATACCCTTTCTTGCCCAAGTCGCGTTTTCAGGTTTTCGACTTGCCGGGTGTACAATCTTTTATTTATATCCCTAATTTTTACCCGGACCCTTTTGGTTCATTGGGATGCCCTTATTTTTTCCTAGGCCTATTAACCTAGCAGGTCATTTTCATGCGTAGTATCTTTTGACTATGTTCGCGTTCACAAGGTGCGAGAAATCTTCACCGTCCATGGTGGTTAGTATCATAGCACCGCCCGAAAATACTTTCTTGACAACAAATGGCCCTTCGTAGGTGGGAGTCCATTTGCCCCTGGGATCACCTTGCAATAGAATGATGCACTTTATTACCAAGTCACCAACCTGATATACATGATGCTTAATTTTCTTATTGAATGCCTTGATCATACATTTCTGATACATCTGACCGTGACAGACAGCCACAAGCCTCTTTTCGTCAATCAGATTCAACTGGTCTAGCTTGGTATGAATCCACTCGTCTTCATCTAAGTTTGCATCTTTCAAAATTCCCAGAGAAGGAATTTAAACTTTGATAGGTAGAACAACTTCCATACCATAGACTAGAGAGAATGGGGTTGCCCCAGTTGATGTTTGTACTGAAGAGCGATAGACATGAAAAGAAAATGGTAACATATCGTGTCCGTCTTTGTAAGTCACAACCATCTTCTGTATGATCTTCTTAATATTCTTGTTGTCGGCTTCCACTGCGCCATTCATCTTTGGTCGATACAGAGAAAAGTTATGGTGGTTGATCTTGAATTGCATGCAGAGTTCAGAGATCATAGTTTTGTTGAGGTTAATATCATTGTCTGTGATAATCCTTTCGGGGATGTCGTATCGATAGATGAGGTTATGCTTAATGAATCGGGCCACCACAATCTTGGTAACAGAGGCAAACGAGGCTGCTTCGACCCATTTTATGAAGTAGTCAACGACGATGAGAATGAAGTAATGTCTGTTAGAAGTAGTAGGCTTGATTTCTCCGATCATATCAATGCCCCACATTGCGAATGGCCAAGGAGAAGTCATGACGTTCAAAGGTACCAGAGGCATATGAACTTTATCAGCATAGATCTGGCACTTTTGACAAGTTCTTGAGTGGTGGTGACAGTCGATTTCCATAGTCAACCAATAGTAACCTGCTCTCAAAATCTTCTTAGCCATAGCTTTCCCACTAGAGTGAGTACCGAAGATTCCTTTGCGCATATCTTCCATAATTTTCTCTGCTTCCTTCTTGTCCATACAATGAAGCAAAGTTGAATCATGATTATGCTTGTATAAAATTCCATTTCTCAAGAAGAAATTAGCCGAGAACCTCCCTAGGAATTTCTTGTCATTGATTGATGCCCCTTCAGGGTATTCTTGAGCTTCAAGGTACCTTTTCACCTCATGAAACCAAGGTTTTTCTTCTACTCCAATAGTATCAATTTCATAGCAGTGTGACGGTTCGTCGAATCTTTCGATGGTAATTCTGGAAGCCTTTTTGTCCCATCTGATCTTGAACATGGATGACATGGTGGCTAATGAGTTCGCCAACTGATTCTCTTCTCTTGGGATATGCTCAAAAGTAATATCTTCGAAGTATGGAATCAAGGTTAGCACATGTTCTCGATAAGGGATAAGATTTAGATGCTTCGTATTCCATTCTCCCTTAACCTGACTGATTACCAAGGTTGAGTCTCCATACACGCTTAAGAACTTGATTCTCAGGTCAATAGCAACTTTAATTCCCAGGATACACGCTTCATATTCAGCCATATTATAGGTGCAGTCAAAGCAAAGTCGGGCAGTGAAGGGCGTATGACAACCATGAGGAGAGATAATTACATCACCAATTCCATTTCTGAGTGCGTTAGAAGCTCCATTGAAAACCATATTCCATCGGGATCCTAGCTCAGGTCCTTCATATGGTCCAGGTTCTTCACAATCTGTAATTAGCGTGATGTTCTCATCTGGGAATTCAAAGTTCATAGATTGGTAGTCGTCTACAGCTTGATGCGCCAAATGATCTTCTAGTACACTTCCTTTGATTGCCTTTTGAGTGGTGTGCTGAATGTAGTATTCTGTTAATATTATTTTCCATCGGGCTATTCTTCTGGAGAGAGTTGGCTTCTCAAATATGTACTTGATGGGATCCACTTTTAGAGATCAATAGAGTAGTATGAGTCAACATATACTGTCTTAGTCGGCGAGCAGCCCATGCCAAAGTGCAACAAGTTTTCTCTAGCAGTGAATATCTTGTTTCACAGTCGGTAAATTTTTTTCTAAGGTAGTATGTTGCATGCTCTTTTCGACCAGACTCGTCATGCTGCCCCAATACACACCCCATTGAATTCTCTAGCACTGCTAGGTACATGATTAGAGGCCTTCCTTCAACTGGTGGCATCAGAATTAGAGGTTCTTGTAAGTACTCCTTGGTTTTATTAAAGGCTATTTGGCAATTGTCATTCCACCTTACTACTTGATCTTTCTTCAGCATCTTAAAGATTGGCTCACAGGTAGAAATCAAATGAGAAATGAATCGGGAAATGTAGTTTAGTCGTCCTAAGAAACCTCTGACTTCCTTCTCGGTGTGGGGAGCCGACATTTCTTGAATAGCTTTAAATTTTGTGGGATCAACTTCAATACCTTTACCGCTGACAACGAAACCCAGGAGCTTACCAAATCTCACCCCAAAGGTGCACTTGTTCGGGTTTAACCTCAATTTGTACTTCTTCAGCCTTTCAAATAACTTATGCAGATGATCAAGATATTCTTCTTCAGTCTGTGACCTTGTTATCATGTCGTCGATGTAGACTTCTATCTCGTGGTGAATCATGTCATGAAATAAAGCTACAATGGCACGTTGATAAGTTGCCCCTGCATTGCTCAACCCAAAAGGCATGGTGTGATCGGTGGATCTGGAACTGACTGTTTAATGCTGGTTCGCGAAATGTCGCGGAAGCAAGAGTCGCCACCGTCTTTTATTTTCTCCAAATGGAAAGGACAAAAGCACAAAAAAATTCCTTATAGAGATTGCTCTCGGTTCGGGAGGTAGATTATAGAAAGGGAAGGTGTTAGCACCCTTTCTATCCATGGTTATCCATGGGCTCTTAGATACTTGCTCACTTGTGTTTTCAAAAATGGTTTGTTTGCTTTTCAACTATGGGTTTTAAAAAAGTTTCTTTGAAAATTCCAGTTCGACTCTTGTATCGGTCCTCAAGAGTGTTTGAAAAATTGCTTTCGAAAGCTTTTGAAAAGGTGTCGGTGTGAAAAGTATTTTTGATTTGTTTTGAAATTAGAGCAAGTATCTAGAGTCGTCTATCTACCCTAAGGAATTCGTCTGTGTAGATGTCCTTTAAAGTAATGCCATCCCACCATTGAGAGGTAGGTAGCACCACCGTTGGAGGTGTTCGGGTCAATTCGAGGTTCGGGACATGGTGATCACCAGAGCAATGGGAAGACACCTTAGAAGCTACCCTCATGCCAGGTTCCCGGATCATGAGGACTTACTAAGACATCCTCTACTCGACGATCACCTTTCGAGGCAAGGCAACAGTGAGGCGTACCCTAGGGGTGGTGTGTGCGATTCGTGTGTCGTTTTCATTTGTATTTGTCTTGTTCATGTTATTGGTGTTCTACGCTTGATTTTATTTAAGGCCATTCATTCTTGCATGCTTTGTTTAACAGTTAAAAATTGCGGGAAAGTAAATCTAAAGCTATTACAAATGGCGCGGGTCCACATCGCCAAAATTAACCAGGACCCGATTTGACAGAAAAATAAATAAATGGAAAGTGCGAGAAGTAATTACAAGGCTTCGGGAGAGGTACATAATTATTTAAGCAAAATAAAATAAATATGCGAAGAAATAAGAAATTACGAACGAGGGCGTTGGACCCTTTTGCAAAAAATCAAATTAATGATGAAGTTAATTAATTAAAAAAGATGTTTTTGGTATTTTTGATATTTTAGGATTTTAATAGAAAAGATTAATTGCAATTAAACGCTAACCCTAATTCTATTTTATTTTAATTTATTAATAAAACATTAAAAATTAACCTAAATTAAACCTAATTTTTATATACAATTTTAATTATGAAAATAAATAAAATAAATAATATTATTGTGAAAAAGAAAAATTAAAAAGGAATAAAACATTAATTAAACCTAGTTCTATATTTTTTAGATTTTTTATTGTGAAAGAAATTAAAATTACAACCTAATTAAAACTAATTAATTTTCATGCATTTATTTACAAGAAATATTAAAATAAAAATATTTATTATTTTTTTGCCTTTTCTGATTTTTTGTGTATTTTTATATTTTGTGAAAATAATTAATTAAATTAAAACAATAAAGAAAATAAAATAATAATTGAAAATAATAAAAAAAAACATAGAGAATTGCAAACCAGGGGGGGTAGTAGTCCCCAAAGTGGAGGTGTAATTTTGAATAATCTGGCCCAATTATCTGGGTCCGTTTGACTTTTTTGAGCAGCATGCTGGAGCGTGGACCAGGGTGCAACGTATTCTTTAAATCCATGCCTTTGACTTGATCTCCCAGGACGCGTGGACGTTGGATAATGAAAGTGTATGGTGAACCACACTGCTGAGCCTGCATATGAACGTGGATAGCAAAATAATATTGGAAATAATACAGACCTGGGGCTCGAACCCAGGTCATGGACATTGCAAACGTGTACACCTACCACTGAGCCATCCCAAATATATTTAACATATAATAGCAAATAAATATTATAAAAGAAAAATGTCAATGGCTTTGGAAACGCGCGCGAATTTTAAATGATCCAATCGCTCCCTGCCACGAGTTCGTCTTCTCCACTTTCCTGAAACACAAAAACATGAGGCAACGGTTTTATACGCGTCTTCTTAGGCCAGCTACCAGAAAATAGCGAATAGGTCTTAGAGGGTCAATAAATTAGGCGCGATGGGTGGTTTCCATTCATCCAGACTTGCTGATTGCAACCATGGTATTCTTGAAGGCCAATTGTTCTTTAAATAAAAACCCCCAATTTTGAGGTCCTGCAAACCCTAGAACTCAAACATGGTGAAATCGTGTATACAGCATAAAAGTGCAATTAATCATATTGGTTAGTTTCAGAATTTCACAAGGAACATGAATCTATAATCAAAATGCTATGAATGTGCGTAAATATTGAAACACGATAATGAATTGTTCATGAGGTATCTTGAATGCTGTATACCAATTCCTTGCGTTTTAGTGGTTGTTTCTGATTGGAATACGTTCAGGGGACCTTGAGGAAGCTATTGAAACAAGTCTTGAGTCCTGAATCGCCTTGCAAAGATGTTTACAGTTTTGACTTTGTGGAGAAAATTTTCAAGTTTGCTTTTGGCCTTCTTGCGCAGCTTGGTCTCTATTCTCATTAGGGTTATGATCAGGCATATGTAGTGAACAAATTAGGTCAAGAAAAGTAGCACAAATCCAATGCATTCATTATTTTTGAAAATTTGATTTGCTAAGATTTTTTCATATCTTTTTCCATGTGTTCTTTGTTCTCAATCAAGCCAATTAACCCAAATCTTTCCATAATTGCATATGCACGAAATCTTGAGGCTAAAACATGTATAAAAAGATTGGTTAGGTTAAGTTAAATATTTTCCATGTATTTAATTGATTTAAATGAATTAATATGAATAAAAATTCAAATAAATAAATAAAAAATGAGAAAATACTTCCCTTTGGGCCAAATGGTCGTGCACATGCTTGGAATGATGAATTGTGGAAGAAAAATGGGCCCATTAGCAATTTTAGGTCATTTGAATCAATGTTGACTTTTCAAAATATCCAAAAATTTCCCAACTTCCACAAGGCATAACTTGCTCAATTTTTAAGCTTTTCTCATGTTCTTGGACATTTTGGAAAGGTCTTTGAGTCCTATAACCAATTCCTTTGGTCCCATGTCATTTTGATTTACCAATCTCAAGTTATGGCCTTTGACTTAAAGTCCCTTTTTGTTGACTTTTGAAAATGACCTATAATGTTGAAATTGATAACTTTTTGTGAGAGCATTTCTTGGACTTGAAGTATGAAGATGAGTTGTAGGAAATGTCTTTCTCTTCAAAATGAGCTTTGGATGGAATTTTTCTGATAATCCATGTGAAAGTTATGCCCTGGTCAATTTCAGTTGACTTTTTCAACTGTCCAAATAAGGAAACTTTTGCATCTTGATGATTTCTGAGCCAAATTTTGAGAATCATGATCAAGCATTGATCAAATGATGTTTGTGGCTTCAAAATGATGTGTTGACCAAAAATTTGAACTTTTGACTGTCAAATGACCATTTTGCCCCTACAGTTGACTGTAGTGCAATCTAGGGTTTTGACTGTGCAATTTTGAGCTGAATGTCTTGAAACTTGATATGAGGATGTTTGACCATGTTTGTAGGCATATAGGACTTGATTGGACCTTTGAAAACTTCATTTTCTTGATCAGAACACAAACCCTAGTTTTGACTGTATAGGAGATCTTTGCACTGTGCAACCCTTGGGGAACTTTGCAGCTTGACTTGGCAATTCCTTGAAGAATATGGGAGGGCAAATTTTGGGGTACAACAGTTGCCCCTGTTCAATCTTCTTAGACCTGAGGATGCAGATTGGCTGACGTGCCTTTCGTAATCCGAGGGTAGAAGATGATTGAACACTAGAGTGCCCAGAAATTTGCGCTCACATAGTAGCAGTGATGGGAATGGGCTTATAGATGCCATTTGGGGATTGATGAATAGGATGATGGGCTTATAGATGCCATCTGGATGTTGATCGCGTAAGAGATTCCTTAGCGAGAACCTGCATACCTGCAAAAGAAACATAAGTACCTGACACGTTACAGGAGCTGGTTTTCAGATGCTTGGTATAGAGGTGTCCTGACTGGTTACAGGAGCTGAGTCTGGAGCTTCAAAAGATGATGAATGAACCAGGGATGGTTGCTTCCTTAGCATGAATGGTAAGAGAACCTTGGGCGACTTTAACTTCAACAACGCTCGTTGAGAAAAATCTTAGCGGGAATTACCATTTTTGCAGTATCGGGAAGAGAACCATAGGCAATTATAATCTGAAAGGGAATTGTCACCTCACTCACCGTCGGAGAGGGAACCATAAGAAAAGGAATTATCGCCTCACTCACCGTCGGAGAGGGAACCATAAGAAAAGGAATTATCGCCTCACTCACCGTCGGAGAGGGGACCATAGGAGACTATCACCTCACTCACCGTTGGAGAGGGAAACATCTGAAAAGGACTTACCACCTCACTCACCGTTGGAGAGGGAACCATCTGAAAAGGACTTACCACCTCACTCACCGTCGGAGAGGGAACCATAGGAGATTATCACCTCACTCACCGTCGGAGAGGGAAACATCTGAAAAGGACTTACCACCTCACTCACCGTCGGAGAGGGAACCATAGGAGACTATCACCTCACTCACCGTCGGAGAGGGAAACATCTGAAAAGGACTTACCACCTCACTCACCGTCGGAGAGGGAACCATAGGAGACTATCACCTCACTCACCGTCGGAGAGGGAAACATCTGAAAAGGACTTACCACCTCACTCACCGTCGGAGAGGGAACCGTAGGAGACTATCACCTCACTCACCGTCGGAGAGGGAAACATCTGAAAAGGACTTACCACCTCACTCACCGTCGGAGGGGGAACCATAGGAGACTATCACCTCACTCACCGTCGGAGAGGGAAACATCTGAAAAGGACTTACCACCTCACTCACCGTCGGAGAGGGAACCATAAGAGACTATCACCTCACTCACCGTCGGAGAGGGAAACATCTGAAAAGGACTTACCACCTCACTCACCGTCGGAGAGGGAACCGTAGGAGATTATCACCTCACTCACCGTCGGAGAGGGAAACATCTGAAAAGGACTTACCACCTCACTCACCGTCGGAGAGGGAACCGTAGGAGACTATCACCTCACTCACCGTCGGAGAGGGAAACATCTGAAAAGGACTTACCACCTCACTCACCGTCGGAGAGGGAAACATCTGAAAAGGAATGATCGCCTCACTCACCGTCGGAGAGGGAACCATCTGGGATAACTTCTACTGAGTCTTCATCAGAAAAATCTGTTGGGAGTCGATTTAGCTGGACTAGAGAAGGCCTGGGACTGGATAAGAAATCTTTGGAGTCGATTAACTGAACCGGTCTAGGTCTTGAAATATGATTGAGAATTTCAACTGCATCTTTCCTGAAAGGTAAAGGTCAGTTGTATGCGATGCATGATATAGATCATGCAATGATGTTCTCAACATAAATGAGATTTATATGATATGATGCGTCTATGCATGCTATAATGATGTATGTGATGTTTACGAATGTATGTTTTCGCCTAGGAAAGTAAATCCTTGACGAGTGCCGGGAAGTCGTATCCTGGGCTGATATTGAAGAATAAGCTTTTGCTTCCGCTGGGGATGATAACTGCGAGAATACCGGTAGGAGAAGATGACTCCATTGAGGAATAAACTTGGCAAATGTAAGATTCTGCGGGGAGAAAAATACTCTAGCGACCATGCTGGGGAGTGATATTCTGTGGGGACAGAGATGCTTTTGCTGAATTGTTGAGAATGACTTGCTGAGGATATATCTGCTGTATTGGAAGTGCTGATAGACTTTGCTGGGGATAAGAAGATTCTGTCGACGACGATCTTTCCGTGGCTTTTGGCTGAGGATAACCCAGTTATATCCTGTTAAGGAAATAACTCTTTAAATAAAGTCGGACGACGCGTTCGTGCTCTGCGAGGGAAAAGCTTCCAGAATCTACTGGGGATAAGCTTACTGCTTGGGGGAGATGAATTCCACTTTCCTGGAGACACTGGGCTGGACTCCTGGGGAAGTTTGAGCTGTATGGGAAGTGATTCCTTTGAGAATGTTGATATACCGTCGGGGAACAATCTTTAGGCCAAGACTGCCGGGGATGCTTGTTAAGAATATATGTATACTGCTGGGGAATGTTGGGATCTGCTGGAGGATACCCAATTTCCTTGAGACTTGATAACTCTGCCGGGAGAAAGAATGCACTGTTTTGCTGAATCACTCTCTGGGGATTTAAGGTATCTGGTTACGTTCTTCCGCTGAACCCATCTTGGTACCCTGGAGGACAGAACAATTAGATTGCTTTTAGACAACTCCTTATTGCCCCTGTTTCTGAGGTGGGAGAGGAGGACCTGAGAGGTGCTGATAGTTGTTGATGGACAAACCTTCTTCTGGTAGGCAGGTGATAAGATGACAGGACATGGTCGTATGCTTTGATCCCTAACTTTTGCCTGGACCGCCCTTTCGGGTTTTTAGTCCACCGGGATACCCATTTTTGCCCAAGCCGCCTTTTCAGGTTTTCGACTTGCCGGGTGTACAGATTTTTTCATTTCATCCCTTCATTTTGCCCGAACCCTTTTGGTTCGCCGGGAAGCCCTTACTTTTGCCTAGGTATGTCAACCTAGCGGGTCTTTGGTTATGCGCAATATTTTTTCGACTATGTCCGTGTCCTCAGGATGTAGGGAATTGCCCCTGTCAGAAGTGTTTTGTCATGCCACCAGAAGATTTGACCAGGCAAGATTCATTATTGAAATGCCCCAAGTGATTCAGGTGGAGATCCGCCCCAGATTATTTTGGCATCTTGAGAGATTCTCCGAATCTTGATTGGATTGCCCCAGATAATAGACCATGATCATGTCTGCCCCTTGATTGGAGATGCTTTCTTCCATTTGAGGTGACTCTTTTGTGGAGAAGACTTTTGTTCATAAGATATTCGTCGTGCGAACTTCTCTGCTATTCAAACAAAAAGTCATATGCAAACAAAGTTATGTTAAAAATGAAAAGCCTATGTCTGTCTTGAAGATTTTGAAAATGCATTCTTTTTCATAAAACAAATGAACGTTTGTAAAACGTGATGTCAACTCCGTATTTACCGTAGCCTTAAGGAGTCAGGATACTTTCGTAATAGTATGCTTTCGAACTAACCCATGCTTCAGCTAGGACTTTTGAGGGTTATAACATGGCCTGGTTCATGGTTGAAGAAACAAAGGATAAAGGCTCAAATTTTGTTTGTACCCACCCGCTCTTCATGATGTTCTCCAAACCTAAACTCAGTTGATCATACGTTAGACCTTGTTTGAGTCTTTGCTCTGATTTTCCAGTGATGATTCGGATGTTGATAACTTATTTTGAATGGGCAGTCATTCTTTTTCGTTGAGGGTTTGTAAGACCTCTTTCTTGTCTGATTTTTTTATCCCTATTTTTTTTGCCTGAACTATTTCCTTTTTTGGAATTACAGTCAGCGGGATGCCCCAGTTTTGTAAGTCTCCTTCATAGGTTTTGACTTAATGTTTTTTATTTTTTATTTTTTGAGATAATGACTGCCTTTCTTTATGATTATTCGGAACCATTGCTGTCTTTCTTCGTTTTGTAAGGACTTCTTTGGTGCCATTTGTTATGCACTTGGACCAACTGAGAGACTACCCTGCCCCAGGTTATGATTAAGGGTTTTAAATTTCTAAAAGAAAAACTCCTACTTCTTTGGCTCAAAGGGGTTGACGAGGGATTATCATCCTTATAACTCCAGTGTTTAGGGATTGAAACAATGCCTGTACCTCATCAGCGGGGTCTGTTCAAAAGCATACTGTAGATTGTGGTATCGTTTTCGTCATCCTCCCTCAAGAGGCTTAGAATTATTGATTGAGAGTTGATCATCAGAAAAAATATGAAAATAATTTGCGTATAGTGAATACGAATATATTGATTCAACATAGACATAAGCGATGCATTAATGAAATAACAATGTTTAACAATGAGTAAATGTTTGAACAAAAGAAAATTGCAACTTGAACATTCGAATGAACAAAAGTCTTTTTGTCTCAGGGTTTGTCACTTCAAATGGTGAGCCTTGGAGGGATGGTAGAAAAACTCAGCCTGACCATCTTGTGTGAACTCCAATGCCCCTTCATCAATCAGGTCCTGGATCTTGTTCTTCAGAGCCCAACACTCATTTGTATCATGTCCTGGACAGGCAGAGTAGTAGGCACACCTTTTGTTTAGATCATAGATAGGAGATGCTGTGTTGGGGTTCCGGGGATGAGCCCTTAATGTGATTAGATTCAACCTCAACATACGTTGTAAAGCTTGAAACAGCGACATGTTGAGCTGGGTGAATTGCCTCCTAGGCTTGTCTGGCTGAAGCTGGTGAGGTTGATGCTGAATTGGTGACACTGGAGTCATTTGAGGAGCTTTCTCCTTGCCTCTTTGTCTCAAAGATGGTCGAACGATGGCCGGCTTTTTAGCCTTAGACGTTTGCCCCAGTTGGTTACCCTGAAGAAGTTGGTTGACGAGAAACCGGAGCTCATCTTGTCTTTGAGCTAGACCTTGAATGGCATTCCTCTGCCCCAGCATTTGGGCTTTCATTGCATCCATCTCATCTTGTAGGTGTTCCAGCTTTTCATCCTCAGCACTGCCCCTGACGAAGGTCTCCGTGAGAAGTATCCTTAGCTCCTCCTGCCCCTTGGATAGATTCAGGAGGATTTCCCCGAACCGGGTCTCTTGAGCAAAAAGGTCATGGTTGTCTCGTTGGGGAGCCATTGCTGAAATAAACAGCGGAGATGGTAAGTGACCTGTCCCAAAGGGTACCTGTTATGCAATGATATGTATGATATGCATGCAGTGATTTTAAGGACCTCGCGGGGTAAACAGAGAAACTTGTTAGAGTTGGAAACTGGCAACTTGATTGAAGGTACTTCATGTTGTTGAGAGTCCTTCGTCAAGGGTCAAAGGCTCACCATATCCAGTGGGTCATAGCCCCTGACTTTAGTCATCATGTCTGGTTTTGATTTCCAAACAACCTTGGTTAGGGGAACCTTCTTCAAGAGTCAGAGCTCACCATATCAAGTGGGTCATAGCCCCTGACTTTAGTCATCATGTCTGGTTTTGATTTCCAAACAACCTTGGTTAGGGGAACCTTCTTCAAGAGTCAGAGCTCACCATATCAAGTGGGTCATAGCCCCTGACAACTCTGTCTAGAGGAAAATAAATCCTCTTTGCCCCTTGCTAGACGTTTGATTCATCATGACCTGCATCACAAGCCCTTGAGATCCTTGAAATGGGTTAGGATGTATGCAATGGTATGATGTCGTGATGCATGGGGTAATATGAATAAACCCTGTTATGAGCCCTTATTAAGGACTATAAACAGAAACCTGCAAGAAACTCAAGTAAAACCTGTCATGAGTCCCAGTTAAGGACTAAAAAACAAAACCTGCAAGAAACTCGGTAAACCCTGTTATGAGTCCTAATTAAGGAATGCAAACCAAAACCTGTAAGAAACCTAGTATATCCTGTTATGAGTCCCTATTAAGGACTATAAACAAAACCTGCAAGAAACTCAAGTGTCAGATAACAAGCATGCAAATAGTCAAGTTGGAAGGCACACAAGTCACACAAGACAAGTCCTTAGGGTTTAAGGCCAGCATGAGGTCTAGGTACTACCCTCTTTCAGTTTGTTGGTTCATACCTGTCCTATCAAAGTAACCGGGTTCTTAGAGGATCCCAATATCATTGACTACCCTCAATCGGTCATAACTCCAGCATCGCAATCTTTTCTTGCGGCCAGAACCATCACGAGAGTTTAGCCTCAATGGGCGTAGCATACTGCTACTGTTCTAATGGCCAAGTTGTGTCATTTAAGGTTCTAAGGTTGTTGGTTCTTAATGACTCCTTAGAAGACCCATATTCTCCTCGTTGCAACACAAGGGATATCAGTACAGACCAAGGTGCCACACCAACGTAGCCACTGCTTCACCCGTGTCGGTCTACGCCGGACAGGTCCCTCACAGCTTATGCTACCTAAACAGGGTATCCCCAAATCCGGGTTAGGATCTATGTAACTCCCAGGCAACCCACAAATTTAAAGCAGACAAGTCAATACAATTGAAAACACAGTTATGAACTAACCCTAAGGTACACCTCACTTTAAAAATATCCCCAGCAGAGTCGCCAGTTCTGTGATCGGTGGATCTGGAACTGACTGTTTAATGCTGGTTCGTGAAATGTCGCGGAAGCAAGAGTCGCCACCGTCTTTTATCTTCTCCAAATGGAAAGGACAAAAGCACAGAAAAATTCCTTATAGAGATTGCTCTCGGTTCGGGAGGTAGATTATAGAAAGGGAAGGTGTTAGCACCCTTTCTATCCATGGTTATCCATGGGCTCTTAGATACTTGCTCACTTGTGTTTTCAAAAATGGTTTGTTTGCTTTTCAACTGTGGGTTTTAAAAAAGTTTCTTTGAAAATTCCAGTTCGACTCTTGTATCGGTCCTCAAGAGTGTTTGAAAAATTGCTTTCGAAAGCTTTTGAAAAGGTGTCGGTGTGAAAAGTATTTTTGATTTGTTTTGAAATTAGAGCAAGTATCTAGAGTCGTCTATCTACCCTAAGGAATTCGTCTGTGTAGATGTCCTTTAAAGTAATGCCATCCCACCATTGAGAGGTAGGTAGCACCACCGTTGGAGGTGTTCGGGTCAATTCGAGGTTCGGGACATGGTGATCACCAGAGCAATGGGAAGACACCTTAGAAGCTACCCTCATGCCAGGTTCCCGGATCATGAGGACTTACTAAGACATCCTCTACTCGATGATCACCTTTCGAGGCAAGGCAACAGTGAGGCGTACCCTAGGGGTGGTGTGTGCGATTCGTGTGTCGTTTTCATTTGTATTTGTCTTGTTCATGTTATTGGTGTTCTACGCTTGATTTTATTTAAGGCCATTCATTCTTGCATGCTTTGTTTAACAGTTAAAAATTGCGGGAAAGTAAATCTAAAGCTATTACAAATGGTGCGGGTCCATATCGCCAAAATTAACCAGGACCCGATTTGACAGAAAAATAATTAAATGGAAAGTGCGAGAAGTAATTACAAGGCTTCGGGAGAGGTACATAATTATTTAAGCAAAATAAAATAAATATGCGAAGAAATAAGAAATTACGAACGAGGGCGTTGGACCCTTTTGCAAAAAATCAAATTAATGATGAAGTTAATTAATTAAAAAAGATGTTTTTGGTATTTTTGATATTTTAGGATTTTAATAGAAAAGATTAATTGCAATTAAACGCTAACCCTAATTCTATTTTATTTTAATTTATTAATAAAACATTAAAAATTAACCTAAATTAAACCTAATTTTTATATACAATTTTAATTATGAAAATAAATAAAATAAATAATATTATTGTGAAAAAGAAAAATTAAAAAGGAATAAAACATTAATTAAACCTAGTTCTATATTTTTTAGATTTTTTATTGTGAAAGAAATTAAAATTACAACCTAATTAAAACTAATTAATTTGCATGCATTTATTTACAAGAAATATTAAAATAAAAATATTTATTATTTTTTTGCCTTTTCTGATTTTTTGTGTATTTTTATATTTTGTGAAAATAATTAATTAAATTAAAACAATAAAGAAAATAAAATAATAATTGAAAATAATAAAAAAAAACATAGAGAATTGCAAACCAGGGGGGGTAGTAGTCCCCAAAGTGGAGGTGTAATTTTGAATAATCTGGCCCAATTATCTGGGTCCGTTTAACTTTTTTGAGCAGCATGCTGGAGCGTGGACCAGGGTGCAACGTATTCTTTAAATCCATGCCTTTGACTTGATCTCCCAGGACGCGTGGACGTTGGATAATGAAAGTGTATGGTGAACCACACTGCTGAGCCTGCATATGAACGTGGATAGCAAAATAATATTGGAAATAATACAGACCTGGGGCTCGAACCCAGGTCATGGACATTGCAAACGTGTACACCTACCACTGAGCCATCCCAAATATATTTAACATATAATAGCAAATAAATATTATAAAAGAAAAATGTCAATGGCTTTGGAAACGCGCGCGAATTTTAAATGATCCAATCGCTCCCTGCCACGAGTTCGTCTTCTCCACTTTCCTGAAACACAAAAACATGAGGCAACGGTTTTATACGCGTCTTCTTAGGCCAGCTACCAGAAAATAGCGAATAGGTCTTAGAGGGTCAATAAATTAGGCGCGATGGGTGGTTTCCATTCGTCCAGACTTGCTGATTGCAACCATGGTATTCTTGAAGGCCAATTGTTCTTTAAATAAAAACCCCCAATTTTGAGGTCCTGCAAACCCTAGAACTCAAACATGGTGAAATCGTGTATACAGCATAAAAGTGCAATTAATCATATTGGTTAGTTTCAGAATTTCACAAGGAACATGAATCTATAATCAAAATGCTATGAATGTGCGTAAATATTGAAACACGATAATGAATTGTTCATGAGGTATCTTGAATGCTGTATACCAATTCCTTGCGTTTTAGTGGTTGTTTCTGATTGGAATACGTTCAGGGGACCTTGAGGAAGCTATTGAAACAAGTCTTGAGTCCTGAATCGCCTTGCAAAGATGTTTACAGTTTTGACTTTGTGGAGAAAAATTTCAAGTTTGCTTTTGGCCTTCTTGCGCAGCTTAGTCTCTATTCTCATTAGGGTTATGATCAGGCATATGTAGTGAACAAATTAGGTCAAGAAAAGTAGCACAAATCCAATGCATTCATTGTTTTTGAAAATTTGATTTGCTAAGATTTTTTCATATCTTTTTCCATGTGTTCTTTGTTCTCAATCAAGCCAATTAACCCAAATCTTTCCATAATTGCATATGCACGAAATCTTGAGGCTAAAACATGTATAAAAAGATTGGTTAGGTTAAGTTAAATATTTTCCATGTATTTAATTGATTTAAATGAATTAATATGAATAAAAATTCAAATAAATAAATAAAAAATGAGAAAATACTTCCCTTTGGGCCAAATGGTCGTGCACATGCTTGGAATGATGAATTGTGGAAGAAAAATGGGCCCATTAGCAATTTTAGGTCATTTGAATCAATGTTGACTTTTCAAAATATCCAAAATTTTCCCAACTTCCACAAGGCATAACTTGCTCAATTTTTAAGATTTTCTCATGTTCTTGGACATTTTGGAAAGGTCTTTGAGTCCTATAACCAATTCCTTTGGTCCCATGTCATTTTGATTTACCAATCTCAAGTTATGGCCTTTGACTTAAAGTCCCTTTTTTGTTGACTTTTGAAAATGACCTATAATGTTGAAATTGATAACTTTTTGTGAGAGCATTTCTTGGACTTGAAGTATGAAGATGAGTTGTAGGAAATGTCTTTCTCTTCAAAATGAGCTTTGGATGGAATTTTTCTGATAATCCATGTGAAAGTTATACCTTGGTCAATTTCAGTTGACTTTTTCAACTGTCCAAATAAGGAAACTTTTGCATCTTAATGATTTCTGAGCCAAATTTTGAGAATCATGATCAAGCATTGATAAAATGATGTTTGTGGCTTCAAAATGATGTGTTGACCAAAAATTTGAACTTTTGACTGTCAAATGACCATTTTGCCCCTACAGTTGACTGTAGTGCAATCTAGGGTTTTGACTGTGCAATTTTGAGCTGAATGTCTTGAAACTTGATATGAGGATGTTTGACCATGTTTGTAGGCATATAGGACTTGATTGGACCTTTGAAAACTTCATTTTCTTGATCAGAACACAAACCCTAGTTTTGACTGTATAGGAGATCTTTGCACTGTGCAACCCTTGGGGAACTTTGCAGCTTGACTTGGCAATTCCTTGAAGAATATGGGAGGGCAAATTTTGGGGTACAACACATGGCCTTGTAACAGAAAGTACCCCACTGTGTGATGAAGGTAGTTTTATCCATATCTTCAGGCGCCATCTTGATCTGATTATACCCTGAGAAACCATCCATGAAAGAGAATACCTTATGCTGAGCAGTTCGACCAGAACATCAATATATGGAAGTGGGAAGTCATCTTTTGGGCTCACCCTATTCAGATCCCAGTAATCTACACACATACATACCTTGCCATATTTCTTTGGTACCAGAATAACATTAGCAATCCATTAAGGATATGACATCACCGCTAAGAAACCTGCATTGAATTGTTTCATAACCTCAGCCTTGATTTTCTCTAACATCTCAGGATGCATGCGACAAACCTTCTGCTTAATCGGAGAATAACCCTCTTTTGTTGGCAGATGGTGAACCACAATATGAGTATCGAGCCCTGGCATATCTTTGCATGACCAAGCAAATACCTCAACATAGTCGTGAAACATCTGAATCAATCTCTTCTTGACACTTCCCTCTAAGTTGGCACCTATCTTGACTTCTTTCTTATCTGTCTCAGAATCCAAGTTTACCACTTCGACCGGCTCTTCATGTGGTTGGATAGCCTTTTCTTCTTGTATTAAGAGTCTGGAAAGTTCTTCAGGTATTTCACAATCTTCCTCTCCTTTGTCTTCGACTTGGTAGATTAGATTTTCAAAGTCATAAGCGGTAATAGCAGAATCGTTATCAACGACATCCAGAGTGGATGGGGATCTACAATGTAGCGTGTGGGTGTGTGTAAGAACATATAGCTATTTGAAAGTGCAATAAAGTAAAAGAAAGACAGAGAGCGCAAAATTTGAATGCAAAACGTCCAATGTTTTCATTAAATGAAAATATGACATATGAAATGACAACCCTTAACAAATGAACCATTGTGCCTCGGGCAAGACACAAGGTTTAAACTCATCGATTTAAAAGAAGTTACATAACCAAACTTCTTAAACCAATAAAAATAGAAATATCTATTACTCCTGACTGAAGGAGATAGGGATAATGTCTTCTTATTTCCAATTGTCGAGTCCGTTGCTAATGGTAGGGAATATCCAGTTGTCGAAATCATAATCATTATCAACATCCTCTATAGCATTGACTCCATTGTTGCTGATATGGAATAAAGGTCTTCAAGCTCGAGCGCGAAGAATAACCCGTTGACCTTCTGCAGTAAAGACCAAACCAAACTTGTCAGATTTGTAGGGGATATCAGGAAGCTGTCCCCAAATTGTACAAACACCTTATTCTATAATAGCTTTGGCATCTTTCAAGGAAGCCATCTTGTGCGGAACCCTGGTAGTCTTTGGAATGGAAGAAACATCTTCAACAATAGAAGGTTAAATCACTTCAAAGGCTTGACATGGAGTCTCGGTAAATTCTCCATTCATCTCCACATACTTGAATGAATTCAGGTGGCTGACCATGTACTCCACCTCTCCGCAGATAGTAACAATCTTCCCTTTCACAGGACACTTTAATTTCTGGTGCAAGGTAGAGGTAATGACACCTTCCCCATGGGTCCAGGGGCACCCTAGTAGACAAGAATAAGCTGGCCAGATGTCCATTACATAGAAGGTGGATTCAAAGATTTATAAACCTACTTTGATCGGGAGGTCCACTTCTCCATGTACCATTCTTTTAGATCCGTCAAAGGCTAGAACTATGATGTCGCTAGGTTTCAGCATAACCCCTTCGCAATCCAGTCTGTCAAGAGCGCTCTTTGGCATAACATTTAGAGAAGAGCCAATATCAACTAACACATTGGCCAACGTAGTCCCCCTGCATTCAATGGAGGCATAAAGGCCCTATTATGATTTCTCCCCTCCGGAGTCAGGTCAGCATCGGAGAAACCTAATCCATTGTCAGTCGTTAAGCTAGCAACGTAACTTCCAAATTGATCAGCAAAAATCTCTTGTGGCACATGAGCAGTCTTATAAAATTTCATTAAAGCTTGTGCATTGGCTTCAGAACACAGTAGTAACGATAGCATGGAGATTTTGGACAGGGTCTGCCCCAGCTGTTCAACAATTTTGTAATCGCTTCTATGAATGATTTTCAAAACCTCTTCCATTTCTTGTCCAGAGGTATCCTTGACTGTAGCTTCTTTTGGTGCCTCTATCTGGGAAGGCTCTATCATTGGCTCTTTACCCCGAGCCTTGACAGTTGTCTTAGTAACTGTAATATGAACATGTGGAGAGATTTCTGGAGAGAAAATCCTTCCACTTCTAGTAATTTTGTTGGTCCCTGCAATATTGTCAATGTTAGGATCGACCTCTTCATAATCTTCGTCATCTAGTTCTTGTTTAATGTCATGGTAATAGACGTCAGACCCATAATTCCATGGAATATCCTTCTCAGAGGAATATGGGATGGGTCCAGGTTTTGTAATGATTAAGGGAGCAGATTTTGGATCGGCAGTAATCATTATATGACCCTTGAAGTGATCCTGAAAGGAGTACCAGATATGACAGACAAATCTCAACACAAGTTCTCAGCATACAGAGCTTTCTCAATCAAGATTACATGTTCATCCATCAGGTATCGAATGCCTTTCTTCAGTAATCCGCAACTATTGGGTTGAACTGCACAATAATAACATTCCTTAACACAACCCATAAATAATTCGGCTTGTAGCAAATTCTTCTTGACTGTTGAGAGAGGAGTAACCACATCACTTATAGAGGTAACATACAAGACATCTTCAACAACACTTATGCCTTTGTCATGCTTCAGCATAAGAGCAGTAATCACGTTCGGAGTCTTAGGAGGGTCGAACTCAATTTCCTTGTTATCAATCATGTCTTGGATTTTTTTCAGGACCCAGCAGTTGTTGGTGTCGTGCCCAGGACTGTTCGAATGATAGGCACACTTCGCATTTGGATTGTACTTTAGAGAGGATGTGTTGGGATTAGGAGGAGGATCCCGGAGTATTATGAGGTCAACCTTTAACAAATGTTGCAGTACTTGAGCCAATGGCATATTAATCCTGGTGAATTTACTTCTCGGAGCATCTGACCTATGTTGGTTGCCTTGTTGTGATTGTTGAACAGGTGATGGATTAGAGATCAATACCGCCCCCACAGACTGATGGCGATCACTTTTACTATGGATTTCATGGCCATATACATCATTGGTTTCTTTTTTACCAATGAAGGGCTTCTTCATGGCATTAGAAGATGTAGCCATCAGAATCTTCCCGCTCTTGATACCATTTTTAACTCGTTTACCAGTCAGAATCAGCTCAGTAAACTCTGATGAAGAACTCCCAATCAAAAAATTAATGAATGGACCCGTCAGAGTGCCCATGAACATATCCACCAATTCCCGGTCGGTCAAAGGAGGTTGCACCCTTCCAACTAGGACTCTCTATTTTTGGGCATACTCCTTGAACCCTTCACTCGAGCCCATGGACATGTTTTGCAATTGTACACGAGTTAGTGCCAAGTCAACATTATATTGATATTGCTTGTAGAAAGCAGCAACCAAGTCTTCCCATGTGTGAATGTTGGTTCCTTCCAGCTGGTAGAACCATTCAAGTTGAGTGTCATACAAACTTTCTTGAAAGAAATAGACCCATAATTTCCTATCAGCAGTATGAGGTTTGATTTTTCGAACATACAACCTCAGATAAAGTTTGGGACAAGAGACCCCATCATTTTTAGCAAAGATAGGGACCTTGAATTTATGAGGGATGACCACCCCCGGGATCAGACCTAGCTCTCCAAAATCCAATCCAGACACTTTTTGAATTTCCACAGTTTTGAGTCAGTCTTCCAACTGCTTGTATTTGTCACCTGCATGAGGATACTGTTCGTAAGAGTAGTCTTCATGTTCGGAACCCTGATCGTTTCTATCTTCACCCTTTGCACTTATTCCATCCTCCTCTTGGTTGTCGTCTTCCTTAGAGGAAACATCATTTACTCGATCTGGTTGAGCATGACCTTTGAATCTTTTCCCCATGTTGAGGGTAACAACTCGCTTCTTAGTCTTATTTTTTATGGTGAGGAGAGCCATCATCTCTTGTTGCCCTTTGGCCAGATTCAGAAGAGTCTCGTGAAATTGTGCATGCTGAGTTTGGAGATCCTTGACAATTTGTTTGAGGGCCATCTTATACTAAAATAAACAGTAAATAAATGAGGAAACCTGTATTGGAAAATCTGCTTATGAAATGATGCATGATTTGTGGATGCAATGTTTTCAAGGACCTTAGGAGATTTAAACTTGCTAGCCAAAAGGAAAAAGAAACAAAGAATGCATTAATAAGTTCAAAAATTACAATGGCCTCTTAGGCTTACAATGAAAAGCAAAAGGATCTCAAGGAGACAACAATATAAACTTCTAAACCCTAAAACTCAAGTCTCCTACGGACACTTCTTCTTTGTGTTGATGTATGCATTAAGACTTCACTCTTCATGAAGTTACTTTGTGAGCTCCAACACTTTCTTCTCTCTTGCATATAATTGAGCTTCAAAGGTGTCCCGTTCTTCCTTGAGTTGAATCTAGGACTTCTGCAATTCTTCGAGGTCAGTGGGCATGTCTGGATGGAGAATGGTATAAGGAATACCCCCCTTAGCAACAGGCTCCATAATTACTGGTAAGACATCGGGATATGGCATCATGAGGTTTTGAGCACGAGCTCGTACCCATTTGAGATAGGGCTCCAAAGGGATGGAATTCTTTTGTCCTAAAGTTTTTCTATCAACCTTGTTCACCATACTCCAAGCACGTATAAAGCTTTGACGATAACCTTGAAAATCATTCTCGTATTCGAACATGATACCCTGGAAAAGTATGTCACGGGGACCATTTCTCCGAGCATAGCCAAATTTTCATAGAGCCAAAGAATGGTTGTAAGTAATACCTCCCCTAATGCCAAGGAGTGGAACATTAGGGAATTCTCTGCAACAGTCAATGATAGTAACATCTTCCAGAGATTGGTAACACTAATAAATACTTGAATGAGAGAGAGACATCATCCTTTGAGACCACCTCAAACCTTGTTCATTCTTCAATACTGATCGAGGAAGGTGCGAAATAAACCACCTAGATAGAAGAGGTATGCAACACATAAGAGTCTTTCACTTCCTCATAGTACGGGTGTGAAGAGAATTCAGAATGCCTCCGAGCAAAGTAGGCACAAGGTTACGAGAAAGAAATATTTTGATGGCAATCACATCTACGAGTTGGTCTGGATTAGGGAATAACACCAACCCATAGATTAGCAAAGCCAAGATTTCTTCGAAAGCTTGAAAACTCATAGCATCCAAAAATAGTCGAGCCTTCTCCCACAAAAATTTAGCTAGAAAACCCTTGACTCCATTTCTTGTTTCCCAATTAGATACAATATCAGACCGCTTCAAATGTAAGGCTGCTGCAATTTCTTTAGGTTGTGGATATTTCTCTAAACTGGTGAAAGGTATTTGATTGAGAATAGGTACCCCCAGTAATTGAGAGAACTCCTCCATTGTGGGTACCAACTGATAATCTGGAAATGTGAAGCAGTGATGTACATGGTCAAAAAACAGGAATAGAACACTCATCATATCTTCTTCAAAACTCGAGGTAACCAAGCTGAGTAGTCGACCATGCCTTTTGATGAATGGATAACTTTAGGGAACCCTTGAGACTAACTCCTTAAGTTGAGAATGTATCCTCACAAAACTGATCCAGATAGTGTTTCTGCGAGCGAAGGCCATAGCCTACAAAACAGAGCAAAGATAAATCCCTAGGTCCTTGAAATGGTTAGTGAAATGGTATGATGTCATGATGTTATGATGTTATGTTCGAACAATTAATCATACACAAACAAAACACACAAGGTCTTAGGTTAAAGATTGCATGGAGTTTATAGGTAAGTACCCTCTTAAAGTTTTAGTTGGCTCAACCTATCCTAAAAGAAGTAATCGGGTTCTAGGAATCTCAATATCACTGATCTTTCTCTCAGGCATTGTTTCAGCACAAGCATCTAAATTACGACTGAAATATCCCGAGAGTTCAATCTCAATTAGTGTAGTATCGAGTATCAACCAACTTTAGTTTGCACCAAAGCCAATTATCTCACTACTTTCTAATGGATAAGTTGTGTCAACTAAGGTTCTACAGTCAGTTTGTACTTTTGACACCATGCGGCAGCCCAACATTCTCCTTGATTGGCTCAAGGAACACCAGCACAAACCAATGTGTCGCACTAGCATAGCCATCGCTTCAACCATATCGGTCTATGCCGTACATTTTAACGATATATTGCCACTTACCTAAAATGCCCCCAGACCCGGGTATAAGATCTATACAAGAAATAAACCCAAGCATATCACGAAATATAAAGAATAAAAGGCAAACAAATAAATCAACAAAGGTAATCTAGCTCTTAAGGTAACCCCACTTTTAGTTTAGTGTCCCCAGCAGAGTCGCAGTTCTGTAATACAGTGGGAGAACTGAATTTTAGGTTTTGCATTTTATCGCAAATGTTACGGATAACAAGAGTCACCACTGACTTTTCTTTTGTCTAATAAAGGAAAGTGTGAAAAGAACAGGAAAGACATTTTGCGTATTTTTTGAGTAAGGGGGGTAGGTTATGAAAAGGGAAGGTTTTAGAACCCTTTTCATCCGTAGTTATCTATGCGCTCTTAATCACTAGCTCACTTTGAAATGCTTTGTGTTTGTATATGTTTGAAAATATTTTGAAAGTGCCTAAGTGCAGAAATTTTGTAATGATTCTCATATCGTTGAGAATGTATACAAAATGTTTATTTTGAAAATATTTGTTGAAAGGAAGTGTTGTTTTTGAAAGGGTGAAGTGTGAAAGTTATTTTAGTTTATGAGCAAGCGATTACGAGCGATCTACCTGCTCAAAAAGTCTTTGTTCTTTTCCTCCTTCTTTAGATAGTGTTATCCTACCATTAGTTAGTAGGAAGCCCCATCATTGGATGTGTGGGATAGGCGCGGGTCATCGTACAGTCATAGAAGGCAACTTATATGACGATTTAGCAATTTTCGTAAGGGACTAAGATCGTTTACCAAAGGCAACATCGAAGGGTCATCAAGGGACTACGATATTTTTTAATCGGGGGTCTTTGCTAAAGCGTCCCACATTCGAGGGGCATGACTGTTTAAATATGAGGAAACAAGTGAGGGTATCCTAGAGGTGCGTGTGTGCAAAGTGTTTTGATTTCAGTTATTTTTATTGAAATTCTGGCTGCAGATACTCAATGTCACAGTCAATGTTATGACACCGTATCTGACTTTCTATAAGACAGTAAATACAAAAACAATAAAGAACACAATCAATTGTTTACCCAGTTCAGTGTGAAACAACACCTACTCTGGGGGCTACCAAGCCAGGGAGGAAATCCACTATAAGAGATATTAATTCAGGAATAAACCAACCAGTTTATCTCCTTCACTTAAGACCTACCCAATGCAACTTCAATCTAAGTTCTACTTAAATCTGAGTTCCTACTCACTCCCCCTCAATCACAGCAGTGATACTTAAAACAATTGACTAATGAATTAATGAAGACACTCTTCAAAACATACACTTGATTATGCTTCACAGCTTTTTAATCAAGTAACACAAACACTCTTGCTTCACAGCTTTGAGTGATACATAAACCTAACTTGACTTTTCTTCAAAGCTTTAGTCAAGAGACACAAAACACTCTTGCTTCAAAGCTTTGAGTGGTACAAAAACCCTTACAAACAAAACCTATTCCAAGTCACTTATCACAATGATAATTGCTTGGATTACAGCAGTTAAAACTATACAGTTTCTGATTGATCTTCAGTCCAAAGAGATATTTTCCAAACAGCAGACCTGTTGAATATATAGCAGCTGTTTCTTCAGTTAGGTTTTCCACAAAAAGCTAGGGTTAGGTTTAACCATAAGACTTGGTCACAAGACTTTATCAACCAGTTTAGGGTTGAGCTAGGTTAACCCAAAGACAACGGGAGATTCTGTTCTAGAAGGAATGAGCCAACTTCCTGAAAAATCTCAGAATTAACCAAACTGCACTACTGTTAGATCAGTACTAGATGTCTTAACATTTGTTATGACATCAGAATTCCTGTTTACTGAGAAGACCATAAATGTGATCTTTTTGCAAAATGCTCAGATACACACTTATAAACAGCAGTACCTGTATGCCACTATTTTTCTGCAAAGGTACCTAATAAACCAGTACCTAATAAAACAGAATGTTATGACATTAGTCATGACATTCACACGCCTGGTTTTACCAAAAATGCATGTCAATAACTAAACACCTACAAACTCCCCCTTTGGCAGATTTTTGGCTAAAGCCCCTAAGCAATCAGAGAATAGATAGCAGCAGAATAAATGTGACTGCAGAAAAATATAGTGTCTATCAAGTAATTAACCACGGAATATCTCCCCCTCTTTAGCCACAAATGGGCCAAAGATACATGTACTTAATTGTTATACAGTTATCCCAAATAAAGACAGCAAAAGAAAAAACACACAAAACACTTGCATCAACTGGAACTAGCCGCAAGATTGCCAACTCCACTGAACTTTAAGCATTGTCATCAGACTCAGAAGGTTCGGGCTTCTTCCTTTTCTTGTGAGCAATATCAGCATTCTTCTCTTTGTCCATGTCAACAACTGGGGCTTCATCATCCTTATCTCTGTCTGGTGTCTCAACATCCTTAGAGACATCAGAAGCAGTGGCTTGGGACCTTCCTGCATGCCTTGTTCTCAGCTCTTTGACCTTGGTGGGGTTAGTTTCCATTTCTCTAAGAGGAGCAATCTCCAGGACTTCAGAATCCAGGCATGATGAGATTGCCCTAGAATCTTGATCAGAGGAAGAGGATGAAATAGTCGTATTGGATGATGATGATGTTTGAGACATTTTGATAGGCTTAGAAGACCAATAGCAACTAGAGAGAGAATTCTGATTGAGAGACTGGGTTTTGATGCGGAGGCGAGAGGGGAAGGAGGTAAATAAGTGTCTATTCAAATTCTTAAATATTTTGAAGGAAATGGGAAAGCATATGTTTAACCCAATCAAAATAGACTTAGCAAAAATAACTCCTTCAGCCCTTGTTTTAAGCAAAATTAATTGCTACAATTCCTCATGTTGGCAAATACCCAACTTTCCCCTCAAGTTTTCAAATTGATTTGCATCAAGTGCCTTTGTAAAAATGTCAGCCAGCTGTAGCTCAGTGGCAACATGTTCCAGTTTAATCGTCTTCTCTTCTACAAGGTCTCTGATAAAGTGATGTCTTATGTCAATATGTTTGGTCCTACTATGCTGAATAGGATTTTTGGAAATGTTGATTGTACTCAGATTGTCACAGTACAATGTCATAACATCTTGTGTGACATTATACTCAGTAAGCATCTGTTTCATCCAGATCATTTGAGAACAACTACTACCAGCTGCAATGTATTCAGCTTCAGTAGTAAAGAGAGATACACAGTTCTGTTTCTTGCTGAACCAGGAAACCAAATTGTTTCCTAAGAAGAAACATCCACCAGAGGTGCTTTTTCTATCATCGGCACTTCCAGCCCAATCAGCATCACAATAATCAGTCAGAGTTGGTTCACAGCCATGAGAATATAACAAGCCATAGTTGTAAGTTCCACTCACATACTTCAAAATTCTCTTCACTTGGTTGATATGACTGACTTTAGGATCAGCTTGGTATCTTGCACAAACTCCAACTACAAAAGCAATGTCAGGTCTGCTGGCAGTTAAGTACAGCAAACTTCCTATCATGCTTCTGTACAGACTTTGGTCAACCTTAACCCCATTTGAATCTTTGGATAACTTTAAATGAGTAGGTGCAGGAGTCTTTTTGTGACTGGCATTCTCCATACCAAACTTCTTTACAATGTTCTTTGCATACTTGCTTTGAGATAGAAAGATTGAGTCCTCCATCTGTGAGACTTGCAGTCCAAGAAAATAAGTCAGTTCTCCCATGAGACTCATTTCGAATTCAGCCTGCATCTGGTCAGCAAAATGTTTAACCATTTGTTCTGACATTCCCCCAAACACTATGTCATCAACATATATTTGAGCTACCATTAACTTCCCTCCTTCAGTTTTGACAAAGAGGGTTTTATCCAAGCCTCCTTTTCTGTATCCTTTGTCTGAGAGAAATTTTGTTAACCGGTCATACCATGCTCTAGGAGCTTGTTTCAGGCCATATAGAGCTTTCCTCAATTTGTAGACATGATCAGGGTGGTTTGGATCCACAAAGCCTTTAGGCTGTTCCACATAAGCTTCCTCATTTAAGTACCCATTTAGGAAGGCACTTTTCACATCCATCTGAAATAACTTGAACTTCAAGAGACAAGCAATTGACAATAGGAGTCTGATTGATTCCAGCCTGGCTACAGGAGAAAAGGTTTCATCAAAATCAACCCCTTCAACTTGAGTGTATCCTTGAGCAACAAGTCATGCCTTATTCCTCGTGACAACTCCTTCAGCATCTGATTTGTTCTTAAAAATCCATTTTGTGCCAATTATGTTTGTTCCTTCAGGTCTAGGAACTAGCTCCCAAACTTCATGTTGCTTGAATTGGTTCAATTCATCTTGCATTGCTCAAATCCAGTATTCATCAGTTAAAGCTTCCTTGACATTTCTTGGTTCAATTTTAGACACAAAGCAAGAGTTCGAGATGATTTCTCTAGATCTTGTAATGACTCCACTGTTGGGATCTCCTATGATGAGCTCTTTTGGATGATCCTTCTGAATTCTGATGGAAGGGATTTTGCTAGCTTCCTTTGATTCAGATTCTGCTGTGGTGGTGTTGGGTAGATCATTCTGTTGAGTTGAAGTATCAAAGAATGTCTCAACATTGCAAGGGACATCTGTTTCCTCATGATAATCATCAATTATGACATTTATTGATTCCATCATGGCTTTGGTCCTGGAGTTGAATACCCTATAAGCTCTGCTGTTTGAGGAGTATCCTAGAAATATGCCTTCATCACTTTTAGGGTCCAGTTTTCTCCTTTGTTCACGATCTGCCAGAATATAGCATTTGCTACCAAAACATGGAAGTACTTCACAATTGGTTTTCTTCCTTTCCAAAGTTCATATATGGTGGATGAGGTTCCCTTTCTCAAGGTGACCCTGTTATGGACATAGCAGGCTGTATTCATAGCTTCAGCCCAAAAATACATAGGAAGTCTTTTGGCATGTATCATTGCTCTGGCAGATTCCTGTATGGTCCTGTTTTTCCTTTCCACAACTCCATTTTGATGAGGAGTTATAGGAGAAGAAAATTCATGACTAATTCCTTCTGAGGAACAGAACTCATCAAACTTGCTGTTTTCAAATTCCTTGCCATGATCACTTCTGATTCTGACAATACACCCTTTTTTTCTCTTTGAATTCTTTTGCACAGTTCTTTAAAAACTTCAAATACATCAGACTTTTCCTTAATGAAGTTAATCCAGGTGAATCTGGAAAAATCATCCACAACAACATAGGCATATCTTTTTCCACCAAGACTTTCCACCTGACATTCACCACAAACTCTCCCTTCATCAATTTGCAGTCTTGGAATCCCTCTGACTGCCTCCATGGAGATAATCCTTTTCATTCCTCTTAGATGAAGGTGGCCAAGTTTTTGGTGCCACAGTTTCACCTCTTTTTCTTCTTTGGCAATAGAACACACAATGGAGAAATTAGTGTTCTCAGGCTCCCACAAGTAACAGTTGTCTTTAGATCTGACTCCTTTCATTACAACTTCTTGTTTTTCATTTATTACAAGACATTCAGATTTTGAGAAATTGACCTTGAATCCATGATCACACAATTGACTGATACTAATGAGATTAGCGGTCAGGCCTTTTACCAATAGTACTTCATTTAGATTTGGAACTCCAGGGCAGTCCAAATTACCAACTCCTTTGATTTCACCTCTAGAACCATCTCCAAAGGTCACACAACTAGTGGTGTGAGGTTTAACATTATTGATAAGGTTCTTGATCCCAGTCATGTGCTTAGAACACCCACTGTCAAAGTACCAGTCTTCCTTTGCAGAGACTCTCAGGGAAGTGTGGGCTATCAGGGCAGTAGCCTTTTTCTTCCATTGAGGAGTATGTGGTACCCTGTTAGCCTTAGGTTTGACACCTGGGTTCTGATTAGGGTATCCATACAATCTGAAGCAGAAAGGCTTTATGTGACCAAACCTCCCACAATGGTGACATCTCCATCTTTGGTACTTTTTCTTCATATTTTTCTGTTCCCGATGTTGAGTGTTATGTTGTGACATCTACTTTGACCTTTGTTTATCAGACCTGATCTTCTTGTCTGCACCAGGTTTCTTTGCTTCCACAAATCCTAGTACATACTTGTTTCCCATATTTTGTCCAACCTGAAGGATTTCTTCCAATTTGTCAGTTCCATTTGTCAGCATCTTGACAGATTTGGTCATCTGGTTCAGTTTTGAGTTCAGCATTTGAACTTCCCCTTCTAGATGACTTATAGTTTCAAGGTCTGCCCTTTTTTCAGCCTCCAGCTTTATGATGATTTTTGTTTGTTTCTCATTCTGCACACAGACTTCAGCACTTCTGATACACAATTTCTTGTAAGTATCAGCCAGTTCTTCAAATGTCACTTCCTCATCACTAGTGTCACTTTCAGAGGAACAAACACCAGTTAGTGCAGTAACTAGTTTGGCAGATTCTTCTTCAGAATTACTTTCTGAATCACAGTCAGACCAGGTAATAGTCATTCCTTTCTTTTGTTTCTTAAGAAAGGTAGGACATTCAGCTCGAATATGCCCATATCCTTCACAACCATGGCATTGAATTCCTCTGCCTTGATTTCCCTTCTCTTCTGACCTTGGTCTTCTGCTGGAACTGTCAATGTCAGATGGGATGTTATGAACATTAGACCTTGACTTTGGATCTATTCTTTTGATGAGTTTGTTGAATTGTCTTCCAAGCATGGCTATAGCTTCTGAAATATTTTCTTCTTCATCCTCCTTGTTTTCATCTTCAGTGTTGGATACAAGTGCTATGCTCTTGTTCTTTTTGTCAACATTTTCAGTGATCCCCATCTCAAAAGTCTGAAGAGACCCAATGAGTTCATCCACTTTCAACTTGCTGATATCCTGGGCTTCCTCTATAGCAGTTACCTTCATTGCAAATCTTTTAGGCAAGGATCTGAGAATCTTTCTCACCAGTTTTTCTTCTGACATCTTTTCTCCCAATGCTCCTGAGGTGTTGGCAATCTCCAAGATGTTCATGTGAAACTCATGAATGGTTTCATCTTCCATCATTTTTAGATTCTCAAACTTGGTAGTCAGCATCTGAAGCCTTGACATTTTTACTTTGGAAGTGCCCTCATGGGTAGTTTTGAGAGTGTCCCAAACTTCCTTGGCCAGTTCATATTGATGTATTAGTCTGAATATGTTTCTATCAATTCCATTGAACAAGGCATTTAAAGCTTTGGAATTTCCCAGGGCTAACTCATCTTCTTCTTTACTCCATTCTTCCTCAGGCTTCAGACTGATTGTCCCATCTTTCTCAGTTATGGTGGGATGGTTCCATCCTTTGTCAGCAGCTCTCCAGGCCTTTTTGTCCAGAGATTTTAAGAAGGCAATCATACGAGGTTTCCAGTAGTCATAATTTGTTCCATCCAGAATGGGTGGTCTATTTCCAAAAACTCCTTCTTTGTCCATAGTGCCAAAAAGTGATATCCCTAGATCTCACCCAGTAATACAGGCAGGGTGCCTGCTCTGATGCCAATTGAAATTCTGGCTGCAGATACTCAATGTCACAATCAATGTTATGACACCGTATCTGACTTTCTATAAGACAGTAAATACAAAAACAGTAAAGAACACAGTCAATTGTTTACCCAGTTCAGTGTGAAACAACACCTACTCTGGGGGCTACCAAGCCAAGGAGGAAATCCACTATAAGAGATATTAATTCAGGAATAAACCAACTAGTTTATCTCCTTCACTTAAGACCTACCCAATGCAACTTCAATCTAAGTTCTACTTAAACCTGAGTTCCTACTCACTCCCCCTCAATCACAGCAGTGATACTTAAAAAAATTGACTAATGAATTAATGAAGACACTCTTCAAAACATACACTTGATTATGCTTCACAGCTTTTTAATCAAGTAACACAAACACTCTTGCTTCACATCTTTGAGTGATACATAAACCTAACTTGACTTTGCTTCAAAGCTTTAGTCAAGAGACACAAAACACTCTTGCTTCAAAGCTTTGAGTGGTACAAAAACCCTTACAAACAAAACCTATTCCAAGTCACTTATCACAATGATAATTGCTTGGATTACAGCAGTTAAAACTATACAGTTTCTGATTGATCTTCAGTCCAAAGAGATATTTTCCAAACAGCAGACCTGTTGAATATATAGCAGCTGTTTCTTCAGTTAGGTTTTCCACAAAAAGCTAGGGTTAGGTTTAACCATAAGACTTGGTCACAAGACTTTATCAACCAGTTTAGGGTTGAGCTAGGTTAACCCAAAGACAACAGGAGATTCTGTTCTGGAAGGAATGAGCCAACTTCCTGAAAAATCTCAGAATTAACCAAACTGCACTACTGTTAGATCAGTACTGGATGTCTTAACATTTGTTATGACATCAGAATTCCTGTTTACTAAGAAGACCATAAATGTGATCTTTTTGCAAAATGCTCAGATACACACTTATAAACAGCAGTACCTGTATGCCACTATTTTTCTGCAAAGGTACCTAATAAACCAATACCTAATAAAACAGAATGTTATGACATTAGTCATGACATTCACACGCCTGGTTTTACCAAAAATGCATGCCAATAACTAAACACCTACATTTGTCTTTGAGATTAGGTTTTCTAGTGTTTGTTTGTAAAGTTTTGCCATACAATCCTATTAAACTAACAGTAATAAGGAAAGCAGTAAATTGTGGAAATTAAATGTCCTACGCTATTACAATGCTTCAGAGATGGTGGGGGGTACAAGTTTTTGAATGGGGGAGAAAAGAAATAAACCCTAATTATCTATTACAAACTTTTGACAATTATATAATTATATTAATGCGAAAAATAAACAAATGCGCGGGGAAAAGATGCAAAAAACCCTAAAAATTCTAAGTATTTTAAGAAAATATTTTGTTGTTTCTTTGTTTAGAAAATATTTGCAATGTGAAATAAAAATTAGACCTAATTCTAATTTAATTTACAATTTAATTATTTAAAACAAAATAGGTGTGATTAATTAATCTTTATTATCAAAAATTAATTTAACTAATTAGAATCTAAAGAATTCTAAGTATTTAGAAAATATTTTTGGTATTTTATTTAGAAAAGATATTTGAAGTATAAAACTTAATTCTAATTAAATAAAATCAAAGTGATTAAATTAAATTAATTTTTATTTGTCAAAAATTAAACCAAAAAACCTAAATCTAATGTTTTATCATTTTTATGATTTTATTATTTTTCTGATTAAATAAAAAAAATTAAAAAATAAATAAATAATTAAAACAAAATAAAAATAAATAAAATGGGCTTAAGTGAAATAACTAAAAAGGGGGTGAGAAGAAGCAAAATCTCCAGGCCCAAGCACCTTAAGCCCAAGCGTCCGTGTGATTCAGTATGGACAGCTCAATGGGGTGTACCATGGGTGTGGCTTTCTGAAGCTCTAGATCTTGAAGTTATGAGATCTGATGGTGTTGATGAGGGGTACATGATGAACATGCACATTTGGTTCACACCGGATCTGCAATGAAGATGTTAGAAAAATAAAATGCCCACGCCTGGATCGAACCCAGGAACAGGCATATGTATGACTTAAACACGCGCGCGCTACCACTGAGACGGCTGTTACATCCGGTTGTAAAACAACAATCATTAAATATAAAATAAACAATTTTTCAAAAATGAACTTCATCTTCTTCCTCTCGCGCGAACAGACCAACAACAACACCATTTTTGAATCTGTAAAACTCTCATTTCTCAACCATTTTAAAAAATGTAAACATTAAACTTGCTTGAATTTTAACCATGAATCCAACCATACAACTTTCAAAAGCTAAAGATCAATGGTTAGGACGAATTTTGTTTGGTACCAAACTGAAACCTAATTTTTCAGAAACTTCAATTCCAAAATTCTCATCACATAGTCAACATAAATGAAAACTAAGGACATAGTTAGTTTCAGTGCAATCATATCTACATTTTATCTTTTGAAATTGAAAGCAAATGATGCGTGTATATGGGGTTTTAAAGTTCAAGAAAACTTACCTCTTGAAGCAAAATCTAATGTCCTCTACACGACTTCTAGAAGTAATGTGATGCTTGCTTTAGCTTCCTGGGACCTTGGTGGATATGTTGCAACTCTTACTTTTCATTGAGAGTGTCTGAATCAGTCTACTCAAGTCAAGTTGCAAAGTTGGGTTTTTAAAATGGTGGATGATGATAGAGTGATTACAGAAGTTGTTCAGGTGTTTGGACAACTTCTATATAATGTACCTAAGGTGTTTGAAAGATAAAAGAGGAAAAAGCATGAGTGGATTTGAAGTTGGGTGTTAGAAGCTTCAAATGTGCAACAATGGAGTTTTCTAAGTGATTATGAGTTTTAGGGTGTTTGAGGGTGTGATACGGTGGCAGAACCGACTGTTTGACACTGGTTTTCATTTTGCGTTTTTTGTTTGCAAAATGTTGCGGTAAGCAAGAGTCGCCACTGACTTTTATTTCATCTAATCGGAAAGGAAAAAAGTACAGAAAAAATCCTTTTTCAAGATATTCTGAGTACGGGGGGTATATTATAAAAAGGGAAGGTGTTAGCACCCTTTCTATCCATGGTTTTCCATGGGCTCTTAGGTACTTGCTCATTTTTTAAAATTGCTTGTGTATGTGCTTTGTTTTTGAAAAGTTTGACTTCGTGATAACCCATATATCAGTCCTCAAAGGTGTGATGAAGTTATTTTGAAAGTTTGTTTAAAAAGTGTAAGTGTGAAAAGTTTTGATTTGAGCAAGTACCTACTAGCATCTACCTACTCGAAAAAAGATTGTTTCTATTCTTGTTTCCTTTAGACAACACTATCCCACTATTGAGAAATAGGTAGCACCGCCGTTGGAGTTGTAAGGGTCAATTCGAAAGGGACGTATGATCACTAAAGCAATATTAGGACAAATTAGTAATAACCCTAGAGTCTTAAGATCATATTCGAGGAAACATTTCTAAGGCAACATTTCCGAGGCAACATTTCCGAGGCAACATTTCTGAGGCGACATTTGAATGGGACGTTTTGATCTTTTTTGGACTGGAGGGAAACCACTAAGACACCCTATGCTTGATGGTCGTTTACCGAAGGCAACCGAAGTGAGAGTATACCCTAAGAGTGATATGTGCGAGTGATTTGTTTTCAGTTATTTATCTTTGCTCATTAGGGTTTTCTAACCGTATTAATTTGTCATGCATTCTTGTCATACAATCCTATTAGCATACATCTAGACAGTTAAATATTTGCGGGAATTGAAAATGCGAGAAAGTAAATCTACGCTATTACAAGGCTTCGGGGAGGGGGATTAATTACATAGCCAAAAACCCTGGAATTTAAACAGTAAATAAAGCCCTAAATTAAACTATTACAAACCATGAACAGTTACAAAATATTGGCAAAATAATAAGCGCGCGACAGATTAAATGCGAGGCGATTAGGGTTTTGACCCTTGACTAAACCTAATTGCAATTGATTAAAAATGTTTTTTTGTCATGTTTTGTTATTTGAGAAAATAATGCAATAATTGAATTAAAAGAAAATCCTAAGTTCTAATTAATTTTAAATTAAGAAACATAAATTAATTCAATCTAAAAACCTATTTTTGTATTTTTTATTTATTTGAGAAAAAAAAGGAAAAAAATTAAATCGAGAGTTAACCTAATTTTCTAATTGAATTTTAGTTGTGAAAGAAATTAAAGTTGTCCTAAATTAATTAAACTAATCAATTAAAACATTTATTAAGAAAATCAAATCTTTTTTGTTATCTTGATTGGTTGATTTTAAAATAAAATGATTTTTGTGTTGATTAAAAAAACAGAATAATTAAAGAAAAGAAATTAAAGAAAAATAATGGAACTAACTTAGTGGGCCTGCTGTCAGCAGATCTGGTTCTGGCTGATGGGTCCAGAAGATGGTGACCCTCAAAAGATGGGGGGAGTTGTATCTGATCCTGGCTGGTGGATCAGAAGATGCTGCTCTTCAGAAGATGAGGTGCACTAGATTTGATTATGGCTGATGGATCCAGAAGGTGATGCGCTGGATCCGGTCCTGGCTAGTGGATCAGAAGATGCTGCTCTTCAGAAGACGAGGTGCACTTGATTTGATTCTGGTTGATGGATCCAGAAGGTGATGCGCTGGACCTGGTCCTGGCTAGTGGATTAGAAGATACTGCTCCTCAGAAGATGCACGTGCTGGATCTGGTGAAAACAAAGGAGAAAATACCAAAAGCTCACGCCTGGGCTCGAACCCAGAATAATGAGCTTCTGACTTCCTTCTTCTGACCAACTGCGCTGGATGTTAACTTGTTATTACAATAAAAACAAACAGTATATCAGAAAAACAAGTTTCTGGCCAGAATAACGCGCCAGAATTTGAATCAGCCAATCAGGTTGTGACACGTTGTTGTCTTCTTCCCTGGAACCGTCGTTTTAGGTTCTGGACCTTTACCTACAGACGTAGGCCTGTTGCTGCAACCTGTGTCATTCAAGAATTAAGCATATGCGATATAAATTTAATTGGGGACCATGGATCAGCTGGGTTTGAAATTCTGATTGTCATGGTACCCATTATCCGGTCTAATTTCGCTTGAAAACTGAAACCCAAATTTGAGCATGAAACCCTAACAATGGCAAAAGCTTATTCCTGCAATGTAACTCAAATCAAACTATCCAGAAACATTGCAAACATGATGATGAATACAAATATGTAATTTAAACATGCCAAATATTCAAGAATTACAGTAATCAAATTTGGATATTTGTGCAAACCGCAAGAATGCCAGGCAGTGATTCTGGATGTTCTGATGCCTGCGAACGATTGGGAATGCTACCTGAGACGTCCTGGAACAGGTTGCTGACCTTGAATTGTTCTCAAAGATCCTCTATCCTGAAATCATAACTTCACTTTTTGTCAAGATTTTTTGAGTTTTGTTCTTCTAGTCTCACGCCTCCAGCCTCTTTCTTTTGATCTTTCAAGCTTTCTTATATAACCTAGAGTGAATTAGGTTAACAAACTTAGATTAAATCTTTGCATTTATCCAAGATTTGATTTGATTTTCAATCTATATGATATCTTTCTATTTTCATGCCAATCATGCCTTTCTTGTACCAATTGCCATTGATATGATTTGATTCTGATACACTAGCACTATGAGCTCATGATTCTGTCCACAAATCCAATCAAAACAAATCTTTACTATTATTTACCAATTATTTGATTTAATTTAGTTTTTAATAAATAAATAAAAAATGAAGAAAATAACATGTGAATGGATAATTGGGTCGTGGACCATGGTATATTTGAGGTGCAAGCATAAAAAGTTGGGCCCATTTAGCAAAAAATGCAAATTTGAGCACATTTGACTTTTGGCAATTTTGCAAAAATGGTCAACTTGGCCAATGCATAACTCTCTCCATTTTGACCCTAGAGAGGTGTTCTTGGACTTTTTATAAAGCTTAGGATGTCCTCTAAGCAACCCTTTTGGTCTCATCTCACTTGAGTCTTCCATGTTCATGTATGAAGCTTTGACCCAAAAGGTGTTTTGTTGACTTTCCAAAATGACCTATAATGTCAAACTTCATATCTTTTTGTGAGTGCATATTCTGAACTTGGGAGATGAAAATGAATTGTAGGGAATTGCATCCTCTTCAAAATGAGATTTGTATGGGTCATTTCTGATAAAGTATGAGAAAGTTATGCTTGGTCAAAGTTGAGTTGACTTTTCCTACAAAGCCCTAATTTAGCAACTTTTGGGTTTTGATGAATTGTGAGCAATACTTGATGAATCATGATTAAACCTTGATCAAATGATGAATGTTAATTCAAAATGAGTATGTTGACCAAAAATATTGAAGTTTGATTGTATGTGGGCCACAGTTGACTTTTGACCTAGCATAGTCGATTTTTAGGCCTTTGAGCAATTGACTGAGCAAACTTCTTCTGCAAGACTTGAAACTTGACATGGATGATCTTGAGAACATATTAGGCCAATGGTTAGCATTTGGGATCCTTTGGACTCAAGCATCTTTATGCAACATAAAACCCTAATTTGAGGTATACTGCCTTAGAAGAGAGTTTGTCTGGTCAACTCTTGAACTTCCTTGAGCAATTTGGGGACCTCACATGACATTTGTTGAGAAATATGGGAGGGAAAATTTTGGGGTACAACAACTTCCTTTGTTCAATCTTCTTAAACCTGGAGATGTAGATTGGATGTCTGCCTTTGTGATCTGAAGGTAAAAGATGATTGAACACTAGAGTGCCCAGAAATATGCAATGGCATGAAGTGATACTTGATTTGCGATATCGAGAATGGGCTTATAGATGACATTTGGAGGTTTCTAGAGAATTGTCAGAGATGGGCTTAAAGATGCCATCCGAAGAAGTGTCGATCACATAAGAGATTCCTTTGTGAGAACCCGTATACCTGTTGTTTGAGGAGGACTCCGATGGGGAATGTTGGTCTATGTCTTAAGAGAAATAGAGTTTTAGGAGCTTCAGTTGTCCGTTACTCTACTGGGGAATAATTCCGGTTTGGGAAGCGGAAGTGAACTGCGTGTTTGGTCGGGGTATATGCTGCACCGCGACTTTTTGGGGAAATGTGAAATCAATTGTGTTGGATAGGGTCTCGGTCTAACAGTGTCGGGGACTGCTGTCTGGGGATAAGAGAGGCAGAACCCGAATAGTAAGGTTATGAGATGGAACCTGGATAGTAGGGTTACTTCGATATGAAAGCCTGGATAGTAGGGTTGTGAGAAGGAACCCAGATAGTAGGGTTACTTCGATACAAAAGCCTGGGTAGTAGGGCTGTGAGAAGGAACTTGGATAGTAGGGTTACTTCGAGATGAAAGCCTGGATGGTAGGATTGTGAGAAGGAACCTGTATAGTAGGGTTACTTCGATATGAAAGCTTGGATAGTAGGGCTGTGAGAGGGAACCTGGATAGTGAGGTTACTTCGATATGAAAGCCTGGATAGTAGGGTTGTGAGAAGTAACCTGGATAGTAGGGTTACTTCGATATGAAAGCCTGGGTAGTAGGGCTGTGAGAAGGAACCTGGATAGTAGGGTTACTTCGAGATGAAAGCCTGGATGGTAGGGATGTAGGAAGGAACCTGGATGGTAGGGTTACTTCGATATGAAAGCCTGGATACAGGGCTGTGAGAAGGAACCTGGATAGTAGGGTTACTTCGATATGAAAGCCTGGATAGTAGGGATGTGGGAAGGAACCTGGATAGTAGGGTTACTTTGATATGGAAGTCGGGATAGTAAGGCTGCTTCGGAATGAGTTTGGGTAAAACTGCAGAGGGAACCTGGGTAAGGTTGTTCTTGTCGCGCCGATGATTACTCTGTTTTGCTTCGAGTGTTGATCATGGACCTGCTGGAAATTGTTGATAATAATTGTCTTTCCTGAAAGAGATATATGGTTAGTTGTGTGCGATGCACGAGATGCATTGTATGATGACGTTCTCAAAAATAAATGAGACTATGTTATATGTGATGTATGCACATGTCATGATGTATGAACATGAAATGCTGACATAATAAACTGAGTCCGGGAAAATAAATCCCTGACTACTGTTTGGAGAGTATGAGAAATGGTATTCTTGACTGCTGTAACAAAAAATAGTTCCTCTGCTTCTGTTAGGGATGGTGAACAAAGATGACTATGATGGGGATTTGCCCCTTGTTTACGGATGTTCTGCCGAGGAGACCCTGTCTGAGGATAATTCTGCGGGGAATAACTCTGTTGGAGAGGAGATACTCTGTTGATAGATCTGCTGTCCTGGAGAGATAACTCAGTTGGGGATGAATTTCCACTGCCGGTGATAATAAATTCTGTCGGGGATTGAATTTCTGCTGATGATAGAAATAAACTCTGCTTGGGGAAAAATTTACAGACTCACCCGCGATTATGAACCTCAGTTGGGGGAGAGTTATATCCTGTTCGGGAAAGCTAACATCACTGTCTTTGGATACTTTTTACTCTGTGGGGAGTGTATGTACCATTGCTCATGCTCTCAAGCTGGCTCTATCCCGGTACCTGATGGGCAGAGTAACTGTAAGGTTTGGGCACTTCTTGTTTGTCCCTGTTCCTGGAGTTACGAGTAATCGTCTTTTGTTTCTTATGTAAATATTTATGAGCAGCAATTATTTTCAAATGCACACATCAAAAATAAATCATTGGACGTTCTTGTAAAACAAAACGGGAAAAAGAAAACAAATTAAAGCTTTGTGAAAATGACTTGTATTGATTTTCAAGTTGGCCTGTAATAGGCGTTTTGTACAAGGAGGATGATGTCCTAGTAAGAGAACGCCGCTGAAAAATAGAAATTATACAACTTGTGCAAAAGAAAGAAAAACAACTATGTGAAACAATCCCATTGGGTTCTAACTCTGCTATTGCCTTTATATCTTCAAGCGTCTCATCACTTTGCTGCTTGGCCGAAGGTTGATCAGATTGATTGGCGCTGTCTGAGCTTGATAGTTAATATCGAAGTCTGGTCGCAAGATGATCCAATGAGAGATAGTGTTACACTTTAATCCCTAATTTTTGCCTGGACCGCCCTTTCGGGTTTTCGGTCCACCGGGATACCCTTTTTTGCCCAAGTCGCCTTTTCCGGTTTTCGACTTGCCGGGTGTACAGTTTTTTTTTTCATTTTCATCCCTTACTTTTGCCCAAACCCTTTTGGTTCAACGGGAAGCCCTTATTTTTTCCTAGGCCAGTCAACCTAGCAGGTCTTTGATTATGCGTAGTATCTTTTCACTATGTCTGCATTGACGGGGTGAGGAAGGTCGTTACCATCCATGGTGGTTAGAATCATAGCTCCTCCCGAGAAAATTTTCTTAACCACAAATGGCCCTTCGTATATGGGGGTCCATTTGCCCTTGGGATCACCTTGCGATAGTATGATGCGTTTGATCACTAGATCCCCGACTTGATATTCTTGACATCTGACTTTCTTGTTAAAAGCCTTGATCATTTGCTTTTGATACGTCTGACCATGATAGATAGAAGTAAGTCTCTTTTCGTCGATTAGGTTCAACTGATCAAGTCGGGTTTGGATCCAGTCGTCTTCGTTCAAACCCGCATCCTTCATAATCCTGAGAGAGGGTATCTGGACTTCGATGGGTAAGACTGCCTCCATGCCATATACCAGAGAGTAGGGTGTTACCCCTGTCGATGTCCATGCTGAGGTACGGTACCCATGAAGAGAAAATGGTAACATCTCGTACCAGTCTTTGTAAGTCACCGTCATCTTCTACACAATCTTCTTGATGTTCTTATTAGCTGCTTCAACAACCCCATTCATCTTCGGCCGGTAGGGAGAAAAGTTATGATGCTGAATCTTGAACTGTTTGCAGAGCTCAGTGATCATTATGTTATTGAGATTTGTACCATTGTCAGTAATAATTCTCTCTGGGACACCATATCGACAAATCAGATTGTGTTGGATAAACCGCGCCACGACGTTCTTGGTTACCGTAGCAAAGGAAGCTGCCTCAACCCACTTTGTAAAGTAATCAATTGCTACCAGAATGAAGCGATGTTCGTTAGATGCAGTAGGTATGATCTCTCCAATCATGTCGATACCTCACATTGCAAAGGGCTAAGGAGCTGTCAAAATATTCAGGGGAACCGAAGGTACATGCACCTTATCAGCATAAACTTGGTATTTATGATAGGTTCGAGAGTGCTGATAACAATTGGCTTCCATAGTGGACCAGTAATATCCTGCCCGTAGGATTTTCTTCGCCATGGTATGTCCACTAGAATGAGTTCCAAAGGTACCTTCATGTAACTCTGTCATGATCCTTTCTGCCTCGCTCTTGTCTACACACCGTAGTAAGGTTGAATCATGGTTACGCTTATAGAGGATTCCATTACTGATGAAGAACTTCGCAGCAAACCTTCTCAGAAACTTCTTATCATTAACAGTTTCCCTCTCGGGGTATTCTTGAGCCTCAAGATACCTCTTTACCTCGTGGAACCAGGGTTTATCTGCTACCTCTTCAGTCTCAATGTCACAGCAATGTGCGGGTTCATCCAACCTCTCAATGGTAATCAGGGGGGCTTCATTATCCCACCTGACTTTGAACATAGAAGACATGGTAGCTAGCGCGTCCACCAACTGGTTCTCTTCTCGTGGGAAGTATTCAAAGGTTATCTCCTCAAAGTGTGGGAGCAATGTCAATACATACTCTTCGTAAGGAGTAAGATTCGGGTGCTTCATATCCCACTCGCCTTTGATATGACTTATCACCAGAGCAGAATCTCTGAATACACTCAAGAACTTAATCCTCAAGTCAATAGCAGCTCGAAGACCCATGATACACGCTTCATACTCCGCCATATTGTTGGTGCAGTTAAAACATAATCGAGTGGTGAGCGGAGTATGACAACCTTCAGAAGATATAATTACAGCGCCAATGTCGTTACCCAATGCGTTTGAGGCTCCATCAAAATATATAGACCATCGGGATCCTTCCTCAGGTCCTTCATCCAGTCCAGGTTCTTCGCAGTCGGTTACCAACATGATATTCTCATCCGGGAACTCAAAATTCATGGACTGGTAGTCATCCACGGCCTGATGCGCCAAATGATCTGCCAACACACTCCCCTTGATTGATTTATGGGTCATGTATTAGATGTCGTACTCAGTTAAGATCATCTTCCATCTTGCTATCCTTCCGGAGAGAGCGGGCTTCTCGAAAATATACTTGATCGGATCCATCTTTGATATCAACAAGGTGGTGTGAGTCAGCATATACTGTCTCAGCCGGTGAGCAACCCATGCCAAAGCATAGCAAGTTTTATCGAGCAATGAGTATCGGGTCTCACAGTCGGTAAACTTTTTGCTAAGGTAGTAAATGGTGTGCTCTTTTCGGCCAGACTCGTCATGCTGCCCCAGCACACACCCCATTGAATTGTCCAGCACTGTTAAGTATAATATCAAAGGTCTTCCTTCAACTGGAGGCATCAGAATTGATGGTTCTTGAAGGTATTCCTTAATTCTTTCGAAAGCGGTCTGGCATTTGTCATTCCACTTTACCACTTGATCTTTCTTCAGCAGCTTGAAGATTGGCTCACAAGTAGCGGTCAAATGTGAAATGAACCTGGCGATGTAATTTAGACGTCCCAAGAAACCTCTAACTTCTTTTTCTGTGCGAGGAGCCGACATCTCTTGTATGGCTTTTACCTTTGCAGGGTCTACCTGAATACCTTTGTCACTGACAACAAAACCCTAAAGCTTACCAGACCTTACCCCGAAGGTACACTTGTTCGGATTCAACCTCAACTTGTACGTCTTCAACCTGTCAAACAATTTCTGGAGATGATCAAGGTGCTCTTCCTCAGTCTGGGACCTGGCTATCATGTCATCAACATAAACCTCGATCTCGTGATGAATCATATCGTGGAACAAAGCGACCATGGCGCGCTGATAAGTTGCCTCAGCATTCTTCAACCCGAAAGGCATTACCTTGTAACAGAAGGTGCCCCACTGTGTAACGAAGGTTGTCTTCTCCATGTCCTTAGGAGCCATCTTGATCTGATTGTAGCCAGAAAAACCATCCATGAAGGAATAAGATCTTGTGCTGCGCGGTGTTGTCGACAAGAACATCAATGTGAGGGAGTTGGAAGTCATCCTTGGTACTCTCCCTATTCAGATCCCTGTAGTCCATACACATCTGTACCTTACCGTCCTTCTTAGGTACTAGAACGACATTGGCAACCCACTGTGGATAAGAAGTGATAGCTAAGAATCCTGTGTCGAACTACTTCATGACCTCTGCTTTGATTTTTTCTGACATTTCGGGGCGCATACGGCAAACCTTCTGCTTTACCGGAGGGCAGTCTTCTTTAGTCAGCAAGCGATGAACCATAATATCAGTTTCCAAACCAGGCATATCTTCATAGGCCCGGGCGAATATCTCAACATAGTTGCGTAACATCTGTATTAACCGTTGTTTGACACTAGGCTCCAGATTCGCACCTATCTTAACCTCTTTCCCATCTTCCTCTGTACCCAAATTCACTGACTCAACTGGCTCTTCATGAGGCTGAATGGCCCTTTCTTCCTGCTGTAACAGTCTATCAAGTTCTCCAGGCACCTCACAATCATCCTCACCTCCGTCCTCAGCTTGGTTGATCGGATTTTTGAAGTCATAACTGGCAGTAGCAAAGTTGTTATCAATAGAATCCAGAGTGGATATGGATATGCATTATGATACGTGAGTGTGTGTAAGAGAATATCTATTTTGATAAAGTGAGAGACAGAAAAGAAAAACAAAGAGCGCAAAATTTGTATGCAAGAAATGTCCAATGCTTTATTAATGATATATGAAATGACAAGTAATAAGCTCTCACAAGCAAATCCAAGGTGCCTCGGGCAAGGCACCGGGCCGTTAAGTTTCAAACTGTTTATTAAAAATCTTAAAACAAAAGTCAATTACTGTGGAATAAAAGAAACATGTATGAAGTCCTTCGTCGTCCAGTTATTCAATCCACCGTTGATTGTTGGGTAGATCCAGCTGTCGATGTCTGAATCTTCTTCACTGTCCTCAATTGCATTAACTCCCCGATTGATGATGTACAAAGGAGGTCTTCCAATCCGTGCGCGCCTAACAGCCCTTTGAGCCCCTGTAGTAAAGCCCAAACCAAATTTGTCAGTTTTATGAGTGAAATCAGGGAGCTGACCCCAATTGGTACACCCACCTTCTTCAATTACAGCCCTGGTGTCTTTGAGAGAAGCCATCTTCAATGGTGGTTTTCCAGTAGTAACTTCAGTTGATGCCGAGAACTGAGGGACCTCTTAGAAATTATGACAAGGAGTTTCTATGAATTCCACGTCCATTTCTACATAGCGGAAGGAATTGAGATGACTCACCATATACTCTTCTTCACCTTGCACCGCAATAATCTTCCCCTTCACTGGGTACTTCAGCATTTGATGGAGTGTGGAAGTAACTGCCCCAGCCTTGTGAATCCAAGGACGAACCAACAAGCAAGAATATGATGGTCTGATATCCATTATGTAGAAGGTGGACCCAAAAGTATGAGGACCCACTTTGACAGGGATGTCTACCTCCCCATGCACCATTCTTTTTGATCCATCAAAAGCCCTTACCATAATGTTACTCGGCTTTAAGGTCAAACCCTCACAATCCAAACGGTCCAACGCTTTCCTTGGCAGAACATTCAACGAAGACCCGGTGTCTACCAGTACATGAGACATAGTGGTGCCCCTGCACTCAATCAAGACATGTAGAGTATCATTATGATTCCTTCCTTTCGGTGTCAGATCCGCGTCTGAAAACCTAGGCCATTGTCAACAGTCAGGCTAGCCATGCAATCTTTGAACTGATCTGCGGAAGTTTCCTGCGGCACATGCACAGTTTTGAGAAATGCAATCAAAGCCTTCGCATGGGATTCATAACACAACAACAAGGACAACATAGAGATCTTTGACGGGGTCTGCCCCAACTGCTCGACCACATTGTAATCGCTTTTCTTGATAATTTTCAGTATTTCCTCTATCTCTTGTTTAGAGGCTTCCACAATGATTTTCTTAGGTGCCTCCGTCTGGGCAGGCTCACCTATGATTTCTTTGCCCCGAGTCCCAGATGGCTCAGTAGCAGGGGTGATAACTGGAGTAAGAATATGAATAGTAGCAGGCATACTAGCTGGAGTAGGAACAGGAGGGATGTTAGGAGAGCAGTAGTTGGAATGACAGTAGGTTTGATGATAGTCTTCGGGGAAATCTCGGGAGAGAAGACCCTTTCACTTTGGGTAACTTTAGTAGTCCCGATAATATTACTGACATCAATATCAAATTCTTGCTTAACACCATGGTAATACACATCAACACCATAATGCCATGGGATAACCTTATCTGAGGTGTACGGGATGGGACCAGGAACAGTGATTATTAGCGGAGCAATTCTTGGAACAGGTGTAATCCTAACATGTTTTCTCGAGGAAACCTTGGAAGGTTTGGCATAAATGGTTATAATGGTGACGTCTTCATTTGGAACAAACGGAATCATAGTCTTCTCAAACAAAATCTCTTTATTATCCATCAGGCGCTGAACACCTGACTTTAACAAACAACAACCGGAAGGTAGAGTCGAACACTTGTGGCAACCTTCACCACAACCCGAAAGTAAACCAGCCAATAACAAATTCTTCTTAACAGTCATCAGAGGCGTAGAAATTTCTTCAACAAATGTCACAAACAAATCAGTGTCAACAGCATTGACTCCACGACTGTGTTTGGGTATGGGAGCGGTTATAACATTCGGCTTTCCTGGAGCATCAAACTCTATCTCCTTGGCTTCGAGCAAATCTTGTACTTTGTTTCTCAGGGCCCGACAATCATTTGTATCGTGGCCTGGACTCTCAGAATGGTAGGTGCACCGCGCGTTGGGATTGTATCTGGGAGAAGTAGTGTTTTGGTTCTTGGGAGCCTCTCTCAAGGTTGCCCAGTTAGATTTCAGCAGGTGAGGCAGAACTTCAGCCAAAGTCATGTTGATGCGGGTAAACTATCATTGTGGTTTTCCCACCCTTTGTTGATTGTTGCATTGTGGAGAAACTGCGGGTCTTGGTATCACTACAACATTTACCCTTTGACGGTGTTCAGATCTGCTTTGGCCCCTTGGGCTATAGACTGCATTGGCTTCCTTCTTACTAGTGAAAGGCTTCTTTACTGAACTCGAAGAGGCGTCCTTCTGTATTTTACCACTTCAAATGCCAGCTTTCACTCTTTCTCCAGTCAAAATCAACTAAGTGAAACCAGATGACGAGCTGCCGATTAAGTGATTGAAAAATGGACCAGATAGCGTCCCTAGAAACATGTCAACCAACTCCCTATCAGATAAAGGGGGTTGGACTCTTCCAGCCAAGTCTCTCCACTTTTGAGCATAGTCTTTAAAACCTTCACCTGCACCCATGGACATACCTTGGAGCTGAGTACGAGTAGGAGCAAGGTCGGCGTTATACTAATACTGCTTGTAGAAAGCAGCAGCAAGATCTTCCCAGTTTTGGACACTGGCCCCGTCCAACTGATAGAACCATTCAAGCTGAGTCCCTAACAGACTATCTTGAAATAAATGCACCCACAAATTTCTATCAGCAGTGTGGGGTTGGATTTTCCTGACATACGAGCAAAGATGGAGTTTTGGGCAGGACACCCCATCATACTTGGCGAAAACCGGAGCTTTGAACTTATGAGGGATGACCACTCCTGATACCAGTCCCAATTCTCCGAAATCCAAACCAGGTACTTTCTGAATTTCCATAGCGCTCAGACGGTCTTCTAGCTGCTTGTACCTATCCTTAGCATGAGGATATTGCTCATCGTCGTAATCCGTATCGTTATCAGAAACTGTAGGACTAGGGTCCTTTGCCCTTTCTTGGTTCTCCTCGTCCTTGGATGAGGAGGTCAGATCAGTTGGTTGTCTCAACCTTTCTCTGAATCTTCTACCCATGTTCAGAATACTGACCTTCTTCTTCTTCTCTTTCATAATAAGGGTCTTCAAATCCTCCTGCCCTTTAGCCAGACTTATGAACATCTGTTGGAACTGGGCGTTCTATGCCTGAATATCTTTGATGGCTTGATCGGAAGATATTTCTACTGAAATAAACAGCGAAGAAGATGAGAAACCTGTAAGGGTACCTGTAATTATGTGCATGATAATGGGATGCGCATGTAATGATTTCAAAGACTTTGGGAGATTTAAATTTGTAAACCAAAAAATAAACAAAACTTTATTAGCTTAACTTTGAAAGGTTCAACAATGCCTTTAAGGTGTTACAAAAAAAACCCTAAAGCAATATTAGGACCGTTGTTGGAGTTGTAAGGGTCAATTCGAAAGGGACGTACGATCACTAAAGCAATATTAGGACAAATTAGTAATAACCCTAGAGTCTTAAGATCATATTCGAGGCAACATTTCCGAGGCAACATTCGAATGGGACGTTTTGATATTTTTTGGACTGGAGGGCAACCACTAAGACACCCTATGCTTGATGGTCGTTTACCGAAGGCAACCGAAGTGAGAGTATACCTTAAGAGTGATATGTGCGAGTGATTTGTTTTCAGTTATTTATCTTTTCACATTAGGGTTTTCTAACCGTATTAATTTGTCATCCATTCTTGTCATATAATCCTATTAGTATACATCTAGACAGTTAAATATTTGCGGGAATTGAAAATGCGAGAAAGTAAATCTACGCTATTATAAGGCTTCGGGGAGGGGGATTAATTACATATCCAAAAACCCGGGAATTTAAACAGTAAATAAAGCCCTAAATTAAACTATTACAAACCATGAACAGTTACAAAATATTGGCAAAATAATAATAAGTGCGCGGCGGATTAAATACGAGGCGATTAGGGTTTTGACCCTTGACTAAACCTAATTGCAATTGATTAAAAATGTTTTTTGTCATGTTTTGTTATTTGAGAAAATAATGCAATAATTGAATTAAAAGAAAATCATAAGTTCTAATTAATTTTAAATTAAGAAAAATAAATAAATTCAATCTAAAAACCTATTTTTGTATTTTTTATTTATTTGAGAAAAAAAAGGAAAAAATTAAATCAAGAGTTAACCTAATTTTCTAATTGAATTTTATTTGTGAAAGAAATTAAAGTTGTCTTAAATTAATTAAACTAATCAATTAAAACATTTATTAAGAAAATCAATTTTTTTTGTTATCTTGATTGGTTGATTTTAAAATAAAATGATTTTTATGTTGATTAAAAAAACAGAATAATTAAAGAAAAGAAATTAAAGAAAAATAATGGAAATAACCGAGTGGGCCTGCTGTCAGCAGATCTGGTTCTGGCTGATGGGTCCAGAAGATGGGGGACATTGTATCTAATCCTGGCTGGTGGATCAGAAGATGCTGCTCTTCAGAAGATGAGGTGCACTGGATTTGATTCTGGCTGATGGATCCAAAAGGTGATGCGTTGGATCCGATCCTGGCTAGTGGATCAGAAGATGCTGCTCTTCAGAAGACGAGGTGCACTAGATTTGATTCTGGCTGATGGATCCAGAAGGTGATGCGCTGGATCTGGTCCTGGCTAGTGGATCAGAAGATGCTGCTCCTCAGAAGATGCACGTGCTGGATCTGGTGAAAACAAAGGAGAAAATACCAAAAGCTCACGCCTGGGCTCGAACCCAGAACAATGAGCTTCTGACTTCCTTCTTCTGACCAACTGCGCTGGACGTTAACTTGATAATACAATAAAAACAAACAGTATATCAGAAAAACAAGTTTCTGGCCAGAATAACACGCCAGAATTTGAATCAGCCAATCAGGTTGTGACACGTTGTTGTCTTCTTCCCTGGAACCGTCGTTTTAGGTTCTGAACCTTTACCTACAGACGTAGGCCTGTTGCTGCAACCTGTGTCATTCAAGAATTAAGCATATGCGATATAAATTCAATTGGGGACCATGGATCAGCTGGGTTTGAAATTCTGATCGTCATGGTACTCATTATCCAGTCTAATTTCGCTTGAAAACCGAAACCCCAAATTGGAGCATGAAACCCTAACAATGGCAAAAGCTTATTCCTGCACTGTAACTCAAATCAAACTATCCAGAAACATTGCAAACATGATGATGAATACAAATATGTAATTTAAACATGCCAAATATGCAAGAATTACAGTAATTAAATTTGGATATTTGTGCAAACCATAAGAATGCTAGGCAGTGATTCTGGATGTTCTGATGCCTGCGAACGATTGGGAATGCTTCTTGAGATGTCCTGGAACAGGTTGTTGGCCTTGAATTGTTCTTAAATATCCTTTATCCGGAAATCAGAACTTCACTTTTTGTCAAGATTTTTTGAGTTTTGTTCTTCTAGTCTCACGCCTCCAGCCTCTTTCTTTTGATCTGCCAAGCTTTCTTATATAACCTGGAGTGAATTAGGTTAACAAACTTGGATTAAATCTTTGCATTTATCCAAGATTTGATTTGATTTTCAATGTATATGATATCTTTCTATTTTCATGACAATCATGCCTTTCTTGTACCAATTGTCATTGATATGATTTGATTCTGATACGCTAGCACTATGAGCTCATGATTCTGTCCACAAATCCAATCAAAACAAATCTTTGCTATTATTTACCAATTATTTGATTTAATTCAATTTTTAATAAATAAAAAATCAAAATAAAATAAATAATGAAGAAAATAAAATGTGAATGGACAATTGGGTCGTGGACCATGGTATATTTGAGGTGCAAGCATAAAAAGTTGGGCCCATTTAGCAAAAAGTGCAAATTTGAGCACATTTGACTTTTGGAAATTTTGCAAAAATGGTCAACTTGGCCAATGCATAACTCTCTCCATTTTGACCCTAGAGAGGTGTTCTTGGACTTTTTAGAAAGCTTAGGATGTCCTCTAAGCAACCATTTTGGTCTCATCTCACTTGAGTCTTCCATGTTAATGTATGAAGCTTTGACCCAAAAGGTGTTTTGTTAACTTTTCAAAATGACCTATAATGTCAAACTTCATATATTTTTGTGAGTGCATATTCTGAACTTGGGAGATGAAAATGAATTGTAGTGAATTTCATCCTCTTCAAAATGAGCTTTGGATGGGTCATTTCTGATAAAGTATGAGAAAGTTATGCTTGGTCAAATTTGAGTTGACTTTTCCTACAAAACCCTAATTTAGCAACTTTTGGGTTTTGATGAATCATGATCAACCCTTGATCAAATGATGAATTTTACTTAAAAATGAGGATGTTGACCAAAAGTCTTAAAGTTTGACTGTATGTGGGCCACAGTTGACATTTGACCTAGCACAGTCGATTTTCAGGCCTTTGAGCAATTGACTGAGCAAACTTCCTCTGCAAGGCTTGAAACTTGACATGGATGATCTTGAGAACATATTAGGACAATGGTGAGCATTTGGGATCCTTTGGACTCAAGCATCTTGATGCAACATGAAACCCTAATTTGAGGTATACTGCCTTAGGAGAGATTTTGTCTGGTCAACTCTTGAACTTCCTTGAGCAATTTGGGGACCTCACATGACATTTGTTGAGAAATATGGGAGGGAAAATTTTGGGGTACAACAGAGGTCTTGTGAAATCACCTCTTAGCTTGCAAATGACCTCTCTATTTATAGAGAAAAGGTTTGAGGGCCAGGGCTGATCAGATTTGATAGATAGCATGTTATGGTTTGGTTGCTTAGATTTGAAGTAACTTTGAAGAAACATTGTTCCAATGCATAGTACCAAAGGATCTGAAGTGAGTAGAGGCTTTAGACATGTTTATTTTGGCTTTGACATTGTGTGTGTATGTGCAGAAGAAACAATTGAGAGGCTCAAGGAGTTGACATTGTGATTAAAGCTTGCTTTTCTAAAATGGAAGTCTTGGCTTTCTTCCCTTAATGGAAAAATGGATTGAACAAAGCTTTAATCACTTAGATCGTGACTCAAAAGTGTGTGTAATCCTCTGATTATGGATAGATATGGATATTTAAGGCCTGAAAAATGGGATTATGCAGCATGGCTTGAAGATTTGGTTATGAACTTGTCACAAAAAATTACCTATAATGCAACCTTAGATACCCAACTCCATCTCTTCGAAACTTCTAGCTCAAGCATAATCTTTTTATGATCTTGGAAATTTTGGAAAGTTTGAAACATTGCCTAAAAATTTCATATTGACCACTTTGTCTAAATCAAATGGGACCTTGGTGAAAAATGGCCATGAAGTTGGGATAAAAAACTGATCAAAACTTGTAAAAAAATTTCTAAGTGTTTAATGAAAAACATCATAACTTCATGGGCTTATATCTCTTAAATTAAGCATTTTTTGGGGATCATCCCACATTAACAAAATTGTGGAATTCATAAATCCCTACAACTTTCATGTTGAAAGTTTTCCTTGAATCAATTTGTATCTTGAGGAAACTTGCTTATGAAGTTAGGTTTTTTTAGGTATAAAACACTTGAATTTTTCTAAGTGTTTGAAAATCTTCACTTTTGACTTTTGTTGAATTTCTTGATTCTTGATGATCAAGTTTCATAGTTTTGAATATCTTGATGATTCTTGATTTTTGAATTCCAATGTTGACCAAAAAGTCAAAGTTTTACTTTTGTGTGACTGTTGACTTTTCATCAATTGATTCAAATCTTCAACTATAAATTACTTGCATCTTTGAAAATGTTTTGAGCCATGTAATTAGGTGAAGATGTTGTATTTGAGTCCTTGAGATCATGCTTTAAGCCATTAGGTCATGTACTAGGTCAAAATTCAATGATCAGTCATCTTTAATCAAAACCCTAATTTGGGCAATTTTTGACCTCTGATGATTTGAGGGTTTTCCTTGAGGAATCATGATCGACCCTTTATAAAATGATGAATATCACTTTAAAATGTTGATGTTGACAAAAAATATTGAAGTTTGATTGTATATTTACTATAATTGACTTTTTACCCAATACAACTGATTTTCAATCATTTGAGCCATTGACTGCGCAAACATGTGAGGCAAGACTTGAAACTTGACATAAGCATTATTGAGGACCTCTGATGAACCATGAAAGTCATTTGAGACCCTTTCAAACCAATCTTCCTTGAGAAGCACCAAACCCTAATTGAAGACTTTTGCTTAGGAGGAGGTTTGACCAGTCAACTCTTGAGAATCCTTGAGTATTTGAGAATCATAGAAGAATGTCTTGAAGAAAATGGGAGGGAAAAGTTTGGGGTACAACAGTGATGAAAATCATAAAAAATCATGTTTCTGAAGTGTGGTGCATACATGGAAGTGTTGGTCAGAACTCTTTTCATCTCTAGTGTTAGAATATTGTTGAGATATTCTCAGCGGATTTTTGAACCTCGAGTTTCTGGTTCAAAGATTTTTTTCTTCCCCAAGTGAATATTTATATCCCAATGGTAAAATTCCCAGTATGGCCTGATATGGGTTTTATTTTGATTCAAGAATTCTCATTATCCCCAATAGAAGTTATCTTCATCAAGAAACTCTACGCGAGAAATTTTCCATTCCCAACAAAGTTCTCATCATCCTGACAGAAGAAAAGAGATCTATTCCCCAGGAAGTTAAGAATTTAATTAGAGTTCAAGATTTTCTCTGGACTATAATTTATTTTTGCATTATTCCTCCAAAGAGTCTACTTCCCCAACAATATCTCTCCTTGGAAGATGATATCTCAGATTTGCAATCTCCCAATGAAATTCAGATTGATTATTCTCTAGAGAAGATCAGATGTGCAAGGATAATTATTTGAAAAGTTCCTTATCTTCTTGGTAGCCGATTATTGTTGTGTTTTCCCCAGTGAAACATTAAACATGCATCATTACATTTCATCTACAAAAATGCATAGTGTTTGCATTGTATGGAGCATTACGCTGTAAAAATTCAAACACACATTGAAGTATAAGCCGATTATACCATGCACCTTACATAACCAGATGTTATGTACCCGAAGCTGAATAATCCTCACGATTTTATTCCACAAGACTTTTCTTCCAACCGATGTGTTCTCATATATTCACTTCATTTTAAGTGTCTTGTCTTGTGGGAGTCTTGACCAGTTTCCTCAACTAAGTCTGTCATGTCGGAATCCCCAGTAAGTCCGCCTTTGATTGGCATGCTTTCTCTAGAAATCTATCTGCGACTAGTCTTCTTTTCCCCTTGAGTTTGATTTTGATTAAAGTGTTCTCTATCAGAGTCTGTTCTGGTCAGTCTCTTCTTGATGTGTGTTCAACATTCTTACCAAACATGTATCCCCGATATCTTTGAGTCCTCTTTTGATTCAAGTGTCTTTGTCAGATATCTTTGTATGTGTCCAATATCCTTATCGGGCATGTATATATGAGTTCACTTTTGATGCAAGTGTTCTTCGTTCGATGTCTTTGAGTTCTCTTTTGATGCAAGTGTTCTCTATCGTCGATGCCTTTGAGCTCGCTTTTGATGCAAATATTCTCTATCTGGTATCTTTGAGTTCGCCTTTGATTCATGTGTTCCCTGTAGAAGTCTATATGCGGTTAGTCTTATTTCTCCTCTGTGAGTTTGCTTTTGATGCAAGTGTTCTCTGTCTGATGCCTTTGAGTTTAATTTTGATGCAAGCATTCTCTATCTGGTATCTTTGAGTTTGCCTTTGATTCAGGTGTTCTCTATAAAAGTCTATCTACAGTTAGTCTTCTTCCTTCTCTGTGAGTTCTCTTTTGATTCAAGTGTTGTCTATCCGATATATGTGAGTTTTATTTTGATGCAATCGTTCTCTGTTGATATCTTTGAGTTCGCCTTTAATTCAGGTGGTCTCTGTAGAAGTCTATCTGCCGTTAGTCTTCTTTATCCTCTGTGAGTTCGCTTTTGATGCAAGTGTTCTCTATCTGGTATCTTTGAGTTCACCTTTGATTCAGGTGCTCTCAGTCAGTTAACCTTATATATGTCCAATTCTGGTTGGGCATGTGTGTCGGATCTCCTTTCTTGTGTGTGTCTAATCCTTACCCGACACACACTTCCTGATAACCACCTTTTCACCAAAAGAAAAGAAATAAAATAGAAAATTCAGAAAACCAAAAATAAATAATACCCGACTTTCTTCAGAGTGCAAATTTTATGGTTCTATTGAGTATTCAATCCTCTTCTACCTTGATTATTCGAAAGGCTATCACCAATCTCACCCTCAAGTTAAAAAAGATTGAATAGGGGAAGTTGTTGCAACCCCAAATTCACCCTCTTCATTTTAACCCTAATTAGCTTATACTTCATCGTCATATGCATACAAACATGTCATTGGGTATATACTCATTGGATCAAGGCATTTCTCTGTGGAAAAAACAGCGAAAGACAACTGTTCTGTTAAGGAGCGTCGTGAAGAAAAACTCAAGGTTTTTCGCATTTAAATGCATTCCACACAGTTTCCAAGCTATTCAATTAGAAAATAATCAATTCATCATCATATCAAGCTCTCATGTGTCTTGGTACACTTTGAATTGCACAAAAGTCAAGCGTTTCAATAGATTTGAGACAGTGCAGACAGAAAACCAGTATCTTTCGGTGCATAGTAAAAAATTCATAACTTGAGATCAAAAAATGATTTGGGAATGGTTCTTCAATCTTTAGAACCGTATTGAGATCTTCTCCAATTCATCTATTCAGATCGAAGGCTAATTTTATGAGGAATATTTTCAAAAGCGCAAAATATCTGAAATCACGTTATATAGTGGATTTGTTGGTTCGTTGGTTTTCGGATGCATAAAAATTCGTAACTTCTAACTGGAAGATCTTCTTTGAGTGGCTCTAGGAGAATTTGAACTGTCTTGTTATTTTCTTCACTTTTTGTATTCAGCTCAGAAGCTGATTTGGTGAGGAAGATCCCCAGATTTGCAAATACTTTGAGACCGGTATCCATGTAACAGTGTGCTGAACCGCTGTTTATTGGATGTTCAAAAATTCATAAAGTTTGCCCGGTTTGACATTTTTTTATTGGTTCTTCAGGCGTAAAACCTGTCTTGATATTTTCCTAAATTCGTATGTTCGGGTCAGAAGTTAATTCTTTGAAGAAGATCTCCGAAAGTGCGAATTACCTGTGAAAATTACACTCTGAAATGTTTTTCTACCGGACAGTTTCCCGATTTTGCAAAATTCATAACTTTCTCAATTTTTATTGGTTAAGAACGATTCTCAAAGCGTGATCTTACAAATTTTGTTAGTTACAACCTTGCTTCAGGTACCGTGTATGGATTGTGCTCTAAAGGCTTCGTTTTATAGCTCGCTTCCTAAAGTGCGCATGAAAATAAGCTGAAATTTCAGTGCAGCCAAAAAAGTTCATTGTTTCTCGCCATTCAAAAAATCATAACTCTCTCAATTTTTATCATATTGGGATGATTATTTCGGCATGACGTCACAAATTTCTTCATCTACAATTTTGTTTCTGGCTTCGCATCAGGATTCTGCACCGAAAGTCATGAGCTTGTGGTTTGTTTTTGAATAGTACATAAAATAAGCTGGAAAAATATGCACGGTGAATTTTAACACCGAGTTCTCTCTATTCGAAGCATCGTAGCTCACTTATTTTATATTGTATCGGGGCGATTCTTTAGAAATTACGTCACAGGTTTCGTCATCAACGATTTTGTTTCAGGTTTCACGTCAGGATTATGCACCGAATGTCATGACCTTGGGGGTTCGATCACAGGTTGGACATGAAATAAGTCAAAAATTCAGCATTTGTCCAAAATACATAAGCCAAACAAGACTTAAGTCCCTTTCTATATATTTTAAAAATTCAAATTCAAATGCACTTTTCCCTCATTATTCAAAAAACCTCACAAAAAATTCTCTTATTTCTCTCAAGTATCTCTCTATTCTCTCAAGCAAGAACATAAAAACTCAAGAGAAGCTATCTCCTCCTTCTCTCCCAACTTTTGATCAGAACTCTCCCTCCTCCACCTTTCTCGCACCTCCGCTCCCTCCGCCAGACTTCTCCTGCGTTGTCGCTCTCTCGGTCGTAACCCCCTCCGCTGGTCGGTTCCACCACTCCCTCCGGCCGATAATGTTGCCAAATCTCCCTCCGTTCCATTTTGCTTCCTCCATGAGGATCTTCTATTCATCTTCTCCAATAATATTCTTCGATCAAATTCCTCTTTGCATCTTTCAGTAATCTCTTGATTTAAGTGCTTTTGGAATTAATTGATTTTGTGAGATACGTGCTTAATTGATTATTTCATGAGTTGAACATTGAATTAAAAAGTTAAGTTGATTCGTGAGTTTGTGAGTTATAAATAAGCATGGAATTGGTTGAGTTTTGTGTTCAATTGTTTGAATCTTGAATTTTGACGCGGTGATTGTTAATTGGTTGTGGTTTACGCGTCAAAATTGATTTATGTTAATTTGTTGTGAATTTTGAATTGTGAATGCGTTTTTATGTAGAAATGTAATCTGATTCACTTGACTGAGGAATTTTGTTGAGTATTAATTTTGACTTCATGTGTTAACACGATTTTGAATCGATTTGATGATGAATTAATTTATTCGATGTTGAAAACCTTGAATCCGATAAATTGCACTAACACTTGAATAAGTTTGTTTAAGGCTTGGAATCGACATTTTATTGTGATTTAATCGTTGTGCAATGTATTTGCAATTCCGAGCAACGTTACATGAACCTACAAGTGCTTTGGTGTATCGGATTGTGAGTTTTAAACTCGTTTTTTGTTCGATTTTGGTTCAAGTGATATTTCTGCCCGGAAAATGCAAATGCATTGTAAATTGAATTTTTAATGTCGCTTGATGCATATTTGATCATAATTGGATATTTTTTGCACATCTATGTTGAGATTCATTGGTTTTAAATCGATGTTTCGGTCACTTTCATGAGTTAATGTGTGGCTATCTGGAAATTGTAAATTTTAGCATATCTTGGTTTTAATTCTTGAATGTTGCATGAATGAGTTTAGTCGGGTGTTTGGTTAGCATTGACATCAAGTTTGTTTGGTTTTTATCCAACTTTTTGTGCATTCCATAAAGCAATACAATGCTATCGTAATTTTGTTTTAGCATGTACATTGCGATTTAATTCTCGTTTAATGCATGTTTAACCTTAATTGCTTGATTGTTGGACATTAATTCCAAGTTTACTTGTTTTTCCGATCGATTTCATGAGATTGGTGTAGTGTTGACTGAATTTGGTAGGTGCATGTGAAATGCAATTTTATTGTTAGCCTATTTGGTCTTGTTTTATCAATTGTTTGACATTAGTATTAATTTGAGACGAGTTTAACTCGATTATGTATGCATTTCCATGTTTGTGACGGTGCTGTCCGGTTTTCTATTTCCATGTTCCGATACTTATTCGGATGTTATTTCTTTGCATTTCGATCTTATTTTGAGTTACGATATGATTTCTCGACTTTGTTTATGCTTTCTTGTTATCACTAACTCCTTTTGTGGACTTGTGTAAGCTTCGGAAAGGAGATTTATCGCACCACGCGATGCATGGATTATTTGGGCTTGTATAGTTTTGTGTGTTGTGCAAGATGCACATGATATTGGATACGTGTGTGATTACTTTCATATGTTGCTTTGATGCTTATTATCATTGTGTCAAATTTCTGACTATGTGCTTTATTGGTGAAGCTCACACAAAATTTACCTTCTTTGCTTTGCTTGCTACAAACTCTTGTTCGTTTGGTATTGCTCTGATTCTAGTTTTAATTCCTCATTATACTTTCTTTTCCTTTCCATGAGAAGTAGGAATAGAGATGCATGACTAGGAGTCCCTACTTTAGATGGGCAAATCTATTTTAAAGACCTTTAGAAGGAATTTTTGTGTGTGCATTTGCTTGTGTTTGTTTGTGTGCAAAAGACCTCGACAAAGGAAAATACCACTTCCCTCCCATTTCCCGTTTACTTTGGGCTTGCTATCAAGTCAATGAGTGGAACAAAGGGCCTGCAATCAGCCCCCACACTTTCTAGTCTGCGTCGTTCTTAGCTCATGTTATATGTTGATGCTTTGAACCATGCTTATTCTTGTCCATTGAGTCAAATAAAGTGAAAAATGGTTCATAACAAAATCCCACACTTTGTCATTCATTTCGACAAACATAAGGTTACACTGATATAACATACCCTTACGAGTCTCAAGGAAGTAGGCAAAGCTGATGATGTATCACTTACTAGGGTTTGATAACGAGGCAGGTGGTTTTGAATTTAAGAGCGCAATTTTATATGTCTTGGTTTGGTTTTGATCATTCACCCATTTGGAGGATGAATACAATAATAATTGATGATGCATGGCTGCTTGAAGACTGAGGCCATGGGTTATGTTCGCGAATCGCTGCATGACATCTGAGGCGATAGGCTAGAGTTTTGTTTTCTTTTGAGAATCATTGCATGAAGTCTGAGGCGACGATCTGTGTTACGGGATAAAGAAACACATTGTTGCATGAAGTCTTAGGAAATGGGTTAGGTTTGCAAATCGCTGCATGAAGTCTGAGGCGATAAGCTAGATTTTGTTTTTCGAGTATCGCTGCATGAAGTCTGAGGCGATGATATGTGTCAAAGAATAAAGAAACACATTGCTGCATGAAGTCCGAGGCAATGGGTTAAGTTTGAAATTCGTTGTGTGAAGTATGAGGCGATAATCTAAATTTGTTTTCGAGCATGGCTGCATGAAGTCTTAGGCGATGGTCTGTGTCGTGGAATAAGGAAATGCATTGTTGCATGAAGTCTGAGGCAATGGGTTAGGTTCGTAAATCGCTGCGTGAAGTATGAGGCGATAAGCTAAATTTGTTTTCGAGCATCGCTACATGAAGTCTTAGGCGATGGTCTGTGTCGTGGAATAAGGAAACGCATTGCTGCATGAAGTCTGAGGCAATGGGTTAGGTTTGTAAATTTCTGCATGAAGTCTGAGGCGATAAGCTAAGTTTGGTTTTCGAACATTGCTGCATGAAGTCTGAGGCAATGACCTGGGTTTGTAAGGAACTCATCATTGCAGGAAGACTTAGGTGATGGGATTAACGTGTCACGACATGAAGACTTAGGTGACAGGTTGAATCGTAGGAGAAGTATTTTGTTGGTTGACCCTTAGATAGCTAAATCGAGGGCGAGATTGTTTGTTTGCTGCATGATACATGCGTATGATGTCTGATATTGAGATGTTTGGATGTATGCAAAATGTATGATGTTTAACATTGATATGGAACCCTGAATATATGCGTATTGTATGCAAAAATGTATATTGTACGTATGTTATGCAAAATGTATGTATGTGTTGTACCCCAAAATTTGCCCTCCCATATTCTTCAAAAGTTTTGCCAAGCATCACCTCAAATGGTTCAAAGTCTACTCAAGGGCTACACAGTCAACCACTCTCCTAAAGCCAGTCAAACTAGGGTTTTGGTTCTTGCAAGGAAGTTGAGGTTTTCAAGGGTCCAATCAAGTCCCATATGCTCATACACATTGTCAAGCACCTACATGTCAAGTTTCAAGGCTCACGAGGTCAAGTTGCACAGTCAAAAACCCTAATTGCTCCACAGTCAACTGCAGGGGCAAAATGGTCATTTGGCAGTCAAAAGTCAAAATTTTTGGTCAACATCTTATTTTGAAGCCACAATCATCATTTGATCAAGTCTTGATCATGATTCTCAAAGCATGGCTCAAAAATCATCAAGATGCAAAAGTTTCTATTTTTGGACAGTTGAAAAGTCAACTGTAACTTGACCAAGGCATAACTTTTTCATGGTTCATCATAAAAATCCCATCCAATGCTCATCTTGAAGGGGAAGACATTTCCTACAACTCATCTTCACATTCCAAGTCCAAGAAATGCTCTCACAAAAAGTTATCAATTTCAACATTATAGGTCATTTTCAAAAGTCAACAAAAAAGGACTTTAAGTCAAAGACCATAACTTGAGATTGGTAAATCAAAATGACATGGGACCAAGGAGATTGGTTAGAGGACTTCAAGACCTTTCCAAAATGTCCAAGAACATGTTCATAGCTTCAAAATTGAGCAAGATATGCATTGGAGAAGTTGGGAAATTTTTGTGAAATGGCCAAAATCAATTATCCTTGAAACTTCATTTTTGACAAAAGGGGCCCACTTTTTCCACTTGTTTCAGCTTGGACATGCTTCCCACGTGTCCCACAAATTATTTCAAGATTTAAAATTAATTTTTCCATTTTTATTTAATTTTATTTGATTTAATTCATTTTAAATTTTTTAAAATCAAATAAAAATCAAGAAAATTAATTAAAGGGTATATTTTGTATTGAAATACTTTGATACACCATCATGACCATTCCAAATTCGTGCAAAGGGATAAATCAAGCAAGAATTCAAATTTGGACACAAAAAGGGAAAGTGTTTCAATGGAGGTTATGCCAAAATCTTGAACATGAATGCATAAGGTTAAGGCCCTTAATTTTGATCAAAACTCATTACATAATACATGTGCAAGCCATAACAAACGGATTCACGACCAAAAAAGCTCCCAAAACGGCCAAACACATTTGAACTTTTCAAGAAAAAAGTAAAACTGAAAACCTAGTTGCAGCGCCTCTCAAGCCTCCATTCCAATCCAAACACATTCCTGGTATCCCAAGGAAGCTTTTGCAATCAAAAACCAATCCAAACGTGCCCAGAATCTTAGAACTCATGCCAAACGGTTTGCATTTTTTTCTTGAATTCTATATAATCATTCATGCGTTTTTGACATTCTTTTTGAATTGATTTATACTCATAGGGACATCCTGAAGCTTTTGGTACCATTCAATTGAACAATAGCATCCCATATAAAAAATTGCCATTGATGGACATTAGGTTTTCATAAGCTCGAAATTAGGCGTTTACACATATGGTAAAATTAGGCTACCAAACTGGTACCATTGAATTCGTGACATCCAAACGAATCGTTCCATGACCTCGCGCTCAATTTATGGTCAAGCATGTGCTAATCGCTATTATCTGCAGGCCTGTGTTTTGGGGGGGTTTAAAACCCCCGCTATCTCATTTATGTTACAGGGACAAACAGAGAAGAAGGCTGAGGTGTCCAGGCGTGAGTGGAAGGTTCAAATCCACGCGCGCATTTTTGTTTTGTTTTTTAGCATATAATGTTTTTAGTCTATATAATATTTCGTTTCCATGTTATTTACAAACGCGTGCAATGGATCAGATGGTAGGAAGGTGGTTTGGTAAACGCTGGGACCTGGGTTCAATTCCCAGGTCCCCTCACAATTCCCATATTATTTTTCATTTGACTTTCCTGTGCAGCGCTCCAAGGAAGGTTCATCATAGGCCTCACAGATCCAACAAGCCAGGTGTCTTCAAGGCATATCCAAAGGCCACAAAAGAGGCTTACCATATGCTTCAGTCAATGGATGCACATGCAAGCAGAAAAGTCAATGAGGCCTTTGCCTCAATGGGCCCAGATTCAGCATCATACCCTCCTATTTGGTCCAAAACCCCCCATGGGTTTGCATTATTTTCCTTTTTATATCTATTTGTTTTATTTTATTTTTTCTCTAAATTAACCATTAACACAATTAGTCAATTAACCATTTTCATAAAAAACCCAAAAAAATATAATTAACACTTTTATTATTATTATTTATTATTTTGTAAATAAACCATAATTTAATTAGTTTTTTAATTAGGCCATTTTAACATTCTTTTTAATAATTAAAATAAATTTAGATTTAGGTTAACCTGGAATTTTATTTCTTTTTTCTATTTTATTTCATAAAAGAAACATAAAAAACAAAAATATTTTCTTTTTATTAAATTAAATTAATTAGTTATTAATTAGTTTCCATTTCATTTTAATTCTAAAAAAGACCAAAAAATTAATTTCCTTTTCTTAAAAGGGTCAAAACCCTTAGAACATTCCGATTTAATTTTATTCGCGCGCATTTTAATTTTAATTCCTTATTTTTATGTAATTGTTCCGGGTATGTAATAGTAAATAGGGCTTTTACCGTTTTCATTTATTTTCCGTACTTATTTACCTAAAACGGGTCTTTGTTAATTTGGCGATGTATAGACCCGCGCCTTGTAATAGCGTAGGATTTAACTTTCCGCATTTAAATTTCCGCACTCTTAACTGCTAAACTTTGCATGAAAGAATGAATGGCCAAATTAAAAACAAGTGTAGCTCACCATAATGCATGATCAAAGATAATGGTTAAACTGAAAACAATACACAAATTCACACACCACTCTTAGGGTACGCCTCACTGTTGCCTTGCCTTCGAAACATGGTCGTCGAGTATAGGACGTCTTAGTAAGTCCTTATGTCCGTTGATCCATATGCCTCGAAACAAGTTGCCTCGAAACGGTTGCCTCGAAACAGTTGCCTCGAAACGGTTGCCTCGGAATAAAAAAAGATCAATGGCATAAGGGTAGCTTCTAAGGTGTCCTACTGTTGCTCTGGTGACCACACTGTCCCTACAAACGAATTGACCCGAACACCTCCAACGGTGGTGCTACCTATCTCTCAATGGTGGGATGGCACTACCTAAAGGACTTCTACACAGCTTAATTCCTTAGGGTAGGTAGATGACTCATAGATACTTGCTCTAAAAACAAATCAAAACTCTGTTCACACCGACACTTTTCAAAAAGCTTTCAAAACAAATTTTCAAACACTCTTGAGGACTGATACAAGAGTCGATCTGAAATCTTTAAACGAAACTTTTTCAAACCCACGCACAATTGAAAAGCAAACATTTTTGAAAACACAAATGAGCAAGTATCTAAGAGCCCATGGATAACCATGGATAGAAAGGGTGCTAACACCTTCCCTTTCTATAAATCTACCTCCCGAACCGAGAAACTATCTCATAAGGAATTTTGCTGTGCTTTTGTCCTGTCCATGTTGGAGAAAATAAAAGATGGTGGCGACTCTTGCTTCCGCGACATTTCGCGAACCAGCGTTAAACAGTCAGTTCCAGATCCACCGATCACAGAACTGGCGACTCTGCTGGGGATTATTTTTAAAGTGAGGTGTACCTTAGGGCTAAGATCACTTGTGTTTTCAATTGTCTGAATTGTTTGCTTTAAATTGTGGGTACTGTCTTGGGAGTTCTATAGATCCTAACCCGGATTTGGGGATACCTTCTTAGAAAGTAGCAACAAGGCTGTGAGGGAACTGTGCGGGGTATACCGACATGGTTGAAGCAGTCTGCTACGTTGATGTGGCACTTTGGTGTGTACCGGTAACCCTTGAGTTCAGTCAAGGAGAGTACGGGGCCTCCGCGTGGTGTCGTGAAGCATCAACTGACCTTAGGAACCTTAATTGAACCATCTTGGCCTCTTTAGGGTAGTGAGATAACTGACTTTGGTGCAGTCCGAGGTTGGTTGATACTCGATACTACACTCAATTGAGGGTTGTTTTCTTGGAATATTTCGGTCGCCAGTTCAGTGGCTAAATCGAAACGATGAACAATGAAAGAAATCCAATGATATTGGGACCCTTAGAACCCGGTTACTTCTGATAGGACAGGTCTTAACCAACCAACTTCAAGAGGGTAGTACCCCAAACTTCATGCTGGCCTAAACTCTAAGGGCTTCTCTTGTGTGACTTGTGTGCCTTCCAACTTGACTATTTGCACGCTTGTTATCTGACACTTGAGTTTCTTGCAGGTTTTGTTTACAGTCCTTAATTGGGACTCATAACAGGGTTTACCTACATTACCCCATGCATAGCATAACATCATACCATTGCATGATTCCTGCATGAGGACTAATCCATTTCAAGGATCTCAAGGGTCTGTGATGCAGGTCATGATGAATCAAACTGTCTAGCAAGGGGCAAAGGGGATTTATCTTCCTCTAGCCAAGGTTAATGACTGGAGTCAGAGGCTATGACCCACTAGATATGGTGAGCTCTGACTCCTGAAGAAGGTTCCTCTAGCCAAGGTTGTTTGGAGATCAAAACACAATGACTCGAGTCAGGGGCTATGACCCACTGGATATGGTGAGCCTTTGATTCTTGAATAAGGACTCTCAACAACATGAAGTTCCTTCAATCAAGCTACAAAATTCTAACCAATTTCTCTGTTTACCCCGCGAGATCCTTGAAAACATCGCATGCATATGATACATATCATTGCATAACAGGTACCCTTTCTCTACAGGTTGCTTACCTTCTTCGCTGTTTATTTCAGCAGTCATCATGAATCCTGAGTCATCCAATGCACAAGCTATCAAGGCCCTCCAGGCCCAGAACGCCCAGTTCCAAGAGCTGGTCATGAGCTTAGCACAAGGACAACAGGAATTGAAGACTCTGCTCTTGAAGAAGAAGAAGAGGAGGACTGTTTTGTTCAACCCTAGACGCAGATCTGGGAATACACTGCAGAATGAGGCTGAGCGGACTACTCCATCTGTTGGGGAAGGAAGTCACCAAGAGGGAAGGGTTCCTAGTCCCGTGGTCTCTGACACTGAGACAGACTTCAATGATGAGCAGTACCCTCCTGCTGAAGACAGGTACAAACAGCTGGAGGACCGGTTAAATGCTATGGATATCCAACGTGTGCCTGGGTTGGACTTTGGGGACCTAGGTTTATCTTCTGGGGTGGTGATCCCTCACAAGTTCAAGGCAACTGCCTTTGTAAAGTACGACGGGGTTTCCTGTCCTAAGCTACACCTCCGTTCCTACGCAAGGAAGATCCAGCCCTACACGACAAACAAGAATCTATGGATCCATTTCTTCCAGGAGAGTCTTTCAGGGACTCAACTCGAATGGTTCTATCAGCTGGATGGAACCACTATTCGTAACTGGGAGGACTTGGCAACTGCTTTTTATAAGCAGTATCAGTATAATGCCGACCTCGTTCTTACGCATACCCAACTCCAGGGTATGTCACTTGGGATGGGTGAAGGTTTTAAGGAATATGCACAAAGGTGGAGAGATCTGGCTGGAAGGGTGCAGCCGCCTTTGACTGACCGTGAGCTCGTTGACATGTTCTTGGGGACCCTGTCTGGTCCCTTCTTCAACCATCTGATTGGGAATTCTTCTGCTGGGTTTACCGATTTGATCTTGACCGGGGAGAGGATCGAAGCTGGCATCAAGGCTGGAAAGATCCAAGAAGCTGCACCTTCTGATACTCACAAAAAGCCTTACACTGGGAAGAAAGAGGCCAATGTTGCATACAGCCAAAAGGGTCGCCATGATCAACATGTAGGGGCAGTCCAGATCTCTAATCCTAGGCCTGCTCAACAAGGACAGGTGCATCAACGTAAGGAGGTCGCACCCAAGAGACAATTCACTAAAATCAACATGTCACTGGATCAAGCGCTACAGCAAATGTTGAAGGCAGGGTTGATTACCTTGAGGGCTCCTCTTCGGAATCCAAACACCTCTGCTCCCAACTACCATCCTAATGAGAGGTGCGCATACCACTCCGATAGCCCGGGTCATACTACAGACAACTGCTAGCCTTTGAAGAACAAGATTCAAGACATGATCGATGCCGGAGAGATTCAGTTTGAAGCGTCAGAGACTCCAAACAGAATCAATGCTCCTTTGCCCAATCATTGAAGACTTTTGTTTATTTGAATTTCCGAGTTGTAATTTTTTGCTTATACGAACAATTAAATGTCATAGCAAACTCTTTTATTTCATTAATGCACGGCATATGTCTGTTTTTGAATTAATCCAATTATTTTCACTATATTCACATTGCCTTCATATTTTTTTGTGATGTTCAACTCTCGGTTAATAATTCTAAGCCTCTTGAGGGAGGATGACGAAAACGATACCACAATCTACAGTATGCTTTTGAACGAACCCCGCTGATGAGGTACAGGCATTGTTTCAATTCCTAAACACTGGAGTTATAAGGAAGATAATCCCTCGTCAACCCCTTTGAGCCAAAGAAGTAGGAGTTTTTATTTTCGAAAATAAAAACCCTTTATCATAACCTGGGGCAGGGTAGTTCTCTCAGTTGATCCAAGTGCACAACGAATAGCACCAAAGAGGTCCTCACAAAACAAAAGACAGTGATGGTTCCGAATAATCATAAAGACAGGCAGTCATTATCCCTCAAAATAAACCCCCATTAAGTCAAAACCTATGAAGGAGACTTGCAAAACTGGGGCATCCTGCTGACTGTAATTCCATAAAAGAAACAGTACAGGCAAAAAATAGGGATCATAAAATCAAAAAAGAAAGAGGTCATACAAACCCTCAACAAAGAAATGACTGCCTGGTCAAAATAAACTGTCAGTATCCGAACCATCACTATATCAAAGAAAAGACTCAATAAGGTCTAACGCACGATTAGCTGAGTTTAGGTTGGAAGAACATCACGAAGAGTGGGTGGGTACAGATAAATTTGAGCCTTTATCCTTTGTTTCTTGAACCGTGAACCAGGCCACGTTATAACCCTCAAAAGTCCTAGCTGAAGCATGGGTTAGTTCGAAAGCATACTGTTACAAAAGGTGTCCTGACTCCTTAAGGCTTGCGGTAAAATGACGAGTTGACATCACAGTTCATAAAATTCACTTGTTTTACAAAAAATGCATTTTCAAAATTCAAGACAGACATAAGCTTTGCGTTTTTAATATAACATTGCTTGCATATGACTATTTGTTTGAATAGCATAGAAGTTCGCACGACGAATGTCTAATGAGCAAAAGTACCTCCAATCAAGGGGCAGGGCATGATCATTGTCCATCATCTGGGGGCAGTCCAGTCAAGATTTGAAGAATCTCTCAAGATGCCAAACAGCCTGGGGCAAATCTCCATCTAGATCACTTGGAGCATTGGACGATCAAACGAAGATCTTCTGGCGGCATGGCAACACTATCAACAGGGGTACCTCCCTACATCCTAAGAGCACGGACATAGTCGAAAAAATACTGCGCATAATTAAAGACCCGCTAGGTTGACACACCTAGGCAAAAATAAGGGCTTCCCGGCGAACCAAAAGGGTTCGGGCAAAAATAAGGGATGAAATGAAAAAAATTTGTACACCCGACAAGTCGAAAACCTGAAAAGGCGGCTTGGGCAAAAAAGGGTATCTCGGTGGACTGAAAACCCGAAAGGGCGGTCCAGGCAAAAATTAGGGATCAAAGCGTACGACTATGTCATGGCATCTCGTCACTTATCTACCAGAAGATTTGTCAATTACCCCCACAGGTGCCTTCTCCCACTGAAACTGGGGCAATAATGAGTTGTCTAAGCGATCTAACTGCTCTGCTATCAAGGTCCCAAGACAAGTTCAGCTGAAGAACAACCAAGATGCCTTAATTCCCCAGAGAGCGAGCCAAGATTCAACAATTCTCCCCAAGCAGAGTTGGATTCCCATAAGCCCTACAAGGCACAATATCTCCAGCAGGTCAGCGATACTCTCCCCGAGCAGAGTTATACCCCGTCAGCCTTAAGGAAGTTGGATTACCCCCAGAAGATCTCAACATTCCCCAGCGGAGTTTACAAACATCCTCAACAAGCGTCCCCGGCAATCTCGATCTAAGATTATTCCCCGGCGGTATATCGGACATCAAGTGGAGCCATTTCCCAGTCCAATCTGAAGAAGTCTCCCCAGGAGAGTTAAATCATCTACCCAGTAGGAAGCTTATCCCCAGTAGATTCTGGAAGCTTATCCTTTGTAGAGCATATCTCTCCCCGTCTTTATTCAGAAGGTTATTCCTCGCCTGAGCTTATAACTGGGTTATCCTCAACTAATTGCCACGGAAAGATCGTCCTCGGCGAAGTCTTCCTATCCCCAGCGGAGTTCCTCAAACCTCCCAAACGTAACTCAACAATGGTATCCCCAGCGGAGTTCTCATACAACATCTCAGCGAAGTACCTCTCTTCCCACAGGGTATTTTCCCCAGCAAGATCGCTAGAGTAATTTTCCCCGCAGAGTAATCTCTCCAAGCTTATTCCCCAACAGAGTCATCTCCTCCTACCGGTTTATTCTTGCAATCATTATCCCCAGCGGAAACGAAGAATTCTCTACTCTTCAAACATCAGCCCAGGATAAGCTCCCGACATTCGTCAAGGATTTATTTTCCTAGACAAAAAAATACATTCGCAAACATCACATTTTCATACATGATATAAACATCACATTCTACAATCCCATTGGTTATAAATGTCATGACACCGCGCATTCCATGCACCATGACATTGCATATAACTAATGTTTTGTCTTTTTTCAGGAAAGGTCGATACAAAGATGATTACTATCAACTATCGCAATCCCAGATTCGATTCCTGTATCTAGCCAGGGCATGTCTGTGAGCGATTGATTGTAGATTCGATACCTGTATCCGGCCAGGGCAGGTCTACGTTAAAAAGATTAAAGAGATAGCTTGGAAATGCTCAAGATATGGATGTTGTTCTTTTGCTTATTCAAAATTCCTTCTAGACATGGTTCAGATGTGACCCAGGCATGGCGACGTTCTGATACTTATTCCAGATTTCTTCTCAGATATAACTTAGAGATGCTCCGGGCACGAAGGTTGTTCTGTTGTTTATTCAGAGATCACCTTTCTAGATATGGTTCAGATGTGACCCAGGCATGGCGATGTTCTGACACTTATTCCAGATTTCTTCTCAGATATAACTTAGAGATGCTCCAGACACGGAGGCTGTTCTATTGATTATTCAGAGACCACCTTTCTAGATATGGTTCAGATGTGACCCAGGCATGGCGACGTTCTGACACTTATTCCAGATTTCTTCTCAGATATAACTTAGAGATGCTCCGGACACGGAGGCTGTTCTATTGTTTATTCAGAGACTACCTTTCTAGATATGGTTCAGATGTGACCCAGGCATGGCGACGTTCTGATACTTATTCCAGATTTCTTCTCAGATATAACTTAGAGATGCTCCGGGCACGGAGGCTGTTCTGTTGTTTATTCAGAGATTACCTTTTTAGATATGGTTCAGATGTGACCCAGGCATGGCGACGTTCTGATACTTATTCCAGATTTCTTCTCAGATATAACTTAGAGATGCTCCGGGCACGGAGGCTGTTCTGTTGTTTATTCAGAGATCACCTTTCTAGATATGGTTCAGATGTGACCCAGGCATGGCGACGTTCTGATACTTATTCCAGATTCCTTCTCAGATATAACTTAGAGATGCTCTGGACACGGAGGCTGTTCTATTGTTTATTCAGAGATTACCTTTTTAGATATGGTTCAGATGTGACCCAGGCATGGCGACGTTCTGATACTTGTTCCAGATTTCCTTTCAGAGATGGCTTGGAAATGCTCCAGATATGGATGTTATTCTACTGCTCATTCAAATTTCAGTTTCTAAAGACAACTTAGAGATGCCCCAGACCCGGAGGCTATTCTATTGTGTAGTCCAGATTCATTCAAAAGACATTCCGGATCCGATCCCGATTCAGATGACATTTTGTCGCTCATACAGATACAATATGGATATACCCCAGGCACGGCGGTCATTCTACTGTTTATTCAGACGTCAACAACTAGATATAGGCTAGATACGCTCCAGACACGGAAGCTATTCTGTTTCTTATTCAGATTCACCTATCCACCATCTTTCCAAATGGCATCTATAAGCCCATTCCCGACAAGGTTCTGTCACACTTCCAGATGGCATCTATAAGCCCATCCTCCTATCCATCATCTCTCCAAATGGCATCCATAATCCCATTCCCGCCATCACATTGCTAATACTTTACTATGTGAGCGCAAATTTCTGGGCACTTTAGTGTTCAATCATCTTCCACCTTCAGATTACGAAAGGCATGCAAGCCAATCTGCATCCTCAGGTCTAAGAAGATTGAACAGGGGCAACTGTTGTACCCCAAAATTTGCCCTCCCATATTGTTCAAAAGTTTTGCCAAGCATCACCTCAAATGGTTCAAAGTCTACTCAAGGGCTACACAGTCAACCACTCTCCTAAAGCCAGTCAAACTAGGGTTTTGGTTCTTGCAAGGAAGTTGAGGTTTTCAAGGGTCCAATCAAGTCCCATATGCTCATACACATTGTCAAGCACCTACATGTCAAGTTTCAAGGCTCACGAGGTCAAGTTGCAGAGTCAAAAACCCTAATTGCTCCACAGTCAACTGCAGGGGCAAAATGGTCATTTGGCAGTCAAAAGTCAAAATGTTTGGTCAACATCTTATTTTGAAGCCACAATCATCATTTGATCAAGTCTTGATCATGATTCTCAAAGCATGGCTCAAAAATCATCAAGATGCAAAAGTTTCTATTTTTGGACAGTTGAAAAGTCAACTGTAACTTGACCAAGGCATAACTTTTTCATGGTTCATCAGAAAAATCCCATCCAATGCTCATCTTGAAGGGGAAGACATTTCCTACAACTCATCTTCACATTCCAAGTCCAAGAAAGGCTCTCACAAAAAGTTATCAATTTCAACATTATAGGTCATTTTCAAAAGTCAACAAAAAGGGACTTTAAGTCAAAGACCATAACTTGAGATTGGTAAATCAAAATGACATGGGACCAAGGACATTGGTTAGAGGACTTCAAGACCTTTCCAAAATGTCCAAGAACATGTTCATAGCTTCAAAATTGAGCAAGATATGCATTGGAGAAGTTGGGAAATTTTTGTGAAATGGCCAAAATCAATTATCCTTGAAACTTCATTTTTGACAAAAGGGGCCAACTTTTCCACTTGTTTCAGCTTGGCCATGCTTCCCACGTGTCCCACAAATTATTTCAAGATTTAAAATTAATTTTTCCATTATTATTTAATTTTAGTTGATTTAATTCATTTTAAATCTTTTAAAATCAAATAAAAATCAAGAAAATTAATTAAAGGGTATATTTTGTATTGAAATACTTTGATACACCATCATGACCATTCCAAATTCGTGCAAAGGGCTAAATCAAGCAAGAATTCAAATTTGGACACAAAAAGGGAAAGTGTTTCAATGGAGGTTATGCCAAAATCTTGAACATGAATGCATAAGGTTAAGGCCCTTAATTTTGATCAAAACTCATTACATAATACATGTGCAAGCCATCACAAACGGATTCACGACCAAAAAAGCTCCCAAAACGACCAAACACATTTGAACTTTTCAAGAAAAAAAGCAAAACTGAAAACCTAGTTGCAGCGCCTCTCAAGCCTCCATTCCAATCCAAACACATTCTTGGTATCCCAAGGAAGCTTTTGCAATCAAAAACCAATCCAAACATGCCCAGAATCTTAGAACTCAGGCCAAACGGTTTGCATTTTTTTCTTGAATTCTATATAATCATTCATGCGTTTTTGACATTCTTTTTGAATTGATTTATACTCATAGGGACATCCTGAAGCTTTTGGTACCATTCAATTGAACAATAGCATCCCATATAAAAAATTGCCATTGATGGACATTAGGTTTTCATAAGCTCGAAATTAGGCGTTTACACATATGGTAAAATTAGGCTACCAAACTGGTACCATTGAATTCGTGACATCCAAACGAATCGTTCCATGACCTCGCGCTCAATTTATGGTCAAGCATGTGCTAATCGCTATTATCTGCAGGCCTGTGTTTTGGGGGGGTTTAAAACCCCCGCTATCTCATTTATGTTACAGGGATAAACGGAGAAGAAGGCTGAGGTGTCCAGGCGTGAGTGGAAGGTTCAAATCCACGCGCGCATTTTTTTGTTTTTTAGCATATAATGTTTTTAGTCTATATAATATTTCGTTTCCATGTTATTTACAAACGCGTGCAATGGATCAGATGGTAGGAAGGTGGTTTGGTAAACGCTGGGACCTGGGTTCGATTCCCAGGTCCCCTCACAATTCCCATATTATTTTTCATTTGACTTTCCTGTGCAGCGCTCCAAGGAAGGTTCATCATAGGCCTCACAGATCCAACAAGCCAGGTGTCTTCAAGGCATATCCAAAGGCCACAAAAGAGGCTTACCATATGCTTCAGTCAATGGATGCACATGCAAGCAGAAAAGTCAACGAGGCCTTTGCCTCAATGGGCCCAGATTCAGCATCATACCCTCCTATTTGGTCCAAAACCCCCCATGGGTTTGCATTATTTTCCTTTTTATATCTATTTGTTTTATTTTATTTTTTCTCTAAATTAACCATTAACACAATTAATCAATTAACCATTTTCATAAAAAACCCAAAAAAAATATAATTAACACTTTTATTATTATTATTTATTATTTTGTAAATAAACCATAATTTAATTAGTTTTTTAATTAGGCCATTTTAACATTCTTTTTAATAATTAAAATAAATTTAGATTTAGGTTAACCTAGAATTTTATTTCTTTTTTCTATTTTATTTCATAAAAGAAACATAAAAAACAAAAATATTTTCTTTTTATTAAATTAAATTAATTAGTTATTAATTAGTTTCCATTTCATTTTAATTCTAAAAAAGACCAAAAAATTAATTTCCTTTTCTTAAAAGGGTCAAAACCCTTAGAACATTCCGATTTAATTTTATTCGCGCGCATTTTAATTTTAATTCCTTATTTTTATGTAATTGTTCCGGGTATGTAATAGTAAATAGGGCTTTTACCGTTTTCATTTATTTTCCGTACTTATTTACCTAAAACGGGTCTTTGTTAATTTGGCGATGTATAGACCCGCGCCTTGTAATAGCGTAGGATTTAACTTTCCGCACTTAAATTTCCGCACTCTTAACTGCTAAACTTTGCATGAAAGAATGAATGGCCAAATTAAAAACAAGCGTAGCTCACCATAATGCATGATCAAAGATAATGGTTAAACTGAAAACAATACACAAATTCACACACCACTCTTAGGGTACGCCTCACTGTTGCCTTGCCTTCGAAATGTGGTCGTCGAGTATAGGACGTCTTAGTAAGTCCTTATGTCTGTTGATCCATATGCCTCGAAACAAGTTGCCTCGAAACGGTTGCCTCGAAACAGTTGCCTCGAAACGGTTTCCTTGGAATAAAAAAACATCAATGGCATAAGGGTAGCTTCTAAGGTGTCCTACTGTTGCTCTGGTGACCACACTGTCCCTACAAACGAATTGACCCGAACACCTCCAACGGTGGTGCTACCTATCTCTCAATGGTGGGATGACACTACCTAAAGGACTTCTACACAACTTAATTCCTTAGGGTAGGTAGATGACTCATAGATACTTGCTCTAAAAACAAATCAAAACTCTGTTCACACCGACACTTTTCAAAAAGCTTTCAAAACAATTTTTCAAACACTCTTGAGGTCTGATACAAGAGTCGATCTGAAATCTTTAAACGAAACTTTTTCAAACCCACGCACAATTGAAAAGCAAACATTTTTGAAAATACAAATGAGCAAGTATCTAAGAGCCCATGGATAACCATGGATAGAAAGGGTGCTAACACCTTCCCTTTCTATAAATCTACCTCCCGAACCGAGAAACTATCTCATAAGGAATTTTGCTGTGCTTTTGTCCTGTCCATGTTGGAGAAAATAAAAGACGGTGGCGACTCTTGCTTCCGCGACATTTCGCGAACCAGCGTTAAACAGTCAGTTCCAGATCCACCGATCACAGTATGAAATATGTGTAAGATGTGCATATGCCTTGAAATGTTATGAAGACTATTTCTGGCATTCTCTCCTTTAAACCATTGACTTAGATTTACCAATTCCATGGCGTTGTATGTTGTGTTTTCGCAGCTTCGTTGAATTTGAACGCAGTGAACAATGTTAGCAAAATTTTGAACATTGATTTTCTGTATTGTAAGTGCAGGTGTAGACATAGACGTAGACGTAGGTAATGGCATATGCGTAGATTTGTATGTTGTAAGTGCATGCATAAGTGTAGACGTATGTATTGGCATATATGTAGCCTTTTATGTTGTAAGTGCATGTGTAGACATGGACATGTGTATAGACTTTGTATTGTGAGTGCAAACATAGGCACAGACGTATGTGCAGACGTAGACTTTTTGCATCGTGAGCATAGACATAGGCGTAGACATGTGTATAGACTTTTGTGTTGCAAGACGTAGGAGTAGCCATGTGCGTGGACGTAGACGTGGATTTTCTTTCGATATTTTTCTAACCAAAATGTTTTTTTGATGTTTTATCAAATGCTTTTATTTGTTAATTTCCCCAAAATGATTTTAAGACAATATTCACAAGTAATAATCATAGTGTTTTATAAACAAGTCAGAGAAAACAAAAAAACACAATTTGAAAGATGAAAGATGAAAAGTAAATTCTTTGTTAATATGCCTCTGAATAGGCGAATGTACAAGATGTAATTCCTTGAAAGAGGTAATTACAGAAAGTTTAAAAAACTGTAAATGGCAATAAAAATGTTAATTACTGCTGTTGTTCCCTCAATATCCTTTTAATTATCTTATCTCCTTTGCTTCTGAGTTGCATGATTCAGATCTATCTCTCCCTTCGTGGTTCGTAGTCGCAGTTCTTAGGTCGCAGTCTTTTTGTTCTTTATTTCTTTGTATGAAATCCCCAACTTTTGCCTGGATTTCCCTTTCGGGTTTTCAATCCACCTGGATAAATTTTTTGTTTATATGCCCCTAATTTTTGCCTGGATCTCCCTTTAGGGTTTTCGATCCACCGAGACGCTCCTTTTTGCCTAAGTCGCTTGTTTAAGGTTCGAGCTTAGCGAGCTCCTTATACATATTATTTTTGACTGCGTCTGAGTTTGTCGGAAGTGGTAGTTTTTCCCCATCCATTATTATGAGGATAAGATTACCACCGGAGAATGCTGTTTTGACTACGTATGGACCTTCGTAGTTGGGTGTCCATTTACCACGTGAGTCGAGGTAAGGTAGAAGAATATTTTTGAGTACTAGACCATGTTGTGGTTCATCTTGTGCAGTACACTATTACTCAGAAAGAATTTCGAGGCTAATTTCCGTAGAGTTTGTTTGTCGATGCTGGAGGCATTTTTTGGATGTTCTTTATTTTTCGAGGCATTTTTTATGTCGTAAAACCAAGGCTTGTCATCCGGTCTTTCTTTTATAGCAAGACAATGTGCAGGCTCTTCGAAGTGCTTGTCTGTGATACACGGTTCGTGGTTTGACCAAGTTACTTTGAATGCAACTGATATAATTGCCAGAGTGTCCGCCATTTGATTTTATTTTCGTGGGATTTAGCTGAAAGTGATCTTTGTGAATTCTGCAGTCAGTTTTAAAACCTGATCCTGATATGGAATCAGTTTTGGATATTTAGTATCCCATTCACCGTTGACTTGGTATATGGCTTGTGAGCATTCTTTGGAGAAGTCAAAACTGCCCCTATATCGTGCCTCAGTGTATTTGAAGCCCCGTCGAATGTGAATGTCCAACGTGCCCCTGGCTCGGGTTCTTCGTCAGGTCCTGATATTTTGTAGTTGCTTATTTTTACAGCACTATCTGTATTTGACCTTGGTCTGTTTCTATAGGAACAAGCAGATATATGCAATAATTTGATCAACTTCTTTGTGGCTCTGCTCTAACATTTCCCCTTAGCTTGGTTTTTTCTGGATCTTCCCCTGTGCTCAGATTAATGGTCTTAATAGCCTCTTGATATGGTTGTATATTGTTAGCCTTTCGTTTTATTTCCCTCGCCATTTTCTCATAGAGTTCAAGATCTTTATCATCTTCCTCTTTAGCTTGGTTGATAGGAGAATAAAAATTATATCGGATCGCAGCAGTTTTATTATCAGTGGTTCTGGGCATGAATTTGCACACTTATCATGTTTTGGTGCAGATTTAGTATATGAAATTTGAAAATGCATATGCAGAGAAAGTATTGCCATTTCTAAATTTACGGAATAAATGCAAGAGCAATACTAGGATCTTAATTGAAAACAAACTATAACTTTTATTGATCATAAATATTGTCTGAAGTAAAACGGGAAACCCTTACAAGCAACCCATATGCCTCGGGCTTGACATAGGTTCTTTTTAAAACAAGAAAAAAAATACTTAGGAAAGAAAAAGATCTCGGGAATCTCCACGCTCGTCCATCTTTTGAGTTCTTCTCCTGGCGCGCATTCTCGGATGAAGTCAGTTGCCTTCTTGGTGTTGAATTTGTTGGATATCATCGCCACATGTTCGCCATGCTCTACTCCCTTGTTGACAGAGGTCTCTTGGATTGGTAGAAAATGTGCTTCTCCCTTCAGAGAAACTTTATATTTTTATTCAGAGTATTGTTCGAACTGGACTATCCTCTGGTCCACTAGTTCTTGCAGCGTTCTTTCGAAGGCTTCATTATGTTCTAACAGGAACCCACGTCCCAACAGATATTCTTTCAGCAAGTTGTTTGGGGTTTTTGCTCGTCTGCTAGCCCCAGAGTCAGTGACTACTTCAATTGAATTTATTGTTGGTCCATCGTACGAAGGCATAAGGTTTGATTTGATGTTAGGCTTCTCGAAAATGATGTCTTGAGATTCTAACAAATCTTGGACCTTATGCTTGAATTGCCAAAATTGCTCTATGGTATTTCCAAGAGAATTAGCATGATACTCACATCTGGCATTGTCATTGTATCTTCGTGGGAGTGGCCCGACTGGAGGAGCTAGAGGCTTGATTTCCACCAAGGATGCTTTAACGAGCTGTTGCAATAACTGGCTAGGTGGCATATGGAGTGGATCAATTTTTCTGGGTGGCCTTCTGCCTTGTTGTTGCCCTTGTGGGATCACTAATGGTTGTTGTACCCTGGGTTGTGACGCTATATCATTAAAATCTCCCTCTTTTCCTTTGGGGTAGTTTGAAGCAGGCCTTCTTGAATGGTAGGGAGAATTTGATGGTCCCCCTGTTATTTTCCCACTCTTTATTCCAGTCTCGATTCTTTCTCCAATAGTCACTAGATTTGAGAATTCCAAAGAGATACTTCCAACCATCTTCTCAGAATACAGCCCTTGCAAAGTCCCCATGAACGTGTCTACTAATTCCTTCTCTAACAGTGGTGGTTGCACACAGGATGCCATCTCCCTCCATCTCTGAGCATACTCTTTGAAGGACTCTTCTTTCTTCTGGGACAGATTATGGAGTTGCATGTGGGTAGGCGCCATGTCCAGGTTATATTTGTAATGCTTTAGAAAAGCATTAGCAAGACCTGCCCAGGTTCGAATATGCGTTCGTTCCAATTGCATATACCAGTCTGAAGATGCCCCACTCAGGCTATCTTGAAAATAGTGAATCATCAGCTTCTGATCTTAGGCATGGGCATGCATCTTCCTACAATACATACGAATATGATTTCTTGGACAAGTGAGCCCCTTGTATTTTTCAAAGTCAGGTACTTTGAACTTTGGTGGAATCACCACATTAGGAACTAGGCCCATTTCGAGAGTGTTTACTTCGAAAGTGTCAAAACCTTCCATAACTTTTAATCTTTCCTCTAGAGCTTTGTACTGATTCATCACCAGTGGTTCATCAATAGCATGAATACCAGACATCTTTAATAGTGCTTGGTTGGCATCCTCTGGGTCTTGGTCTCCGTATTACAGGTCCAAGTAGATGTCTGCATTATTTGTTGGAATTTGTTGGGTATGTGATGCCCCTGCTTTTGGTGGCGGTAGGACAAACCCTTCAGTTTCAACTTCTTGCTGGGCCATGACAGACTTATGGAGTCCTGCTTCTGGCTCTTTCCTTGGTTGGTGACCACTTGATGCACCAATAGTTTGGCCTACTTCCTCGAAATCTACCATGGGAATATGTTATTGCCTGTCAATAATGTTCCTCAAAGCTAGGAGAACTTGACTTAGATCTCCTTTCATTGAAGTTACATCACCCTTTACTTGGTAAAGATCCTCTTTGAATGCAGCCTGAGTTTCCTCGATTTTCTCCACTGCTTTTTGTTGATAGGCCCTTATTTGATATGGAGGACAAGGAGGTGGATATCTTCTTCTACCAATGGTTCAACTGGAGAGATGTTTTTGAAAAATGAGTTTTGATATGACATGCAGGTGCTCGTGAATGCATGCGTGCGAACGAATGTGTATGAACATGAAATGGTTTCTTGTGTTAAATGTCTTATTCACTTGGGTACATGCTTGTCTTTTGCTTATTTTTATTCGGTGACCAGCTTAAAAATAGATACACAAGCGAGATGTGGGAACAAAATGCCTTTATTGAAGGTAACATAATTCAGATATTGAAAAATATTACAATCTTAAACCAAAACTTGTTTGTATGAAATTGAACCAAGGGAAATAAGTCTTCTTGGTGCACTTGCGGATGTCTTCTCTTGAAACCATACACCTTTGCTTGACAAAGCTTGAGAAGGTCTTTAGCATATTATTTCCCTTTCGTACCTTTGATTTCAGACATGTTTGGCGCATTGACGCGGACAAGTTGTTTCCTTTGGTATCCATTTTTAAAGACAGTCACTGAGATCTTGAGTTTATTATTATTTTTTGTACCCTGTGAATAAGACAAAGAAACGGGTGACGAATATATGAAATGCATAACGAATATATGATATGTATGAATTCATAAGTGTAGGGATGGGTGACAAGATTTTTGTGATAAGTATCCCTATAAGGTAGGGATGTATGGTTCAAGGACGGGGTTTTGTGATAAGTACCCTTAGAAGGTAGGTTCCTTCATTTTGACCTACGGTTAGTCTACCCACCCAGAAGGTGTTTTCCTTAAGGGTATCATGAATAACACCAGAGGGAAAAGGCACAAGGGCCTCCCTTAGGTGGAGCCTCTTTACGGACCGAAACTTTCGTCTCTAAGTCGTGAAAGGTCTCGTCATCAGATTTTTGGGTTAAGGTCATTACAAAGAGTCATGGGTGTCCTTCAAAAGTCCTACTCGTCAAGAGGATATCTCTCGATAAGTATTCCTTTTTCAGAAGTCCACCGACTCTAGGCGAAGTCGTCACATAAACTCATAGGGATGATGTACCCCCTAAGCTAATAGACGAACCTTCTTTCTAAGGGTTATTGAAAATATTTTAAAAAATCCCGCCATGCAGTATATATGATGAAAAACAATAGAAAATAATTAAATAAATGCAATAAATAAATAATGTAATAAATAAATAATGCAATAAATAAATAAAAAACCCCAAAGTAAAAACCTTATAACCTAAAGTTGAAGAGTCCCCAGCAGAGTCACCAACTATCGTAACTGGTTTTTAAATCAGAGCCTCCACTATTAGTTTTTATCCTATGGAAGGGAATCTAACAGAAAACCCTAATTCGCAGACATATATTCTAGGTTTCAGACTCTTATTAGACGAAAGGAAGGTGTTAGGCACCTTTCATCTACCTTGTTCACAAGGATACTGGGTTTTAGGTTTGAGTTGGGGAAACATGATTTAAATTTTATTAGGGGAAAGGGTTTTAATTTTTTATAGGGGAACTCGCTACGATTTTTAATCGTATGCCTATGTATCCTCTTACGAGGAATCATAGTCCCAATTCGTAGTTCGTATGAGGTTGGTGTTTTTTAGGGGTCGCAAACGTATTTTGAATCACCTCGCACTTGACCGGGAGTAGTGATCGCAGAGATTTTGACTTAATGTGCGGTAAGTCAAAATCTGTTTGAAACCCTTTTGCAAAAACAATTTATTAGCTTAATTGATTGCGAAAAATAGTTTGAGATTGGCTAGTATTTTTTATTGTGTTAATTGTGAAGAAATCTTTATTAATGCATGGTAAAAAATATTTAATGCAAATAATATACGAAAATAATATACATTATTTGAATAAAAATACTTTATTTACATGACATAATACATAATAGTAATATAATAATAAAAATTAATATTAATGATAATAATTATTATTATAAAAAAAAGAAATATAATATATGAAAAAATAGATTAAAAAAATAATATAAAAGGAATAATATAAAAAAATTAAATAATTTAATTTGAATCAAGGGGTGCGTCATTATGTTAACAAGTAAAAATAGGGGGTGCTAGAAGTTAAGCCCAGGCTGGCCCAATTGTTGTTCAAACAGGAGGGGGTATATTTCTAATCATGAATTAGTAATTATTGGCATGGGGGTGTTAGAAGCAGTTGGGCTAGGCCCAAACGCGTTATGGAGGACGACCTGAATGATTATGTGTATGAGGGTGTATGCAAATACAATGGGACCTGGCCTTACTTCCATCCCATAATAATCAAACGGATAAAACTAAAAGGCATGTGTTTATTACGGTGGGCACGCAGACATTGGATTAAAACAGAACATAATAGTTATTTTCCTTATTCATTCTTTTCCTTATCAAACTACAACCCTTAACACACACTCTCTCTCTCTCTCTCTCTCTCTCTCTCTCTCTCTCGAACAGCAAACCCTTCCCTTCATCTTCTTCTCTTCCGCGATACACCCCTTCATCTTTCTCTCCCTCAAAACCCTAACCTACTACCCACCACCGTGGCAGCATAACCCCCTCATCCTAATTGCAACCACCCAACAAAATCACAAACAAAAATAAGAAAGAGTTGAGTCTGTTACCCCCTCGCGTTCTCGCTTTCTGACTTTGAGTCGTCGTCTTAATTAGATAACAATCCCTTTTTTCTTCTTATTTGTAGATCTCTTGGGTGTTTGAAGGTGGTGATGAGGTTAAAACGAAGGTGGAGCTTGAAGATGGTCAGTGATTCACTGTCAGCGGTGGTTAGGGTTTCAGATGTTGAAACCCTAACCGTCTTCTCCCTTCTTCAACGATTGGTATCTCGAATTCCCCCTCTGTCTTCTTCAATTTTGTTCTTCTCAATCTCTTTCCTCTTATCTTCTGTATCTCCAAGCCCCCCATGTTTTGTTCTTCTTAATCTCGTATTTATAGGGTACGATTTAGGGTTTTTGATTAATGTTACAATGACTTAGATTTAGGAAGAATTGTAGAAATTAGGGATTGTAGATTATTGTTAATTGATTCTGAATTGAATGTAAATGATTGATTTCTATATAATTGATTTTGTGTACTGATATTTGATTTGGATTGTATAGATATTGTAATGTAAAAGATTTGATGTAGATTTGGATTTTTTTGCAACGATTCCTACAGTGCCTGTAAATTGCAATAAACATGCACTAATTTAGTGATAATTTGAACAGTAGTTGTTTGTTCAACTTTGGGCCATGCGTAGTTGTTGTTAATTGGGCCTTAGCTTTTTACATTTTTTGATCCGAACAGAACATTTTCCGACAAGAATCCTTAATAAATAAAATAAATAAATAATAATTGGTATAATATCTTTTAATTATAGTAAGTTTCTTAATAAACAAAAAGTTTAACGGTAATAGTTCTAATTCAATTTGAGCTTGCCAGTTTTAAACAAAAAAGATTTTGTTGGGCCTTGTACTGTTTCAAAACAAAATTTTTAATAAAATAAATTTATAAACATGATCTAATTTACCTAAATGAAATAAATCCTTTTTTAACAGGCTGTAAAGAACACTTTAGAAAAATGATAATAACAGAAAATGTTTTATAACAGTTTTCTAAAATAAATCAGCAACAAAAATGACCAATGGACCGATTTTAACAAAAATCCCAATGGGCCTGCAATGTGTAATCATACCTCCCTTTTTACTAACGACAAAAATGGGCTAAGTTATTTAATTTTTAATTAATAGCAACTTAAACTTAAGTCGCCTTATTAATTTAATAACTTAGTAATTACCCAAATAATTTTTATTTTCGAATTGCATGGGCCATTGGCCAACATGCCTCACGAAAGAATTTATATATCTTTCTGATTTAGAAAGCCCCGTTTTCCTGAATTAAAATACACCCCCTAATCATCTTGGATAAAGATGGGCCATCAGATACTGTTGTACCATCTTCAATTAAATATTTCTTCTTTTTTAATCTCGAAAAATAAAAATCATCGAGGTAGGACAAATTTGGGGTACGACACAACGAAGAGGTTGACGAGTTTATTTCTATAAACCCAATGGTTATTGGTACTCCCAGCGGTGTTTAAATCCTCAGTGGTGCTCTTGTTCAGAGTCTGCAGTGTTTATTTCTCCCCAGTGGAAGTTAGCAATTTATTTTTGCAAGTATGGCGGCATGTGGTTACCGATTATTCAATTTGTTGCTCTCCAGTGAAATGTTTCAACATGCATAATTAGTATTGCATCACCCAAATGTGCAGTGTTTTCGTTCATTTTGGAACACTACTCCATAAAAAGAAAAATTCAAACATGCATTGAATTATAAGCCAATCACTTCACCTTTTCCCTAGTGTTGTTGTTCAAATTCCTTATATACCCGGTGATTTCTTAAACCCAACAAATATCCCATGATGTCTCCGACAGATCTCCACAATGTTTACCATTTTTGTAACTGCCCTATCTTCTCAGTTATTACCCACATTTTCTTAGAAGTTATAGTGTGAGAAATAGTTTGTGTACAACCTTTCTTTCTTTTCAATTGTTTGAAAAGCCTTACTCGGTGTTCGGAAGTTCATATAATTGCCACTATTGAAGAACTACACCCCCCGCCTTTAGCATGAGGGATAATGTAGTCCTTTTTCTTGCAAATACCAAACCCTCCCCTTACTTCGTGTAAGTCGGTCCCCTTCTTGCCTCTCATATAAGGGATATTCCTATCCCTGTGTAGGTCCTCATGGTTCATTTCCAATAGTTATTGATGTACCACTCGAGTCTATCTTTTCTCTGACATTTCACTACTAGGTCTAGACGTCTCTAGTCCTTGTGTGCCGAGTGTTTACATTTGTTTCTTATCTTCCTTATCTCACATCATTCATATTTCTCACCCGTTGAGTGTTCACTCTTTTCCTTGTTATGATCCAGTTCTTTCCTGGTGTAACATTTTTGGTCTGGTGGTCATTAGTCTTCTTTAAGGTCAAGTCTGTTAATTGTCACCTTTTTCAGAGTATAACATTTTACTGTAGAGTCTAGTGGATATTAGTCTTCTTCCGTTGAGTGGTCACTCTTTGCTTTGTTGCGATCCAGTTATTCCCTGGCGCAAAGTTTTAGGTCTGGTGGTCATCAATTCCTTGTTAAGGCCAAGTTCACTTACTTGTCACCTTTTATCAGAATGCAATGTTTTGGTATTCTGTGGAGTCTAGTGGATATTAGTTTTCTCCTATCGAGTGGTCACTCGTTTTCCTTGTTGGTGATCCAGTTCTTCCCTGATGCAACATTTATAGGGTTGGTGTCCACCGGTTCCTATCGAGGTCAAGTCTGTTACTTGTCACCTGATTTTGAATACAGTGTTTTGGTATTCTTTAGAGTCTATTGGTTTCTAGTTTCTCCCGAGTCAAGTAGTTATTTGTATCTTTTGTCTCTCTAATTCCTTGGTTAGGTTCAGTGGTTACTAGTTCTTCTCGATTTGAGGCTATCAGGTGTTTGCCCTATTTTGGATCCAATGGATATTGGTATCCTATTGAGTACTCTTAGGTCTAGTGGTCACGAGTTCCCTTTTAAGATGAGTGGATACTCTTTGCTTTGTTTGTGATCTAGTTCTTTCCTGGCACATTTTCTGTAGTACCCCTAAGATCGAGTAGACACTCATTACCTTCTCTCGATCCCTCAGTGTTTGGATAACGTTCTAATGGTTTTGGTTTAGAAAGACATTGTTCCAATTTGGTCAAGACCGGTTCATACTAGTATTCTTCTTAGATCCGATGTCCATTGGTGTCTTCTCTAGTCTAGTGTTTACTGGTCTTTTTAGATCGAGTTCAGTGGTATTGATCTCATTTTCCGTGTCTAGTGGTTACTAGTTATCTTAGATTGAGTTTAATGTTCACTATACTCCTCCAATTGCAAACCTGTTTCTCTGGTTCAACACCGTGAAACTACCCAAAAAAAAGTCACCAGTGTTGATACACATTGTCTCAATTCATAGTGCAAATTTTTGAGTTCATTTTTGTATTTAATCCTCTTCAACCTTATCGCTCGAAAGACTGGCGCCAATCTCACTTTAGGTTTAAGAAGATTGAATAGGGGAAGCTGTTGTACTCCAAAATTTACCCTCTTCATTTTGACTTTATTTGGCTTATATTTCATTATCACATGCATATATATCATTGGTTTTATGGTTATGAGATCAAGGTAGTTCTTTTAAGCCTCGCCAGGTTACGGAAGACGTTTATTTCATCAATTGACGTGCTTCAAATGTTATCCAAGCTATCTATAGAGAATAGTCAAATCTTCATCATGTCAAGCTCCTGTGTGCTCTAACGCGCCTTGAAGGCAAAGAAAATCAGGTGTTTCGGCCGTTTCGGAACAGTTTGAGCAGAAAATCGGTATTTTGTGGTGGACTTTAGAAACTCATAACTTCTGGTCATAAAAGGATTTTTGAGTGAGGAAGACCTCTGAATATTTTAATAACCATAGTTTTGGTTTTGCTGGTCCACTGTGTTTTGGATGTTCAAAAATTTGTATCTTCTGGATGGTTCAATATCTCTGAGTGGCTCTTTCTCCATAAAATTTGTGTTGATATCTTCTCTAATTCACGTGTTCAGGATGAGAGCTAATTCTTTGAAGAGGATCTCCGAATGTGCGAATTAGTTGAAGATATACAGTGAAAAATAAGTCAAAAAGTGTGTTGAACCGTTGTTTTTCACACGTTCAAAAATTCATCACTTTCATCCGGTTCAACATTTTGGAGCTATTATTTCTCCATAAATCCCGTCTTGATGTCGCCTGCATTTCGTATTTTCGGGCCGGGAGCCAATTCTGTTCAGAAAGTCTCCGAAAGTGCAAATTACCAGATATTTTTAAAGTGGAAAAAGATTGAAAATTATTCAATATCTTGGTGTTCAGAAATTCATAAATCTCTTAATTTTTATCGTATCAGGATGGTTCTTAAAGCATTGGATCACAAATTTTGTTAGCTTCAGCTTTGCTTCAGACCTAGAGTTCAAACGGTACTCTGAAGGCTTTCATTTATGTTCCTCTTCAAAAGTGAGACGATCAAAAATACTGAACCAAAATAAAGTTTGTCTGAGTCAGCGTCTGTGGATTTTCGAAAATTCATAACTTTCTCATCGTTTACCTGATTAAGCCTGTTCTTTCAACAATGCATCACAAATTTTATTATCTTCATTTTTCATGTTGAGCTCGAGTCGAGATTTCACACCATTGATGACATGTAATTTTGTACTCACATTTGTTGACACTGTCAAAATAAGGCCCAATTCAATTACAAATCCAAGGCCCATTATGCTACACTATGTATTTTCATATCTGGTTTTTCTCTCATAATAGACTCACTCCCACTATCACCAAAAAATGTCTCTCTCTTTTTCTATCAAGATCAAAAAGAAATTCTCTCAATTTTCTTCACCATCTTCATCCAAAACCTCAAGAACACATACCAATACTCAACAATTTCTTTAAGATCCAAATTCAAGAAACTTCATCGATCTCTAGTCCCTCCCTCCATGATTCGCCTCTGTGTGCTGCTTAACACCTCTGGTATGCCACCAGAGCCTCACCACAGCCGCGGTCCGCCACTTATCCCACCGAAACCAGCGGAAATCTGACTCCTCCGCCTCCCCGTTTGCATCGATCTCTGCGGCCAACACCACTCCTCTTCCAATTCATTCTTCGATTTAGTAAATTCTCCAGACTTTTACTTGAGTTCTTGAGTTGAATAGCTTTGTTTATGTTCATGAATTCATGTGAATTAGATTTGAATTAAAATCTTGAAGTTTAATTGAATATTTGCTTTTAGTTTAAGTTTTTGTTTAAATTCTTGAGAGATAAACTTTGATTTGAATTTGAATTGTGAGGAATTGTTTATTGTGGTAATCATGAGGAGATATGGAATAGGTTGAAATTTGAATTGAATTTGAGTTAATCTTGAAGTGAATATCTCTTGAAGCTTAGGTGTTTATTTAAATGCTTGAAACATAGTTGCATGATATGAATTGCTTTCTTGAGATAATTGGAATTGTTGTTTTCTGTAATTGGTTAATTCTTGAATTGTTGAGTTTTGTTGAATAGTTGAGATTGTTGTTTTCTTGAATTGTTTAATTCTTGAATTAGTGATAATACGAAAATCTGGGATTGGTTAAATTTGGATAAATTGTTGAGAACTTGGAGGTGGTGTTCACCATTAGTTTTTAGCATAATTTTGAAAATATAAAACTTGATTTTGGTTGAGTTTTTGGTGCATATTTTTGTTAGAAATTGTTGAAGTTCACATTCTTGAATTGATTGGAATTTAGTGCAACCTTATGAGTTGATGTAATTTGACACCAAATTGTTGAATGATTCAATTCTTCCACACATAAAACCTCAATTTTGTGGAAATTACATCAACACATAATTGTTGATTTTTGCCCGGTTTCAAAGCAACTTTTGCATTCTTTTCGTCTACCATTTGTGCATGATTTTTAAGTGTTAATACTTGATCTGTTGAGCACTTTCATTTGCCCTTTTCTCATGTTTGAGTTTAATTTCTGATGAAACACACAAAAATGTACAAGGCTTCCCAGTGTTGAAAGTAGTGCTTGTGCTTGGAATTAATTTATGGTATACACCTTTTTGAGTCCATTGTTACGTTTGGAGGCAACCGTGTAATATTCGTGTGATTCTATTATGATGATTTTCGCGCCTAATTTTTTAATATAACGCTTTTTAGCCATAAATAACTCAAACTTTGAGGTTTTGCTTTCACTTGATGCATGTTTATGCTTTGTGTTTGTTTGTGAATAATTGTAATTAATTTTACTCGCTTCCGTTGCATTTTTCAGCTCGTTTCATGTTTTAACCATGTGGCTGCCCGAATTTCACTCTTGCACTTCCAATGTGCATTTATTTCCCATTTTCTCATGATTTAGCCTTGTTTTGAATTGTGATAGTAATGTTTGCTTGTGATAGAGCTTCCTTGTTATTTCTAACACATTTGTTAACTCGTGCAAGGTACTTTGAGATAGTTTTTGATCATGTAATTACCGCTTGATTATGTGATCAAAAAACATGCTTGTGTCACTAATTTGTGGTGCACACTTGCGTTTGATACGCATGGCGTATTCTCATTTCTTTGAGATTGTATTTCATATTACTTTCCTGAATTGTATTTTGTGCAGATACTCTGTTACTATACGGATGTGTCCGATACACATTGCGTGTAATCTTATTTTTCATATTACTTGCATGAATTGTATTCTGCGCAGGTACTCTTTTTTGATATACAGATGTGTATGATAAACATTCTGTATTATTGCATTATTCTATATTGCTTGCATGAATTGTGTTTTGTGAAGGTACTTTGTTTTGTTATACAAATATGTCCGACACATTTTGTATTATCTTGTATTCTGTATGAATTGTATTTTGTGTGGTTACTCTGCTGTTATACAGATATGTCTGACACATTCCGTATTATCTTGTATTTTGTATTTTGCATGAATTGTATTTTGTGTGGGTACTCTGTTTCGTGATACAAATATGTCTGACACATTCAGTATTATCTTGTATTATGTATTCAGTATGTATTGTTATCGTATACAGGTACACTATTGTTATATGGATATGTCCGACACATTCCGTATTATCTTGTATTCTATGTTACTGATATGGATTGATATTTTATCCATGTACACTGTTTTGTTATATGGATGTGTCTGACACACATTCTGTGTTACATAGTATTTCATATTGCTTGTTTGGATTTTTATTTTATGCAGGTGTACTGATTGATATTCTGATATATTTGATACACATTTTTATTTATGGTTTATTATCACGTTGATACTTTGAGGCATATTCCGCATGCGAGATCACTTATTATTTTGTAATTGATGCAAGCTACTCGCGAAGTATTCCTGGTTTCTTTTGCTTACTGAGCATATACAAATAGATATCTGTTTGGTATTCTCTCTGGCCTTTTTATCACATTCTTTACTGCTTTCTAGATATCATGAGAAGTAGGAAATAAAGAGTGTGCGCTTGAAGTCTCTGTTTAAAGATTTGTAGCAGGCATTCCATACTTATTTGCTACTTGTGTTTGTTTTGTGTGTTTACATTTGTGCTAAAGACCTCAAAAAGAGGCATCCCATCCCCATTCCCCATGATTAAGTCCTCAGAGAAGGCAAGGCGAGCAGAGGGTCCATAATCGACCCCACCAATTTCAGTCATATGTCATCCTTAGCTCGCGTAGTACGCTGGCACTTTGGAGCGTGCTTACTCTTGTATGGAGTCGATCAAGCAGAAAAGGGTTTCACAACTAAACCCCCGAACTTTGTCTTGAGCTCGCGTTGGTCAACATTGATGCTTCGTGTTTGTTCATATTGTCTTCTATCTCCTACCTCGATTCTCAATATCTTGGTTAGGTGCTTAGTCGCTTTGGACATCACTTTTATCCCTTCTATACTTCTTACCTCGATGACATGATACCTTGGTTAAGAGTAGCTTTCATGACCCCTTATTGCCTAGATGACACGATATCTATGATCAGGAATATCCCTTATCCTACCTTGATGACATGATATCATGGTTAGGTGTCCCATTCCCCTCGTATTGCCTTGGTGACTCGATACCATGGCTAGGGCTTATTCCCGCTCCCTCCCATCCTGCCTTGGTGACATGATACCATTGTTAGGTGTGTGCTACTTGAACAAGTGGATACTTCTTAAGCATTTGTTTAGCTTGCTTTCATAACTTGGTTAAGTGCTTGTTTGCTTGAATGATTCTTGTTTTGCGTGTGTTCACATGCTCCCCATAGGATTCTTAGTTCTTTATTGGTTAAGATCTAACAAAGTAGACCCTAGGATGTTTATCCATGTATGCCAACATTAGGTAGGTTATTTCCCTCCTTATCCTGACCTTAGAACCATCTTGGCATGATAACATTAGGGGTAGAACTAGATAGTTTCCCTTAGTTATTTTATTTTGCATATTAAGACTAAAACTATTTTCCTTTATCAAATTCATAAAACACCTTAAATAAAATTTAAATCCTTTTTCAAGGTAAAAATAATCCACCAATGCAAACCATCTTGTCTTCAGACCTTTTTCTTTTGAAAACCTTTTTGATAAGGGTATGTCTTTTCAAATTCGAGCGAGTTACTTAGTGTGCAAGTGGCCAAGCATGAGTCTTTGATAAGCTGCAACGCCAAGCATGAATTGCAATCCTAATTGCAAGGATGTGAAATGGTATTACTAATAAAAAAACACGCAACCAACCAAAACTTTTCTCTAAACTTTCTCTGCCCCACATCTTCATCCATCGTTCTCATTGACGACAACGTCAAATCCGCGGCTTTATCTTCTTAGTTTTTCTGCAGACCGTCATCATCAATCTTCACCACTACAACTTTCATCAAATGTTACACAGCACCAACACCGACATATGTCCGTAATATGTAGAACTAATTTGAAAACTAGTACAGAGTTTTGAGGCTAAGACAAAGAAGCTTGAGCAAACCCAAAGTTAGAGAAGGGAGGTGGCGGACGACCGGGAGCCGCATTTGTTGTTTTTCGTTTTTAATTGGAGTAGTTGATTTCGCGGCAGAATCAAAGAAATAGGAGGACAGAGCGGCAAAGAGCTGTAGGCGGATGATAGTGTTTCATTGGAGGTAAAACAAATAAGATGATCGGTGAGGGCGATGACATTCACGATGGTGGTTTGAGGTAAGAGAGAGAAAGTCTGGAGTGGCTGCCGCATAAGAGAAATGGAGTTTGTGTTTCATGTATGATCTGAAGAGGAAATAGCTAAACCTAACCCTTTTTCTTGTTTTCTTAATTTATTTAATTCTTTTCAATAAAAATCTGAAAATATAGTAGACTTATTGGCTCTGCTGGACCGGATCACCCTCCACTAAGCCCGTTAAGCCTCATTGTCTTTTGCATATAAATAAAATTTTTTCTCCTGGGCTCAACCTTTGTGGGCCTCAGCGCCCAGTTTTCTACATCACACTCCATGTTTCCTTCTTGCACCTCTCCAGGCTTCTTTATTATATTCTCTTAATTTTTGTTATTATTTACACACTTTCTTTATTTTTAAAATGGCAAAAAAACAAAAAAAAATAATAATCTTATCTTCCTTTATTCTTGATTATTTGTGTGATATTCCCTTGTTCCCTTAGGGAATCCATGAAACGATTAATTCATAATTGATCGTTTTGTGTTGATTAGACCTTGGGATTTAATATTTTCACAACATTAGGGTAGACTTTCCCTCTTAAACTCTTTTTTTTCTTTTATAATTAAAACTTAACATTAAAAAATCAAAAATACAAAAACACTTCTAACCATTACTTGAATTTATTTTAAAACCCGCAAAACACTCAACCAATCAAAAATCCCCCAAAGGGCATGTTATCTCCATTCTACCGCAATATCGGTTGTGCCTATTTCTAGAATGCGTGCATTAACATTGTCCACTAAAAAACACAAACAAACCAACCATTTTCTAGAGGAACTACGGTGTTCTGATTCCTTCATTGGATACGTAGGCAAAGGGTCGTGAAACCCTCACGAACACAATAAATAAAAACCATTCATTTCCCCTTAAGCAAGTATAGTTGTAGATAAATACACCCTTTAAGACAAGCAAACAAAACGGATCCCGTTGAGTACAACGGATGTGAGGGGTGCTAATACCTTCCCCTCTCATAACCGACTCCCTTACCCTTTCTCTTGGTCGCAAGACCATCTTATCCATTCCCTTGTGGTTTTATCGATATTTCCCTTTCCTTCCGGATAAATAAAGTTCGATGGCGGCTCTGTGTTTTCTGCCGGTGGCTTCAGTTGGCGACTCTGCTGGGGACCTTTTGCGAGTCTCTCCTAGTTTTGTTTATTTGTCTTTTTGGGTGTTTATTTATTTTCTTTATTTTGCTTTACTATTTTATTATTGCTTTATTCTTTTGTATATATTGCATATGTTGTTGCTACTCACATATTCTAGATACATTGTGATGTTGGGTTTGGTGATTACATTTGATAAGTCTTATACCCGGACTTGGGTTACACATAGGATTAGGACGGGCGGTATAGTCATGTTAACTTTAAGGGAGTAATCCTAAGAAGGAGGCATGAAAATCCCCCACTCAGTGGAGGTCCCCTTGAAAGTAGTGATGTTTACCGAGTAATTGAGAAGACGTCATTGCTTTCGACCTAGGAACCCGAGAAGCTAAGGGTCGTAGAACGATTAACCCATCTTGGCCTTTTAGGTGCAGTGCAGAGACTATAACAGAGTAATCTGGAAGTAGTTGTCACGCAATATTGCACTCGGACAAGTTTTTCCTGCGAATATTACTGATTACCAAGTAATTGGGACGTCGTTAATATCCAAAGGAAGAGCGTAGACTTCGAGAACTCTTTAGAACCTTGTTCGGCAGGTGATAAACCCCTAGTACATACCTCATGGGTGGTTACTTTGACTCCATGCCTGTGACTTCGGATTTTTGATCCTGTTACTTTCAGCCTGTGCAACGGACTACACAATGGTTATCCAGAATATGTGGAGCTGAGACTTCATGCCATAGCATACCATGACATCATATCATCATGTATATATATCTCATATCTAGGGAAATCCAAAGGCAAGTCTCATTGATGTAGCTTTTCAAAAAAGGAAAATTTTAAAAGATAGACGAGTCTTTGGGTTTCCTCAGAAATGAAGATAAAGCATTCATTCATACTATCATGCATTCACTTTTCACAACAAAAATTCATTGGGGTCCCCTTTCCAACAGACTTCAGTGAACAACAAGGACAACTTATCCACATCCTTACCGTACAAGAGGCAACCAGCGAAGACTTATGGATATTTTTGAAGAGAATCAGAATGCACTCCGCCGAGATATGGACACCATGGGCACTTGCATGGACCAGCTTATAGAAACCCTTCATGTTGTGATCAAGGGTCAAGAAGAACTACATCAAAGTGTTGCCAAGCTTACTACTGCTGCTCCCTCCACTTCTGCTAATGGGAGTGTGATCGGTGGATTTAGAAATGACTGTTTAACGCTGGTTCGCGAAATGTCGCGGAAGCAAGAGTCGCCACCGTCTTTTATTTTCTCCAACATGGACAGGACAAAAGCACATCAAAATTCCTTGAGATAGTTTCTCGGTTAGGGAGGTAGATTTATAGAAAGGGAAGGTGTTAGCACCCTTTCTATCCATGGTTATCCATGGGCTCTTAGATACTTGCTCTTATGTTTTCAAAATGTTTGTTTGCTTTTCAAAAGTGCGTGGGTTTGAAAAAGTTTCATTGAAAACTTCAATTCGACTCTTGTATCAGTCCTCAAGAGTGTTGTGAAGCGTTTGTTTTGAAATCTTTTAGAAAGTGTCAGTGTGAAAAGGTTTTTGTTTGTTTTTAGAAAGAGAGCAAGTACCTATGAGTTGTCTACCTACCCTAAGGAATTAGGCTGTGTAGATGTCCTTAAGGCAGTGCCATCCCACCATTGAGAGGTAGGTAGCACCACCGTTGGAGGTGTTCGGGTCAATTCGTTTATAGGGACAGTGTGGTCACCAGAGCAACAGTAGGACACCTTAGAATCTTACCTTATGCCATTGATCTTTCTTTTATTCCGAGGCAACCGTTTCGAGGCAACTGTTCTGAGGCAACCGTTTCGAGGCAACCGTTTCGAGGCAACTTGTTTCGAGGCAACTTGTTTCGAGGCAACTAGATCAATGGACATAAGGACTTACTAAGACGTCCTATACTTGACGACCACGTTTCGAGGGCAAGGCAACAGTGAGGCGTACCCTAAGAGTGGTGTGTGAATTTGTGTGTTATTTTCAGTTAAGTTTATCTTTGATCATGTATCATGGTGAGCTACGCATTGTTTTTAATTCATCATTCATTCTTTCATGCGATTAGAATTTAAAAGTGCGGAAATTTAAATGCGGAAAGTAAATCCTATGCTATTACAAGGCGCGGGTCTATACATCGCCAAATTACAAAGACCCGTTTTAATAAAAGATGCGGAAAGTAAAACCTAGTTACTATTACATGGCTTGAGCAGTTACATAATATTTGAAAATAAAATAACGTGCGAAAAGAATAAAAATAGAACGTTCGAGGGCGTTGGACCCTTTTGAAATTAAGTTGAATTAAAAGTTAATTAATTATTTAATAAAAGGAAAGAAATTTTTTTTATGTTTTTGGATTTATGAAAATAAAGAAAATTGAAAATCAAGAGAAACCCTAATTCTAAGTTGTTTTTAATTATTAATGAAAAAATATTAAAGTTTAACCTAATTTACTAAATAATTAATGTACATGTTTATTTACAAAAAGTAGTAATTAATAATAATAATAATGATGAGAAAATTATTTATTAAAAAAAGGATGAGAATGTTAAAAAACCCTAATTTTTACATATTTTAATTTATTAAGAAAAATGTTAAAATTAAAACCTAAATTAACTAAGTTAATTATTAAAGTTTATTTACAAAAAAATAATGGTGAAATTAATATTAATAACAATAAACATTTTTTGATTTTTCTGTATTTTATTTTTATTATGAAAATTATTTTAGGAAATTAAAGAAAACAATTAAAATAATCAATAGAATTAAGAAAGAAAAACAAATAAAAATTAAAAATTGATGCAAACCATGGGGGGGTGTCTGGCCCTTTTTGGAGGTGAATTGGAGTGGTTTGGCCCACCAGAACAAGGCCTCGTTTGACTTTCTGTGTTTGAATGCGTGTGGTTGACTGAGTGTACACGGTGGACCTCCATTTATAGCCTTCAGATGGATCATCATGAATATGTGGCAAGCCTGGGCGTGTGTGTGCATGGTAGGACGTTGGGAGCATGCTACGCATGAACACGTTACAACAAAAATTATTGAGTATATGGGGGGACCTGGGAATCGAACCCAGGTCCCAGTACCTGCAGAACACCTCAACAACCATCCAGGCTAACACGTGCATTTGTTATATGGACAAGCAAATAATATAATATGTGAAAAAAGTAGTCATGCTGAAACAAACCAAAAAACGCGCTAATATTTAAACTAACCAACCATGCCTGGACACGCTAGCATCTTCTTCATCTTTTTGCCTGTAACATAAACAAATAGCGGGGGTTTTAAACCCCCACTAAACACAGCCTACAAAAATAGCGAATAGCACCTGGGTTAACATAAAAAGGGCGCGAGGTCATGGTTCGTTCCGTTTGGATGTCACGATTTCAATGGCATAGGTTTGGTGGTCCAATTTTTCCATATGGGGAAAGCCCTAATTTGAAGCTCTGAAAAACCTAGCTTTTGACAATGGTGGATTCTGATACACGCATTGTTAGTTCAATCAAATATCACCAATAGCTTCAGAACAACATTGTTAGCAAGAATCAACAATTAAAATACATGAATAATGCATGAAAATTAAAACACGATTATGGAAAAGTTTGTGAAAAGTGCAATGCTGTTCTACCAATTCTTGGAGTATGGAGATTGGTTTTTGATTGCAATACGTTCAAGGAAGCCTCAACAAGCGTTTGGAACAGATTTTAGGCTTTGAATCGCGCTGTAGCTATGATTTCAGATTCCAAAAATTTGGTCAAAAATTGCAATTTTGTTCTAGGTTTTCTGAGCAGCTTTTCGTGTGTAATGCCTTAGGTTTGAGTTGTGCCTATGTACTTGAGTGAAATTAGGTTAAGAAAACAAGCCCAAAGTCCATGTATTAATGTTTTCAATATTTGATTTTCTCCATATCTTTTCCAATCTTTTTGCCATGAAAATCATGCCAATTATGGAAGATTTGGCCTTGTTGATTGATGCACGAAATCTCTTACATGTGTGGAAGATATTTGCTGCATAAAAAGGATTTAAAAACATGATTTGGTATTTTTCTTATATTTAAATTTAATTAAATGAATTAATGATAATAAAAATTCAAATAATTAATCAAAAATAAGAAAATAACTCCCTTTGAGCTTAATGGGTCGTGCATAGCCTTTGGGTAATGATTCATGGAAGAATTTGTGGCCCATTAGCAATTTTGAAGCTTTTGAAGCAAAGTTGACTTTTCAAAATTCCCAAACATTTCCCAACTTCTACAAGGCATATCTTGCTCAATTTTGAAACTATGATCATGTTCTTTGACATTTTGGAAAGGTCTTGAAGTCCTCTAACCAATGCCTTTGGTCCCATGTCATTTTGACTTACCAATCTCAAGTTATGGTCTTTGACTTAAAGTTCCTTTTTGTTGACTTTTGAAAATGACCTATAATGTTGAAATTGATAACTTTTTGTGAGAGCATTTCTTGGACTTGAAGTGTGAAGATGAGTTGTAGGAAATGTCATTATCTTCAAAATGAGCTTTGAATGGGATTTTTCTGATAAAACATGAAGAAGTTATGCCCTGGTCAATTTGCAGTTGACTTTTTCAACTGTCCAAAAATAGAAACTTTTGCATCTTGAGACTTTTTGAGCCATGCTTGTGAAATCATGATAAAGAATTGATCAAATGATGTTTGTGGCTTCAAAATAAGATGTTGACCAAAAATTTTGACTTTTGACTGTCAAATGACCATTTTGCCCCTACAGTTGACTGTGAAGCAATTAGGGTTTTTGACTGTGCAATCTGATGTTGTGAGTCTTGAAACTTGACATATGGATGCTTGACAATGTTTATGGGCATATGGGACTTGATTGGACCCTTGAAAACTTCAATTTCTTTGCAAGAACCAAAACCCTAATTTTGACTGTGCTAGGAGGCAATTAGACTATGCAACCCTTGAGTGATTTTGAATCATCTGGAGATTGATCTTGACAAATCTTGAAGAATATGGGAGGGCAAATTTTGGGGTACAACAGTTGCCCCTGTTCAATCTTCTTAAACCTGAGGATGTAGATTGGCTGGCGTACCTTTCGTAATCCGAAGGTGGAAGATGATTGAACACTAGAGTGCCCAGAAATTTGCACTCACATAGTAGAGTATCAGCAGTGTGATAGAGGGAATGGGCTTACAGATGCCATTTGGAGAGATGATTGATAGGAGGATGGGCTTATAGATGCCATTTGGAAGTGTGACAGTACCTTATCGGGAATGGGCTTATAGATGCCATTTGGAGACTGTTGGTATATGGATGGGCTTATAGATGCCATCTAGGTGTCGATCGCGTAAGAGATTCCTTAGCGAGAATTTGCGTACCTGAGAAAGAAAAATAATTACCTGGCCTGTTACAGGAGTTGATCTTCAAACTCTTTATGTAGATGTGCCCTGGCTGGATACAGGAATTGAATCTTTTAACTCTTCGTACGTGCCCTGGCAAGATACAGGAATCGAGTCCGGAGAATACAGTCGTCAACAGATACACCCTGGCAAGATACAGGAATCAGATCTTCTAACTCTTCAGACGTGCCCTGGTAGGATACAGGAATCGAGTCTGGAAATGTTAGTCGTCAACAGATACACCCTGGCGAGATACAGAAATCAGATCTTCGAACTCTTCAGACGTGCCCTGGCAGGATACAGGAATCGAGTCTGGAATATAGTCGTCAACAGATACACCCTGGCGAGATACAGGAATCGGATCTTCGAACTCTTCAGACGTGCCCTGGCAAGATACAGGAATCGAGTCTGGTAATGTTAGTCGTCAACAGATACATCCTGGCAAGATACAGGAATCGGATCTTCGAACTCTTCAGACGTGCCCTAGCAAGATACAGGAATCGAGTCTGGAATTAGTCGTCAACAGATACACCCTGGCAAGATATAGGGATCGGATCTTCAAACTCTTCAGACGTGCCCTGGCAGGATACAGGAATCGAGTATGGAATTAGTCGTCAACAAATACACCCTGGCAAGATATAGGAATCGTATCTTCGAACTCTTCAGACGTGCCCTGGCAGGATACAGGAATCGAGTCTGGAATTAGTCGTCAACAGATACACCCTGGCAAGATATAGGAATCGAATCTTCGAACTCTTCAGACGTGCCCTGGCAAGATACAGGAATCGAGTCTGGTAATGTTAGTCGTCAACAGATACACCCTGGCAAGATACAGGAATCGGATCTTCGAACTCTTCAGACGTGCCCTGGCAAGATACAGGAATCGAGTCTGGTAATATTAGTCGTCAACAGATACACCCTGGCAAGATACGGGAATCAGATCTTCGAACTCTTCAGACATGCCCTGGCAAGATACAGGAATCGAGTCTGGTAATGTTAGTCGTCAACAGATACACCCTGGCAAGATACAGGAATCAGATCTTCGAACTCTTCAGACGTGCCCTGGCAAGATACAGGAATCGAGTCTGGTAATGTTAGTCGTCAACAGATACACCCTGGCAAGATACAGGAATCAGATCTTCGAACTCTTCAGACGTGCCCTGGCTAGATACAGGAATCGAGTCTGGTAATGTTAGTCGTCAACAGATACACCCTGGCAAGATATAGGAATCGGATCTTCAAACTCTTCAGACGTGCCCTGGCAGGATACAGGAATCGAGTCTGGTAATGTTAGTCGTCAACAGATACACCCTGGCAAGATACAGGAATCAGATCTTCGAACTCTTCAGACGTGCCCTGGCAAGATACAGGAATCGAGTCTGGTAATGTTAGTCGTCAACAGATACACCCTGGCAAGATACAGGAATCGGATCTTCGAACTCTTCAGACGTGCCCTGGCAAGATACAGGAATCGAGTCTGGAACATAGTTGTCAACAGATACACCCTGGCAAGATACAGGAATCGGATCTGGAATCACGACAGTTGATGGTAATCATCTTTGTACTGACCTTTGTCCTGAAAAGACAAAATGTTAGTTGCGTGCAATGTCATGATGTATGACATGCGAGATGTTCTCAGAATAAATGAGATTGTATGTTCATGATGCGTATATGCATGCTATAATGTATGATGATGTGATGTTTATGAAATGTATTTTGTCTAGGAAAGTAAATCCTTGACGGGTGCCGGGAAGTTAAATCCTGGGCTGATGTTGAGGAATAGAGCTTCGTTGTTTCTGCTGGGGATGATGGTTGCAAGAATACTGGTAGGAGAAGATGGCTCCGTTGGGGAATAAACTTGGCGTGTAGATTATTCTGCGGGGAATGCTCTGTGGGGAGAGAGAGGTACTTTGCTGAGGTGTGATAACTCCGCTGGGGATACCGTTGATGTGTTAGGTTGAAGGAATTGATGAACTCCGCTGGGGGATAGGAAGACTTTGTCGGGGACGATCTTTCCGTGACAATTGGCTGAGGATAACCCAGTTATAAGCTCTCGTGGAGAATAACCTTTGAATAAAGCCGGGGGAGCGTTCGTGCTATGCAAGGGATAAGCTTCCAGAATCTACTGGGGATAAGCTTCCTACTGGGGAGATTGATTGAATTCTCTTGGGGAGACTTTTGGATTGGACTCTCCTGGGGAAATTTTTGAGATGTACTGGGGAAGTGGCTCCACTGAATGTTTGTATACCGCCGGGGAACGATCTTAGATCAAGATTGTCGGGATTTCTTGTTAAGAATGTTTGTATATTGTGTTGGGGAATATTGAGATCTGCTGGGGATACCCAACTTCCATAAGGCTGACCGAGTAGGCTAACTCTGCTTGGGGAGAGTATGTTGACTTGCTGGCTCACTCTCTGGGGAATTAAGATATCTTGGTTGCGCTCTTCAGCCGAACTTACCTTGGTACCTCGGTGGACAGAGCAATTAGATTGTTTAGACAACTCATTATTGCCCCAGTTTCAGTGGGAGAAGGCACCTGTGGGGGTAATTGACAAATCTTCTGGTAGACAGGTGACGAGATGCCAGGACATAGTCGTACGCTTTGATCCCTAATTTTTGCCTGGATCGCCCTTTCGGGTTTTCAGTCCACCGGGATACCTTTTTTTGCCCAAGCCGCCTTTTCAGGTTTTCGACTTGCCGGGTATACAGATTTTTTTTTCAATTCATCCCTTATTTTGCCCGAACCCTTTTGGTTCGCCGGGAAGCCCTTATTTTTGCCTAGGTGTGTCAACCTAGCGGGTCTTTGATTTTGCGTAGTGTTTTTTCGACTATATCCATGCTCTCAGAGAGCAGGGAGTTGTCACTGTCAGTAGTATTGCGTTGCCGTACCACTAGAAGATGTCTGATCAGGCAAGATTCGTTGTCGGAATGCCCCAGGTGATCCAGATGGAGATTTGCCCCAAGCTGGTTGGCCTTTTGAGAGATTCTCCGAATCTTGGCTGGACTGCCCCAGATGATGGACACTGATCATGCCATGCCCCTTGATTGGGAGTGTTTCTTCCACTGGAGGTGACTCTTTTGTTGAGAAGACCTTCGTTCATCGGATATTCGTTGCGCAAAGTTCTTTGCTGTTCAAACAAATAATCATATGCAAACAATGTTATCTTAAGAATGCAAATCTTATGTCTGTCTTGAAATTTTTGAAAATGCATTTTTCAATAAAAGCAAGTGAGTTTTTTTTTGTAAACTGTGATGTCAACTCGTTATTTTACCACAAGCCTTAAGGAGTCAGGATACCTTTCGTAACAGTATGCTTTCGAACTAGCCCATGCTTCAGCTAGGACTTTTGAGGGTTATAACGTGGCCTGGTTCACGGTTTTTAGAAACAAAGGATAAAGGCTCAAAATTTATTTGTACCCACCCGCTCTTCGTGATGTTCTTCGATCCTAAACTCAACTAATCGTGCATTAGACCTTGTTCGAGTCTTTGCTTTGATCTTCCGGTGATGGTTCGGCTACTGACGATTTATTTTGAATAGGCAGTCATTTCTTTTTGTTGAGGGTTTTGTAAGACCTCTTTCTTTTTGATTTCATTATCCCTGTTTTTTTGCCTGAACTGTTTCTTTTGGAATTACAGTCAGCGGGATGCCCCAGTTTTGTAAGTCTCCTTCATAGGTTTTGACTTATTGGGCTTTTATTTTTAAGAGATAATGACTGCCCGTCTTTATGATTATTCGGAACCATCACCATCTTTTGGTTTGGAAAGACTCCTTTGGTACCGTTCGTTATGCACTTGGATCAACTGAGAGAACTACCCTGCCCCAGGTTATGATTAAGGGTTTTAATTTTTGAAAAGAAAAACTCCTACTTCTTTGGCTCAAAGGGGTTGACGAGGGATTATCATCCTTATAACTCCAGTGTTTAGGAATTGAAACAATGCATGTACCTCATCAGCGGGGTCTGTTCAAAAGCATACTGTATATTGTGGTATCATTTTCTTCATCCTCCCTCAAGAGGCTTAGAATTATTAATTGAGAGTCGACATCAAAATGAAAGCAGTTTGAATATAGCGAATGCGAATATATTGATTCAAAACAGACATATGCGATGCATTAATGAAATAACAGCGTTTGACATGATAATTGTTTGAGAAATCAAAAGAAAATTACAACTTGAACATTCGAATGAACAAAAGTCTTCTAGTCTAGGGCTTGTCACTTCAAATGGTGAACCTCACAGGGATAGTAGAAGAACTCTACCTGACCATCTGGGGTGAATTCCACAGCTCCTTCATCAATCAGGCTTTGGATTTTGTACCTCAACTTCCAACAGTCATCAGTATCATGCCCCGGGCTGTTAGAATGGTATGCGCACCTGGCCCCAGGATTATAGTTGGGTGAAGAAGTCTTAGGATTAGGGTGAGGTCCTATCAACGTTACCAGATTCAACTTCAACAGGTGTTGCAAAGCTTGGGACAACGACGTGTTAAGCTGGGTGAATTGCCTTTTGGGCTTGCTCTGATCAACCCGTTGCTCTGGGCGAGGTTGTGGTTGGAGCTGTGAAGTAGTAGCAGCTTGGAGAGGTCTATTCATTGAACCAAGCATTTGACTTCTTGGAGGCTGATTACCGGTTTGGTCCCCAGCCTTGGCTACTTGCTTCATACTATCTTGCTGAAGCTGGTTGATCACAGTTCTCAACTCTTCTTGTTCCCGAGCTAAGCCTTGGATAAGGGCCATTTGCCCCAGCATCTGAGTCCCTATTGCGTCTATCTCAGCTTGCATATGTTTCAGCCGTTCATCTTTACCGTCTTTTGGACTGTTCTTGACCAAATTCCCCATGAGGAGCGTTCTCAACTCTTCCTGCCCCTTGGATAGGCTTAGGAAGATCTCCCTGAACTGAGTCTCTTGAGTAGGGAACTCCTGGGTGTTTGATTGGAAAGCCATTGCTGAAATAAACAGCAAAGAGGGTAAGTGGCCTGTAACAAGGTTACCTGTTATGCAATGATGTGTATGATATGCATGCAATGCTTTCAAGGATCTCGCGGGGTAAACAAGAAAAAATTATTAGAATCTGGTAACTGGCGGCTTGATTGAAGGCACTTCATATTGTTGGGAGTCCTTCTTCAAGGGTCAAAGGCTCACCATATCCAGTGGGTCATAGCCCCTGACAACCTTGGCTAGAGGAAAATAAATCCCCTTTGCCCCTTGCTGGACAGTTGGTTCATCATGACCTGCATCACAAACCTTTGAGATCCTTGAAATGGGTTAGTCCTTATGTAGGATGCATGCAATGGTATGATGTTATGCTATGCATGGGGTAATGTAGGTAAACCCTGTTATGAGTCCCAATTAAGGACTGTAAACAAAGCCTGCAAGAAACTCAAGTGTCAGATAACAAACATGCAAGTAGTCAAGTTTGAAGGCACACAAGTCATACAAGACAACCCTTAGAGTTTAGGCCAGCATGAAGTTTGGGGTACTACCCTCTTGAAGTTGGTGGGCTCAAAACCTGTCCTATCAAAAGTAACCAGGTTCTAAGGGTCCCAATATCATTGGATTACTTTCATTGTTCATCGTTTCGATTTAGCCACTGAACTGGCGACCGAAATATTCCAAGAAAGCAACCCTCAATCGAGTGTAGTATCGAGTATCAACCAACCTCGGACTGCACCAAAGTCAGTTATCTCACGTCAGTACTTGGGGAGAACTTGCTGACGCCTTTTTAAAACATTACCATTACAATACTGCCATGGCTCCTAGTCGTACTCAGCTCCAAGGGATGGTTAAAAAATCTGAAGAGTCATTCAAAGAGTACGCTCAGAGGTGGCGTGAACTGGCTGCAAGGGTCCAACCTCCTCTCTTGGATCGTGAATTGATTGATCTGTTTATGGGTACTCTACGAGGCCCTTATCTCCAACATATGCTTAGTAGTACTTCTACTTCTTTCTCTGATATGTTCATTATTGGTGAACGCGTTAAGACTTGCATTAAAGCTGGAATGATCCAAGGTGTTCCTAACCATACTAACAACAATGCGGGCATTAGTAGAAAGCCATTTTCTGGTTTTGTCAAGAAGAAAGAAGGCGAGACTAGTGCTATCACCATCAACCAAGGAAGAGCTCATGCATTCCCTCAAGTCCGATTTCCTTATTTTCCTACACCTGCTGCTGTTCCCAACCAATTTGTTCCTCAAGTATATGCTGCTACAACTCCAGCACCCTGGATGGCCCAACAACGGCCTTTCACTCCGCAACCACATTACGTTCCACAACAATAATTTGCACCTCCTCCAATTTATCAACAACCGAATCAACAACCTCAAGGTTCGAGAGCTCCTCAAAGACAAAGAGCGCCTGAAAGAAGATTTGATCTCATTCATATGTCTTACGCTCAGCTTCTCCCACAGTTACTTGCTAGTCAATTGGTTCAATTACGTGAACTTGGTCCACCGCCAAATCCTCTCCCTAGGGGGTATGACATTAATGCTCATTGTGAATTTCATTCTGGTGCCCCAGGCCATACAATTGAGAATTGTAGAGCATTCAAACGTAAAGTTCAAGACCTCATTGATGCAAAGGCCATCAACTTCAACCCTGTTGGTCCAAATATTCAGAATAATCCCATGCCTCCTCACCCAGGGGCAGCAGTTAATGCTATTGAAGAAGGTAGTGAACGGATTCTGGTAACCAAGGTTGACGAGATCAAGATATCATTAAGGACTATTAGAGAACATTTGTTGGAGTATGAGGTGCTACAAGAACTTCATGATTTCTGCTTAACATGTTCCTCTAAACCTGAAGAGTGCACTGGTTTGAAGACGGCTATCCAACAGTTGATCGATGAAGGTTTCCTACAGATAAAGAAGATATTCCGAGAAGAAGAGATTGATCTCCTGGAAATCCCCTACTATCCGAGAATCTTTTCAGCAACCCCAAATACTCTGTTAACAATCCAGGTTCCTACTACCCCATTAATGATTCAAGCTCCCGCTACCCCCGCAACGATTCAAGCTCATATTCCTCCTACAAGTAACGACTCGAAGGCGGTTCCATGGGAGTATAATGTGGTATATATTCATGGAAAGAAGTATGAGTGTCCTCCAGTTGTTGACAAGAATGTTACCAACATTGCAGGAACCAGTAACATGACTCGCAGTGGTCAGATCTTTTCTCCTCCATCACCACCTCCTAAAGAAACTAACAGCGAAGCTCTAGCTAAGGCCAGGGGAAAGCAAGTGATGGATAATCAACCCGAACCTTCTATGGGACAAGAAGCAGAGTAGCTTTTGAGAATTCTTAAGCGGAGTGATTACAAAGTAGTGGATTAACTCAACCAGCCGCCATCCAAGATTTCCATCTTGTCTCTCCTTTTGTGTTCAGAGACCCACCGCAATGCCTTATTGAAGATTTTATGTTCCGGTCATGTTACCTAAGACATCTCTGTGGCCCAGTTTGAAGGAATCGTCACCAATATTGATGTGGGAAATTGTCTGGGTTTCTATAATGATGAACTCCCAGCTGAAGGCAGAGCCCACAACAAAGTGCTGCATGTTTCTATGAAGTGTTTGGACACTATTTTATCTCGAGTTTTGGTAGATACGGGTTCTTCACTCAATGTGATGCCTAAGGATACTTTGTTTAAGTTGAATATGGATAGAGTAATGATGATGCCTTCCACTCTAAATGTTCGAGCGCTTGATTATTCGAGAAGATCTATAGATGGAGAAGTGGACTTACCTGTCAAGATTAGTCCCCACACTTTCTATTTGTCATTCTATGTTATGGACATCCGTCCATCCTATACTTGCCTTTTGGGTCATCCATGGATCCACGTAGAAGGAGCTGTGACATCTACTCTTCATCAATGCCTGAAGTCCATTATGAATGACCAAGTTGTCATCGTTTATGGAGAAGAAGACATAGTGATTAATAATCTGACTACCTACCGTTATGTGGAAGTGGAAGGCGAGGTTCACGAGTTTCCCTTTCAAGCTTTGGAGATTGTACTGTTGACAAGTTCCCAGTCGTGGAATGTAAGAAGTCTGAGACACCCCTGGCTTCTTTGAAGGATGCCAAAGCCCTCATAGAAGCTAGACCTCCCCATGACAGTTGGAGAAATTGATTGAAGTTCCAGAGAAGAAAAATCATTTTGGTCTTGGGTATCAGCCATCATCCTCCTTGCAAGCTGGTTGGGTTCCTCTTAGAGGAAAGCAGGTTCCTCCAATTTCTGAAGTGTTCGGTAGTGCTGGTGTAGGAAAAGAAGGATAAGTACTCTCCACAGATGCTGAAGGTGACGATGAAGATGTTTCAAGATTTATCTATCAAGTTGCGCTGGACTAGGAGCTCCGCAATTGGACTGTCGTGGACATCCCTGAAGTTGTTTTCCTTGATGTGTAATTTTCTATTTCCATTTAAGTCATATGTCCTGCCCAAGGCATACTGACAGCTTGTAGAAGGGGCCCCTTATGTTTCAATCTCTGTTTAACATTGAATGAAAAATCGCACTTTTCGCATACAATTTTGTTCCCTATCTTTTCTTTTACCTTTACTTTTTCAAAATAAAAATGGCAATTTTTTTCTTTTCATATTCTAAATATTCTTTTGCACTTTCTAAAAATAAAACATAAAATCATCGATCATGCAGATCCGTCTCGGACTCTGTTGGAAATGATAGTGCTACGGTTCCTTATATCCTTGAGAATTCAGTTGATCATGCTAACAAAGATAGTGAGGAAGATTGTGAAGTCCCTGAAGAACTATCCAGGCTCTTGAGACAGGAAGAGAAGGTTATCCAGCCATATCAAAAAGAAACAGAAGTCGTCAATCTCAGTACTGAAGAGGTAAAGAGAGAAGTCAGAATAGGTGCCGCCTTGCAAAGTGAAGAAAAGAAGGGGTTAATTGAGTTGCTTTGAGAGTATGCTGACATCTTCGCTTGGTCGTATGAAGACATGCCCGATTTAGACACTGATATAATGATGCACAGATTGCCACTCAAGCCATAATGTCCTCCTGTAAAGCAGAAGCCAAGAAGGACCAGACCCGACATGGCTTTGAAGATCAAAGAAGAAGTTCAGAAACAGCTTGAGGCAGGTTTCCTATCTGTGATAAATTATCTGCCTTGGATTGCTAACATTGTGCCTATACCTAAGAAGGATGGTAAGGTACGCATGTGTGTTGACTACCGAGACTTGAATATAGCAAGCCCGAAGGATGACTCCCCGTTGCCTCATATTGATGTGTTGGTTGATAATACTACTCAGTATTCAGTGTTCTCCTTCATGGATGGGTTCTTGGGCTACAATCAGATAAAGATGGCTCCGGAAGACATGGATAAAATAACTTTCACAACTCCTTGGGGTACCTTTTTCTATAGAGTCATGCCTTTTGGTCTTAAAAACGCTGGTGCGACATATCAGCGAGCTATGGTGACTCTCTTTCACGACATGATTCATAAAGAGATCGAGGTGTATGTGGACGATATGATTGCGAAATCACAGACCGAGGAAGAACATTTGGTCCATTTGCAGAAGTTGTTTGATCGTTTACGAAAGTTCAGGTTAAGGCTTAATCCTAACAAATTCACCTTTGGGGTTCGATCGGGCAAGTTACTTGGTTTTATTGTGAGTCAACGGGGAATTGAGGTAGATCCAGACAAAGTGAGAGCAATACAGGATATGCCAGCACCAAAAAAATAAAAAGGAGGTACAGGGTTTCCTAGGAAGGTTGAATTACATAGCTAGGTTCATTTCTCACCTCACTGCTACTTGTGAACCCATCTTTAAATTGTTGCGCAAGAATCAAGATGTCTGTTGGGATGAAAGTTGTCAAGAAGATTTCAAGAAGATTAAGCAGTATCTTCAAGAACCACTAATACTCATACCACCAGTTCCAAGGAGACCTCTCATTATGTATTTAACTATGCTTGAAGGATCTATGGGTTGTGTGCTCGGATAACATGACGATACTGGACAAAAAGAACACGCCATTTATAACCTGAGCAAGAAGTTCACTGATTGTGAATCAAGGTATTCTTTACATGAGAAGACTTGTTGTGCCCTTACGTGGGCAGCTCGACGTTTGAGGCAGTATATGTTGATACATTCTACACTTCTGATATCTAAGATGGATCCGATAAAGTACATCTTCGAGAAACCAACACTTACAGGCAGATTAGCTCGGTGGAAAATGCTTTTGTCTGAGTATGATATCCAGTACGTCACACAAAAGGCTATCAAAGGTAGCATTCTTGCTGATCATCTCGCTCACTAGCCATTGGAAGAATATCAGCCCATGAAGTTCGATTTTCTATACGAGGATGTTATGAAACTTGATGATAATGAAGGACCCGAACCATGGGAGCGATGGACTCTCACGTTCGATGGTGCATCGAATGCTATGGGCCACGACATTGGGGAAGTTCTGACCTCTCCGTGCAATACTCACATACCTTTCACTTCCAGATTATGTTTTGATTGTACGAATCATGTCGCTGAATACGAAGCTTGTGTGATGGGTCTTGAAGCAACTATTTATTTGAAGATTAAGATTCTTGAAGTTTATGGGGATTCCGCCTTAGTGATACATCAAGTACGAGGTGATTGGGATACACGACACCCTAATTTAGTTCCATATCGGGATTACATATTAGAGTTGTTGCCCGCTTTCGATGAGGTCACCTTTGAGCACATTCCTAGAGAAGCAAATCAACTGGCAGATGCTCTGGCCACTTTAGCAGCAATGTTCAAAGTCAGTTATCTGAGTCATGCGCCCAATATAAGGACCTGTCGTTACAAGGAGCCAGCGCATATTTTCCCTGCTCATTGTCTCACAACTGAAGATGTATCGGGCAAAAAGTCGTGGTACTTCGACATCAAAAGATATCTTAAAAAGCAAGAGTACCCTGAAGGTGCTACAATTTGCAATAAGCGAACTCTTAGAAGGTTGGCATCCAAGTTTTTACTGTCGGGAGACGTTCTGTACAAGAGAAACTATGATTCAGTTATGCTCAGATGCGTGGATAGACACGAAGCTGAATCCATTATACGAGAGATACACGAGGGCTCTTTTGGGACTCATGCCAGTGGACATTCCATGGCCAATAAAATCCTACGAGCAGGTTATTTTTGGATGACGATGGAAAGCGATTGTTGTGTATATGCAAAAATGTGCCACAAATGTCAGGTTTACGCAGACAAGATACATGTTCCTCCCACTCCTTTGAATGTGATGACTTCACCATGGCCCTTTGCAATGTGGGGCATCAATATGATTGGACGAATCAAGTCGAGTGCTTCAAATGGACACGAGTTTATTCTCGTCGCTATTGACTACTTCACCAAGTGGGTGGAAGCGGCTTCGTACAGGAATGTGACCAAGCAGGTTGTCACTCGTTTCATCAAGAAAGAAATCATATGCCGGTATGGAACTCCTAACAAGATCATCACTGATAATGGTTCGAATCTCAACAACAATATGATGAAGGAAATGTGTGAAGAATTCAAGATCGAGCTCCATAATTCATCACCTTATCGGCCGAAGATGAATGGGGCAGTCGAAGCCGCTAACAAGAATATAAAGAAGATCGTCCAGAAAATGGTGAGAACATAAAAAGATTGGCATGAGATGTTGCCTTTTTCCCTGCATGGCTATCAAACTTCGGTGTGTACTTCCACGGGGGCAACTCCGTTTTCACTAGTCTATGGTATGGATGCGGTACTCCCAATCGAAGTGGAGATTCCTTCCTTAAGGGTTCTGATGGATACTAAACTTGATGAAGCTGAATGGATTCAAACGAGACTCTACTAACTCAATCTCATCGAAGAAAAGCGCCTAGCAGCCATTTGTCACGGTCAGTTATATCAACAGTGTCTCAAGAGAGCATTTGACAAGAAGATTCGGCCTCGAGAGTTCCACACAGGTGACCTGGTCTTAAAGAAGATTCTCCCAATCCACACTGATCCAAGAGGCAAGTGGACTCCCAACTATGAGGGACCGTACATCGTGAAGAAAGCTTTCTCAGGAGGTGCTTTAATCCTGACAAACATGGATGGGGAAGACGTTCCGCTTCTAGTCAATTCAGACTCAGTCAAAAAATACTACGCATAAAAGGACCTGCTAAGTCGAAAACCCAAAAGGGTGGCTTAGGCAAGAGTTAGGGCTAAAAAGATAAAACAATAATAACCCGCTAAGTTGAAAACCCGAAAGGGCGGCTTAGGCAAAAATGGGTGTCCCGGTGGATTGAAATCCCGAAAGGGAAATCCAGGCAAAAATTAGGGACAAAAAGCGAGAGACTGTAGTCTGAAGACTCTTCAGATACACCCTCCTAATACAGGATGGATTAATTCAGCTATTATCCTTTGGAAGCACGACACTAGGACGACCCAGGATACGGGAACTATAGCAATATCAGTTTTAACGGAAGTTTGAGATTATCTTGTTGCCGTTTTGCTCGTTGTAACTTCTTTTCTTCTTCACAACTTCCTCATTTAGGAGTTGTTTCTATGTACGAATGCCTATTCACGGTCCAAACTCATTAGTAAAAATTTTCCCTTCTACTAAAAAGTCTTTGTTATGTTCTTCTACTTTATTCTCGTATGTGAATTGTGATTTAAATTCTTTGTTAAGCATTGCATTGAAAACAATAAGTCAATAATAATCACAAGCTAAGATGTGAAACACTACATTACATGGATATGAAGGCATCCCAAGGGAATGCCATGGTGCTCAAGTGTTTGGTTTTCTATGCAGGTAGCAAGTCATAATGGTCACCTCGACCAAACTTCCATCTTCGTCGCCTCCTTACAGTCGAACGAGCACCCGATTCTCCAATGCCGAGAAACTTGGGGCATTTGATAAGATCCACGTCTCTGTTCAGCCATTCACAAGAAGCCCAGCATATGAAGGAAGTCAGATCAAGTTACTTCCTTTTCAGCAAGATTTAATCCCCTGTGAACTCGACAAGGCTATTTCTTTTCTCTCAGATTTCAAGCACCAATCCATATTGGTATCTTTAGACGATGAACAACGAATCCCAATGAGCTTAGCATTTGGAACTTTGCATACATACTTCATTGCATTCTCAAACTCATAGCATATCCATGGATCATTATGCCACGCTTCAATTGCATACGAAGCATGAGTCAGATGTGGTACCTTGCCCAAAATCCCCAAATCAATCCCAAATCAACAAAACATCCCCACAAAGGATATCATCCTCATAATTCCCAGTTAACATCTATTATTACACTACAAACTAAAATAAACCATGGTGTCAGTACATCGTACTCCCCAACTCTCAATACTCACGTTATCTTTTCCTACGGTCGTAGATCGTTCGTAGATCTTACCATCACATTATCTTTTTAAGGTCGTAGGTCGTCCATAGATCTTACCTTCGCTTTATCTCTCTTAGGGTCGTAGGTCGTCCATAGACTTTACCCTCTCCTCATCTTGTTTTTAGGGTCGTAGATCGTCCGTAGATCTTACCATCGCGTTATCTTTCTAAGGTCGTAGGTCATCCATAGATGTTACCTTCTCTTTATCTCTCATAGGTTTGTAGGTCGTCCGTAAACTTTACCCTCTCCTCATCTTGTTTTTAGGGTCGTAGATCGCCCGTAGATCTTACCATCGCATTATATTTCTAAGGTCGTAGGTCGTCCATAGATCTTACCTTCGCTTTATCTCTCTTAGGGTCATAGGTCGTCCATAGAATTTACCCTCTCCTCATCTTGTTTTTAGGGTCGTAGATCGTCCGTAGATCTTACCATCGCGTTATCTTTCTAAGGTCGTAGGTCGTCCATAGATCTTACCTTCGCCTTATCTCTCTTAGGGTCGTAGGTCGTCCGTAGACTTTACCCTCTCCTCATCTTGTTTTTAGGGTCATATATCGTCCGTAGATCTTACCATCGTGTTATCTTTCTAAGGTCGTAGGTCATCCATAGATCTTACATTCGCTTTATTTGCCTAAGGGCCGTAGGTCGTCCGTAGACTTTACCCTCTCCTCACCTTGTTTCTAGGGTCGTAGGTCGCTTGCAGGTATTACTCTCGTGTTACATTTCTTAGGTCATAGATCATACACTGATCTTTACCCATTGTCTTTACCTGTCTTTTTGGGCCGTAAATCCCGCACGATATATTATTTGTTGTCGTCAAATTCTACCTTTTATCTTTAAGTTATCATGTTGTTAGTAATCCTACCTTCAGTCGTCACGACATCGTCAACTATATCCTTTTGATCACTTTACTGTCCACACCCTCAAGAACCTTGTATTGGCTCCGTTACCACAGTACGAGCTACCATTATTCAACCATGTTTATCCATCATGACCGGTCCACCAGAAGACCAATTTGTATTTCCCCAGCAGACACTCACACCATCTCTCCAGGGAAAATTTTGGGTCCTGGTATTTTATCATCTTCCACCTTGAACTTTCGAAAGGTTGATGCCGATCTCACCTTCAAGTTTAAGAAGATTAAATAGGGGCAACTGTCGTACCCTAAATTTTCCCTACCTCTTTTTACTTTTGTTCGGCTTGAACTTTGAATTCCATTTGCATCATTTTTACTAAGTCATTTGCATATCCCGCATCTCATGGAATCAGGCGCCTTGGATTAAGGTTTTAGGGTTGTGCCCTCTTTATGTCTAATTTTGTTTTGAAGTTTTCTTACCAGGTAAAAGGGAAGGTCATCTTGTTCTCGGTTAGTGGATCGTGAGGTGGATTCTTGAGGTATCATGAATTTCTTTGTCATCAAGTAACAAGGATGTTTCTCGCTCGAATTCATCAGAGCCTGGATTAGGGTTTATTTCCCTATTTTGTTGGTCAAGATGCTAAGGTTTTGGGTCCTTGGTTTTTGTGAAGATGTTTCTTTCGCCTGCCTCAAAGATGACTTAAAGTTCAGCACATTAGGTCAAGGATTTCATCTCCCCGCACTTCAAGTTTTCTTCTTAAAGTCTCTAAGTCACTGAGTCGAGAGTTTGAAGTTTAAGGTGACGAATATGGAATCCGGGTACAAGAAATAAGGTTGGAGTTTTATGATAATCAAGGCATGTTTTGGTTGCTATAGTTACAAGTTACTTGCGATTTGGATATCAGAGTCAAGTTTCTCATTGAGAGTGCAAGTTTGATTGGACCATGAAATGAAGATTAAGGTTTTCATTTAAATGACCATTATTTTAAGTTCAGGTTAACCAAGTGGAATTAAATTCTTAAGCATTTATTTTGTTTGAGAGTTTGATTGGAGTTTGAAAGATAAGGTGCGAGGTTCTTGGAATACAAGTTACAACCGTTGTTTGTAATTTCTTAAAATTCAAGTTACAAAGGCCAAATGTGCTTTCAATTCATTCAAGTGGGAATTTCAAAGTTTTACCAAGTCCAAGATTTGTTTAATTTCTATACAACAAAGTTCATCATTAATAAAATTTATTCAAGTTTGTGCTCATTACATTTTTGGGACAAGTTACAAAGCATGTTACAAATATGAAATCATAAGTTACAATTGTTGTTTACAAAACAAAAAAAATAATTAAATGTTTCTTCTTCAATTTTTTGTTGCTTCCTCTTCAAGAAAATCGTCCACACTCTTTGCTAGCCATGGCCTTTTCATCTCTCAACTTCGCTTGCCGTCGACTCCTCATGCTCATGAAACAAGAAAGGAAAAATTAGCAAGAAATTAACATATGAAAATTTCCAAACAATTATTTGTTAAGAGAAAATGCTCATCATGAGGGTTTGTATTTGGAATCAAATTAAAAGGGGTTTGTTTTTAATCATGGGCCATTTTCTCCCAATTGCAAGTCACAAAAAGTTTGTCCTTTTTGGTTCACAAAAAAGAAAAAGAAATTTGCAAACATTTTCTACCACAAAAGCAAAGTGCAAGCAAAGAAGGATATTAAGTAGTCAAAAAGAGTAACAAAAACCAGCGCATAAAAAACAGGCCTGCAACAAAGCAAACAACAGCAGCTAAAACCACCAGCTGTAAGCATGGCAACAAACTGCTAAACAACAGAATAAGCAACAACAAACTTCCAAAACAGCCCAGAACTGCCAAACATAGCCCACAACAGCTGCAATAAAACAATATCCCATAGCAAAGTAGCAAAATAGCATAACAATAATACAAAAAATAGCAAGCTAACAAACATGCCCATAGCCCTACATCATCACTTTCCTAAATATACAAAACCTTTAGAAAATTTAGAAAGAAAAAAAGCAAACAACTTGCATCATAGAAAGATGAAGAGGAAAAGAGATAGGTTTAGAGAGATGTCACCCTGTGCGTAAGTCAGCTCTGCACTTTGCTGCAAAACCTGTGCCACACCTGCACACAAACACTAAACAAAACAGGCCAAAATTTGCGCTGATATAGGAAAACCCAAAACCTGCATCCTAAAGGTCACAAAGTCAGCAAACCAATTATGTTTAGATCACCAATTTTCCCTCCAATTCCACCCTGTTGTACCCCAAAATTTTCCCTCTCACTTATCAAGAATTTTTTCACAAGATCTCTTTGACTCAAGACTGCATTAGGGTTTGACCAGCTCAATACACCTCCTCATGCACTGATGACCAAAATTAAGGTTTGAGTTTTCACAAGGATTTTTGGACTATCAATGCTTCATATGACTTTCAAGGATCATTAGGACCCCTAAGTTTACTCATGTCAAGTTTCAAGTCTTGAATCACACTTTTGATCAGTCAATTGATTAGTTGACCTAAAAATCAGCTGTATTGGGGAAAAAGTCAACCATGGCCAATTTACAGTCAAACTTCATAATTTTTTATCCACATCAACATCTTAGACTCATATTTATCATTTTATCAAGTTTGGACCATAATTCCTCAAGAAATTTGATCAAATCATCAAAAGGGCAAAATGATCAAAATTAGGGTTTTGACTGAGAAAGGGGAATTTCTGGTTTTTGACCTAGCAAATGATCAATTGAGTTAAGGAATGATCTCAAGAGTTTAATTGCATCACTTTGACCTAATGATATGATTCAAAACACTACAAATCCATTGGATTGACAGATGAATTTTTTAGTCAATTGATCAAAAGTCAACTGTATACTGAAAAGTCAAAAACTTTGACTTTTTGGTCAAAATCAAATGCCAAAGATCATAATTCATCAAAACATGTCAAAATATGAAACTTGTTCATGCAAAACAGAAGCTACACCCTTAAAAAGCATCCACATCTGTTGACTCATAGCATGTATGTGTTGACACATTAACCTGTTTTTCACATTAAAAACCTATTTTTAATGCATGAAACCTTTTCTAAATAGTTCCTAAGTTTCCTAATACTAGGATGCACATTAAGACTGAGAGAATATCATACAATATACATAAATTCTAAAATTTCCTAGTTTTGACATCATACAAAATATCACTAATAGGAAGGTGAACTCACATACTCCCCCTTTTTGATGATGACAAAATATCTTCATGAAGGCTTCCCTTGAATGTGTACATCATAACTCTGTCTTGCATATGCTTCTCCCCTTTGACAATATCAAAAAGATACAAACCAATCTATTAGAAGTATTACATAGATACAACATAACACATATACCAAAATCACATAGAGGCATTTGCAAAGAAAGAGTGTGCACTCACATACACCACGTACGTTAAATTACATAATAATTGAAATACTTAAGCATAGATAAAATGAAATTTAAACAAAATTATAATATTATTTCCAAATATCACCCCAATAACAAATATAATATCATGAAAGATGATGGATACAATACAATCAAAAACTCTTGAGTTGCTTAAAAATGTCATGTTTACACAACTTTTCATATTGGTGCTCCCGATATTGCACACACATGTGCCTAGCTTGGTGAAAATTGAAAATATATCACCACTAAAACCAAAACATAAATATGCTTCCCTAATATGTTACATGACTTGTTCAAAAATATCATTTGCACTATAACATGTTCAAATTAATTCATGCGAGAATGAATAGATACAAGCTTACATATATAATGCAAGGAATACTGATACAAAACATGCTTATATGTCAAGAACATATAACTCAAATGTGAAAGCATAAATATCATGAAGTCACTATAAGAATATAAATTAAAAAACACAATGGTTATCAATTGAAATTTTTGGAAGTGAACATTCATGAAATATATCATATATCAAGCATATCAAGAACTTTGAACATAAACACCGATGCAATAGCAATAAGGCTTACTTTCAAAGATAAAAAAGGAACGATATTACCTTATAGATGAATGGAATAGAGGATGCACTCTGTGATACGGTGGCCAGAACCGGGACTGTTTTTTAGGAATACTGGTTTGCGTTTTGCGTTTGTGTTTACAAAATGTCGCGGTAAGCAAGAGTCGCCACCGACTTTTATTTTATCCAACAAGGAAAGGAAAAAAGCATCGAAAATTCCTTTTTTGAGATATTTCTGAGTACGGGGGGTAGATTATAGAAAGGGAAGGTATTAGCACCCTTTCTATCCGTAGTTATCTACGGGCTCTTAGATACTTGCTCATCATTTTCAAAATTGCTTTTTTGTGTTTGTGTGATCTGAAAAGTTTTTGCTTTGACTTTGATTTAACTCTTGCTTCTGTCTTCAAGAGTGTAATGAAGTGTTTTTGAAAACTTTGTTTGTAAAGGAGTGTAAGTGTGAAAAAGTTTTGTTTGGATTGAGCAAGTACTTAAGAGTTAATCTACCTACTCGAAAAAATAATCATTCTATGTTCGTTTCCTTTAGACAGTGCTATCCCACTATTAGTGAGTAGGTAGCACCGTCGTTGGAGTTTGAGGGTCAATTCGAAAGGGACGTATGGTCACTAAAGCAATGTTAGGACGTATTAGTAATAACCCTAATGTCTTAAATCAATTATCTGAGGCAACAATATCCGAGGCAACCTTTCTGAGGCAACTTTGATCTTTGGACAAAAGGACGACCACTAAAGCATCCTATACTCAATGACCGTTTACCGAAGGCAACCAAGTGGGAGTGTACCCTAGGAGTGCGCATGTGCGAGTGATTCAATTTCAGATTATTATCTTTGCACATTTTAGGGTTTGCTAACTATTTTAAAGTTTTACATACATTCTTGTCATGCATCCTAATATCATACGTCTAACAGTTTAATATTTTGCGAAATTTAAAGTGCGGAAATTAAACTACGCTATTACAAGGCTTCAGGTATTTACATACCCAAAAACAAACCCTTAAATAATAAAGCGATAAATGAAAATAAAAGTCCTAATTAACTATTACAACTTGTGAGCAATTACATTAATAGGATAAAAATAAATAACAAAGTGCGCGCGAGGAAAATTAGATCGGGAGAGCACTAGGGTTTTGACCCTTTCTAACCTAATTAAAAGAAAAATTGTTTTTGTTGTTTTTAATATTTTTTAAAGAAAAAGAATTAGGTTTTAAAATTAAATACGAAATTAATTAGCTAATTAAATTAATTAATGAAAATAATTAAATGGCCTATTTTTATGTTTTTGGTTATTTTAGGAAAAAAGAAAATATAATAAAGTTATAAATAAAACCCTAATTGTTCTAATTAATTTTAATTTATTTAGAAAAACAATTAAAGTTACCTAAAATTAACAACCTAGTTGAATTAATTAAATTTTTGTATAAAAATTAAATATCCTAAATTTAATTGGATGAAAAAATATTTTTGTGATTTTTTTATAAAAAGAAAATAATTAATTTGTTAGTAAAATAAATAAAGTAAATTAAATAAAACAAATATAAAAAGAATAGAGAAAGAGATATTGGGCCTGAAAGTAATCTGAGGGGTGTGAATATCCAAATCTGTGCCTAAAACATGGTGGTCCACGTTGACTCTCAAGACTTGATGCTACGCGTTGACTGCAGCCCATGATGGTCCCTCATTGTTGGCCTTTGGATTTGGCCATCTGGCCACTTGGCAAGCTGGATGATGAGGTCACATGGTGGACCCTACTCTTGTATACGCGCTGGATCCTGAAAAGGAAAATAATATGAAGAATGGGGGACCTGGGATTCGAACCCAGGTCCTGATGCCTTTTGCCCTCACCCTGTAACCAATTGTGCCACTTGTTTTTGTTGTATATAACATAAACAAGAATTATTATAAAATAAACAAGCGAAACAAAGAAATATGCGCGTGAATTTTCAAATGGACGAGTGAGGTGATGCCACGCCATCATCCCTGTCCTTGGTCCGTTGGTAAAAAGTCCCAGACTTTTACCTACGGACGTTTGCCCGTCGCTACAAGCCTGCACATTTTCAAAATCAATTATAGGCAAGATAAATCAAAACTAAAGCCATGAATAGCTTCGTCTGCACCTGCTGAGTTTAATGGTGGCCCTTTCATGGCCCAATTTTACCTGCACACAGAAGTCCTAAATCGAGCCATAAAACCCTAATAATGGTGAAATCTTATACAGGCCATGAAAATGCAATTAATTATTACAGAAATCTTGCAAATGTTCTAAGGATCAAGAATATATGATTAATTCGTGATATCAACGTCTAAATCATGAAATTCGAATTCAAGAAAATCCCAAGGTCGTGGCTGACTTACAGTGAGTTTCAAGGCCTAGAAATGCTTGTTCTGGATTGGTTTTGATTGCCTACACTCCCAGGAAGCGATTGGAATGGTCAGGGGGCCTTGAGGATGCATGGAAATAGGAATTCGACTCAGCACTTTTGTTGTGATTTTTCAAGTTTTGTTCTTCTTCTCACGCCTCCTTCTAGCCTTGTTTTAGGTCTGCAAATACCCCTTATGTACTGAGGAATGAATTAGGGTTGTCAATGTGATCATAATCTTCCTCCATTATTGAATTTGATTTGGATTTGATTCACTTTGAATATCTTTCTAAAATTAGGCAAATTCAATCTTTTTCTCAACACCAATGCTTTGCACGATTTTAAATGCTTGCCAACTGGATTTGAGACCTGAAACAAGTACAAAATCTTGAATTTTTAATGCTTTAGATTTTTCTATGATTTGTTTTTATTTAAATTGATTAAATTCAAATAAAAATCAAAATAAATAATAAAAACAAGATAATGACAAGTGGCAAGGTATAGGGCTCATGGATCATGTTACAAACTCAAAACCAATGCAAAAAGTTAGGCCCATTAAGCAAAATTTGCAATTTGAGGCATGGTTGACTTTTGGCAATTTTACAAAAGAGGTCAACTTCACCAATGCATAACTTCCTCAATTTTGACTCTTTGAAGGTTTTCTTGGACTTTTTAGAAATCTTGAGATGTCCTCTAAGCAACCCTTTTGGTCTCATCTCAATTTGATATTCCATTCTCATGTATGAAGCTTTGACAAAAAAGGTGTTTTTGTTGACTTTTCGAAATGACCTATAATGTCAAAATTCATAACTTCTTGTGAGTTCATATTTTGAACTTGGGAGCTGAATATGGATTGTATAGAATTGCATCCTCTTCAAAATTAGCTTTGTATGAGTCATTTCTCATAAAGTATGATAAAGTTATGCTTGGTCAAAGTTGAGTTGACTTTTTCTACAAAACCCTAATTTAGCAACTTTTGGTTCTTGATGAATTGTGAACAATCCTTGATGAATCATGATCAACCCTTGATCAAATGATGAAATATGCTTCAAAATGAGGATATTGACCAAAAATCTTGAAGTTTGACTGTATGTGGGCCACAATTGACTTTTGACCTAGCATAGTCAATTTTCAGGCCTTTGAGCAATTGACTGAGCAAACTTCCTCTGCAAGGCTTGAAACTTGACATGGATGATCTTGAGAACATATTAGGACAATGGTAAGAATTTGGGATCCCTTGGACTCAAGTATCTTGATGCAACATGAAACCCTAATTTGAGGTAGACTGCCTTAGGAGGGAGCTTGTCTGGTCAACCCTTGGACTTCCTTGAGCATCTTGAGCATCTCACTTGAAATGTTTTGAGAAATATGGGAGGGAAAATTTTGGGGTACAACAACTGCCCCTGTTCAATCTTCTTAAACCTGGAGATTTCGTGATCTGAAGGTGGAAGATGATTGAACACTAGAGTGCCCAGAAATTTGCACTCGCATGAAGTAGTATTCGTCTTGTGATGTCGGGAATGGGCTTAAAGATGCCATTTGGAGATTGATGACAGGAGATAGGCTTAAATATGCCATCCGAAGGAATGTCGATCACATAAGAGATTCCTTAGCGAGAGTTTATATACCTGTTGTTGAGGAAGATTCCGCTGGGGAATGTTGGTCTCTGTTGAGAGGAATAGAATTTTAGGAGCTTCGGTCGTCCGTTATTCTACTGGGGAATCATCTCTGTTTTGAGAAAAGTTGAATTTTAGGAACTTCAGTCGTCCGTTATTCTTCTGAGGAATCGTCTCTTAGTTGAAGAGGTGAGAATGAACTATTATCTGGTCGTGATCCAGGCTTCATAGTGATAAGATCGACTGCTATCTGGTCGTAATCCAGGCTTTACAGTGATTTACTGGGGAGATGAGATTGATCTTGCCATCCAGTCGTAATCTGGGCTTCGCAATTTCTCGATTCTTATCTAGTCGTAATCCAGGCTTCAGAAGGAAATGAGTTGTTATCCGGCCGCATCCTGGCTTCAACTTGAATTTAGGGCATACCAATATCCGGTCGACTCTGGGCTTCTCAGTAATTGTCCATGTAAACTGTTATTTGGTCGAAATCCAAGCTTCACAGTGTCTTGTACCGCTATCTGGTCGTAATCCAGGCTTCACGATGTTTCATACCATTATCTGGTCAAATCCAGGCTTCATGGTGTCTTGTACTGTTATCTGGTCGAATCCAGGCTTCACAATACCTCACTTCTTATCTGGTCGAAATACAGGCTTCATAAGAAGTCAAGTGGTTATCTGGTCGCCTCCGGTCTTCCCTTTGACTGTTGGGCCTACTAATATCCGGTCGAATCCGGGCTTCATAGTAATTGGCTGGGTGAACTGCTATTTGGTCGAAATCCAAGCTTCATAGTGTCCCTCACTGTTATCTGGTCGTAACCTAGACTTCAGTGTCTCTTACCGCTACCTGGTCGTAATCCAGGCTTCGCGACGTCTCATACCATTATCTGGTTAAAATCCAGGCTTCATGGTGTTCAGAGGAATCAAGATACTATCCGGTCGAATCCGGGCTTCATAACTTGTATTAAATATATACCACTATCTGGTCGAAATCCAGGCTTCGTAGTACTCTTGGCTGCTATCTGGTCGTAATCCAGGCTTCACAATGTCTTCTACCATTATCTGGCCGTAATCCAGGCTTCATGGTCTTGTATTGCTATCTGGTCGTAATCCAGCTTCACAATAACTTGCTGAGTTGTTATCCGGTTGTAATCCGGGCTTCACGGCTTGTGTTTATAATATACCACTATCTGGTCGAATCCAGGCTTCATGGTACTTGTTAAACTGCTATCCGGTCGTAATCTGGGCTTCACAGCTTGCTTGGGATTAAACTATTATTCGGTCGAATCCGGGCTTCATAGCTTGCTTTTGAGAGATACCATTATCTGGTCGTAATCCAGGCTTCGCGATATTCTAATACTGTTATCCAGTCGTAATCCGGGCTTCACAATATGTTGTAGAAATAAAGATGCTATTTGGTCGTGCCCGGGCTTCATAGCTTGAGTTTTATGAGAATTTGATTGTATCTTTCCTGAAAGGTAAAGGTTAGTCATATGTAATGCATGATATTTATCAAGCAATGATGTTCTCAAAATAAATGAGATTGTTTTGTATGATGTGTATGCACATGTCATGATGTATGGACATGCAATGTTTTTTACGATATTCTCTAGCTGGGGAAAATAAATCCTGGATTGCTGCTGGAGAATATGAAGACTTTCGCTCGCCGGGGATAAAGACCGAAGATGATTGGGAGAATAATCCTGCTGGAGAATACATTGGTGAGAGAATGACTCTTTGGGGAAGAGATTCTCCACTGAGGATTTGCTGATCTTGGAGAAATACCCTCGGCTGTGGATGAATTACCATTGCTGGCGATGATGAACTCTGTTGGGGTTTGAGTTTCTGTTTGTGAAAGAAATGAACTCCTCTGGGGATGATCTTTTAGTGGCGACTTCATTGGGGATAATCTTCCAGACTCTAATGGGGATAATCCTCCAGACTCCACTGGGGGTAATCTTCTAGTGCTGATGATAGATAAACTCTGCTTGGGGAGAATCTCGCCGACTCATTTGCGGTTGCGAGCCTCAGCTGGGGAGAATTAACACCATTGTCCTTCTCTTACTCTGCAGGGAGTGAATGTACCTTTAATTGTTTTCTCCAACTAGGTCTACCTCTATACCTGGTGGATAGAGCAACTGTAAGGTCTGGACATTTCTTGTTTACCCCTGTTTCTGATATTACGAGTAATCGTCTTTTGTTTCGCATGTAAATATTTATGAGCAGCAATTATTGTCAAATGCATATATCAAAGATGAACATTGGACGTTCTTGCGAAACAAAACAGAAAAAGAAAAATAATTTGAAATTTCTTTGTAAAAATGAATTGTATTGATTTTGAAGTTGGCCTGTAAATAAGCATTTTTTGTACAAGAGGCTGACGTCCTAGTAAGAGTACGCCGCCGAAAAATGGAATCTATACAATTTGAAAAATAAAGAAAAACAGCTACGTGAACAATCCCACTGGGTTCCAACTCTGCTATTGCCCTTATGTCCTTGAGCGTCTCATCACTTTGCTACTTGGTTGAAGGTAGATCGGATTGATTAGTGTCGTCCGAGCTTGATAGTCGATACAGAAGTCTGGTTACAAGATGATCCAATGAGACATAGTGTTACGCTTTGATCCCTAATTTTTGCCTGGACCGCCCTTTCAGGTTTTCAGTCCACCGGAATACCCTTTTTTGCCCAAGCCGCCTTTTCAGGTTTTCGACTTGCCGGGTGTACAAATTTTTTCATTTTCATCCCTTATTTTTTCCCGAACCCTTTTGGTTCGCCGGGAAGCCCTTATTTTTGCCTAGGCCAGTCGACCTAGCGGGTCTTTGATTATGCGTAGTATTTTTTCACTATGTCTGCATTGACGGGGTGAGGAAGGTCGTCACCATCCATGGTGGTTAAAATCATAGCTCCTCCTGAGAAAATGTTCTTAACCATAAATGGCCCTTCATAAGTAGAGGTCCATTTGCCCCTGGGATCACCTTGTGGCAGTATGATGCGCTTGATTACTAGATCCCCAACTTGATGCTCTTGTCGTTTGACTTTCTTGTTAAATGCCTTGATCATTCGTTTTTGATACGTCTGACCATGACAAATAGCAGTAAGTCTCTTCTTATCGATTAAGTTCAGCTGATCAAGCCGGTTCTGGATCCAATCGTCCTCGCTCAAACCTGCATCCTTCATAATCCGAAGAGAGGGTATCTGAACTTCAATGGGCAAGACAACTTCCATGCTATATACCAAAGAGTAGGGTGTTGCCCCTGTTGAAGTCCACGCCGAGGTCCGGTACCCATGAAGAGCAAACGGTAATATCTCGTGCCAATCTTTGTATGTCACTGTCATCTTCTGCACAATCTTCTTGATATTCTTATTAGCCGCTTCGATAACCCCATTCATCTTCGGCCGGTAAGGAGAAAAGTTGTGATGCTGTATCTTAAATTGTTTGCAGAGCTCAGTGATCATTGTATTATTGAGATTTGTACCATTGTCCATAATGATCCTCTCTGGTACACCATATCGATAGATCAAATTGTGTCGAATAAACCACGCCACGACGTTCTTGGTCACTGTAGCAAATGAAGCTGCTTCAACCCACTTTATAAAGTAATCAATAGCTACCAGAATGAAACGATGCCCATTAGATGCAGTAGGTCTGATCTTTCTGATCATGTCGATGCCCCACATTGCAAAAGGCTAAGGTGCCGTCAAGACATTCAGGGGAACTGGAGGTACGTGCACCTTATCATCATAGATTTGGCACTTATGACAGGTCCGACAATGCTGATAACAGGCGGCTTCCATAGTAGACCAATAATATCCTGCCCGTAGGATTTTCTTCGCCATAGTATGTCCACTAGAATGAGTTCTGAAAGTACCTTCATGTAATTCTGCCATGATTCTTTCTGCCTCGTTCTTATCCACACATCGCAGTAAGGTTGAGTCATGGTTATGTTTGTAAAGAATCCCATTACTGATGAAGAACTTCACAGCGAACCTCCTCAAGAATTTCTTATCATTAACAGATGCACCCTCGGGGTACTCCTGAGCCTCAAGATACCTTTTCACCTCGTGAAACCAGGGTTTATCTGTTACTTCTTCAGTCTCGATGTCACAACAATGTGCAGGTTCGTCCAACCTCTCAATGGTAGTCTGGGGAGCCTCATTGTCCCACCTAACCTTGAACATAAAAGACATAGTAGCTAGCGCGTCTGCTAACTGATTCTCCTCTCTTGGGAATTGTTCAAAGGTTATCTCCTCGAATTTTGGAAGCAATGTCAATACATACTCTTTTATAAGGAATAAGATTTGGATGTTTCGTATCCCACTCGCCTTTGATCTGACTGATCACTAGAGCAGAATCTCTGAATAAACTAAAGAACTTAATCCTTAGGTCAATAGCTGCTCGAAGGCCCATGATGCACGCTTCATACTCTGCCATGTTGTTGGTGCAGTTGAAACATAAGCGGGCGGTAAACGGAGTATGACAACCTTCAGGAGATATGATCACAGCGCCAATGCCATTACCTAAAGCGTTTGAGGCTCCTTCAAAATACATAGACCATCAGGATCCTTCCTTAGGTCCTTCATCCGGTCCAGGATTCTCACAGTCGGTCACCAACATGATGTTCTCATTCGGAAATTCGAAGTTCATGGATTGGTAGTCGTCTACAGCCTGATGCGCCAAATGATCTGCCAACAGACTTCCCTTGATTGCCTTTTGGGTTGTGTATTGGATGTCATACTCGGTCAAGATCCTCTGCCATCTCGCTATTCTTCCGGACAAGGCAGGCTTTTCAAAGATATACTTAATTGGATCCATCTTTGATATTAATAGATTAGTGTGAGTCAGCATATACTGTCTCAGCCGACGAGCAGCCCATGCCAAAGCGCAACAAGTTTTCTCAAGCAGAGAGTATCGGGTCTCACAGTCGGTAAACTTTTTGCTAAGGTAATAAATAACATGCTCTTTTCGGCCAGACTCGTCATGCTGCCCCAACACGCACCCCATTGAATTATCGAGTACTGTCAAGTATAAAATCAAGGGTCTTCCTTCAACTGGAGGCATCAGAATAGGTGGCTCTTGGAGATATTCTTTGATCCTTTCGAAAGCGGCCTGGCACTCATCATTCCACTTTACCACTTGATATTTCTTCAGCAGCTTGAAGATTGGCTCACAAGTAGCAGTCAGGTGTCAAATGAATCGGGCAATGTAGTTCAAACGTCCCAAAAAGCCTTTGACTTCCTTTTCTGTTCGGGGAGCTGGCATCTCTTGCATAGCCTTCACCTTTGCAGGATCCACCTGAATACCTTTATCGTTAACGACGAAACCCAGCAGCTAACCAGACCTCACCCCGAAGGTGCACTTGTTCGGGTTTAACCTCAGCTTGTACATTTTCAACCTGTCAAATAGCTTCTGAAGATGGTCAAGATTTTCTTCCTCAGTCTGGGATCTTGCAATCATGTCCTCAATGTATACCTCAATCTCATGATGAATCATGTCATGGAACAAAGCGACCATGGTGCGCTGATACGTTTCCCCAACATTCTTCAATCCGAAAGGCATGACTTTGTAGCAAAACATACCCCACTGCGTAACGAAGGTTGTCTTCTCCATGTCTTCTGGAACCATCTTAATCTGATTGTAACCAGAAAAACCATCCATAAAGGAGAAGACCTTATGATGTGCGGTGTTGTCAACCAGAACGTCTATGTGAGGCAGAGGGAAATCATCCTTGGGGCTCGCCCTACTCAGATCCCTATAGTCCACACACATCTGAACCTTACCATCTTTCTTCGGCACCGAAACCACGTTGGCAACCCACTGCGGGTAAGAAGTAATTGCTAGAAAACCGGCATCAAACTGTTTCATAACCTCAGTGTTGTACCCCAAAATTTTCCCTCTCATTTTATCAAGATTTCCCCTCACAAGACTCTTTGGACTCCAGACAAGATTAGGGTTTACTTTGCTCAAGACATCTCCTTACACTGTTGACCTGAATTAGGGTTTGAGTTTGCACAGGGATTTTTGGACTTTCAATGCTCAAATTGACTTTCATACTTCATGTTGGACTTATAAGATTTCCCATACCAAGTTTTAAACCTTGAATCAAATTTTTGCCCAGTCAATTGGACAGTTGACCTAGAAATCAGCTGTATTGAGGAAAAAGTCAACCGTGGTTAATTTACAGTCAAATCTCATAATTTTTGATCCACATCAACATTATAAACTCATATGAACCATTTGATCAAGTTTGGACCACAACTCCTCAAGAAATTTGATCAGACCACCAAAAGGGCAAAATGGTCATTTTTAGGGTTTTGACTGTATAAGGGCAATTTCTGATTTTTCACCTAGCCAATGGAAAATTGGGTTCAATCATGGATTCAAGGACTCAATGGCATCATCTTGACCTAATCACAAGGTTCAAAAGATCTCAAAAGCATTGGATTGACAGATGAATTTTCCAGCCAACTGATCAAAAATCAACTGTACACTGAAAAGTCAAACTTTGACTTTTTGGTCAAAATCAAGTGCCAAGGGTCATTTTTCATCAAGACGTGTCAAAACATGAAACTTGTTCACTAAGAAACCTAATTTTGCAAATTAGGGTTTAAAATGGAAAATTTTCATAACTTAGAAATTTTCTAAGTTATGAAAATTTCTTATTTTTTTCCAACTTTGCCCAACATTTTCACCATGATGAAATTGGATTCAAAGAAAACTTCCAACATGAAAGTTGTATTCTTCTACAAAATCTACAACTTTGATTCACAAAGTTTTCCCAAAAGATGCTTGGATCTCAAATTATGATTTTATGAACAAGGGTCCAAAAACTTTCTAACTTAGTGAAATTTTGCCCTAGTTTAGGCAGGATTTTGACCTATCTTCATAGAAATTTTTCACCTAGTTCAAATTGGAATCTCAAAATTAATTTCATATATGGATTGTAAAGCATGTTACAAGCTTTCCAAAATGTCCAAGAACTCTCCAAAATCATTTATGGTTAGGGAGAATCGAAGGTTTGAATTTGGCAAAATGTCACTTTGATCCATGGCATTTTTCATGTTGCTACAAGTTTCAATTTCAATCCAGCCTTGCTTGTACTTGCTTATAGGTCCTTAAACCCTTCCACACTCAAAAATTGAATGCAAACTCAATGGATTAAGGCATTGTTCTGATCTTTAGAAGTTTACACATTGAATTAATCTAAAAATGGAAAAAAAGTAGCATTGCCACTTTGATAAAGTTGGCTTTATGTCAATTTGTTTCTCTTGAGCATTGCACCAAGCCTTTTGCAGAAAACCAACTCCACCAACTCAGGGCAAAGTACAACAACTTTGTGCAGCTAGGAAGGAGGCCTATACAGGCTCTTTGCTTGATCACTTCACACTTTTCTTCAAAACCAAGTCAACTTGCAAAAAGGACATAACTTTGCAATCTGATAAAACCAAGTGTTTTAAACATTTGAACCAACTTTTGCATATTTCCTAAGGTCAGAAATACGAGCTAGCCAGTACTCAAACACCCTTGAACACCAAAACACTAAAAACTTGCAAAACAGGGCAGCTTCTGCATTTTGATTTCCAAAACAAAAACTACTCGTGTGTTTTGCCCCAAACCACTTCAAACACATTCTAAACAACCCACCTAAGCTATCCCAACCATTGGCCAGCAACTGTAACCTTGTTTTCAAGCTTCACCATTTTTGAATTCTGATTGTACAGGTTGACTTCTACAGGCTTATTCAGGCAAGTTCAAAGCTAGCTAAGCATTGGGGAAGGTCAAAGGAACTTCAAGCAAGCTCACAAGCTCACAAGCATCTCAGGCCTCACTGAAAACCCCTACATTGCCATACTCGAGTTCAACTGAAACAGGTAAAGTTCAAACTTCTATCTCTCTATTTAAGAATCATTAAGCTTAGGTTTGTGAATAAAAAATGTAGTACTCATTGCCCTTAAGCTGTACATATGCATAGATTTCATTTAAGTTAACTGAGATGGGAAAATTTGAATGATGAACTTTCTGAAAAAGCTAGGTTAGAAATTATGGCCAGAGAAATTCTCTCTGGTCTTTGAGAGTTAGGTTAAGTTTTTTATATGGTTAGAATCGTATGATCATGCTCTATAACTTTCATGTTGCAAGTTTTTGCTTTAGAGCACGTATGCAGGATTTCCAGTTTTGAATACCAGGCGCGCGTATTTTTGTCACAAGGTTGAAGATGATGGAATCTGGGCTGGGCCTTGGCATTTCCTTGCTACTTGCACCCCTTGGCCTGCCGTTGACACCCCCTTGGCCCATTATTTTATATTTTCATATTTTTTTCATTTCTTTTTTAGTTTTTGACTTTATTTTATTTTTCTAAATATTAAAAATTACCAAAAACATTTTCTAAAATTTTCATTTTTTTTTGGACATAAAAATAGTTTCTTTAATAATATACTTTTATTTTCTTAAATAAAAAACTTATAAATATTACATAAAATATTATATATTTTATTTTTATTATTATACTTAAATAATATTTTCTCACATTATTTTTATTTTTATTTTTTAACATTTGTATATATTTTATTTATTTTCTTGTACATAAATAAATAACATAATATATATATTTTCTTAAAACAAATTAGGGTTTCCACCCTTAATAAAATTAATCAATAATATTTTTCTTATTTTTGACACATTAAATAATTTAGTTTTACATACATAAAAATAATACAAAAACTTTTGTTTTGAATATTTATAATATATTGCATATCTATTTAATTGTCCATTTAAATATTGCCTATTTATGCAAATTAATTCAATTTGGTTGTAATAGTTGATTTAGGGTTTTAATTTCTTGCAAATATCCCTTATTCAAAATTGTATCCCCCTCCCCATATCAATGTTATAATAGCTTAGATTACTTTTACACATTTTATTGCTTTCAAATATGCCATGATAAAAAGATTATAGTTTGTATGCAAATATCCAAAATCAAACAAATAACTTGACTAATACAAGACAAAAAAAGAGCATGAAAAATGACAACACAATGCACACAAGCACCCCTAGGGTTTCATCCACTTGTTGCCTTTAAAATGGCCATGGTATGCATGCTAGGTATCTTGGCAAAACAAAAACAAAACAAAAAGATCATACTCCCTCGATGACGCTATCTTGGTTGCCTATGCAAAAATTATCTAGTCCCTCAAACAAAAATTTGCTAAAGATACTTAGCACAATTGCTATCATGGTCAATACGATGACATGCGCCTGTCCCGTTTAACATTAAAACACAAGGTTGTTTACCAAATGCAATGGTAAAACAACACTGCCAAAGGGTTAAAAATGTGTAGGAAAGATCTTTGAGTAGGTAGGTAGATGCTCCTAGCTATTTGATCAAACTTGCAAACATCCTTGCTATTTTCAAACACACATCACAACACAATTTCAAAACATTTCCCAAAACAAACTTTCAAACATTGAAACATTTTTCAAAAGACAATACACCTTTGTATACATTCAAACAAGAATCATTACAAAGATTGCCTAAACGAATGGCCTCTTTTCAAAATACTTTCAAAACCACACCAAACACAAAACACCATTTCAAACAATTGAAAAGAAAAAGCAAGTGATCTAAAACAAGTAACTAAGATCCCATGGAAAACCATGGATGAAAAGGGTGCTAGCACCTTCCCTTTTCATAATCTACCCCCCGAACCCAAGAAAACATCTCTAAGGTCTTTCCTGTGCTTTTTGACCTTTCCTTTTGATAAGTAAAATTTCGGTGGCGACTCTTGCTAAACCGAAACATTTGCGAACAAAAAATGCAAAAACCTCAAGTCAGTTCTCCCACCGTATCACACTCAGCCTTGATTTTCTCATACATCTCTGGGAACATTTGGCGAACCTTCTGCTTCACTGGAGGACAATCTTCCTTAGTTGGTAAGCTGTGAACCACAATATTAGTATCCAACCCAGGCATATCTTCATAAGACCAAACGAAGATCTCAACATAGTCACACAGCATCTGTATCAACCGTTGCTTGACACTAGATTCCAGATTTGCACCGATCTTGACCTCTTTCTTGTCTTCCTCGGTACCCAAATTTATTGTTTCCACTGGCTCTTCATGCGACTGTATGGCCCTCTCTTCCTGAAGTAACAGTCTAGCAAGTTCCCAAGGCATTTCACATTCATCCTCACCTTCGTCCTCGGCTTGGTTGATCAGACTTTTGAAGTCATAACTGGCAGTAGCAGAGTCGTTATCAGTGGGATCCAGAGTGGATGTGGACCTGTATATGTGAGTGTGTGTAAGACAAATATCTGTTTTGATAAAGTGCAAGATAGAAAAGAAAAATAAGGAGCGCAAAATTTGTAATGCAAGAAAAACATCCAATGCTTTATTGATGATATATGGAAATGACACATAATAAGCCCTCACAAACAAAAGCTGCGGTGTCTCAGGCAAGGCACTGGGCCATAAAAGTTTCAAATTGTCTGTTTACAAGTCTCAAAACAAAAGTCTATTACTGTGTAATAAAAGAAACGGGCACGAAGTCCTTCGCCTTCCAATTGTTCAAGCCACCGTTGGTAGTCGGGTAAATCCAGCTATCGAAATCTGACTCTTCATCGTCATCTTCAATTGCATTAACTCCTGGATCATGTTTTGGCATAAGAGCAGTTATGACATTAGGCTTTTCTGGTGCGTCAAACTTAATTTCCTTAGCTTCAATCAAATCTTGCGCCTTATTCCTCAAGGCCCAGCAGTTGTTGGTATCATGCCCTAGGCTATCAGAGTGATAGGCACAACGAGCGTTTAGATTATACAGCGGAGAGGTGGTACTGGGATTCTTCAGAGCTTCCCTCAGAGTTACCAGGTTGGTTTTCAATAGTTGCAGTAAAATTTGAGATAAGGTCATACTGAGTCGAGTATACTGTCTTTGCGGTCTCTCTACTCTTTGCTGATTGTTGCATTGTGGGGCAGCAGTAGGTCTTGATATTACCACCGCATTCAATGCTTGGCGGCGCTCAGATCGATTTTGGCTCCTCGAGCTGTAAACTGCACTAGATTCTTTCTTGAAAGGCTTCTTTTATATACTGGATGAAACACCTTTCTGTATCTTGCCACTTCTGATACTAGCTTCTACCCTCTCCCCAGTCAGAATCAATTCAGTGAACCTAGACGATGAACTACCGATCAAATGGTTGAAATATGGACCAGATAAAGTTCCAAGAAACATATCCACCAACTCCTTATCAGACAGCGGGGGTTGCACTCTTCCAGCCAGATCTCTCCACTTCTGAGCGTAGTTCTTAAAACCTTCGCTTGAACCCATAGACATACCCTGAAGTTGAGTACGCGTGGGAGCAAGGTCGGCATTATACTGGTATTTCTTGTAAAAAGCAGCAGCAAGGTCCTCCCAGTTGCGGACATTAGCTCCTTCCAGTTGATAGAACCATTCAAGTTGAGTCCCTGACAGACTATCTTGAAAGAAATGAACCCAGAGGTTCCTATCAGCAGTATAGGGTTGAATCTTTCTGACGTATGAGCGGAGGTGGAGCTTTGGGCAAGATGCTCCATCGTACTTAGCAAAGACAAGAGCTTTAAACTTGTGTGGGATCACCACCCCTGATGCTAGCCCCAAATCTCCAAAATCCAAACCGGGCACCTTCTGAATCTCCATGGAATTCAGACGGTCTTCAAGTTATTTGTACCTATCCTCAGCAGGAGGGTACTGTTCATCATCAAAATTAGTGTCATTATAAGAGACCACAGGGCTAGGAGCCTTCCTTTCCTCTTGATTCTCTCCTCCTCCAGATGAATGAGACAGATCAACCTCCTCTCGCAATTTATTCCCAAATCTGTGACCCATGTTCAGCAGAACCACCTTCTTCTTCTTCTTCTTCTTCTTCTTCTTCTTCTTGTCTTTCAAGATGAGAGTTTTTAAATCTTGTTGACTTTTAGCCAAGTTCAAGAACATCTCCTGGAACTGAGCATTCTGAGCTTGAAGAGCCTTAATAGCTTGATCAGTAGGTGTTTTAGAAGACATGTTATGCTGAAATAAACAGCGAAGAAGATAAGAAACCTGTAACGGTACATGTGATGAGGTGCATGGTAATGGAATACGTATGAAATGATTTCAAAGACTTTGGGAGATTCAAATTTGTAAACCAAAATGAAACACACTTTATTAGATTAAAACTTGTAACAATGTTTAACAAATGCCTTTAAGGCGTTACAAAAGAAATAAACTGAAAAGCAAATCTAAGCTAGAAACAATAAAAGACATCAAAAATCCCATGGTCGTTTTCCCTTCGTGCTGACATAATCGTTGATTGTCCTCTCATTCTCAAGCTGCCTTGTGAGCTTCAAGATCTTCCATTCCTGCTCATGATACTTCTCCCTGTAGGTATCCCTTTCTTCCTTCAACTGGATCCAAGATCTCTTCAATGCCCCCAGATCAGTAGGCATATAGGGATGGAGGACAGTATAAGGGACACCTTCTTCATTAGTATGCTCTATAATCACCGGCAAAACAGCTTCATATGGCATCCCTAGCTTTTGAGCACGGGCTCGAACCCACTGGAGATAAGGTTGCATCGGGAGAGAAGTCTTCAGTCCTAGCTAATGTGGGTCAGACCTGTTCACCATGCCCCAAGCTCGTATAAATCTGCGGCGATGTCCCTCAACATCCTCCTTATAGTCAAAGACAATGTCTGTAAGCAGCAGCTCATGAGGACCGTCTCTCCGAGCTCGTCCAAACTGTCGTAAAGCCAAACAAGGGTTGTAGGTTATACCCCCTCGAATTCCAAGCAATGTAACATTAGGGTATTCCCCACATCGATCAATTACAGCTACCCTTTCCATGTCTTTAAAACTCCAAAGGATGTCCGTATGAGCAAGGGACATGATTCTGTAAGCCCAACCTACACCTTCCTCATTCTTCAATACAGACTTGGGGAGGTGCGAAATAAACCACCTCGCCAGCAGCGGTGTACAACACATGAGAGTTCCCCTTCTCCGCACAATACGAGTATAGAGAGCATGTAGAATATCACCTAGAAGAGTAGGCACTGGGTTACGAGACATGAAGATCTTGACTGCATTCACATCGATGAAAGAATCTGGATTCGGGAACAAAACCAGGCCGTAGATGAGGAGTGCCAGGATGTCTTCAAAGGCTTGAAAGTCCAAATTATCCCAGAACTGTTGAGCTTGATCGATCAAAAACTTAGCCAAGAAACCTTTAACCCCACTCTGAGTCTCCCAGTTAGATACTACATCAGCCATTTTTAGATGTAGGGCTAAAGCAATATCCTCTGGCTTAGGAGATATCTCCAAACCTGTAAAGGGTGTCTGCTCGAGGATAGATATGCCTAGTAAATCAGAAAACTCCTCCAAAGTAGGGACCAGTTGATAATCCGAGAAGGTAAAACAATGATGCAGCGGGTCAAAGAACTGGAACAACACGCTCATCATTTGCTCATCCAACTTTGAAGTGACCAGGATAAGGAGATGACCATGTCTTCTAACAAAGGAAGAAGTATCAGGAACTTTTGAAACTAAGTCTCTGAGCTGAGCAGGGATTTGCACGAAGTTGACTCGAATAATATTTCTGTGCATAGAAGCCATAATCTGCAAAACAGGACAAAGATGAATCCCCTCGGTCTTTGAAATGGTTAGTCTAATGAAATATTCATGTTATGTCATGATGCATGATGTCATGATAAAACACACAACAAGTATAGCAGGTATCAAACATGGTAAAGGCAAATAAGTCACACAATAGCCCTTAAATTTCAGGCTGGGATGGAGTTTAGGTACTACCCTCTTGCAGTTTAGTTGGTTCAACCTGTCCTAATAATAGTAATCGGGTTCTAGAGGTTCTCAATATCACTGACCATCCTCCATCGGTCATAGTTTCAGCTCACGCAATCTTTTCTTGCGGTCGGAACCATCTCGAGAGTATGGTCTCAATGAGTGTAGCATCTTACTACTTCCTATGGCCAAGTTGGTCAATTATAGGTTCTAAGGTAAGTTGATGCTTAATGACCCATATAGCAACGCCATATTCTCCTTGTTGCTCCACAAAGGATATCGGTACCAACTAATGTGCCACATCAACGTAGCTACTACTTCAACCGTATCGATCTACGTTGTATAGTTCCCTCACAGTCAATTGCTACCTACCTAAAAGGTATCCCCCAGATCCGAGTTAGGATCTATAGTAACTCCTATACAAAGCCCACAAAAATAAAGCAATCAAATCAAACAAAAGAAAACAATATGATGAACTATTCCTAAGGTACACCCCACTTATTAAATCCCCAGCAGAGTCGCCAGTTCTGTGATACGGTGGCCAGAACCGGGACTGCTTTTTAGGAATGCTGGTTTGCATTTTTCATTTGTGTTTGCAAAATGTCGCGGTAAGCAAGAGTCGCCACCGACTTTTATTTTATCCAACAAGAAAAGGAAAAAGCACAGAAAAATTCCTTTTTTGAGATATTTCTGAGTACGGGGGGTAGATTATAGAAAGGGAAGGTATTAGCACCCTTTCTATCCGTAGTTATCTACGGGCTCTTAGGTACTTGCTCATCATTTTCAAAATTGCTTTTTTGTGTTTGTGTGATCTGAAAAGTTTTTGCTTTGAATTCGATTTAACTCCTGCTTCTGTCTTCAAGAGCGTAATGAAGTGTTTTTGAAAACTGTGTTTGTAAAGGAGTGTAAGTGTGAAAAAGTTTTGTTTGGATTGAGCAAGTACTTAAGAGTTAATCTACCTACTCAAAAAAAGAATCATTATATGTTCGTTTCCTTTAGACAGTGTTATCCCACTATTAGTGAGTAGGTAGCACCATCGTTGGAGTTTGAGGGTCAATTCGAAAGGGACGTACGATCACTAAATCAATGTTAGGACGTATTAGTAATAACCCTAATGTCTTAGATCAATTATCTGAGGCAACAATATCCGAGGCAACCTTTCTGAGGCAACTTTGATCTTTGGACAAAAGGAAGACCACTAAAGCATCCTATACTCAATGACCGTTTACCGAAGACAACCAAGTGGGAGTGTACCCTAGGAGTGCGCATGTGCGAGTGATTCAATTTCAGATTATTATCTTTGTACATTTTATGGTTTGCTAACTGTTTTAAAGTTTTACATACATTCTTGTCATGCATCCTAATATCATACATCTAACAGTTTAATATTTTGCGGAATTTAAAGTGCGAAAATTAAACTATGCTATTACAAGGCTTCGGGTATTTACATAGCCAAAAATAAACCCTTAAATAATAAAGCGATAAATGAAAATAAAAGTCCTAATTAACTATTACAACTTGTGAGCAATTACATTAATAGGATAAAAATAAATAACAAAGCGCACGCGAGGAAAATTAGATCGGGAGAGCACTAGGGTTTTGACCCTTTCTAACCTAATTAAAAGAAAAATTGTTTTTGTTGTTTTTAATATTTTTTTAAAGAAAAAAAATTAGGTTTTAAAATTAAATACGCAATTAATTAGCTAATTAAATTAATTAATGAAAATAATTAAATGGCCTATTTTTTATGTTTTTGGTTATTTTAGGAAAAAATAAAATAAAATAAAGTTAGAAATAAAACCCTAATTGTTCTAATTAATTTTAATTTATTTACAAAAATAATTAAAGTTACCTAAAATTAACAACCTAATTGAATTAATTAAATTTTTGTATAAAAAATAAATATCCTAAATTTAATTGGATGAAAAATATTTTTGTGATTTTTTGATAAAAAGAAAATAATTAATTTGTTAGTAAAATAAATAAATTAAATTAAATAAAACAAATATAAAAAGAATAGAGAAAGAGTTATTGGGCCTGGAAGTAATCTGAGGGGTGTGAATATCCAAATCTGGGCCCAAAACATGGTGGTCCACGTTGACTCTCAAGACTTGATGCTACGCGTTGACTGCAGCCCATGATGGTCCCTCATTGTTGGCCTTTGGATTTGGCCATCTGGCCACTTGGCAAGATGGATGATGAGGTCACATGGTGGACCTTGCTCTTGTATACGCGCTGGATCCTGAAAAGGAATATAATATGAAGAATGGGGGGACCTGGGATTCGAACCCATGTCCTGATGCCTTTTGCCCTCACCCTGTAACCAACTGCGCCACTTGTTTTTGTTGTATATAACATAAACAATAATTATTATAAAATAAACAAGCTAAACAAAGAAATATGCGCGTGAATTTTCAAATGGACGAGTGAGGTGATGCCACGCCATCATCCCTGTCCTTGGTCCGTTGGTAGAAAGTCCCAGACTTTTACCTACGGACGTTTGTCCGTCGCTACAAGCCTGCACATTTTCAAAATCAATTATAGGCAAGATAAATCAAAACTAAAGACATAAATAGCTTCGTCTAGACCTTCTGAGTTCAATGGCGGCCCTTTCATGGCCCAATTTTACATGCACACACAAGTCCTAAACCGAGCCATAAAACCCTAATAATGGTGAAATCTTTTACAAGCCATGAAAATGCAATTAATTGTTACAGAAAGCTTGCAAGTGTTCTAAGGATCAAGAATATATGATTAATTCGTGCTATCAATGTCTAAATCATGAAATTCGAATTCAAGAAAAGCCCAAGGTCGTGGCTGACTTACAGTGAGTTTCAAGGCCTGGAAATGCTTGCTCTGGATTGGTTTTGATTGCCTACACTCCCAGGAAGCGATTGGAATGGTCAGGGGGCCTTGAGGATACCTGGAAATAGGAATTCGACTCAGCACTTTTGTTGTGATTTTTCAAGTTTTTTTCTTCTTCTCACGCCTCCTTCTAGCCTTGTTTTAGGTCTGCAAATACCCCTTATGTAATGAGGAATGAATTTGGGTTGTCAATGTGATCATAATCTTCCTCCATTATTGAATTTGATTTACTTTGAATATCTTTCTAAAATTAGGAAAATTCAATCTTTTTGTCCACACCAATGCTTTGCACGATTTTAAATGCTTGCCAATTGGATTTGAGACCTGAAACAAGTACAAAATCTTGAATTTTCAATGCTTTAGATTTTTCTATGATTTGTTTTGATTTAAATTGATTAAATTCAAATAAAAATCAAATAAATAGTAAAAACAAGATAATGACAAGTGGCAAGGGCTAGGGCTCGTGGATCATGTTGCCAACTCAAAACCAATGCAAAAAGTTAGGCCTATTAAGCAAAATTTGCAATTTGAGGCATGGTTGACTTTTGGCAATTTTGCAAAAAAGGTCAACTTCACCACTGCATAACTTCTTCAATTTTGACTCTTTGAAGGTGTTCTATGACTTTTTAGAAATCTTGAGATGTCCTCTAAGAAACCCTTTTTGTCTCATCTCAATTTGATATTCCATGCTCATGTATGAAGCTTTGACAAAAAAGGTGTTTTTGTTGACTTTTCAAAATGACCTATAATGTCAAAATTCATAACTTCTTGTGAGTGCATATTTTGAACTTGGGAGATGAATATGGATTATGGAGAATTGAATCCTCTTCAAAATGAGATTTGGATGGGTCATTTCTCATAAAGTATGAGAAAGTTATGCTTGGTCAAAGTTGAGTTGACTTTTCCTACAAAACCCTAATTTAGCAACTTTTGGTTCTTGATGAATTGTGAACAATCCTTGATGAATCATGATCAACCCTTGATAAAAATTATGAAATATGCTTCAAAATGAGGATGTTGACCAAAAATCTTGAAGTTTGACTGTATGTGGGCCACAATTGACTTTTGACCTAGCATAGTCGATTTTCAGGCCTTTGAGCAATTGACTGAGCAAACTTCCTCTACAAGGCTTGAAACTTGACATGGATGATCTTGAGAACATATTAGGACAATGGTGAGAATTTTGGATCCCTTGTACTCAAGTATCTTCATACAACATGAAACCCTAATTTGAGGTAGACTGCCTTAGGAGGGAGCTTGTCTGGTTAACCCTTGGACTTCCTTGAGCATCTTGAGGATCTCACTTGAAATGTTTTGAGAAATATGGGAGGGCAAATTTTGGGGTACAACACACTCTAATAGGAAGGAACTTTCAAATGGAAGATTAAGCAAATGTATATAAAGTGCACGCAACAAACATATTTAGGCAACATTTGAGATATCAAGTACCCTTAATTCCCTTTGAATGTTGAAATATGGTTCGGTTGCAAGAGGTTTTGTAAAGATATCCACAAGTTGATTTTTGCTATCAACATGCTCAAATATAACATCCCCTTTTTCAACATGATCACGTAGAAAAAGGTGACATATCTTTATGTGCTTAGTGCGATAGTGTAACACCAAATTTTTTGGTTAGGTTAATCGCACTTATGTTGTCGCACATGATAGGAATACGTTGAAGTTTAATATAAAAGTCAAGTAATTTTTGTTTGAGCCACACAATTTAAGGACAATAACTACCGGCTGCAATGTATTCAGCCTCGGTCGTTGACAAAGCAACAAAAACTTGTTTCTTGTTGTGCCAACTAACTATGGAATCTGAAAACATGTGGCAAGTTCCGGTAGTAGTTTCCCAATCTGATTTGCAACTAAAAAAATCGGAATCGGAATAACCAACCAAATTATAATTGCTTCCTTTCGATAACCAAAGTGTCACAGCGGGAAAATTTAAGATTAAACTATTGATTAACTTAACTCGAAAAGACAAGAATCGCCACCAAACTTTATTGTTTCCAAAGGAAAGGGAAAATATTAAGAAAACCCAACACGAAAAATAAAATAAAAGAGATATTTGGATATGGGGGTTGGTTATGCAAGGAGAAAGTATTAACACCCCTCACATATATGGTATTCCATAGGAACCTCTTGAAAATCTGTGTTATGATAAAAACTGGGTTGTTTGCAAAAAAGATTGGGGTGATGAGAAAAGAAGTATTTTATTATGTTTGTACTCACCAAGACTTCAAGATTCTTGTGCCTAAATATCCTCCATGTGAAATGAAGAAGTCAGAGCCTCATAGTTTATGGTAAAAATAATCACAGAAGTTTGTTGATTGATTTTAAATTGAAAAGACATTTCTTCGTATTCGAGTGGAAAACTCAACTTACTACCCATAAGTATGAGGAATGAGCATTTTCATCATCTTGATATAGAGAAATTTTACTTGGACTTTCTCAGAAGCACGTCTCAACATTCAAGTGGAAAATGTCAATTACTTCACAATATATTGTAGAAGTATAGTGGTTTGCATCACTACTAGAATAGACTAGTATCCAATCCTTTGAAAAGATTTCAAAAGAAAAGTTCACAAAGGTGAAAAAAGAAATTTGACTAGGTTTGCCTTTTTTAAAATTTTTTAAAAGAGTTTGAATATGCTTAAGTGTTTTAGAATTTATTAAGAAAAAGATTTTTGGGATCACTTGACAAGGTCAAGATTTATTAAGAAAGGTTTGAAGTTTTAAGAAAATAAGTTTTGAAAATAGGGAGAAGTTTTGAAAATTTAAGAATTGGGTAGGATATGGAGAGACTATCCTAAAGCATAAAGTAAATGACATAAAATAAAAGGTCTCATTGTAAGGTAGCTCAAGAAAAAACCTTTTATTGTGCATGTGTAATAACCACAAGATGGAGCAAGCATTTCAAATTGGTCAAAATAAACATTAATTTCCCTTTGGATTAATCCACTAGATAAGCGAATCACATAAGCCAATGAATCATCAAGAACAAGCATGGAAGCAGATAAACATCAAAGGATCCAGATGAAAGTCAAGGTCACAGAGCCACAAAGAGAGTTCCAAGTCTTCAAGTAAAGATCAACGTTTCTCAGAACAAGGCCAAGTCTTGATACAACCACTCCAAGTAAAGAAAAGCACTAAGTCCTAAGGTCTAAAGTCCAAAATACTTCTCATGCGAGGGATAGTAACACAAAGTCCACAAGATCAAATTAATGTTTTTTAGGGTTTTATCATGTTTTTGTTTGTTTTGAAGCAAGAGAAGCAAGAAGATAAAAGGCATAAAGTATAAGCAAAAATAAAAATGGAAAGAATCTAAATGAGATTAATGTAAATGGCAAGAAATTAAAGTGCATAAAAGTAAAAGTTAGATGTTAGCATAATTAATATGCCAATGCTAGTATTAATGAGGAATCAACCGAGTTGGGCTTAGCACTATATTAAGCAATCGTAAGTGGATTTATGTAAAATTCACACCTATGTGAGGATGGTCAATTAGGGTATGACACAAAGACCATACTTAGATATACTATGAAGGTATCTAAGGATGTGCTTGACATCTTTTAAATGTGATCTCTTAGGAGTCGATTGATACCAAGCGCATATACACACACTAAACATAATGTCTGGCCTATATGTTGTATGATATAGAAGAGATCCAATCATACCTCTATAATTTTTTACATCTATATCCTTACCATTATAATATTTATCTAAGTTTCCATTTGTGGGCATTGGAGTATCAGTTGTTTTTGCATCATCCATTCTGAATCGCTTTAGCAATTCATGACAGTATTTTGTTTGACACATAAATGTCCCTTTGTCGAGTTGCTTGATTTAAAGTCTAAGAAAGTAATTTATCTCCCTCATTAGAATCATTTCAAATTCACCCTACATAAGCTTATAAATATCCTTGACCAAATGCATGTTAGTAGAACCAAATATGATATGATCAACATAGATTTGAATTAGAAGTATGTGTTTTCCTTGACATTTAATGGAAAGTGTTGTATCTACCTTCCCTCTAGAGTATCCAAGATCAAGTAAGAAATTTCTAAGTCAGTCGTTCTAGTTTCTAAACATGATTAGGATATTCATGATTTTCAAACCTAAGAGGTTGTGAAACATATACTTCCTCATTTATGTATCTGTTAAGGAAAGCATTTTTCACGTCTATTTGAAATACTTTAAAATTCTTTGAGTATGAAAAGGGTAGTAAAAGACCTATAGTCTCGAGGCGGGAAACTAGAGCATAAGTTTCCTCATAATCAATGCCCTCATCTTGGTTATAACCTTGAGCCACTAGTCAGGTTTATTCCTAGTTATCACTCTGTTTTCGTTTAATTTATTTCTAAAAACCCACTTAGTGTGTATTACTCGATAATCTCGCAGATTAGGGAGAAGGTCCTAAACCTCATATATTTTAAATTTATTTAACTCATCTTACATATCCATAAGCCAATTCTCATCAAGTAACACATATTTTGAGTTTTTAGGTTCAACTTGAGACAAGAATCCAAAGTGATAACAAAAATTACTTATCTTAGAGCGAGTAGTCACGCCTTTGGTGATGTCTCCGAGGATGTTATCAATTGGATGATCCTTATATGCTCTCCATTCCAAGGTAAAACCATCCTTTTTAGTTTGACTTTCATACTTTTCCTTTTCAGGGTCGTCATATTCCCCCTTCTAAGGTTTCACCTATTCAGGTTGATCAATTCCTTCTTTGGTGTTATTGAGTATTTCTTTTGAAGATACATATACATCATGAAAATAAGTTGGATAATAGCATCTGCCCAAAAATACTTAGGTAGACAACTATCATTGATCATAGTTCTTGCCAACTCCTCTAAAATATGGTTTTTGCGCTCCACAAATCGTTTTATTGTGGAGTCATTAGAGCGGAAAATTTATGTTCAATGCCATATTTATCACAATATTACTAAAAGAGATGGTTTTCAAATACACTTCCATGATCACTTTGAATAACAACTATATTTAAATTCAACTTGTTTTGGGATAACTTTGCAAAACGTGTGAAATCTGAAAAAGTGTCATATTTACTCCGTAAAAAGACGGTCCAACAAAATCTAGAGTAATCATCTATAATAACAAAACCGTAGTAGTTACCACCTAAGCTTTTAGTCCTTGAGGGACCAAAGAGATCCATATGGAGAAGATAAAGAGGTCTCAAAGTTGAAACACCATTTTTGGATTAAAATGAGACACTTGTTTTCTTTCCTATTTGGCATGCATCACATAGGTGGTCTTTTGAAAAATTTATTTTAGGTAGACCAATTACTAGATCTTTTGAAACCACTTTGTTTAGTAAATCAAAGTTGACATGAGCTAAGCGTCTATACCATATCCAAGAGTCTTCACTCAAAGTGACTAGACACTTAGAGTTTGTAAAAGATACATCATTAAAGTCAAGCATATAGATGTTATTTACCCTCACGCCATTAAACATGTAATACTTCTTCTCATTATGTCCAATCATGTAACAAGTGTTTGTGAATGATACTCTAAAGCCTTTGTCGCATAGTTGACTAATGCTAATAATATTATGTTTAAGACCTTCAACTAATATAACATTGAAGATAATAATAGAAAAGGGATTACCTACACTACCTTTTCAAATTAGTGCAACTTTTTTGTTGTCTCCATAGGAAACAAAACCCTTCTTCTTTTCCACAAAGTGGATGAAAACAAAAATGTCACTCATCATATGTCTTGAGCATCCACTATCGAGAATTCACCTTCTCTCCATAGACCCAAGACATTCAACCTACAAGATTATACAAAAGTGATAGGTAGTCAATTTTTATTGGATCTTTTAGAGTGACTAAATTCATTGTTGCATTCGGGAAACCATTGAAAAACACCTTTAGGAACCAAAAAATTCCTAAATTTGCATTTTTCAATAGTATGACCTTTCTTGCAACAATATAGACAAGTCAAATTATGAAAGATTTAATTTTGCTATTTGGATCCTTTTTTAACAAAGCTATACTTTTTATATGGTTTATTCAAAGAATTTTTAAACTTTGAGGGATCAATAGCTAATGAGACATTTGGTTGTAATGCATTGTCCAATTTTTCTTTAAGAGTATTAGTCTCTTTTTTCCAAATTTTAAAAGTTTCACAGTCGAACCATGAAGGTTCTTCATCCTCCTTCTTAACTTTTAGACTATCTACCATAGATAGATTTAGAGCTTCCATTTGTTTTTCACTTTCTAAAACTTTAGCTTCTAAGTGTGAAAAGATCCTTTTGTGTGAAGCTAACTTTTTAAAATCATCTACTTCTTCTTTATGTAGATTTTAGAAAGCTAATTGTAACTAGGAATAAGAACATTTATCAACATGTTCAAATTTATAAGGACTTACATTCTTTTTCTTCTTTTGACGTTGATGGGCTGAGAGACAAACATTTTCCTCTACTTCACTATCACTTAAGCTTTCATAACTTGAGGAATTACTATCACTTTCTCAAGAAATATAAGCTCTTATAGACCTGCTAGATTTCTTTATGAGTGAAACTTCCCTCAAGATGTGTTCAGGATGATGCCAAAACTATAAAAAAATATAACATTTATGTATATGGTGAGTTATCTTTGAGTTTGGGTGGCTCCCTATGCATTTAGAGGTCTTAGGAATCATTGGAAACATAGTCAAAACTGGCCCAGTCTCAAAAAATCATTTTATGCACTAAAAATGCATTTACATGCCGACTCATAAGTCATTATAGGTCGACTCATGTATTGTCCTGGATAAACTGTTTTCTTCTATCTTAGTCAAGCCGGCTCATAAGCCATTTCAGACCGGCTTATGTACTGTCCTAAATAAGTAGTTCTTTTTTGTTTTGATCAAGCCGTATTATAGGTCATTTCATATCGGCTCATGCTATTAAAATTAACACTATGAGTCGGCTCATCTAAGCTACAGTCTGACTCATACTGTTTCAAGGGTCAAATTTTATATTTTCTTTTAATTCCAAATTTCTCTCTTTTGCCCTAATATATTCATAACTGTAAATACATATTTCATGCATCATTCCAAGTTGATGATACCATAAAAATTTCCAACAAATTCTCTTCACCTTCAACCTCCTACCTATGCATACACACTAAACAACCATTATAATGACATTTTGTTGAGGTTCCATCTATACGAGGTTCAATAACATCCAATTAGGTTCTTATGTAGCTAAGAAAATTTGGTTGAGATTTGTAGGGGTCTTCATCCAGAAAAACTGCGGGTTTGTCCTCCAAGGTCATTGATTGGTTTGGGGGTTTTCATGCAAGACATTCAAAAGAGAATTTTGGCCAAGTGAAGCCCTTTGGAGATAAAGAATGCAAAGGATCCTTGGAGATAAAGAACACAAAGGAATTAGTGAAGGAACAATGAATCAAATTGAAGTCTTGTGTTACAGTAGTTGAAATCGGTGGTGTGCGAAAGATTTGGAGATAAAATACGCAAAGGAGTAGCAAGATCCAGATAACCAATTGGCAGCTATTATGTCTTGGTATTTCTCAAGATCAAAGGAAGATAAGGGGTTGAATTAACAACTAACGTTAGGGTTTGTGGAGTTGATCTTGGAGCAGTTCTCTTGTATCAAACTTTTTGCATAGTAAGAATTATCCTAATTCTATTGGAACTAGGCGTAGAGGTACTCACACGCGAGGATGAAAGTGGGGAACTGTGAAGGCAAATCCTCGCGTCTCTTTTCTTTTATTTATTTACTTGCTTTAATTTTCATAGATCAATTTGTCAAATAACATTGAGTAATCTATGGACACGTAGGAATTTTCTGAGACTGTTTTTGTTTTGAATTATGTGTTGAGTTGCTTATAATCACTTTTGATTATAAGTGATTTTTCATACCAACACAACTCAAAGGAAATTTCTGAAACTTTGATTGCACACCAAGTGTTTGACAAATTGTTTAGTTTGTTCAACTCAAAGGAAAATTCTGAAAATTCTGTTGCACATCAAGTGTTTGACAAATTGTTCAGTTTATTCTTTTGCTTGGTATGATTGGAAATAGTATTACTAGTAACTTTCTATAAACGTTAAATAAGCTGTAAAGTGGTTGAAGTATATTAATTCCAATTTATTGCTTTCATTCGATATTCAACTTTGTATATTTTCATATCCGACTTCCAGTAACTCGGTTCATATAGACAACTCATTTTGAAAAACTTCCTCTTGCACTCTTTTGTTAAACAATTTTAAAAACCAGAATTTTATGGAATTATGACTTGGTGATCTATTCACCCCCCTCCTTAGATAAGGTGTCATCTTCTAACAAGTGGCATCAAGAGCGAAAGCTATAATTATTGTAAAGCTTGTATGTAAATTCATGTTAACTCATATGACAAAGGTGTGTGGCAATCCATTCAAAATGGTCCAGCACCGGTGACATATGAGGTTGATGATGTTGTTACACCTAAACCGGAAAACTTATGGAATAAGGGTGATAATAAGAAGTGGTCACATGATTGGAAGGCTAAAAAATTATCATATTCGCTCTTGGTGTTGATGTGTTTTATCGCATTTCTCATTGTGAGACCGCTAAAGCTATGCATGATACTCTACAAATTACCTATGAGGGAACTAATGAGATCAAACAAGCTAGGATTGATACACTTAATCAAGATTTGGACTCTTTCGCATGAAGCATGGTGAAACTATTGCTCAAATGAAAAACTGATTCTCACATCTTATTAATTGTTTAAATTTACTATGTAATCCTATTTCCAATGATATTGCTACTAACAAGGTTTTGAGATGTCTTACTAGGAATTAAAAACCAAAGGTCACCGCGATCAAGGAAGCTAATAATCTTAAAGCACTTTACCTCACCGCTTTGTTTGTAAAGTTAGAAGAACACGAGAAGTAACTCAATTTCTTGGAAAAACATGCAAAAAAGCTTGAGAAAAAGAAGAAAAAGGATAAATACACCAATAAGGAGGAAGTATTGAAGTCTAAAGCTCTTAAGGCTTCAAGTTCAAAATCCTCAAAGGATGAGCACACCAGTTATAGTTATTCTTATGATGAAGAAGATTCATATGGTGAACAAATGAGATTATTTGTGATGAGATACAATCGATACATTCAGTAGAATGGTTTCAAACACTCCGACAATAATCTTATGAAATTTAGAAGACAATCCACATCCTCTAAATATGAAGAAAAATAAAAAGATAAGGGAAAAGGTATATGCTATGAGTACGGAAATCCGGGTCATTATAGATCATAATGTCCATATCTTTCCAATAAGAAAGGAAAAAGGTCCAAAGAAACAACTCTAGAAATTCTAGAAAAGCCTATGTTTCTTGGGATAGTGATATCAATGTCTCAAGTGATGAAAGCTTGAGTGATAATGATGAAGAGGCAACTATTATTTCATTTCCAATCAGCATCAAATCAAGAAAAAGAATGTAAGTCATTCTAAATATGCTAATGTTGATAAGTTGTCTTTTATGGAGTTAAAATTTTTTTTTTGATAATCTACAAAAAGAAACATTATATGCTTCTAAGAAACTTTCTTATGATGAAAAAGTTTTTACATACTTGGAAGCAAAGGTTGAAGAAACCAATAATAAATTTGAAGCATTAAAGTGATCTATTGTAGATGGTCAAAATTATGAAGATGAGGATGAGGAACATTCTTAGTTCGGTTATGATTTTTTTAAATTCGACAACAAGAAGTGAGTACTCTTGAATCCCAAGTGTACAAGGCATCACAACCTTATGATACTTTGTCTATTACTTCTCAAAAGGTTGAAAAGCCTCAAAAAAATTATAATTTGATTAAGAGAGATTCAAATAGTAAAGGTAAACAGCATTATGAGTATTTTTGTCACTATTGTTGCGAGAAAGACCATACTATTGAAAAATGAAAATTTAGGTGCTTATTAGTTCCTAAAGGTAATTTCCAATGGTTGGCCAAAAGCAACAATTCTTTCACTCACTCCCAAGGACCCAATGAGAATTGGGTACCAACCACTTTTGTTTGATTTTTGTAGGTTGAGTGTCTTGACGCTATGACAGTAAAATGGATTCTTGATAGTGGATGTTCAAGACACATGACGGGAGACATATCTCTGTTATTTAACTTTGTGGAGAAAAATAAATGTTTTATATCCTACGATGATCACAACAAAGGTGCAATAATCGGAAAGGATAGTATAGCTAATCCCTCAACTATTACCATCTCAAATGTTATGTTAGTTGAAGGCCTTAGACATAGTCTTCTTAGTATTAGTCAATTATGTGACAATGGGTATAAGGTGACTTTTGCCAAAGATTGTTGCATAATATAACATAATGAAAAGAAGGATTGTATGTTTAATGGTGTTAGGGTTAATAATATCTATATGCTTGACTTAAGAGAAGTTTCCTTAAATAATGCCCAATGTCTTGTTACCATGAGTGAAGACTCTTGGCTATGGCATAGACGTTTGACACATGTTAGTTTTGATCTACTTAATAAAATAGTTTCAAAATATTTAGTAATTGGTCTACCCAAAATAAAGTTTTCAAAGGATCACCTATGTGATGCATGTCAAAAAGGTAAGCAAACAAGAGTCTCTTTTAAATCTAAAAATGTTGTTTCAACATCGAGATCTATTGAGCTCCTTCACATGGATTTGGTTGGACCTTCACGGACCAAAAGCATAGGTGGTAATTGCTATGGTTTTATTATTATATACGATTACTCAAGATTTTGTTGGACTATTTTCTTACGTAGTAAAGATGAAACATTCTCAGCTTTCACACGTTTTGCCAAGTTATCTCAAAATAAATTGAATTCAAAAATAGTTGTCATTCGAAGTGATCATGGAGATGAATTTGAAAACCACCTCTTCGAAGAATATTGTGATAAATTTGGTATTGAACATAACTTTTCATCTCCTAGAACTCCAGAATAAAATGGTGTTGTGGAATGCAAAAATTGTGTTTTAATGAAGTTGGCAAGAACAATACTCAATGATTGTGGTCTACCAAAATATTTTTGGGTCGATGCTATTAGCACAGCTTGTTATGTATTGAATAGGATACATATTCATTCTATAATTGACAAAACTCCTTAAGAACTTTTAAAAGATAGAAAACAAAATTTATCGCATCTTCATGTCTTTAGATGTAAATGTTTCATTTTAAACAATGGAAAAGATAATCTTGGAAAATTTGACGCTAAAGACGATTGAGGTATATTTCTTGGATACTCACAATCTAGTAAATCATATAGAGTTTATAACAAAAGATTACTTATTTTTGAAGAGTTGGTTCATGTTACTTTTAATGAGACTTGCCCAAATAGTGTTGGGAAAGGTATTTCTTTTTATGGTGTAAGTGCATCTATGAAAGACATACTCAAAGACACTGATAAAGGAGTTGATCAACCTAAGACAGTGGAAACTGAGAAGGAGGAAGATGACAACCAAGAGAATAAGGATGATGACCAAAGTCAACAGGAAGATGACGGACTTCCATTAGGGTGGAGAACCTCCAAGGGTCATCCTATCGACAACATTATTGGTGATATCACAAAAGGAGTAACAACACGCTCTAAGATAAGTAATTTTTGTTATCACCACGTGTGCGTATCACAAGTTGAACCTAAAAATGCTAAGGATACCTTATTTTATGAGCATTGGCTTATGGATATACAAGAAAAATTGAATCAATTTGAAAGAAATTACCTTTGGGACCTTGTCCCTCATCCACAAAATCTTCAAGTTATAGGCACTCAATGGGTATTTAGAATTAACTTGACGAACATGGTGTGATAATGAGAAATAAAGTATGTCTTGTGGCTCAAGGATATAACCAAGAGGAAGACATTGATTATGAGGAGACTTATGCTTTGGTTGCCCCACTCGAAGCTATACGCCTTTTATTAGCATATGCATGCTCTAAGAACTTCAAATTATATCAAATGGATGTTAAAAGTGTGTTCCTTAACGAACACATAAGTGAAGAAGTGTATATTTCACAACCTCCCGATTTTGAAAATTATGAGTTTCCTAATCATGTTTTAAAGCTAAAATGTGCTTTGTATGGTCTTAAACAAGCCCTAAGGGCATGGTACGGCAGACTTAGAAAGTTCTTGCTAGATCAAGGATACTCTATGGGGAAAGTATACACTACGCTCTTTATTAAACTTCAAGGAAAACACATTTTACTCGTTAAAGCTTATGTTGATGATACCATTTTTAGATCAATTAACATGCATCTTGTCAAGGAGTTCTCTAAGCTTATGCAGAGAGAGTTTGAAATGAGTCTAATGGGAGAGTTGAACTACTTTCTTAGACTACAAATTAAGCAACTAAATGAAGGAACATTTGTATGTCAAACCAAGTATTGTCTCGAATTACTTAAAAGATTCGGTATGGATGGTGCAAAGGAAATTGACACACCTATGGCAACAAATGGTAACTTGGATAGAGATGAAAATGGTAAGGATGTTGAGGTCAAAAAGTATAGATTTGTAATTGGATCTCTTCTTTATCTTACCGCATATAGGCCCGATATTATGTTTAGTCTTTGTATCTGTGCACAATATTAATTTGCTCCCAAGGAATCACACTTAAAAGTGGTTAAGCGTATTCTTAGATACCTTATTGATACCTCTAAGTTTGGGCTTTGGTATTCCAAGGGAAACAATTGTAGCTTGGTTGGTTACTCCGATTTTGATTTTTCCGGTTGCAAATTGGATAGGAAAAGTACAAGTGAAACTTGTCACATGTTTTCAAAATCCTTGGTTAGTTGGTGTGATACAGTGGGAGAACTGACTTGAGTGTTTTGCGTTTCGATCGCATTTGTGCGGATAGCAAGATTCGCCACCGACTTTTCTTTTATCCAAAAGGAAAGGTAAAAAAGCACAGGAAAGACCTTTCGAGATTATTTCTTGGGTTCGGGGGGTAGATTATGAAAAGGGAAGGTATTAGCACCCTTTTCATCCATGGTTTTCCATAGTCTCTTAGTTACTCGTTTAGATCACTTGCTTTTATTTGACAATGTGCTTGTGGTGTGGGCTTTGAAAGTGTTTTGAAAAAAATCTCTTTGTAATGGTTCTCGTTTCTATAAGAACGCGTACAAAGTTTTGTTTCGAAAAGTGGTTCAAAGATGTGTTTGTGGATTGTGTTTCAGAAAGTGTTTTGAAAAGATGTTTTGCAATGGTTCTCGTCTCTATAAGAACGTATACAAAATGTTGTCTTTTGAAAATGTTGTGAAATAAAAGTGTAGGTGTAAAAATGTTTTTATCGTGAGCAAGCGAGTAACTAGGAGCGAATCTATCTACTCGAAAGGTTTTCAATTGTTCTTTTCTTCCTCCTTTTAATGTTGCTATCTTACCATTAATTTGGTAAGAAGCCCCATTGTTGGATGTGAAGGGACAGGTGCGGGTCAATTTTACAATCATCGAAAGCAACTTATGAGACGCTTTAGCAATTTTCGCAAGGGACGAGATCGTTTTATCGAAGGCAACGTCGAGGGTCATCGAGGGACTACGATCTTTTTTATCGAAGGGTCATTGCTAAAGCATCCCATATTCGAGGGACATGACTGTGTTTCCGAGGCAACGAGCGAGGTTACCCTAGAGGTGCGTGTGTGAAAAAGTGTGTTTGTTTCAAGTTATTTTGTTCTTTGATTAGGTTATATAGCGATTGATTTTTGAATCTTTCCATACACGCCTAATTACTATACAGTATAAGGAAAACAGTAAATTGCGGGAATTGAAATTCTACGCTATTACAAAGTGTTCGGGAATGGGGGATACAACTTTACAAATGGGGATGGATCGAATCGTCAAATGCGATTAAAAGTATAAATAGGAAAAATAATGTTTTTGGTATTTTGTGAGAAAAATAAAAAAATAAAATTCTATTCTATTATTTTTTGAAATTTTGTCTATCATGAAGAAATTTAAACAATTTAAAAGAATGTTGACTAAACAAAAAAATGTTAATTAACTAAGTTTTCACAAAATCCCTAAACTAATTTAAGAAAATTAAATAATTCGAAATTACATTTTTAGGATTGAAACTAAAGATTAATAAAATTAAATCTAAACTAAAGTTATTAAAATAAATCCAAACTAACTTAAAATTCTAAGTTGCTAAATTAATTTTGAAACTAAATTAAAAATTCTAAAATTACTATATCAGTTCTAAAACTAAGCTAAAATTTAAGATTACTAACTAAATTAAAATTATAAAATTATTACAAGAATTCTAAGTCAAAACTAATTATTAAAATCATCTAACTAAAAGACTGCATGATTATTTAATTGACTTTAAACTAAGATTAAAAAAAAACTAAGAAAAACAACAAAAGACATAAAATTAAACTTGACATTAGAATAAGGGTGTAAAACAGTTTATAGGGGGTGTACTGTTTTTTTAATGGACTAAAGAGAAAGCCCAAGATAGTTTTTTTGTTTAACAAAACGAAAATGAAGCAAACAGAAAAAAGAAAAAGAATATGTCGCCAGGGGTCTCGAACTCGGGACCTCACCTCCAAGCACCATCGCCTTAACCACTACACTGTCTTATTCATTCATTTATTTCTATGTCTTTATCAATACAAAAGGGAAATAACTGTGAAATGGGCTGAGCCAAAAGATAGGCCCAAACCCGATTTGAGGAAGAGACAATTAAGATTTTGTAAACCCTAGAGGAGGGCGCCGTGGACGATCATGTATCATTGGGAAGAGATATTTGATTAAACTTAATATTTACTGTTTCCAACAACAAAAAAGAATTAATGAGAAAAATAATAACACGCTCTTCTCTCTCTCTCTGCTAAACCCACTGCAGTCTCTCTGAAACTCCATCTTTATCCCTAACTTAGTTTTCAATGATTTCCTTTTCTCTCTCTCAACAGAGTCTGAAACACGATTCTTCATCACTCTCCTCACCCTAACCCATCGTTCTCCCCTCTCTCTGAACTTGGACGCCATACTCCCCTCTGAACTAGGCCCTATTCTAATGTGGTTTTCCACTCTTTTCTAATCTGCATGTTGCCGGCTATGGTGATGATGGACAGTGGGAGTTACATAAGCTGTTTGGAGGGGGTTGCGAGCGGCTAGCGCACTGGGTTTTTGATTGTGGGTTGGTGATGGTTTGAGGTGGTGACAGATTTGTTGGCTTTCTTGGATTGTTATATTTTCTTCTGGTTTTTTGGTGATGACGGTTTGAGACGGTAACGAGTTTGTTGGCTTTCTTGGATGGTTATATTTTCTTCTGGTTTTTTGGTGATGACAATTTGAGACAGTAACAGGTTTGTTGGTTTTCTTGGATTATTATATTTTCTACTATTTTCGTGTTCATTAATTGTTGCTTTTTTTTCTCAGTTCTATTACTGGTTTGTTGGTTTGTTCTGGTTTTCTGATTTTTCAGATTTGTTCTTTATCTGACTATTTAACAAAAACATAAAATATGCAGATGAAAGGTTTCATGATAAATGCAGAGGAGTGATGAAAATTTACCTTGTTGTTGGCTTTTGCTTGACAGGGAAGTTGATTTTTATCCTTTTTTCTGTATTCTCTTCCTTTCTGAAGGGTGGTCTTTGAGAAAATGATTATGATCTTCTTTGGGGTTTTGTATGTTTGGTTATACTGTTCTTGCTGCTGGTTCTTTTTGAATAATGAAAATTGTTTCTCCTCCTCCTCTCTGTCCCGAATGGCCTTGTTATATGCTATATTTTTTATCTGAAAAACAAAACTTTTAGGGGGAAAAGCAATTGGGTTTGAACATTTGTGTTATGCTGTTTTTGCTCCTTTTTGTTGCAGTTTTGACTTAGCCTATTTATGTGCAATTTTGGGCTGTATATTTGCAGCTATTTTGATAGATTTTGGCCTTTTATGATTGTGCTTTTTTCATTGTGATGTAAACTACTTTTGCAGCATTTGAAACCATGATGAACTTATTGATTTTGACTTGCATTTCTCCTCATTTTGTCCTCTGTGAACCAATTGAAAATTGTGATTTGCAATGGACCAAACACGGACGAAACGTTGTCCCCTTATTTCTGATTCTTTTTACCAATCCCTAATGATGAAAATATAGAGATTTCTTTGAAATTTTGCAATTTTATTCCAACATGAATTTTGCTAACTAATGCTCTTCTTTTGTTTACATGTACGGGCCCATTGGATGATAGGGAGAATTGACGAAGAGTGACTTGAAGCACTTGAAGAAAGCTTGATGATGAAGAAAACTCCTTTGTAGTTTTAGTGCATTGTTAAGAATTTGTAATATTGTGAACTTGTGATTTGAGTTTTAAGATTTATAAACTTGTAAAGTGTATATCAATTCCCTTGTAATTTTAAACAATGAGTTCCAATTCACTTGTAAATTTATACAATGAAATTTTGGTGCAATCTTGCATACTTAATTCGTCTTGAATTTGTTTCTACAAAGATTGAACATTCCCTTTTGACACAATTTAAATCATGAGCATAATTTGGGTTCTTCTTTTAAAATGCCTCTTGAGAAAAGAACGATACTTGAATCTTTGGAACATGCCTTGAATAATGCTTTGTAATTTCTTGTAGAATTGAATCATGAATTCTTGCAAACTTGAAATGAATGTCTTGAATTTGGAAATGGAATTGGTGCTACACCCTTTTGAATATCCTGTAAGAATTTTAATAGAAATCATATTTCGATCCAATAATCATTATCGTCCAAACGCGAACGATTTGAAGTACGAACAAACAAACTATTACTTTCAAACTTAAAATCTCGTTTCAATGAATTATCTCAACATGATGATCAACATCTAGAAATAACATTCTACAGTCAAGAAATTCCTATAAAATTTTAACAAATTTCATGGTCTTCCAAGCGCATTTTGACTTTGATCGTTGAAGTAATCTCATAGACAATGCTATTTGTGGTACTTTGCAAAAAGAATCACTTCATGATATTGAAAATTGAAGAAGTTGTGAGCCTCGAAAATTGGGCAAGAGTTTCTTGTAATTAGGTCAAATTTGCAAAATGACCTTTAAAGCATTCGAATTTTCTGATGATCTTTCGCACATAATCAAATCTTGACTTGTGAAGAGAAATTAGAGATGACGTCAAGGAGAGTCATACGCAAAAGAAACATCCAAAAATATCGAATAAAACGAAGAAGTTACAGTCACTTGAACTCGATGTCGCAAAAGGTCACCTTTTGGGTTAATGGAGTCATTTTCAGTCGTCTGAACCACTGACTGAGCAAACTCACGATGCGAGGCTTGAAACTTGGCACAAACATCTTTGATAACACATGAAGGACCATAAAGACTGTTTAAAACTTTGAAAACTCATTTTTTTTTAGAAATGCAAAACCCTAATTGCTGGTTTTACTGCCTCAGAAGAGAATCTGTCTGATCGATTTCTGAGCCAACTTGAATATCTGAGAAACCCTAGGATTGTATCTTATATGAAAAATGGGAGGGCAAATTTTGGGGTACAACAGTTGGCATAGCAAAAAGCAAGTTTTTGTTGCTTTATCAACGACCGAGGCAGAATACGTGGCAGTCGAAACTTGTTGTGCCCAAATTTTGTGGCTTAAGCTCCCACGTATCCCTGTCATGTGCGACAACACTAATGCTATTAATCTAACCAAGAATCTTGTTCTACATTCTCACACTAAATATATCGAGATACATAACCACTTCCTTCACGATCATGTTGAAAAAGAGGAGGTTGCTTTCGAGCACGTTGATAGTAAAAATCAACTTGCCGATATCTTCACTAAACCTCTCGCAACCAAACCATTTATCATCATACGTGGGGAATTGGGGATCATTGATATCTCCAATGTTTCTTAATCCTATCTTGTTTCTTGCACCTTATACTTTCACTCTAACTCTTTGTTTGAGTATTTTATATCATGTGAGTGCAACTTCCGTTCCATCAAGAGTGAGGCAATGTCGTTTCAATTTCTGCTTGAAAGTAATATTTACCTTAATGCATGTTACTTGTTCATTTCCAAAAATGATTGATATTCTCTAAAATGATGAAAACCATGAATGAATAAAAGGGGTTGAATCAACAACAAACGTCATAGTTTGTGGAGTTGCTCTTGGAACACTTCTCTTGTATCAAACTTTTTGAATAGTAAGAACTATCCTAATTCCATTAGAATTATATGCAAACGTACCCACACGCGAGGACGAAAGTGTGGAACTATGAAGAAAAATCCTTATGTCTCTTTTCTTTTATTTCTTTACAAGCTTTAATTTTCATACATCAATTTGTCAAATAGCATTGAGTAATCTATCGACGCCTAGGATTTTTCTGAGACTGTTTTTGTTTTGAATTATGTGTTGAGTTGCTTATAATCACTTTTGATTATAAGTGATTTTTCATACCAACACAACTCAAAGAAAATTTATGAAAATTTGATTATGCACCAAGTGTTTAACAAATTTTTTAGCTTGTTCTACTCAAAGGAAAATTTTGTTGCACATCAAGTGTTCGACAAATTGACCAGTTTATTCTTTTGATTAGTATCATTGGAAATAGTATTACTAGTAATGTCCTATAAATGTTAAATAAGTTGTAAAGTAATTGAAGTATATTAATTCTAATTTACTGTTTTCATTCCATATTCAATTTTGTATATTTGCATATCCGACTTCCAATAACTTGGTTCATATAGACAACTCGTTTTGAAAAACTTCTGCTTGCACTCTTTTGTTAAACAATTTTAAAAACTGGAATTTTTCTGGAATTTTGGCTTGGTGATCTATTCACCCCCCTCTAGATAAGGCGCTATCGTATAACATTCTTGTGTTTACCCTTTTACTTATCTTTGTCAAGAAATGGACAACCCAACTTATAATGACTGATTTTGCCACAATTCTAACATGAACCTTTTGATTTTCCTTTCTTATTATCATCTTCCTTTGAGGAGTTTGCTTGTCTTAGAAATTTGATGAGGTTTTTTTTAAGAGTGCTTTACACTATTTCTTTTGTTGTATCTATTGTACCTTTTCACAAAAATCCATAATTCTTCATCATCTGAATTCTCGTCGTCACTTGTTTCACTATCACTTTGCTTATTTGTAAAATACATCAAACTAGAAGCCTTTAGAGCAATGCACTTCTTTTCTACCTCATTTTCCTTGCCTTTCTCCTTCTTTAGCTTCTTCTCAAGATTTTTCTCATGTTTCTCTAAGCAAGTGAGTTCTTGCTCATGTTCTTCAAGCTTATCAAACAATATAGTAAGGTCTAGTGTTCTAAGATCATTATCTTCCTTGATCACGGTGACCTTATGTTTTCATTCCCTATTAAGACACCTCAAAACTTTATTAGTAACAATTTTATTGGAAACCGGTTTACCAAGTGCATTCAAACGATTTATGAGATGAGTGAACTTTTTTTGCATTTCAGCAATAGTTTCACCATGCTTCATGCGAAATAGCTCAAACTTTTGATTTAATGTATTGATTATAGCTTGTTTGACTTCATTAGTTCCCTCATGGGCCACTTGTAATAACTTTTGCAGTCTCATACTGGGAAACATGATAATATTCATCAACTCTAAGTGTGGATATGATAATATTTTGTGCTTTCCAATCACAAACCCACAACTTCTTATCATTATCATCCTATTGTGCTCCCGATTTAGGTACGACGACACCATCAACATTGGTCACTGTAATTTGATTAGGACCATTGATAATGGCGTTCCATGCTCCTTTATCATATGAGTTGATATGGATACACATACAAGCTTTCTAATAACCATAATTTTCACCGGTAAAAAAAAGTGCTCTATTGTACGCCCCTTTAGGTTCGAAAGCCATAATCGAATAAGCATTTTTGAAACACTGAATGAATCGGAGCTCGTGATACCACTTGTTAGACGAAGACAACTTATTTAGAGGGGGTGAGTAGATACCAAGTTAAAAAAAGTTCTTTTGAAAATAGGTTTTAAAATGTTTGTTAACTATGGACAGCCGAAAAATATCCTGGATCAAAAATATCATCTAATCCGAACTGTTATCGGAAATCCAGATATGCGTAAAACCAATATGAGATGCAATTAAAGTGATAAGACACTAAGCCAATATATTTTCAAAATTGCACGTTTGAATAAACCACACTATAGCAATCAATTTCCAATGAAATAATCGACAAGAATCAACAAATACAATTTATCGAACACTTGGTATGCAATCAATTCAAAACAAATTTTTCTATAGTTTTGTTGATATGTAAATCCAATTACAATCACAAAGATTGTAATCAACTCAGCAAAACATTTTGTAATATTAAACGACAACTTTATCTCAATTTATCTATTGCACATCAAAGTTTTCACAATTTGCTATTGAACGTAAAATAAAGAGTAAGAGTGAAAGAGAGAGCCACAAGGATTTGTTTAGGCAGTTCCCCAATCGGTCTTGCTATGAGTATGTCTGCCCCCAATTCCGTTCGGAATTGAGATAATGAAAATTAACATTGTAAAATGTTGATTACAAGAGAACAAGTAGTAATATAACCCTTCAAACCCTATGGTTGATGTTGATCCTAACTAGTTCTCTCCCCTTGATCAGAGCACGATCAAGTGAACCCAATACTTCCAATGTGATCATTTGTCTCACGCTACTCTTTTATAATAACCCCCGTTCTTCAAAGACTTCACTCGACTGAATCCAAATTACGAACATATCTTGACCCGAGATTTACCCAAGTGATCCTCCAGTTACCGCTACTCCATCGACCGAACCCGCCGTTCTTCGAAACTTTCACTTGGATGAATCCAAATTGCATAATCTTGTCCAAAGCCTTCAAATTCCAATGATCTTGAAGGAAAACCCCAACTTGATTTTCTTATTTGAAACCCCCAAATAATTCTCTATCCAATTTACAATTCAACAACCTAAATTGGATGTTATCAACTCTGAATCTAGATGACACTCAAACAAATAATGATTATGGATAATTTGTTTGTGTATATGAATAGAAAAAGAAGTTGAAGATGAATAGAGTTTACTTTGTATATTTATAATTTTATCAAATTTCAAATGATATAAATATATGTGTGTGTGAATTCGAGATAAAAAGAATACAGATTTTTTAAAATTTGTATATGTTAAACACATTTAAGTCATGAGTCGATATCTTCGATGCATGTGTCGACAAATAGATATATGTTATACTAATGTGTCAACCTGTATGTTTAATTTTGTATTCACAATGTACTTTTAACTCGAAAAATAAGTAACGTATGTGATACTATTTATAATATAATTTGGTTTAACATTCGCGTGTTAAATATTTGAACGAATGTTGGCATTACCAGCTTGGGACAGTTGTAATGCATACTAATTATTGACTCGGTGGGGACTCGCATTATATGCTTTTTGTTCAATAGGACAAACAGAGTAAGGAAATCGATCACATTCTCCAGATCAGTGATTCACAATGTCTGTTTGGTATGATAAAGAGGAAGAAACACATAAGGATGGGACAAGAGAAAATTAGATAAAAGGAGATAAATTAGGGAATTTTCATTATTCATTATCTATTATCATTTGTGTTTAGTAGCAAAGCTAAATATCACCTTAACATTATTGCAATTGAGCTCTCAACGAATCTGATAAATAAATTGTATTATTTTCTTTTAATGTTTTCTTTCTTATTTGTTTTGGACAACTCAACACTTTATTCAAGTTTCTAGAACTTTCTTTAATTCAACTTTTGCTTAGGTGTTGCAACTTCAACCAACATCTTCTTACACTTAAGTATCTTGAGACATCAAGAGTCGAGCACCACTTGTCATAAGAATTAATCATGCAGCACCACTTATCATAAGAATAAATCATGCACATAAAAAATCAAGTGAAATCCAAAGACAAAACACATATTATGCTCAACTAAAAACTAAAAACGACCACTAGATGACAAAAAAACACTTAAAACTAACATTAAGCACTTAAGATATAAGTGATGAATTCAATTACTATAGACTATAATAACTCACATAAATGTAGTTATGACACCTTTAAACTTATATCATTACATTTTTAAAAGTTGCATAGATAATTGTTAATCTACTGAAATTTGTTTGAAAATAACAACACATTTTAGAGATAAAATTTTCAAGTTCATATTATATATGTATGAGTGTGTGGTAGCGTGCGGTGTGTGGGCATGTTTGTAATCTATGATATCCAATATCACTTTATTATACTTTTGTGAAGATACATAGATTGTGGTTGTTTTGGACTGAGCTTGCGCTCAGGACAATGCTCAATCCACTTCTGTTACGAAGAAGGCCCAATACAGCGGTCCACTATTATGATTGTTGGAGGACTCTTCTCCCACGTCTCTGTGGAGGACATCCTCCTCGACATGTGCACATGTTGAGTCCCTCCCAAGCATACCAGGCCAATGGTTTTTACATAGGAATTCAACAGTTATTTTAGTTATTGTTTCGTTTAATTGATTGATATTTTATTTCATTTTAACGCGTTTTATGCTTTGGTTTTGTATTTTAGTGTTTTCAGGTTCAACCAAATAAAACAGTACGAATCGAGATAGAAAGTGCAGGATTCAGAGATTTGGAAAAACTTCAGATTATAGCAAGACAAAAGGCGACACGGGCGCCTGTGTCACAGTACACAGCCCGTGTCACAGTACACGGTCCGTGTCAAGTCAGCTAAAGTATGAACATTGGAGGAAGAATCACAGGAGCTGACACGGGTGCCCGTGTCAATTCAGTTGGGCCAAATGATGGAACAACGCAAAGCACATATTCTGTCACGGGTGCCCGTGTCCGCTGACACGGCCCGTGTCAGCTTAGGCGTGTGAAAGTCCAATTTTAAGGTTTTCCTGTATTCATGGATCATTAAGGGCACTGTGGATATTTGGCATCACAAAGGGATGAACTAACACTATATATACCTGATTTGGAGAAGAAAATAAGGACTTTTGATGACTGGAGAATTGGACGATAAAAGATTGAAGACTATGCAAGTTTTGGGAGGACGAAGACCTTTCATGAGTAGAAGCAATTGAAGATCGGAGTTCACCATTAATTTGTGTAATGTCTCTCATTATTATTATTATTATTATTATTGAAATCTCTTTGAATATTATGTGTGGCTAAACCCTCCAATGCTAGGGGGTGTCCCTGATTTGTGAATGTATTGACTATGAATTATTGATTTTAATATAGTAGTTTCCTTTCAATTTAACCGTTCAAGGTTTCTAATGCTTTCTTGATCAGACCAATTAGGATTGAGTTACGGTTAACAACCAACTAGACCGCGGTTGTTAAGGTTTTTGTACAATTAGGCTATAGTAGATATCACCTAGGATTAGGGGTACCCTATAGTCACCGGATTTAACCCTTGATAAGATAAAGGCTTGACTCCATCAGATATTTTTAAGGACTTAGGATTGAGGGTTGATGGCTAAAGGTTTTCTCACTGAGGACTTAGGGGAAAATAATCTAAAGGGTCGGTAGTTGAAGGTAATGAACTTGTAGAAGAGATTAATAATGAAGGTCATTACAGGGTAAACCACACACTTACCCCTAACATAGTGTTGTACCCCAAAATTTTCCCTCTCATGTTTCCTAAGGTTTTTCTCTTATATGGGTGGTTACAAGCACTTGCCTAAAGAAAATGAATTTTTTTAATGTTAGCAAAGTGTCTTTCGATTGGAAATTCAGCAATGTCCTTCGATTGGCATCTGAAAAGGGTACTTCGATTGGCATCTGAGCAAACTTCGATTGGACGCTGAATTTCCTTTGACGTAAGCCTGATTCACAAGCTTCGATTGGGTGTTGGGCCTCCTTCGATCAAGTTCAAATCACAAGGCTTCGACTGTGTATTGGTTGCTTCTGGCTTGCCTTTGATTCACAAGGCAGGAACTTCCTTCATGCCAGCAGGCACAAGGAAATGGCTTCCTGCATACATCCTTCAATTGCACCATTGGCTTTACATGCTTTCTTGATTCACAATGCAATGGCTACCTGCATCCAAGCTTAATTCCTGCTTCGATTGGGCATTTTATTTCTTTGGAGCAAGCTTGATTCCTGCTTCGACTAGGCAAATACTCCCTTTGTGCGTGCCTTCAGCGTACAAAGCAATAATCCCCTACAAAATAATGAACTCCTACATACCAACTTCGTTTAGGCGATGAGTATCCTTCGATCAAGCCTAGTTCACAAAGCTCCCACTGGATAAAAGGCCCCTTCAGCTTATCCTCAGCACACGTATGCCTTTTCATGCTTGTTTTTGGTCTATTAGGCAAAAAGCTTCATCATGTTTTCCTTGGTTTCACAAGGCAAAGACCCATGCTTGCCTTGGTTTCACAAGGCAAAGACCCATCAGCTTTCCTTCAATTCACAAGGCAAAATTCCACTCTCACTGGTCTTCGATTCACAAGACAAAGGCGCCCTCTTCAGCTTGCCTTCAGCACACAAGGCCAAGACTCCTTCAGATTTGTATTCGATCCACCAGGAAAAAAGCTTCCTTCGAACCACAAGGCATTGGCTACCTTTGGGCCAGCTTCGCCTAGGCAATGGCCTCTTTTACGCTTACTTTGACCTACCTCATGCTAGCATCCACAAGACATGGGCTGCCTTTGTGCCAGCTTCGACTGGGCAATGGTACCCTTTGAAACGGTTGTGCACACTTCAACACGCATGATAGCCCATTCGAAGGACACATGATTATTGAAAACAAGTTTTCTTTGTGATGGGTCTTGCATGTGGCCAGGCCCAGGCCTCTTGTGCAATGGCACTCGAAGGTGGTGACAAAGAAGGTTTTCGATTGACCATATTGAAGTCTTCGTTTGAGTTGTTTTGAATCAAGCAGCTAGATGAATAGGGGCTCAATTGAAGAGGCCCCAATGATGAGACTTGAGCCATTTGAAGAACACACCTTGGTGGCCCATTCGAAGAGGGCACAAGGCATACACACAGACTACTTGAAAGACATCCAAAAGACTCATTCGAAGAGGGAACAAGGCATACACATGGACTAATTGAAAGACATCCAAAAGACCCATTCAAAGAAGGTACAAGAGATCCAATCGAAGGGCAGGGACTGAAGGCATTCGAAAGCCATCAATGTCCAAGTTCATCCAAATTTGAAAAGAGATAAGAATTCCATGTATTTTGCCAAAATTCAAATTCTCATTCATGGCCTTGAAGAACATGTTTATGGCCGTTTAATTCCTTGCTTTCTTGTCCCCTCCATATCCTCTATTTATACAGCACACTTGCAAGTCAAATGGACAGATACACAGCCTAGAAAGAACCACATGAAAAAGAGAGTCTGAAAGAACTTCACAAAATTCCAAAAATTCTTAAAGTTTTCAAAATTAAAATCATTGATCCAGCCAGATTCAGCTCTTTCCAATCATCCTATCAATAACCCAGGGTTCCCAGGAGCACATATCACCCTTCATTCAAGCCTGAAGTACGCCCAAAACAGCCACACGAACCTCACCGATCGGTATATTCTTTTAGATACGTTTTCATTTAATCTACATTGCTTTCAAATTTAACGTTTGCATATGTGTTCATAATCATGTATAGAACAGGTTAGATGTGGAACATGGGAAAAATAGGGCCAAAATCGTGAGATACCATTTTTGAGTCGAATCAGGTACCTTGCTTCGAAACGCATGATCTAGTGGTCTTTGGCCAAAAATAAAGCCAGATTCAGATTCAAGGCATCATTTTAAGTGGGGTAGGGTTATTTTGATCTCTGAATTTTTTCTTTTTCATAGATTGGGGTTGAAACCCACTGGAGAAGACAACTAGAAGGCTGACTCCGGTGGTCCAGTCGTTACGCTCTCATTGGTCCATTTGAACTAATTCTGGCGCGCGTTTGAATTTAAGGAAATTGACTGGATTTCTATTATATTATTATTGTATTGTTATACTAACAATTGAGCAGCATGACCCAGTGGTAAGAAGCGTGTGTGTTATCCTGAAAGGCTTGGGTTCGAATCCTAGGTTTGCATTTTATTTTTCTAACAATGTTCATGCAGATCCCACGCTTCCAATAGTTAGGTGTTTATTATACGCCTCCAAATCACAACCAATAGATCCCGATGGATCTAAATCCAAGGTCTTTAACGCGCAAATCACCATGTGCCATCAAGAATCATCCTCACTGGATCCAAAAGTAGGTATGTGCTCTCCATTGGGCCCAACGAAATTCAATTTTAGCACCCCCTTTTATTTATTTTTTGTTATCAGGCCCATCTAGCCTTTTGGTTATTTTGTTTTAGTTTTATTAATTTTTGTTCCTCTTTATTTATTAATTAAACAAATAATCAGAATTAAAATCACCAAAAAATATTAAGTTAGTTTTTTTTAATTAAACTAATTTTTGTAAATAAATTAAATAAATATTTTAACTATTTTCTTTCATTTAAATTGAATTAGAACTTAGGACTTGATTTAAATTTAATTATTTTATTTTCATAATAAAAAATAAGCAAAAATATTTTCTTATTAGGTTTTTAGAGGAACTTTCAACCTTCACGCGTTATTTTTTTTTCACATTTTACATTATTGATGTAACTGTATATTGGGATGTAATAGTAATTAGACTTTATTTTCTACTTTTAATTTCTGCACTCCCAGTTTTTATACCTTGTAAATATCCCTTCCCCAAAACATTGTAATAGCGTAGGATTTATATTCCCGCCCTTTATATTTCTGCACTTTAAACTGCTGTATATACCACTGCTAGTAATTTGAATTGCATGGAAAGACTAAAAATTAAAATGCTAGCAAACCTAAATGTGCAAGACTAAAATAATCGAACATAACACACCATGCACATATACACCTCTAGGGTACCCCACTTCAGTTGCCTTTGGAAAACAGTCACAATTCTTGAAACATGAGAAGTTTTAGTGGTTGTCCTCTAGTTTGAAAGATCACAAGTCCCTCGATGACCCTCTCGATGTTTCCTCGGTTAAAAGTGATCTTAAAACTTTAGGACAATTACTAAAATTCCTTGCCAAGTTGCCTTCGTGATCGTATCGTCCCTTCGATGTCCCTCATACATCCAACGATAGGGCTACCTACTCACTAATAGTAGGATAGCACTTTCTAAAGGACAGGAGGAAAAGAACTACCTTTTCGAGTACAAGTAGATAGCTGTTAGATGTTTGCTCAAAACAAACTATTTGCACTTACACCTTTCAAAAACGACTTTCAAAAACATTTGCTTTATCAACACTCTTGAGGACTGATACAAGAGTTATCACAAAGAGAATCGCCGCACTAAGGCATTTCAAAATACAAAGCACAAGGTACTTTTAAAATGAGCTAAGCATCTAAGAACCCGTAGAAAACTACGGATGGAAAGGGTGTTAACACCTTCCCTTTCCATAATCTATCCCCCTTACTCAGAAACGTATCGAAAAGGTCTTTTTCTGTTCTTTTCATCCTTTCCTTAATTTGAATAAAAGAAAAGTCAGTGGCGACTCTTGCTTACCACAAAATTTGCAAATACAAAATTGCAAAACCAGTATTAATAGTCGATTCTGCCACCGTATCACAAAATTGGCGACTCTGCTGGGGATTTTACTTAAAAGTGGGGTTACCTTGAAGTTAGTTCATTACTTAACTGCTTTTGTATGCTTTGTTTGCTTTACTTTTGAGGGCTTTGTTTGGGTTACTATAGATCCTATACCCAGATCTGGGGCACCTTTTAGGTAAGTACCAATAGATCGTGGAAACTGTGCGGTGTATACCGACACAGTTAAAGCGATAGCTACGTTGATGTGACACTTTGGTTGGTACCGGTAGCCCTTGAATAGTCAAGGAGAATACACGGCTGCTGCGTGGTGTCATGAAGCATCAACTGACCTTAGAACCTTTAATTGAACAACTTGGCCATTAGGAAGTAGTGAGATAGCCGTCTTTTGTGTAACCCAAAGTCGGTTGATACTCGATACTACACTCATTAAGATTTGACTCCCGGGTTTTTTTTGGTGGCAAGTCAGTTGTCGATCAGAACGAGACTTGTGGGAAAGATCAGTGATATTGAGATTCCTTAGAACCCGATTACTTTCTAGGATAGGTTGAACCAACTAAACTTCAAGAGGGTACTTACCTAAAAACCCATGCAAGCCTTAAACCTAAGGTCTTTGTGTGATTTGCTTGTGCTTGCTATATTTGTGTTTTCTTAGTATAATCATGATATCATAACATCATAACATGGCATATCATACTAACCATTTCAAGGATTTTTAGGACTTATCTTTGTGTTGTTTTGTAGGACATGGCATCCACTCGCAGGAATACTATCCAAGTCAACCTCATAAGGGTACCTCCTTAACTCAAGGAATTAGAATCAAGGGTTCTTGAGAGCTCTCCGTTCACTGAAAGACATGGTCGACTTCTCAATTTGGTCACCTCAAGCCCTAATGAAGAAATGTTGAAGGTGCTCTTTCAATTCTTCGACCCTTTACATCACTACTTCACCTTTTCTGATTACCAATTGGTGCCTACTATGAAGGAGTTTTCTCAATTATTGGGGGTGCCCATTCTTGATCAGTTACCTTTAAATGGTATGGAAAGAGACCCAAAACCTGAAGAGATTGCTCATGCTCTATCTTTACAACGGTCCGATGTAGTGGAAAATTGGGAAACAAGAAGAGGCGTCAAAGATGTTCTAGCTAAGTTTCTATTTGAGAAGGCTCACTATATTTGGGATACCCTGGATTTATAAGCTTTTGAAGAAGTGTTGGCCTTTATCATCTATGGGATGGTACTATTCCCTAATCCAGACCAACTCATAGATATGAATGCGGTCAAGGTTTTTCTGTCTCATAATCCGGTGCCTACTTTACTTGGAGACATTCTACACTCTTTGCATACCTGCACTGTAAAGAGAAGAGGGACCCTACTGTGTTGCACACCTCTGTTGGTTAGGTGGTTTATTTTGCACCTACCTCGATATGTGTTAAAGAATAAACAGGGCTTGAGATGTTCTAATAGGTTGATGTCCCTCACACATTCGGACATTCGTTGGTGTCCTCGATCCTTGGAGAATGTTACCATCATTAACCGCTGTGGAGAATTCCCTAATGTCCCTCTTCTAGGAATTAGGGGAGGAATCACTTATAATCCTTGTTTGGCGTTGCAACAATTTGGTTATTCTAGGAGGGATGGCCCTCATGATACACTTGTCCAAGGAATCATATTCGACTATGAGAATGACATTCAGGGTTATCGTTAGAGGTTCATAAGAGCTTGGGGCACGGTGAACAAAGTTGATAGCAAAACACTGGGGAATAAGAACTCCATTCCTTTTGAGCCTTATCTTAAGTAGGTACGAGCCCGTGCTCAAAGTCTCAGGATGCCTTATGAGGCCATTCTACACATCATAATGGATCCAGTTGCTGAGGGAGACACTCCTTACATTGTTCATCATCCTGATATGCCGACTAATTTCAAGGAATTACAAAAATCCTGGATCTAACTCAAAGAGGAAAGGGATACCTTTGAAACCCAATTCTACGCCATCTAGAAGAAAGTTTTAGAGCTCACCAGGCTACTTCACAAAGAGAAGAGTATAAATGCCTACATTGCACTAAAGAGGATGCGCCCGTGGGAAGATTGAGTCCCTTTTTGCTTTGAGAATTCATTTTTGCTTTGTTACTTCCTTTGTAAGCCCAAGAGGCATCATTGTAACCGCTTAAACTTCTTAATGAAATTAACGTTTGTTTTCCATTTGGCTAAGCAAATTTAAGTCTTAGAAATCCTTGAAAACATTGCATACATATATCATACATATCATTGCATAAACAAGTTTCAGGACAAGATTCTTATCTTCTTCGTCGCTTCTTTCAGCAATGGCTCTTGAACAAACAGTTAGGGAGCTTCAGGCACATAATGTCCAATTCTAAGAAATGTTCCTGAATCTGGCTAAGAGACAAGAAGATTTGAAAGCTCTGATTCTCAAGGACAAGAAGAAGAAAAAGAAGCCAGTGGGTATGTTGAATATGGGAAGAAGGTTCGAAGGACCAGTGAGACAAGTTTCAGAGCTCGCAACTTCGTCAAGAGAGAGAGAGAGAGACAATCAGGAAGGAGAGCCAAGAGAAGAAGACCACAGTCCAAGGGAGTCTAAAGAGGATGAAGTTGATTACACTGAAGAACAATACCCTCCGACTGATGATAAGTACAAACAGCTGGAGGACCGTCTCAACACCGAGGAAGTTCAGAGGGTACCTGGCCTGGATTTCGAAGAGCTATGGTTGGTTTCTGGAGTGGTTATCCCGCAAAAGTTCAAAGTGCCCGCATTTTCTAAATATAATAGGGTCTCATGTCCCAAGCTGCATCTCAGATATTATGTCAAGAAGATTCGACCGCACACTACTGACTAGAATTTGTGCGTGCATTTATTTCAAGACATTATATCAGGGACTCAATTAAAGTGGTTCTATCAGCTGGAGGGAACCAACATCTGTAACTGGGAATACCTGGATGCTGCTTTCTACAAGCAGTACCAATATAATGCTGACCTCGCTCCAACCCGTACACAACTTCAGAGCATGTTTATGGGTTTTGCCGAGGGCTTTAAAGATTATGCCCAGAAATGGAGAGACCTTGCGGGAAGAGTCCAACCTCCTTTGTCTGATAGGGAGCTGGTGGACATGTTCTTGGGCACATTGTCCGGGTCATTCTTTAACCATCTGATTGGAAGCTCGTTTGTTGGATTTACTAAATTGATACTGACTGGTGAACGGGTAGAGGCTGACATTAAAAGTGGTAAAATATAGAGAGATGCATCCTCTAGTACTACAAAGAAACCTTTCACAGGAAAGAAGGAGGTCAGTGCTGCTTACAGCCAAAGAAGTCAGGGAAGAACCAAACACCGTCCATTGGTGGGAGCTGTAATGATATCCAAACCTGCTGCTACTCAACAACACAACAATCAGTCCATAACAGATAAGCCAAGAAGACAGTTTACCCAGATTAATATGACCTTGTCTCAAGTTTTGCCACATTTGCTGAAATCCAATATGGTTACCCTGAGAGAGGCTCCCAAAAATCCCAACACTGCATCTCCTCACTACAATTCAAATGCTCGGTGTGCTTACCATTCTGAAAGTCCAGGCCATGATACAAACGACTGTTAGGCTTTGAAGAACAAGGTGCAGGATTTGATTGAGGAAAAGAAGATTGAATTTGACTCTCCTGAGACCCCTAATGTTATAACTGCCCTTATGCCCAAGCACGATCGTGGTGTTAATGCTATTGATGATGACATGTTTGTTGTTTCTGTTGATGAACTAGCTACTCCACTCTTGACTGTTAAAAAGAATCTCTTGCAAGCCGGTTTATTTCCGGGTTATGGTGAAAATTGCCACGTATGTTTGTCTCTACCTAATGGTTTCCATTTGTTGAAGGAAGGTGTTCAGCGCCTGATAGATGATAAAGAAATTCTGTTTGAGAAAACTCCAGTTACAAGTGCTCCGTGTGAAGATGTTTCTATCATTACCATTTCCACCAATCCTCCCAAGGTCTCCTCCAAAAGACCTGTCAGGATTACATTTGTTCCGAAAGTTACTCCGTTGATAATTATTTTTCCTGGACCTATACCATATTCCTCGGACAAAGCTCTTCCTTGGAACTATGGTGCTGACGTCTACTACCACGATGTCAAGCAAGATTTTCTCATTGTTAAAGATAAAGATGCTGAAGACTCTGAGCCTGACTTCGCCAATATCGCCAGGACCAGTAAGATAACAAGAAGTGGAAGAGTTTTCTCTCCCGAGTTCTCTACAAAAATTGTTACTAATCTTGTGATTGTTCCTGCTGTTGCTCCTGTCAATATTCACATGGCTACTCCTATTGTTAGTCCTACTATTATCCCTGCTACCGGGTCGATCGATGTTGTACCCCAAAATTTGCCCTCCCATATTCTTCAAGATTTGCCAAGACAAGCTTCAAAATCTTCCCAAGGGTTGCACAGTCCAAGGGCCTCCTAACAGTCAAAATTAGGGTTTTTGCTCTGACAAAGAAAATGAAGTTTCCAAGGGTCCAATCAAGTCCCACAAGCCTACAAATATGGTCAAGCATCCTCATGCCAAGTTTCAAGACTTACAGCACAAAATTGCACAGTCAAAAACCCTATATGCACTACAGTCAACTGTAGGGGCAAAATGGTCATTTGACAGTCAAAAGTTCAAATTTTTGGTCAACATCTCATTTTGAAGCCATAAACATCATTTTATCAATGCTTGATCATGATTCTCAAAGCTTGGCTCAAAAAGTCTCAAGATGCAAAAGTTTCCATATTTGGACAGTTGAAAAAGTCAACTGTAGCTTGACCAAGGCATAACTTCCACATGGATTATTAGAAAAATTCCATCCAAAGCTCATTTTGAAGAGAAAGACATTTCCTACAACTCATCTTCATACTTCAAGTCCAAGAAATGCTCTCACAAAAAGTTATCAATTTCAACATTATAGGTCATTTTCAAAAGTCAACAAAAAGGGACTTTAAGTCAAAGGCCATAACTTGTGATTGTTAAATCAAAATGACATGGGACCAAATACATTGGTTATAGGACTCAAAGACCTTTCCAAAATGTCCAAGAACATGAGCAAATCTTAAAAATTGAGCAAGTTATGCCTTGTGGAAGTTGGGAAATTTTTGGATATTTTGAAAAGTCAACATTGCTTCAAATGTCTTAAAAATGCTAATGGGCCTCTTTTTCTTCCACAATTCATCATCCAAAGCATGTGCACGACCATTTGGCCCAAAGGGAAGTTTTTTATCATTTTTATTTATTTATTTGGATTTTTAATTATTAATAATTCATTTAATTAAAATAAATAGGTGAAAAATACTAAACCTAACTTTTTAAATCTTTTTGTGCATGGAATAGGCTTAAGATTTCGTGTATGATCAGATTTGGAAGGAATTATGGTGATTGGATATGATTGAAACCAAAATAGCATGAAAAAGATTGAAAACTCATGGCATGGAAAATCAAATATCTCCTCATCAATTCAAGGATTCTTTGGCTCAATTTCTCAACCCTAATCATTCATACACATAAATACTGATGCAAACCCTAGTGTTCATGACCACAAAGCTGCGCCAGAAATCCATTATCAAGTTTGAGTTTTTTGGCAAATTTTCCAAAACTGAAAACTAGGTTCTAGGGCGATTCAAGCCAAAATACTTGTTCCATTACCTTCCTGGGGCTTCAAGGAAGGTTTTCAAATCAAAACCATCCATCCTAACACCAAGAAACGTGAGAATAATCGTGTCCTGTACAGAATTTTTTTCACATTCTTGCATCATGATTCATGCGTCTTTATTCATTTTTAATGTTTGATTTGTGTTCCTTGATTAATTCTAAAGCTAACTGGGTGCTTTGATTGAGTTTTCATGCGTTATATGATGAATCACCATTAAAGGATGCTAGAGTTACCAAGCTTTCAAATTAGGCGTTTCTGGATGCTGTAAAATTAGGACATGCCAAACCATGGTTGAGTTCAGGAAGTTTGGACGATTTGGAAACACTCCTCGCGCCTAATTTATGTGGCCATATGGCCTATTCGCTATTTTGAAAACAAGCATATTTTGGGGGGGGGGGGGGGGGGGGGTTTAAAACCCACGCTAACTCCTTTTATATTTTCAGGAAAAGCAAAACCAGGAAGAAGATGATTATGTGGCAGGACACGATAGGAGGATTCAAATAATTAGCGCGTTTTTTGTTCTGTCCACTAATCCGTTTTGTTTTTCATTATATTATTTGGTTTCCAATAGGTTAATGAATGAACGCGTTAGCCTGGATGGTGAAAAGTGACATTGGTAACCTTTGGGACCTGGGTTCGATTCCCAGGTCCCCACTCTCTTTCAATATTTTTTCTCTCAATCTAATCCCATGCAGATTTGGTCCTAAGGACCATCATACATCCATCCTCCAGATATGCCACACGTATAGCAAGATCAATCAAAAGGCCCAGATCTGAAGAACATGATAGACCCCAGTCAATGCACTCACGCGCTAGCACAAAAAGTCAGACAGGGCCTTGCAATAAGTGGGCCTAATTGCTAAGTACACCTCCAATTGGGGACAGAAACCCCCCAAGGTTTTGATTTTTATTTTATTCTTATTTTATTTATTTCCATTATTCCTTATTTTAATTTAATTCTTTAATTTAATTATTTTCATAAAAACATAAAAATAACAAAAATCAGAAAAGACAAAATTAAAAATATATTTATTTAATTAATATTTTTGTAAGCAAATATCCTTAATTAATTTGGCTTTTTAAATTAGGTTTAATTCTAGCATTTTTCTTAATAAATCAAAAATTTGTAGAATTAGGGTTTGTATCAATTTTTATCCTTTTTCTTTTCTTTTCACTAATAATTAATTATTTATTTTTATAAATCAAATTGTCATTAATTAATTAATTTAATTTTAGGTTTAATTTTAACATGTTTTCTTAATAAAATAAAAAAAACAATTAGAATTAGGGTTAATATTTTAATTTCATAAAAATTCATAAATCCAAAAAATACCAAAATAATTTCTTTTTATTTTAATCTAATTAATTTAATCATTTAATTTAATTTCGTTAAAAAGGGTCCAACGCCCTCGTTTCCAATTTTAATTCCAATTCGCGCATTTTATTTACTTCCTTCTTTTAAATATTTATGTAATTCTCCCAAAGCCGTGTAAACTTAACTTCTCGCACTTTACTTTATTTCTTTATTTTCTGTCAAATCGGGTCCTGGTTTTTAATTTGGCGATGTGGACCCGCGCCTTTGTAATAGTTTAGAAATTTTATCTTTCCGCACTCTTTTAACTATTAATAAATGCATGCAAGAATGAATGACAAAAATAAAAACAAACGCATAGATCACCCATGACATGACAAGACAAAATAAATGAAAACGACACACAAATCACACACCACCCCTAGGGTACGCCTCACTGTTGCCTTGCCTCGAAAGGTGATCGTCGAGTAGAAGATGTCTTAGTAAGTCCTCATGATCCGGGAACCTGGCATGAGGGTAGCTTCTAAGGTGTCTTCCCGTTGCTCTGGTGATCACCATGTCCCGAACCTCGAATTGACCCGAACACCTCCAACGGTGGTGCTACCTACCTCTCAATGGTGGGATGGCACTACTTTAAAGGAAATTTACACAGACGAATTCCTTAGGGTAGGTAGACGACTCTAGATACTTGCTCTAAATTTCAAAACAAATTCATAAATACTTTTCACACCGACACCTTTTCAAAAAGCTTTCGAAAGCAATTTTTCAAACACTCTTGAGGACCGATACAAGAGTCGAACTGGAATTTTCAAAGAAACTTTTTAAACCCACAGTTGAAAAGCAAACAAAATAATTTTGAAAACACAATGAGCAAGTATCTAAGAGCCCATGGATAACCATGGATAGAAAGGGTGCTAACACCTTCCCTTTCTATAATCTACCTCCCGAACCGAGAGCAATCTCTTTAAGGAATTTTTCTGTGCTTTTGTCCTTTCCATTTGGAGAAAATAAAAGACGGTGGCGACTCTTGCTTCCGCGACATTTCGCGAACCAGCGTTAAACAGTCAGTTCCAGATCCACCGATCACAGAACTGGCGACTCTGCTGGGGACTAAACTAAAAGTGAGGTGTACCTTAGGACTAAGATCACTGTGTTTTCAATTGCTTTGACTTGCGTGCTTTAAATTGCGGGACTGTCTTGGGAGTTCTATAGATCCTAACCCGGATCTGGGGGATACCTTCTTAGAAAGTAGCAACAAGACTGTGAGGGAATTGTGCAGGGTATACCGACATGGTTGAAACAGTCTGCTACGTTGATGTGGCACTTTGGTGTGTACCGGTAACCCTTGAGTTCAGTCAAGGAGAGTACGGGGCCTCTGCGTGGTGTCATGAAGCATCAACAGACCTTAGGGACCTTAATTGAACTATCTTGGCCTCTTTAGGGTAGTGAGATAACTGACTTTGGTGCAGTCCGAGGTTGGTTGATACTCGACACTACACTCAATTGAGGGTTGCTCTCCTGGAATATTTCGGTCGCCAGTTCAGTGGCTAAATCGAAACGATGAACAATGAAAGCAATCCCGTGATATTGGGACCCTTAGAACCCGGTTACTTCTAATAGGACAGGATGAACCCACCAACTTCAAGAGGGTACTACCCAGACCCCATGTTGGCCTTAAACCCTAAGGGCTTGTCTTGTGTGCCTTGTGTGCCTTACATGTTTGTCTTTGTAAATATTTGTGGTGTGTTTAATCATAGCATCATGACATCATCCAGCATCATATGCATTGACTAACCATTTCAGGGGTTCGAATCTTCATCTTTGTTCTTGTTTTGTAGGACATGGAAACTGTTCGCAGAAAGACAATTCAAATCAGCCTTGTAAGGGTCCCTCCTCAGCTTAAGGAGCTTATATCCAGGATTCCCGAGAGCTCTTCATTCAGTAAGAGACATGGAAGACTCATCAGCTTGGTCAATACCAACATTGAGGAAGATATGATAAAGGTCCTGTTCCAATTCTTTGACCCTCTACATCACTGTTTCATCTTCTTGGATTATCAGCTGGTACCTACATTGGAGGAGTTCTCCCGGCTCCTGAAGATCCCTATCCTTGATCAACTACCCTACAACGGTACAGAAAAGGAACCCAGGCTTGAAGAGATTGCTAAAGCCTTGCACCTACAGTCATCTGACCTCAAGGGACATTGGGAAGTGAGAAGTGGTATCAAAGGGTTCTTAGTCAGGTTTCTGTTTGATAAGGCCCATGAATGTTGGAACTCCCTTGACTTACAAGCTTTTGAAGAAGTTGTGGCCCTCCTTGTCTATGGTTTGGTGTTGTTCCCTAACCCAGACCAGCTTATAGATATCAGTGCTGTCCAGATCTTCATGTCCAGGAATCCTATACCTACGTTGCTGGGGGACATCCTTCACTCATGTTACACTCGAACCATGAGAAAAAGAGGTGTCCTTATGTGTTGCACTCCCCTTCTGGGAAGGTGGTTTATTTCGCACCTTCCACAATCAGTTTTGAAGAACGAGCGGGGCTTGAGATGGTCACAACGGTTGATAACTCTTACACATGCAGATATACATTGGTGCCCTCGGTCCAGAGAGGATGTCACTATCATTGATCGTTGCGGGGAGTACCCTAATGTTCCTTTACTTGGAATCAGAGGAGGTATTACTTACAACCCATGCCTGGCTTGGAGACAGTTTGGTTATGCTCGGAGGGATAGTCCTCATGACATGTTAATTCCTGACATAGTTTTTGACTTCGACAACGATGCATAAGGACTTCGCCAGAGATTTATCAGAGCTTGGAGGATGCCAAGTAGGATAGACAGTAAGACACTGGGGCACAGGAATTCCATCTCGTTGGAACCTTATCTCAAGTGGGTACGCGCCCGCTCCCAGAAGTTAGTAATGCCATATCCTCATGTGCTCCCAGTAATCAAAGAGCCAGCCTTGGAAGGAGAAGTGTCCTACACCATTCAGCACCCTGACATGTCCACATCCTGGGAAGAAATGCAGAAGAGCTGGATCCAGCTTAAGGAAGAACGGAATTCTCTTGAGACCAGTCTACATGCTAGTGAAAAGAAGGTCTTAGAGCTCACCCGCCTATTGCATGAGGAGAGGAATCTCAACACCTACATTGCTCCAAAGAGGATGCGTAGTGTCTTTTGGGATTGATTCGCTTTGTAATTTGCGCCCATGAGGCTTTGATGTACTGAACAATTATTTCCTTAATGATAATGTGTGTTCTTTTTTGTCTACAACAAATTTGAACTTTCGAACCCTTGAATGCATTGCATAAACACATATCATTCATCATGTGCATAGCAGGTTTTCTCCTTTTCAGGTTGCTTACCGTTCTTCGCTGTTTATTTCAGCATCATAAATCCTGACTCATCATCAACTGAGATGTCCATCAAAGCTCTTCAGGCGCAGAATGCGCGATTTCAGGAACTAATCATGGGTTTGGCTCAAGGCCAAGAAGAGCTGAAGGCTCTGCTCCTGAAGAAGGAAAAGGAGAAGAAGAGAAGAACTGTTCTTTTCAACTCGGGCCGAAGGTTTGGCAACACTCTGCAGAATGAAGAGGCTGGTTCTTCTATAGGCAAGGGTACCCCTCAAGGGGAGAAAGGTACTAGTCCGGTAGTCTCCGACAACGAGACTGATTTTGATGAGGAGCAGTATCCTCCGGCTGAAGACTGGTATAAGCAGTTGGAAGACAGATTAAATGCTATGGAGATCCAACAGGTGCCTGGGCTGGATTTTGGTGACTTGGGTTTGTCTACTGGTGTGATCATTCCTCGTAAGTTCAAAGCACCATCTTTTACCAAATATGACGGGGCGTCTTGTCCCAAGCTACACCTCAGATCGTATGTGCGGAAGATTCAACCGTATTCAGTGGACAAGAATTTGTGGATCCACTTCTTCCAGGAGAGTCTTTCAGGGACTCATCTCGAATGGTTCTATCAACTGGATGGGACCAAGGTTTGTAACTGGGAGGAGTTGGCTACTGCTTTCTATAAGCAGTATCAATATAATGCCGACCTTGCCCCTACACGTACCCAACTCCAGGGTATGTCTCTAGGGTCAAGTGAAGGTTTTAAAGAGTACGCTCAGAAGTGGAGGGATCTGGCTGGCAGAGTGCAACCTCCGTTGACTGACCGGGAGTTGGTAGACATGTTCTTGGGGACCCTATCTGGGCCATTTTTCAATCATCTTATCGATAACTCGTCTGCAGGGTTCACTGATCTTATTCTGACTGGAGAGAGAATTGAGGCTGGGTTGAAGTCTGGTAAGATTCCGAAGGGTGCATCGTCAAGTTCTGAGAAGAAACCCTTCAAGAAGGAGGCTAGTGCTGTATATGGCTCTAGAAGACAAGAGAAACCTGAGCGCCGCCAATCTGTCAGTGTGGTAATGATTGCTAAGCCTGCTGCCGCTCCTCGACAAACCAATCCACCAAGGGCTGAAAGACCCCGAAGAGAGTTTACTCGTTTGAGCATGACTTTGTCGCAGATCTTGCCACAGTTGCTATCCACCAACCTAGTAACTGTCAGAGAGGCCCCTAAAGTTGTGAACACTGCCTCTCCGAAATACAATCCAAATGCCCGCTGTGCTTATCATTCCGATAGCCCGGGGCATTCCACAGATGACTGCTGGGCCTTAAGGAACAAGCTGCAGGACCTTATTGACGCCAAGGAGGTACAATTTGAGGCATCTGAGAAGCCTAATGTAGTGACAGCTCCCCTGCCTGCTCATGGAGTGAATGCTATTGGGGACGAAGATGAGGTGGATGAAGCTGAGTTTGATAGATGGATTTACCCGGCAACCGACAGTGGACCTAGCAATTGGAGTGCAAAGGACAATCTACCTGTTTCTCTTGTTACTGAGTAATGAATTCCTATGTTTTTGGTATTTGTAATAAACAATAAATTGAACTCTATGGCCCGATGTCTTACCCGAGGCACCGTGGCTTCATTTGTGAGGGCATATAAATTGTCATTTCATATATCATAAATAAAAATCTTGGACGTTTTCTCGCATTTCAAATCTTATGCTCCTTTTCTGTCTTTCCTTCCTTTATATATATTTCAAAACAGCTGTATTTACACACACTCACTCATACAGGCTTCAATCCACTCTGGATCTCACTGGTAACGACCCTGCTACTGCCAGTTATGACTTCGAAAATCCGATCAACTTAGCCGAAGACGAAGGTGAAGATGATTGCGAAGTGCCTGGCGAGCTTGCGAGACTGTTACTCCAGGAAGAGAGGGCGATTCAACCACATGAAGAGCCTGTGGAAACAATAAACTTGGGTACTGAAGCAGACAGGAAGGAAGTAAAGATTGGTGCCAACCTAGAGCTCAGCGTGAAGCAACGGTTGACTCAGATGCTACATGATTATATGGAGATCTTTGCCTGGTCCTACGAAGACATGCCCGGGTTGGATACCGATATTGTGGTCCATCACTTGCCCACCAAGGAAGACTGCCCTCCGGTTAAGCAAAAGGTCCGCCGTATGCGTCCAGAGATGTCTGAGAAGATCAAATCCGAGGTGATGAAACAATTTGATGCTGGGTTCCTTGCAGTGACTTCTTACCCTCAGTGGATTGCTAATATGGTGCTGGTACCAAAGAAAGACGGTAAGGTCAGAATGTGTGTCGACTACAGGGATCTGAACAGGGCCAGCCCCAAAGATGACTTCCCTCTACCTCACATTGATGTCCTTGTTGACAATACAGCTCAGCATAAGTTGTTCTCTTTCATGGATGGTTTTTCAGGTTATAATCAGATCAAGATGGCTCCTGAAGACATGGAAAAGACTACCTTTGTTACTCAGTGGGGCACTTTCTGTTACAAGGTCATGCCTTTTGGACTGAAAAACGCTGGGGCAACCTACCAACGTGCCATGGTTGCTTTATTTCATGACATGATCCATCATGAGATAGAAGTGTATGTTGACGACATGATCGCAAGGTCCCAAACTGAGGAAGAGCACTTAGATCATCTGCAGAAACTGTTTGACCGTATGAAGTTGTACAAGCTAAGGTTGAACCCGAACATGTGCACCTTCGGGGTAAGGTCTGGAAAGTTGCTAGGCTTCGTTGTAAGTGATAAGGGTATTCAAGTGGACCCTGCTAAGGTTAAAGTTATTCAAGAGATGCCAGTTCCTAGGACAGAGAAAGAGGTCAGAGGTTTTTTAGGACGCCTGAATTACATTGCTCGATTCATCTCGCACCTAACTGCTACTTGTGAGCCAATCTTCAAGCTGCTGAAGAAAGATCAGGTAGTACGTTGGAACGATGAATGTCAGGCCGCTTTTGACAGAATCAAAGAGTATCTCCAAGAACCACCCATCCTTATGCCACCGGTTGAAGGGAGACCTTTGATATTATACCTGAAAGTGCTTGACAACTCAATGGGGTGTGTGCTGGGGCAGCATGACGAGTCTGGCCGAAAAGAGCACGCCATTTATTACCTTAGCAAAAAGTTTACCGATTGTGAGACCCGATACTCACTGCTTGAGAAAACTTGCTGCGCTTTGGTATGGGCTGCTCGCCGGCTGAGACAGTATATGCTGACTCACACTACTTTGTTGATCTCAAAGATGGATCCTATAAAGTACATATTTGAAAAGCCTGCTCTGTCTGGGAGAATAGCAAGATGGCAAATGATCTTGACAGAATACGACATTCAGTACACTACCCAGAAAGCCATCAAAGGAAGTGTATTGGCAGACCACTTAGCACATCAGGAAGTAGACGACTATCAATCAATGAACTTCGAGTTTCCGGACGAGAGCATCATGATTGTGACTGATTGTGAAGTACCTGGACCGAATGAAGGACCTGAGGAAGGATCCCGATGGTCTATGCACTTTGACGGAGCCTCCAATGCTTTGGGAAACGGTATCAGCGCTGTGATCATATCTCCTCAAGGCACTCATACTCCACTCACTGCCCGACTATGTTTCAACTGTACCAACAACATGGCGGAGTATGAGGCGTGCATCATGGGTCTTCAAGCTGCAATCGACTTAAGGATCAAGTTTCTGAGTGTCTTCGGAGATTCTGCTCTCGTGATCAATCAGATCAAAGGAGAGTGGGATACGAAACATCCGAATCTTATTCCTTACAGAGAATGTGTGTTGACCTTGATCCCCCACTTCACAGAGATAACCTTTGAACACTTCCCGAGAGAGGAGAATCAGCTGGCGGACGCGTTAGCTACAATGTCTTCTATGTTCAAGGTCAAATGGGACAATGAGGCTCCCCGGATCATCATCTGGAAACTGGACGAACCGGCATACTGTTGTGATCTCGAGACTGAATTGGTAACTGAGAAGCCTTGGTACCATGAGGTGAAGAGATATTTGGAAGCTCAGGAGTATCCTGAAGGTGCCTCTGTCAATGATAAAAAGTTTCTGAGGAGGTTCGCAGCAAAGTTCTTCCTTAGCAACGGCATCCTGTACAAGCGAAACCATGATTCGACCTTACTGCGTTGTGTGGATAAGACTGAAGCAGAAAGGATCATGGAAGAGCTACATGAAGGGACCTTCGGAACTCATTCCAGTGGGCACACCATGGCAAAGAAGATCCTTCGGGCAGGGTATTTCTGGTCCACAATGGAGGCTGACTGCTACCAACATTCTCGGACATGCCATAAATGCCAGATATATGCAGACAAGGTGCATGTTCCTCCAGTTCCTCTGAATGTTTTGACTGCGCCTTGGCCGTTTGCAATGTGGGGCATAGATATGATCGGTGAGATTAAACCTACGGCATCTAACGGGCATCGCTTCATCCTGGTAGCGATTGATTACTTTACGAAATGGGTTGAAGCAGCTTCCTACGCTACGGTAACCAAGACTGTTGTGGCACGGTTCATTCGGCATAATCTGATCTGTCGATACGGCGTCCCTGAGAGAATTATTACAGACAACAGTACCAATCTGAATAACAAGATGATCACTGAGCTCTGCGAGCAGTTCAAAATACAGCACCACAACTCTTCTCCTTACAGACCGAAGATGAATGGGGGTGTAGAGGCAGCAAATAAAAATATTAAGAAAATCGTGCAGAAGATGACAGTGACTTATAAAGATTGGCACGAGATGTTACCGTTCGCTCTACATGGGTACCGTACCTCAGCCAGAACGTCAACCGGGGCAACTCCTTTCTCCTTGGTCTATGGCATGGAGGCAGTCTTACCGGTCGAAGTGCAAATACCCTCTCTCCGGATAATGAAGGATGCAAATCTGAACGAAGATGATTGGATCTAGACACGACTTGATCAATTAAACCTCATTGATGAAAAGAGACTTGCTGCTATCTGTCATGGTCAGACGTACCAAAAACGGATGATCAGGGCATTTAACAAAAAGTTCAGACCACAGGAATATCAAGTTGGGGATCTGGTAATCAAGCGAATCATCCTTCCTCAGAGTGATCCAAGGGGCAAATGGACCCCTACGTACGAATGGCCATTTGTGGTTAAACATGTGTTCTCAGGAGGAGCCATGATTCTAACCAACATGGATGGTGACGACCTTCCTCACCCCGCCAATGCAGACATAGTAAAAAGATACTACGCATAAAAAAGACCCGCTAGGCTGACATGCCTAGGCAAAAATTAGGGCTTCCCGGCGAACCAAAAGGGTTCGGGCAAAATGAAGGGATGAAATGAAAAAATCTGTACACCCAGCAAGTCGAAAACCTGAAAAGGCGGCTTGGGAAAAAATGGGTATCCCGGTGGACTGAAAACCCGAAAGGGCGGTCCAGGCAAAAGTTAGGGATAAAAGCGTAATACTATGTCTCATTGGATCACTTTGCATCCAGAATCCGGTATCTACATCAAATTCAGACGGCATCGATCAGTCAGCTTCATCTTCAACCAAGGTCATCAAGTGATGAGACGCTCAGAGATATAAAGGCAATAGCAGAGTTGAAACCCAGTGGGATCATTCATTTTCACAGCTGTTTATTTCCTCTTGTACAAATTTGTATAAACTCTTTTGTTCGGCGGCGTTCTCTTACTAGGACGTCAGCCTCTTGTACATAAACGCCTATTTACAGGCCATTCAAAAATCAATACAAATACACTTTTCAGTTAAAATTGCCATTTGTTTTTCCTTTCCTGTTTTGTTTTGCGAAGAACGTCCAAGGTTCAATTTGTGATATATGCATTGACAATAATTTGCTAACTCATAAATATTTGCATACGAAACAAAGGATTAATTACGGGTAACATTAGAAACAGGGGCAATAAAGAATTGTCTAAGCAATCTAATTGTTCTATCCTCCAAGGTATCAAGGTAGGTTCAGCTGAAGAACATAACCAGATATTTTAATTCCCCAGAGAGTGAGCCAGCAAAGCAGTATACTCTCCTCAAGCCAAGCTATATTGTCAAACCTTAAGGAAGTTGGCTATCCTCCAGCAGATCTCAACATTCCCCAGCAATATACGGGCATTCTTAACAAGCATCCCCGGCAGTCTTGACCTAAAGATTGTTCCCCGGTGGTATATCAAACATTCAACGGAGTCACTTCCCCAATATAGTTCAAAACTTCCCCAAGAGAGTCCAATCCAGTTACCCCAGGGAAAGTTGGAATCCATCTCCCCAGCAGTAAGCTTATCCCCAGTAGATTCTGGAAGCTTATCCTCACAGAGCACGAACGCGTCTCCCGGCTGTATTCAAAGAGTTATTTCCCTACCAGGATATAACTGGGTTATCCTCATCCAAAAGCCACGGAAAGATCGTTCTCGGCAAAGTCTTCGTATCCCCAGCGAAGTCTATTAACACTTCCAACACGACAATGGTATCCCCAGCAAGTTATTATCAACATTTCAACAAAGTATCTCTCTCCCCAGAGTATTGCTTCCCAGCAAGATCGTTAGAGTACTTTTCTCCCCGCAGAATAATCCAGTCGCCAAGTTTATTCCCCAACGGAGTTATCTTCTCCTGCCGGTATTCTTGCAACTATCATCCCCAGCGGAAGCAAAAAGCTATTCTTCAACATCAGCCCAGGAGTGACTTCCCGGCACCCGTCAAGGATTTACTTTCCTAGACAAAAACATACATAAACATCACATTTCCATACATTATAGCATGCATATACGCATCACATCTTACAAATCTCATTTATGTTGAGAACATCATTGCTTGATCTATATCATGCATTGCATATGACTGACCTCTACCTTTCAGGAAAAAGCCAGTTAAGTTCTCAGCTATATTCAAGACCTAGACCGGTTCAGTTAAGTCGACCCTAAGACTTTTCTGTTTCTTATCCAGTCAAAGGCCTTCTCTGGTTCAGTCAGATCGACCCTAAGATCTCTCTGTTTCTTATCCAGTTGAAGACATTCCAAGACCTAGACCGGTTCAGTTAAGTCGACCCTAAGACTTTTCTGTTTCTTATCCAGTCCAAGGCCTTCTCTGGTTCAGTCAGATCGACCCTAAGATCTCCCTGTTTCTTATCCAGTTGAAGACATTTCAAGACCTAGACCGGTTCAGTTAATCGATCCTAAGATTTTCTGTTTCTTATCCAGTCCAAGGCCTTCTCTAGTCCAGTTAAATCGACCCCTAACAGATTTCTCTGATAAAGACTCAGCAGAAGTTATCCAGATTCTCTCAATGATACTGTTGAGGTTGTAGTCGCCTGTGGTTCTCTCCCCGTTACTGCGGAGGTAGTAATCGCCCCAAGATTCTCTCAGCGTTACTGTTGAAGTAGAAGTTATCCAAGATTCTCTCAATGATTACTGTTGAGGTTGTAGTCGCCTGTGGTTCTATCCCCGTTACTGCGGAGGTAGTAATCGCCCCAAGATTCTCTCAGCGTTACTGTTGAAGTGGAAGTTATCCAAGATTCTCAATGATTGCTGTTGAGGTTGTAGTCGCCTATGGTTCTCTCCCCGATACTGCGGAGGTAGTAATCATCCCCAGATTCGCTCAGCGTTACTGTTGAAGTTGAAGTCGTCCAAGATTCTCTCAATGATTGCTGTTGAGGTTGTAGTCGCCTATGGTTCTCTCCCCGTTACTGCGGAGGTAGTAATCATCCCCAGATTCTCTCAATGATTACTGTTGAGGTTGAAGTCGCCCAAGATTCTCTCAATGATTACTGTTGAGGTTGAAGTCGTCCAAGGTTCTCTCACCGTTCCTGTTGAGATAGTAACCATCCCTGGTTCATTCATCACTGTTTGAAGCTCCAGATTCAGCTCCTGTAACCAGTCAGGACACATCTACACAAAGAATTTGAAGACCAGCTCCTGTAACAGGTCAGGTAATCATTTTTCTTTTGCAGGTACGCAAGTTCTCGCTAAGGAATCTCTTACGCGATCAACACCCAGATGGCATCTATAAGCCCATCATCCTATCCATCAATCTCTAAATGGCATCTATAAGCCCATTCCCCACATCATTGCTACTATGTGAGCGCAAATTTCTGGGCACTCTAGTGTTCAATCATCTTCCACCTTCGGATTACGAAAGGCACGTCAGCCAATCTGCATCCTCAGGTCTAAGAAGATTGAACAGGGGCAACTGTTGTACCCCAAAATTTTAACTCCCATATTCTTCAAGATTTGCCAAGACAAGCTTCAAAATCTCCCCAAGGGTTGCACAGTCCAAGGGCCTCCTAACAGTCAAAATTAGGGTTTTTGCTCTGACAAAGAAAATGAAGTTTCCAAGGGTCCAATCAAGTCCCACATGCCTACAAATATGGTCAAGCATCCTCATGCCAAGTTTCAAGACTTACAGCACAAAATTGCACAGTCAAAAACCCTAATTGCACTACAGTCAACTATAGGGGCAAAATGGTCATTTGACAGTCAAAAGTTCAAATTTTTGGTCAACATCTAATTTTGAAGCCATAAACATCATTTGATCAATGCTTGATCATGATTCTCAAAGCTTGGCTCAAAAAGTCTCAAGATGCAAAAGTTTCCATATTTGGACAGTTGAAAAAGTCAACTGTAGCTTGACCAAGGCATAACTTCCACATGGATTATCAGAAAAATTCCATCCAAGGCTCATTTTGAAGAGAAAGACATTTCCTACAACTCATCTTCATACTTCAAGTCCAAGAAATGCTCTCACAAGAAGTTATCAATTTCAACATTATAGGTCATTTTCAAAAGTCAACAAAACGGGACTTTAAGTCAAAGGCCATAACTTGAGATTGGTAAATCAAAATGACATGGGACCAAAGACATTGGTTAGAGGACTCAAAGACCTTTCCAAAATGTCCAAGAACATGAGCAAAGCTTAAAAATTGAGCATGTTATGCCTTGTGGAAGTTGGGAAATTTTTGGATATTTTGAAAAGTCAACATTGCTTCAAATGTCTTAAAAATGCTAATGGGCCTCTTTTTCTTCCACAATTCATCATCCAAAGCATGTGCACGACCATTTGGCCCAAAGGGAAGTTTTTTATCATTTTTATTTATTTATTTGGATTTTTAATTATTAATAATTCATTTAATTAAAATAAATAGGTGAAAAATACTAAACCTAACTTTTTAAATCTTTTTGTGCATGGAATAGGCTTAAGATTTCGTGTATGATCAGATTTGGAAGGAATTATGGTGATTGGATATGATTGAAACCAAAATAGCATGAAAAAGATTGAAAACTCATGGCATGGAAAATCAAATATCTCCTCATCAATTCAAGGATTCTTTGGCTCAATTTCTCAACCCTAATCATTCATACACATAAATACTGATGCAAACCCTAGTGTTCATGACCACAAAGATGCACCAGAAATCCATTATCAAGTTTGAGTTTTTTGGCAAATTTTCCAAAACTGAAAACTAGGTTCTAGGGCGATTCAAGCCAAAATACTTGTTCCATTACCTTCCCGAGGCTTCAAGGAAGGTTTTCAAATCAAAACCATCCATCCTAACACCAAGAAACGTGAGAATAATCGTGTCCTGTACAGAATTTTTTTCACATTCTTGCATCATGATTCATGCGTCTTTATTCATTTTTAATGTTTGATTTGTGTTCCTTGATTAATTCTAAAGCTAACTGGGTGCTTTGATTGAGTTTTCATGCGTTATATGATGAATCACCATTAAAGGATGCTAGGGTTACCAAGCTTTCAAATTAGGCGTTTCTGGATGCTGTAAAATTAGGACATGCCAATACCATGGTTGAGTTCAGGAAGTTTGGACGATTTGGAAACACTCCTCGCGCCTAATTTATGTGGCCATATGGCCTATTCGCTATTTTGAAAACAAGCATATTTTGGGGGGGTTTAAAACCCCCGCTAACTCCTTTTATATTTTCAGGAAAAGCAAAACCAGGAAGAAGATGATTATGTGGCAGGACACGATAGGAGGATTCAAATAATTAGCGCGTTTTTTGTTCTGTCCACTAATCCGTTTTGTTTTTCATTATATTATTTGGTTTCCAATAGGTTAATGAATGAACGCGTTAGCCTGGATGGTGAAAAGTGACATTGGTAACCTTTGGGACCTGGGTTCGATTCCCAGGTCCCCACTCTCTTTCAATATTTTTTCTCTCAATCTAATCCCATGCAGATTTGGTCCTAAGGACCATCATACATCCATCCTCCAGATATGCCACGCGTATAGCAAGATCAATCAAAAGGCCCAGATCTGAAGAACATGATAGACCCCAGTCAATGCACTCACGCGCTAGCACAAAAATTCAGACAGGGCCTTGCAATAAGTGGGCCTAATTGCTAAGTACACCTCCAATTGGGGACAGAAACCCCCCAAGGTTTTGATTTTTATTTTATTCTTATTTTATTTATTTCCATTATTCCTTATTTTAATTTAATTCTTTAATTTAATTATTTTCATAAAAACATAAAAATAACAAAAATCAGAAAAGACAAAATTAAAAATATATTTATTTAATTAATATTTTTGTAAGCAAATATCCTTAATTAATTTGGCTTTTTAAATTAGGTTTAATTCTAGCATTTTTCTTAATAAATCAAAAATTTGTAGAATTAGGGTTTGTATCAATTTTTATCCTTTTTCTTTTCTTTTCACTAATAATTAATTATTTATTTTTATAAATCAAATTGTCATTAATTAATTAATTTAATTTTAGGTTTAATTTTAACATGTTTTCTTAATAAAATAAAATAAAACAATTAGAATTAGTGTTAATATTTTAATTTCATAAAAATTCATAAATCCAAAAAATACCAAAATAATTTCTTTTTATTTTAATCTAATTAATTTAATCATTTAATTTAATTTCGTTAAAAAGGGTCCAACGCCCTCGTTTCCAATTTTAATTCCAATTCGCGCATTTTATTTATTTCCTTCTTTTAAATATTTATGTAATTCTCCCAAAGCCGTGTAAACTTAACTTCTCGCACTTTACTTTATTTCTTTATTTTCTGTCAAATCGGGTCCTGGTTTTTAATTTGGCGATGTGGACCCGCGCCTTTGTAATAGTTTAGAAATTTTATCTTTCCGCACTCTTTTAACTATTAATAAATGCATGCAAGAATGAATGACAAAAATAAAAACAAACGCATAGATCACCCATGACATGACAAGACAAAATAAATGAAAACGACACACAAATCACACACCACCCCTAGGGTACGCCTCACTGTTGCCTTGCCTCGAAAGGTGATCGTCGAGTAGAGGATGTCTTAGTAAGTCCTCATGATCCGGGAACCTGGCATGAGGGTAGCTTCTAAGGTGTCTTCCCGTTGCTCTGGTGATCACCATGTCCCGAACCTCGAATTGACCCGAACACCTCCAACGGTGGTGCTACCTACCTCTCAATGGTGGGATGGCACTACTTTAAAGGACATTTACACAGACGAATTCCTTAGGGTAGGTAGACGACTCTAGATACTTGCTCTAAATTTCAAAACAAATTCATAAATACTTTTCACACCGACACCTTTTCAAAAAGCTTTCGAAAGCAATTTTTCAAACACTCTTAAGGACCGATACAAGAGTCGAACTGGAATTTTCAAAGAAACTTTTTAAACCCACAGTTGAAAAGCAAACAAAACAATTTTGAAAACACAATGAGCAAGTATCTAAGAGCCCATGGATAACCATGGATAGAAAGGGTGCTAACACCTTCCCTTTCTATAATCTACCTCCCGAACCGAGAGCAATCTCTTTAAGGAATTTTTCTGTGCTTTTGTCCTTTCCATTTGGAGAAAATAAAAGACGGTGGCGACTCTTGCTTCCGCGACATTTCGCGAACCAGCGTTAAACAGTCAGTTCCAGATCCACCGATCACAACCGAGACTCGGGGAAAAGAGGTATTGGTTGAGCTTGTCCGGACGAAGGCACATCCGGAAGCCATTCCAGAGGCTTCTATAAAGGATATGGAAGAGATATTTAAAATAATCAAGAAGAGTGATTACAATTTCGTAGAACAATTAGGGCAGACCCCATCAAAAATCTCAATGTTAGCCCTACTGCTGTGCTCTAAAGCCCATGCCAAGATTTTAGTTAAATTCCTGAAGTCTGCCCACGTGCCTCAAGAGACCTCTGCTGATCAATTCGAGAATTATGTGGCTAGTTTGACAGCTGACAATAGCCTGGGATTCTCTGATGCAGACCTAACTCCTAAGGGAAGGAAACACAATGATGCCCTACATGTCTCCATTGAGTGCATGGGCACTACATTAGCCCATGTTTTGGTAGATACAGGTTCACCACTGAATGTCTTACCCAAGAACGCTCTAGACAGGTTGGATTACGAAGGGCTCACACTAAAACCCAGTAACATTGTGGTGAGGGCCTTCAACGGTTCTAAAATAATGGTGCATGAGGAGGTGGACATCCCTATCAAAGTGGGTACTCAGACTTTTCATTCCACTTTCTATGTGATGGACATCCGCCCATCTTACTCCTGTTTATTGGGTCGACCCTGGATCCATGGGGCTGGTGCTGTGACTTCCACCCTACATCAGATGATGAAGTACCCAGTCAATGGGAAGATTATCATAGTTTATGGGGAGGAGGAGTACATAGTGAGCCACCTGAAATCTTTTAGGTATGTTGAAATGGACGGCGAGTTCATTGATACTCCCTGTCATAACTTTGAGGAGGTTCGACAGACTGTTGCTGCAACCAAAACCACTGCCAGTGTTCCAAAGACTACTAGGCCTCAGCTGAAGATGGCTTCTCTGGAAGATGCCAAGGAAGTCGTTCAAGAAGGTGGGTGTACAATTTGGGGCCAACTTCCAGATATTCCCTATAAATCAGACAAATTTGGTTTGGGTTTTACTTTAGTAGCCCATAGAGTTGTTCGTCGTGCTCGCGCCGGGGGATCACCTTTATGGATCAACAACCATGTAGTCAATGCCCTAGAAGACAATGATAGTGATTGTGACCTGGACAAGTGGATGTTCCCAACCATCAGCGGTGGACTCAGTAATTAGGAGGCTAAAGAGTTTGTGCCCATTACTTTTATTCAAGAGTAATTTGTCTTTCTATTTTAAGGAAATGTAATATTTGAACAATTGAAACATTAAAGCCTTGTGCCTTACCCGAGGCACAATGGTCTATTTGTAAGGGTCATTACTTCATTCCCATATGTCATTAATAAAACATTGGACGTTTTCGCATACAAATTTTACGCTCTTTGTTTTTCTTTTCTGCTTTTTACTCTATCAAAAATATACAATTATGCTCTTACACACCTACGTATCAAACTACATATCCACATCCACTTTGGATCCCATTGATAATGGTTCTGTTATTGCTCATTGTGACTTTGAAAATCCGATCAACCAAGCCGAGGACGAAGGTGAGGAAGATTGTGAGGTACCGGGAGAGCTTGCCAAACTGTTACAACAGGAAGAAAGGGCAATGCAGCCTCATGAGGAGCCAGTTGAGACAGTGAACTTGGGTACTAAAGAGGACAGAAAAGAATTCAAGGTAGGTGCTAACTTGGAGCCCAGTGTCAAACAACGGTTAATACATATGCTACATGACTATGTTGAGGTTTTTTCCTGGTCGTACGAAGACATGCCGGGACTTGACACTGATATTATGGTTCATCGCCTACCTACAAAAGAGGAATGCCCTCTAGTGAAACAAAAGGTTCGTCGTATGCAGTCGGATATGTCAGAAAAGGTAAAGGCTGAAGTCATGAAACAGTTTGATTCCAGTTTCTTAGTTGTCACGTCCTATCCATAATGGGTCGCTAATATTGTTCCAGTACCTAAGAAGGACGGTAAGGTATGTATGTGTGTGGATTATAGAGACCTGAACAGGGAAAGCCCCAAGGATGACTTTCCGCTTCCCCATATTGATGTTCTGGTTGACAACACCACACAACATAAAGTATTCTCCTTCATGGATGGTTTCTACGGATACAATCAGATCAAAATGGCACCTGAGGACATAGAGAAGAAGACCTTTCTCATCCAGTGGGGAATTTTCTGCTACAAAGTTATGCCATTTGGACTAAAGAACGTTAGGGCAACCTATCAACATGCCATGGTAGCTTTATTTCATGATATGATCCATCACGAGATATAGGTCTACGTTGATGATATGATAGCCAGGTCTCAGACTGAAGAGGAGCACCTTGATCACCTACAAAAGCTATTTGATAGGCTGAAGAAATACAAACTGAGGCTAAACCCGAATAAGTGCACTTTCAGAGTAAGATCCGGTAAGCTCTTAGGTTTCATGGTCAGAAGCAAAGGCATTAAAGTGGATCCTGAAAAGGTCAAAGCTATATAATAAATGCCAACTCCTTGCACTGAGAAGTAGGTTAGAGGATTCTTGGGATGCCTAAACTACATAGCCAGATTCATTTCACATCTGACCGCTACTTGTGAGCCAATCTTCAAATTACTAAAGAAAGATCAAGCACTGAAGTGGAATAACGATTTCCAATATGCCTTTGACAAAATCAAGGAATATCTCCAAGAGCCTCCAATTTTGATGCCACCGGTTGAAGGAAGACCTCTGATCATGTACTTAACATTATTAGAGAACTCAATAGGGTGTGTGATGGGGCAACATGACGAGTCTGGTCGAAAAGAACATGCAATATACTACCTTAGTAAAAAGTTTACCGACTGTGAAACAAGATAGTCACTGCTCGAGAAAACTTGCTATGTATTGGCATGGGCTGCCCACCGACTAAGATAGTATATGTTGACTCACACTACCTTGTTGATATCTAAAATGGATCCTATCAAGTACATCTTTGAGAAGCCCGCTCTCTCCGGAAGAATATAAAGATGTCAAATGATCCTAACTGAATACGAAATTCAGTATATAACCCAGAAAGCAATTAAGGGAAGTGTACTAGCTGATCATTTGGCTAATCACGCTGTGGATGACTACCAATCCATGAATTTTGAGTTCCCGGACGAGAACATCATGTTAGTAACTGATTGCGAAGAACCTGGACTGGATGAAGGACCTGAAAAAGGATCCCAATGGACTATGGTTTTTGACAGAGCTTCCAATGCTCTTGGTAATGCCATCAGTGTAACACCCCAGTTCTATTTATTTGGAATTATCTTAATAAGAGTTATTTTATTTGAAACCAATAAAATTATTTTATTTGGGTTAATATAAAATAAAAGGATTATTATTTATTTTATAAATAATTGTAGGAAAAAAATAAGGATTGAAGGTTATTGGGCTATGATGTTATTGGTAAAAGAGGGGGTGCAAGTGAAGTAAAATGTTATTTGGGACTTATATGTCACTTTTGCTCACTTTCACGTAAAACTGAGATTTTGGGATTTTGGAACTCAGAGAACGTGTAAAGAAGAGAAAGGAGAAGAAGGAGAAGATTGATCGAGGAAGTTGCAGGAGCTGCAGATTATCCAAGGTAAGGGGTTGATCATTCTTTTGCTATGAATAAGTTGTGATATATATTCTATATGAGTTAGGGATTTGTAGGGATGATGGATTCTTGATGCCATGGTTGTTGTGATGATGAAACATGAATGGAATTGATTGGGTTTTGATGTGGTATTGATCCTATTGTATGCCTTAGATCATTGCTATATGGTAGGAATTCGATTTTGATGGTTTTAGGATGTTTGGGGATGATTAGGAATGAGTTGGGGTGATTTTGGGAAGCATAAAAACGTGAAATATGATGTTGCAGAGTCATCAACACGGGCCGTGTTGATGCACACGGGCACCCGTGTTGATCTTCTGTGTTGGTGCTCGGGTAGGTTTTCCCAAATATCGTTTCGGCCATAACTTTTGAACCGTAACTCCGATTTAGGTGCCGTTTGTTGCGTTGGAAAGCTAGTGAAATTTTCTATATGATTATGAGGAATTAAGTAGCTTTAAGAGCTTATTTTGATAAGTGATTATTGGAGAAAGTGTTTATGTTTATAAGTGAATTTGGTTGTTATGTATTTTAGTGAAGTGTTTGGAGATATTTGGGATTGGAGCTCTGAAGAACGACGAACAATCGCTCAAGAGTTCGAAGCTGCAATTTGATAAGGTAAGGGGGGCTACTACTCCACTTATATTTGCTTATGGGTTTAGATGCAATTGGTCGGGTAATTCGTAAGATAACCCCATCTTCTATGATGTTCTGAATGATTGATAACTTTAGGGTCGAATCTTGTTAGAAAAGGTTTAGGTTCCCAAATTTTATGAACCAATTAGGGATTTTAGGTTCCCATGGTAGATTGGATGTTTTTGTACTGCATTGCACTGCCGTAGAAAGGTATTTTCGTGCAAAAATATGGATATATGAGCTGCTGCAGGTGCAGGAATTTTGGGATCGCACTCATCAACACGGGCCGTGTTGTTCCACACGGGCACCCGTGTTGATCCACTGGATGGGTAAAAAGATGTGTTTCCAGGCATATTTCAACACGGGCCGTGTTGATTCACACGGGCACCCGTGTTGATCCCCTGTATTGGCAAAATAATGCGTTTTCTGGATACATTTCCACACGGGCAGTGTTGATTTACACGGGCACCCGTGTTAAACCTCCTGTGTTGGTTTTTAAACTATGTTTTCTGTGCATGCTGTTATGTACGGATTGATCCTGTTTTGATGTGCAGTGTTTGACATGTTTTGAATATGTTGTTTATTGATTTTCCTAGTGTTGTTTGATGCTTGTATCGAATAATGTTTGTATGTTATGATACCAACACTACGTGGATGTTATTGTCATGCTTTTAGATGATGTTATCAAGCATGAATTATGATATAACTTGATATGAGTGGTTGATGTTTAATAGTATGCTGAGTGATTACATGCTATCCATATCCTGTTATGATTGATATTGTTAATGTTGCATGATATGTTTCTTGATGTTAATAGTATGCTGAGTGTTACATACTTTACATATCATGTTGCATTTGTTAATTCCCATTGTGTGGAATTAACATGGTGGCCAATATACGTGTCCGCGATTTAATGGAACGTTGAGGTGGTAGCCGTGTCCGCGATATAATGGAACGGTGAGTTATCCGTGACCCGAGATTTAATGGGGCGGTATAATGGTACCACATGCATGGGTGTGTTGCATTATATTGAATATAACATGAATGGATGATTTTCCAATGTTGTATTGAATTGATTGTATGCATGTATTGCTGCTAAATTGTTAATGATGTTTGATGTTAATTATAAGTATGAAAAGTGATATATTATGAATATATGAATTGTAAAGGTTTTCGTAAACTATGAAACATGCTAACTGTTTGGGTGAGGCTTATGGTTTTCTGAACTTATTGTTATGAATGTATAATCAAATGTATAGTTGAGATGCTCACCCTTACTGTTGAATATTTCAGATTGAGGAGCTTCGTTCAGGTGCTTGGCGAAGGCTTGTTGGTTCTAGTTTATTTCCGTTTAAGTATTGTCCGGGTCATGCTCTGGTAGTTGTAACTCCGGGAACGTTTGTTTGTTGAGCTGCTTTAGTCAGACTCGTTTACTTCCTTATGTTTGTTATAATATGATGTTGATATTTTCTAGGTGTTAATCCCTGATGATTTTGAAAATATTATAACATTGGTTTTGTTAATTAAATTATTCCGCTGTGTAAACATGTATGAGTTGCTTCTATGTTGTGCATGACAGGAACTTGTGTTTTTATTAAAAGAGAATTGTGACATCCTCGTTAATACATGTACTCTGAAATTATGATTTTAATTATTTGCGAAATTTTGTTCGGGGTTTTAGAGGGTGTTACAATAGTGGTATCAGAGCATAGTCGGTCGTTGCGACCAGAGTCTTGAGTCAATTGTGTAGCATGACAGTTGAATATTGTCGATATGTTGTTTATCCCTTAGTGCGCGACAGGTGTGTGAAACACTGTCGGTACTTTTTGCTTTTCTAACTGTTTGTTGCAGGAGTTGACTTGAAGATAAGTGGGGGAGAAGCTTTTCTTCTCGGATGCACTTCAGTTGTGATATGCCGGTTCAGAATGTTGCTGACGGCGACAATGCAAATGTTGTTGAAGTTTGGATGCTTCCTGAATGCGAAGGTGATATAGATTCAAGAATTTTGGTATGCTAGTGAACTCGTATGGGAAATTGGATTAAACTGCATATTTTTGCTGTCATCGCAGTGCGCGCTGGCCTTCACGGCGCGTACTGTGTGGTTTTGTGGAAAATGGCTAAATTATGTTTTGATCTCTAATGGTCGGAAAGTGGAACTGAACCTTAGTTGATTACCTTGAGGAATATTTTGGATACTATTAGTGTAGTAATTGGACTAATCTCCTATGGTAGCATGCCACTAAAGTCAATGTATGTTGTTATGTTCGAAGAATTGTATTGAAAACTTGGTGTGCGAGTTATTCTGGATGGTTGTAATTTACACTATTTCATCAAGTATCATGAAGTTGTTGAAGGCGACGTTGATTGGAAGAGTGCAAAGGTCATTGAGTCGCTGTTGTTGCAAACCGGCGAGAGTATGGACTCATGAATCTGTACCGGTCAAGTTGAAAATGTGGGTAGGTTTTTAGACGGTGAATTTAAGACAATTGAGAATAAAGTCTATTCCAAAGAAAATGATAAGTTGAAGGGATTAACTCGTCGGATTGTATGTCTTTAGTATAGTTGGATTAATATCGGATGATTTTCGTAGTTGGATAAAAAGAAAGGATGTGGGTGAATTTTGGAAGAAAGAGAGAAAGATGGAACTTATGTTCATCAATCTCAAATTCAGATTTTTGTAATTTTGGAGCAGCTGTTAGTAAAAGTGGTATAACTTTTTACTCGTGATTCCGATCAAAGCGGTTATTGACTTTTTGGAAAGCTTACGAAATTCCATATAGTTTGCATATAAGATTTGTCTTCGGAAAGTTCGTGAAGAAGGAGAAAAATGCATTTTAATATTTGGGTCTGATGCTGAATTTTGGAAAAATTCTGCATGCGGGAATTATGAACCTGTCCCATTGCAAAGATGACAACTTTTTACTCGTAACTCGGATTTGAGCGATTCATGAAGTTATAGAATCTACAAGTAATTACCTTCATTATAGAATATAATTTTATGCTTGGGAGGCATGTATCGAAGGAAATAATTGTGTTGGACGTTGAGTGTTTCTTGTTGAAAAATTGAAAGAGTGAAGAAGGATGTAAAGTATGGATAAAGGAATTTTAATTCCGATGTTGTCGAAAGATGTGTTGTAGTAGGTTGTTGTATGACGTTAGTGTTCGTATTTTCGGATAACTTTGGGATCCGTATCTTGTGTTTGGATTGTTGGATTGATGTTCTGTTTGAACCTGCAAGGAGATAAAAGTATATTTCCTTTATATGAAAATGTTTCCAAGTGTGGTAGAAGTATTCTCATAGGAAGAGACTTTGAAGTCGGTTGAGGAATTATAAACTTTTGGACATGGGTGGTTGTTATTGCAGTTGTTGAGACGAGCTCAATCGAAAAATGTTGTTTGGAAATGAGTTGAGAGACATGTTGTTCTGCATGGAAGGATGCGAAAGTGTCAGAGGTGGATCTCATGATGATTGGTAATTGTTCGATTATGATGTTGTGAATGATTTGAGAAAGAGTTCGGAAGGAACACTATTATAGTTTGGTAACGATGGTTTATGCTCCGTTATGGTTTTCGTCTATCTATTGGCAAATTGAGGAACTGATCACCCTTAATCTATTGTTGATAGTAGACGGAATCATAGTTGATGGATAGATGTGTTGTGTCGACTAGTATAGTGCATTCTGAAGAATATGTTGTTATTTTTGTTTCTTGTTGCTATTTAAAAGAAGTGAAATTATAAGTTTGTTTATTAAAGTGCGAGTTTGGTTGGAAGAAGATGAGTCATCTTGTTGGAATTAATTGGACCCATGTACTGTATGTGGTTGTAATGTGGTTATGTTTTTAAGACGATTTTTGAGGATTATGTTACTAAAAAGATGATAAAGTCGTAGTTATGTTTTATGACAATTGGGAATTCATGGAAGTATATGAATGTTTCATCCAAGAGTGGCAATTGGAGTAAACTTGGTAGAGTTGATACTTTATAAGTAATCAGAGTTGCGCATCTGAAGCGTGATGTGCCAGAGTATGTTGGTTTATTATAAATGTCAGTTGATTTAATAAGGATATTAATGTGGTTGGTGGTTTATGGAGAGTTGTATATAATTTTTGGATTAAGACCCGTAAGCAGATTTTATGAGAATTTTGTTTTCGTTGTTGTGATGTCAGTGTTGATTACTAAAAGGAATGGTAATATTTCAGATTGTGTTAAAGGTGATTTGGTCGGTTATGTGGATGTCACTATAAGAGTGATATGACGAGAGTAATCAAGTTGTAAGTATTTGGTTGATAATTGGAATTCGTATATTAAGGAATGAATTGGCGCGTGAGTTGTATTAAGAATGTTGTCAATATGATAATATGATGGTTGTATATTCAAGTATAAGTAGTTTGCGGATGTTATTACTTCATAAGCAATGTATCAAGATGGTGTTGAGGGTGTCGATGAGCTAATATCGGGTATATCGTTATGATTAGTTGTGTATGTTTTGGTGTCGATATGGTCGCTAAGTTGATCATGTAATATTGTTAAGACGAAAAGACGACGTTGTGTGCCTGAGTGCAACAGTTGTTGGTTGATAATATGTTGAGTGTTTGGTATGTCCAGAATTGGTGTTGAGAGTGGTTGTGTCGATTGGATTTTCGAGGACGAAAATATCCTAAGTGGGGGAGAGTTGTAACACCCCAGTTCTATTTATTTGGAATTATCTTAATAAGAGTTATTTTATTTGAAACCAATAAAATTATTTTATTTGGGTTAATATAAAATAAAAGGATTATTATTTATTTTATAAATAATTGTAGGAAAAAAATAAGGATTGAAGGTTATTGGGCTATGATGTTATTGGTAAAAGAGGGGGTGCAAGTGAAGTAAAATGTTATTTGGGACTTATATGTCACTTTTGCTCACTTTCACGTAAAACTGAGATTTTGGGATTTTGGAACTCAGAGAACGTGTAAAGAAGAGAAAGGAGAAGAAGGAGAAGATTTATCGAGGAAGTTGCAGGAGCTGCAGATTATCCAAGGTAAGGGGTTGATCATTCTTTTGCTATGAATAAGTTGTGATATATATTCTATATGAGTTAGGGATTTGTAGGGATGATGGATTCTTGATGCCATGGTTGTTGTGATGATGAAACATGAATGGAATTGATTGGGTTTTGATGTGGTATTGATCCTATTGTATGCCTTAGATCATTGCTATATGGTAGGAATTCGATTTTGATGGTTTTAGGATGTTTGGGGATGATTAGGAATGAGTTGGGGTGATTTTGGGAAGCATAAAAACGTGAAATATGATGTTGCAGAGTCATCAACACGGGCCGTGTTGATGCACACGGGCACCCGTGTTGATCTTCTGTGTTGGTGCTCGGGTAGGTTTCCCCAAATATCGTTTCGGCCATAACTTTTGAACCGTAACTCCGATTTAGGTGCCGTTTGTTGCGTTGGAAAGCTAGTGAAATTTTCTATATGATTATGAGGAATTAAGTATCTTTAAGAGCTTATTTTGATAAGTGATTATTGGAGAAAGTGTTTATGTTTATAAGTGAATTTGGTTGTTATGTATTTTAGTGAAGTGTTTGGAGATATTTGGGATTGGAGCTCTGAAGAACGACGAACAATCGCTCAAGAGTTCGAAGCTGCAATTTGATAAGGTAAGGGGGGCTACTACTCCACTTATATTTGCTTATGGGTTTAGATGCAATTGGTCGGGTAATTCGTAGGATAACCCCATCTTCTATGATGTTCTGAATGATTGATAACTTTAGGGTCGAATCTTGTTAGAAAAGGTTTAGGTTCCCAAATTTTATGAACCAATTATGGATTTTAGGTTCCCATGGTAGATTGGATGTTTTTGTACTGCATTGCACTGCCGTAGAAAGGTATTTTCGTGCAAAAATATGGATATATGAGCTGCTGCAGGTGCAGGAATTTTGGGATCGCACTCATCAACACGGACCGTGTTGTTCCACACGGGCACCCGTGTTGATCCACTGGATGGGTAAAAAGATGTGTTTCCAGGCATATTTCAACACGGGCCGTGTTGATTCACACGGGCACCCGTGTTGATCCCCTGTATTGGCAAAATAATGCGTTTTCTGGATACATTTCCACACGGGCAGTGTTGATTTACACGGGCACCCGTGTTAAACCTCCTGTGTTGGTTTTTAAACTATGTTTTCTGTGCATGCTGTTATGTACGGATTGATCCTGTTTTGATGTGCAGTGTTTGACATATTTTGAATATGTTGTTTATTGATTTTCCTAGTGTTGTTTGATGCTTGTATCGAATAATGTTTGTATGTTATGATACCAACACTACGTGGATGTTATTGTCATGCTTTTAGATGATGTTATCAAGCATGAATTATGATATAACTTGATATGAGTGGTTGATGTTTAATAGTATGCTGAGTGATTACATGCTATCCATATCCTGTTATGATTGATATTGTTGATGTTGCATGATATGTTTCTTGATGTTAATAGTATGCTGAGTGTTACATACTTTACATATCATGTTGCATTTGTTAATTCCCATTGTGTGGAATTAACATGGTGGCCAATATACGTGTCCACGATTTAATGGAACGTTGAGGTGGTAGCCGTGTCCGCGATATAATGGAACGGTGAGTTATCCGTGACCCGAGATTTAATGGGGCGGTATAATGGTACCACATGCATGGGTGTGTTGCATTATATTGAATATAACATGAATGGATGATTTTCCAATGTTGTATTGAATTGATTGTATGCATGTATTGCTGCTAAATTGTTAATGATGTTTGATGTTAATTATAAGTATGAAAAGTGATATATTATGAATATATGAATTGTAAAGGTTTTCGTAAACTATGAAACATGCTAACTGTTTGGGTGAGGCTTATGGTTTTCTGAACTTATTGTTATGAACGTATAATCAAATGTATAGTTGAGATGCTCACCCTTACTGTTGAATATTTCAGATTGAGGAGCTTCGTTCAGGTGCTTGGCGAAGGCTTGTTGGTTCTAGTTTATTTCCGTTTAAGTATTGTCCGGGTCATGCTCTGGTAGTTGTAACTCCGGGAACGTTTGTTTGTTGAGCTGCTTTAGTCAGACTCGTTTACTTCCTTATGTTTGTTATAATATGATGTTGATATTTTCCAGGTGTTAATCCCTGATGATTTTGAAAATATTATAACATTGGTTTTGTTAATTAAATTATTCCGCTGTGTAAACATGTATGAGTTGCTTCTATGTTGTGCATGACAGGAACTTGTTTTTTTATTAAAAGAGAATTGTGACATCCTCGTTAATACATGTACTCTGAAATTATGATTTTAATTATTTGCGAAATTTTGTTCGGGGTTTTAGAGGGTGTTACAATCAGCGCCGTGACCATATCTCCTGAAGGCTGTCATACTCCTTTCACTACCAGGCTATGTTTCAACTGTACCAACAATATGGCTGAGTATGAAGCATGTATCATGGGTGTCAAAGCTAAAATAAATTTAAGGATCAAGTTCTTAAGTGTGTTTAGGGACTCGTCTTTGTTAATCAGCTAGATCAAAGGAGACGGGGACACGAAACATCCTAATCTCATCCCGTACAAAGAGCATGTGTTGACACTAATCCCATACTTTGAAGAAATTACCTTTGAGCATTTTTCACAAGAGGAAAATCAACTAGCGAACACGCTAGCTACAATGTCATCCATGTTCAAAGTCAGGTGGGATAATGAGGCTCCTCAAATCACCATTGAGAGGATGGACAAGCCATCATACTGTCATGAGATTGGTACTGAAGAAGTAGTGGACAAGCCTTGGTTCCATGAAATCAAAATATATCTTGAAGCCCAAGAATACCCTGAGGGAGCTTCAGTCAATGATAAGAAGTTCCTAAGAAGGTTCTCTGCCAAGTTCTTCCTCAGTAACGAGATCCTCTACAAGCGCAACCATGACTCTATCTTGCCTCATTGTGTAGACAGCAGTGAGGCAGAAAGGATTATGGCTGACTTGCACGAAGGTACCTTTGGCACCCACTCTAGTGGGAACTCAATGGCTAAAAAGATCCTACGGGTAGGATACTACTGGTCCACCATGGAGGCAGACTGTTATCAGTATTCGCAAACTTGTCACAAATGCCAGATCTATGCTGACAAGGTACATGTGCCTCCAGTTCCTCTGAATATATTGACCTCTCATTGGTCGTTCGCAATGTGGGGAATCGATATGATTCGGGAAATCAGACCTACAACTTCTAATGGACACCGCTTCATCCTGGTTGTCGTTGATTACTTCACGAAGTGGGTCGAGGCGGCTTCATTTGCTTCTGTTACCAAGAATGTTGTGGCCCGATTCATCAGGCATAACCTTATATGTTGGTACGGTATTCCAGAAAGAATCATTACAGATAATGGTACCAATCTCAACAACCCTATAATCACTGAGCTCTGTATGCAATTCAAGATCCAGCATTATAACTCTTCTCCTTACTGGCCGAAGATGAATGGCGTTGTTGAAGCTGCTAACAAAAATATCAAGAGAATCATACAGAATATGGTTGTTACATTTAAAGATTGGTATGAGATGTTACCATTTGCTCTTCATGGTTACCGCACCACAATGCGCACATCAATAGGGGAAACTCCTTTCTCTTTGGTATACGATATGGAAGTTGTCCTGCCCATTAAGGTCCAGATTCCTTCCTTGAGGATCATGAAAGATGCAGGGCTGAATGAAGATGAATGGGTTCAGACTCGACTTGACCAGTTAAACCTGATTGATGAGAAGAGGCTCGCGGTTGTTTGTCATGGTTAGATGTACCAAAAATGTATGATCAAAGCTTTTAACAAAAAGGTCAGACGTCAGGTATATCAGGCTGGTGACCTGGTAATCAAGCGCATCATACTGCCACAAGGTGATCCCAGGGGCAAATGGACTCCCACATACGAAGGGCCATTTGTGATAAAGAACATATTTTATGGTGGAGCCATGATCTTAACCACTATGGATGGTGACGACCTTCCGCACCCTGTAAACACGGACATAGTTAAAAAATACTACGCATGAACAAAGACCCACTAGGTCGACTGACCTAGGCAAAAATTAGGGCATCCCGACAAACCAAAAGGGTTCGGGAAAAATTAGGGATATACATAAAAAAACCTGTACACTTGGCAAGTTGAAAACCTGAAAAGGAGGCTTGGGCAAAAAAGGGTATCCCTATGGACTGAAAACCCAAAAGGACGGTCCAGGAAAAGGTTAGAGAATTAAAGCATATAACTATGTCCCGTTGGATCACCTTACAACCAATATTCAGTATCTGTGATCGGTGGATCTGGAACTGACTGTTTAACGCTGGTTCGCGAAATGTCGCGGAAGCAAGAGTCGCCACCGTCTTTTATTTTCTCCAAATGGAAAGGACAAAAGCACAGAAAAATTCCTTAAAGAGATTGCTCTCGGTTCGGGAGGTAGATTATAGAAAGGGAAGGTGTTAGCACCCTTTCTATCCATGGTTATCCATGGGCTCTTAGATACTTGCTCACTTGTGTTTTCAAAAATGGTTTGTTTGCTTTTCAACTGTGGGTTTTAAAAAGTTTCTTTGAAAATTCCAGTTCGACTCTTGTATCGGTCCTCAAGAGTGTTTGAAAAATTGCTTTCGAAAGCTTTTTGAAAAGGTGTCGGTGTGAAAAGTATTTTTGGATTTGTTTTGAAATTTAGAGCAAGTATCTAGAGTAGTCTACCTACCCTAAGGAATTCGTCTGTGTAAATGTCCTTAAAAGTAGTGCCATCCCACCATTGAGAGGTAGGTAGCACCACCGTTGGAGGTGTTCGGGTCAATTCGAGGTTCGGGACATGGTGATCACCAGAGCAATGGGAAGACACCTTAGAAGCTACCCTCATGCCAGGTTCCCGGATCATGAGGACTTACTAAGACATCCTCTACTCGACGATCACCTTTCGAGGCAAGGCAACAGTGAGGCGTACCCTAGGGGTGATGTGTGATTTGTGTGTCAGATTCATTTGCATTTATCTTGTCATGTCATGGGTGATCTACGCTTTTGTTTTTTATTTTTGTCCATACATTCTTTCATGTCATTTGTTAACAATTAAAAATTGCGAGAAAAGTAAAATTCTAAGCTATTACAAAAGGCGCGGGTCCACATCGCCAAAAGTTTCTCGAACCCGATTTGACAGAAAATAAATAAAGTAAAAGAAAATAAGGAATTAAAAGTGCGAGCAATTCTTTACACGGCTTTGGGAGAGGTACATAAATATTTAAACGGAAAAGAAATAAGTATGCAAATTGATAAGAAATTAAGAACGAGGGCGTTGGACCCTTTTGCAGATAATTAAATTAATGATGGAGTTAATTAATTAAAAAAAGAAAGAACTTGTTTTTGGTATTTTTTAGTATTTATGATTTAAATGAAAAAGAATTAACTAAAATTAAAATAAGATGCAAACCCTAATCCTAATTATTTTAATTTATTAAGAAAATATTAGAATTTAACCTAAATTAACACTAATTGTTTACATGCAAGTTTGATTATAAAAATAAATATTTAATTGTTTAATTATTATGAAATAAAAATAAAAAGGATAAAAATTTATTAACCCTAATTCTATGTTTTTTTAGATTTTTATTAAAAGAATTGAAATTAAACCTAATTTAACTAATTAATTTATGAACAATTTAATTACAAAATATTAAAACAAAATATTTATTATATTTTTCTCTTTTTTGATTTTTTTGATGTTTTATGTTTTTTTATGAAAATATAATTAAATTGACAGAATTAAATAAATATAATAATTGAAAGTAAAAAATATAAAGAAAAAATAAAGAGCAATTAAAGAATTTGCAAACCTGGGGGTTCAGACCCCAAATAGGAGGTATAGCCCATGAATTTGAGCCCAATGACCTTCAGGTCCGTTGACTTTTCCAGACACTATGTGGCACCTTTGACCAGGGCCTACCATATGCCTTAAATCTGAGCCTTTAGATTGATGTAACCAACGCGTGGACGACTGGATCTTGGAAGTGTATGGTGATCCATAACGCTTGCGCTGCATATGAACATTAGAGGAAAAAATATATAGAAAGAATGAAGACCCGGGGCTCGAACCCAGGTCATATACATTGCCAACACTCTCGCTTACCAACTGTGCCAACTCACGCGTTATTAATATTAAACAAACAACAAATATTATAAAAGAAGCAAAAACGTTAATGAATCTTCGCGCGCGAGTTTTCAAACCAGCCAATCGTTGGCAGCCACGATGTCATCTTCTTCATGTTCCTGAAACACAAATCATAAGCCACGGTTTTTTCACCGTTTCAGAATGGGTCCTTTGAGAAAATAGCGATTAGCCATTAAGTGCTCATAAATTGAGCGCGAGATTTCCATTGTCTTCGTCCAAATGCGCTGATTTGAATGGTGGTGGTCAGGGGTTCTAATTTTTCTTTGTTACAAAACCCCTAATTCAAAACTCTGCAAACCCTAAAACTTGGCAATGGTGAAATCGTCCACAATGCATAATAATCCAATCAAACGCATGGGTTAGCTTCAGAATAGCATAAGAAATGTAAATCACATATTAAAACTTGTAAAAAACGCATGAATGAAGATGCACGATAGTGAATTTTATTTGAAACAGTTTTACTCCATTGTACCAATTCCGGGCGTTTTGATGAGCGTTTGTGATTGGAAAATGTTCAGTAATGCTTGAGGAAGCTAATGAGATCGGTTTGGAGGCTTGAATCAACCTGCAAGTTAGTTTTCAGAATTGAGTTTTTTAGACAAAATTTCAAGTTTGATTTCCAGGTTTCTCAGCAGCTGCGTGTGTAGGATGATTAGGTTTGTGTTTTGGATTTTGTATTGAGTCAATTAGGTCAACAATTCTGAGCAAAATCTCTTTCATTCATGGATTTTGAGATTTGATTTTCCATCATTATTTTTTCAATCTTTCCATGTGCTTTTTGATACAAATCAACTCCAATCTCTCCAAATCTTTCCCTATTTGAATATGCACGAAATCTTGAGGATAAAACATATACAAAAAGATTGGAAAACTTAGGTTAGCATTTTTAATATATTTAATTTGATTTAAATGAATTATTATAAATAAAAATTCAAATAAATAAATAAAAAATGAATAAAGACTTCCCTTTGGGCCAAGTAGTCGTGCATATGCCTTGGGACAATGAATTGTGGAAGAAAAATGGGCCCATTAGCAATTTTAGGTCATTTGAACCAATGTTGACTTTTTAAAATATCCAAAAATTTCCCAACTTCTACAAGGCATAACTTGCTCAATTTTTAAGCTTTTCTCATGTTCTTGGACATTTTGGAAAGGTCTTTGAGTCCTCTAACCAATGCCTTTGGTCCCATGTCATTTTGATTTACCAATCTCAAGTTATGGCCTTTGACTTAAAGTCCCTTTTTGTTGACTTTTGAAAATGACCTATAATGTTGAAATTGATAACTTTTTGTGAGAGCATTTCTTGGACTTGAAGTATGAAGATGAGTTGTAGGAAATGTCTTTCTCTTAAAAATGAGCTTTGGATGGAATTTTTCTGATAATCCATGTGAAAGTTATGCCCTGGTCAATTTACAATTGACTTTTTCAACTGTCCAAATAAGGAAACTTTTGCATCTTGATGATTTTTCAGCCAAACTTTGAGAATCATGATCAAGCATTGATCAAATGATGTTTGTGGCTTCAAAATGATATGTTGACCAAAAATTTGAACTTTTAACTGTCAAATGACCATTTTGCCCCTACAGTTGACTGTAGTGCAATTAGGGTTTTGACTGTGCAATTTTGAGCTGAATGTCTTGAAACTTGATATGCGGATGCTTGACCATGTTTATAGGCATGTGAGACTTGATTGGACCTTTGGAAACTTCATTTTCTTGATCAGAACACAAACCCTAATTTTGACTGTATAGGAGACCTTTGCACTGTGCAACCCTTGGGGAACTTTTGCAGTTTGACTTGGCAATTTCTTGAAGAATATGGGAAGGCAAATTTTGGGGTACAACAGTATCAACTATCAAGCTCAAGTGGTACTAGTCAATCCAATCAACTTCAGACAAGCATTGAAGGGGATGAGACGCTCAAAGACATAAAGGCAATAGCAGAATGGGAACCTAATGGGATTATTTCACATAATTGTCTTTCTTTGTATACTATTTTTGTATAATTTCCATTCTTACGACGACATTCTCTTACTAGGATGTTTGTCTCCTTGTACAAAAACACTTATTTCAACTTAATACAAAACTATTCCTTTGAAAGTGCAAAACTTCTATTTTTTACTTTTCTATTTTGTGTGCGACAACGTCCAGTGATTATTCTTGAACATATGCATTTGAATGTGATTACTGTTTACAAATATACACCTAAAAACAGAAATACAGTTTATAATGACTTTAAGAAGCGGGACAATATCTAAGGGTCATCCACAAAATCCCCGCAGATGTTTTCCCCGACAGATACCTTCTCCAGCAGGTACAAAGATAAGGGCATTCTACTGCAAGGTCACTGCCATATTCTCAGCATGCAGCCTAATGATGTAAGTTGTTCTCACATCCTCGGCGGAGCAAGAATCTCCAATTAACTACTCCAACATCCCCCATTGAAGTTGCCAAGCTTCTCCGGATTCCCCAGAAGGATTTCAACAAAATCCCCAAACAGTTCACGGAGTTTACCTTCCTCAACAAAGTTTATTTCTCTAACAACGGAAGTTCATCTCCCAACATTTCAACTTCAACAAATCTGAAAACATACATTCTTCACCCCTGGAAACAGCCAGGGATTTATTTTCCCTATTTCAACAACACATCAATGGAACAACTGACACGTTCACACATTGCATCCATACATCATTTCTACAAACATCATAGCATATGCAGCACAAATTCATATATCACAATCTCATTTATTTTGAGATTATCATGCAATTCATACATCATGACATCGAATAAAACTGACTTTACCTTTCCAGGTTGAGTTTGCAGAAAGAGAAACTCTATCAACTCATACAACAGGTCAAAGATTAATGCCCAAAACCAGACGGGGAAACTATCTACACGACCAAATGTTATGAACTCCCGAAGCAAGAAGGGTTTACCAATAAATACAACAGGTCAGCGATTAATACTTGAAACCAGCCAGGACAACTATCTCAACGACCAACAAAAACAAGTCCCAGATTAATACTTGTAACAAGGCAGGAAAACCATCTTTCTTTCTCAGGTCAGAGATTAATACCTGTAACAAGCCAGGGAAACTATCTCAGCGACCAACGATTTTTAATTTCCAGATTAATACTTGAAACCAGACAGTACTAATATCTGCAAACAGATGATTTATAGATTAACACCTGAAACCAGACAGGACAACTATTTACGAACAACTGATTGTAGATTAACACCTGAAACCAGACAGGAAAACTATCTACATGACTCAGACGAAGATATCTTACACAGGCTCCTTCTCATATATCTCCGGATGCAGGCTAACACTGACTCATCCTGGAATAGCCCTATACAGGCTCTTTCTAATATATTCTCAGATAACGGTTAATTCCATTATCCCAACAAGTTACTGTGAAGCCTGGATTTTCAACCAGAAAACAACAAACTTTCATCTCTCTAGAGATAACTCTTCAGCAGAGCCTTGGACAACTGAAGCCCCTAGACTCTATTCCCCACTGAGTTTTCCTCGGGAAGGAGAACAAAAAAAACCCATATTCCCCAACGGACCCCTCCTCGGACAACAGGAACAGGAACCCCCAAAGGGACTATGTGTGAAATCGGCATCTATTTTGGATGGCATCTTTAAGCCCATCTCCGACAACTCTCTGTCATCTTCTCTAAATGGCATTTGTAAGCCCATTCCCATCATCATCAACTAAAAGTGTTATTTCAGACAAGTGCAAATTTCTGGGCACTCTAGTGTTCAAACATCTTCCACCTTCAGATCACGAAAAGCAGACAAGCCAATCTAAATCCTCAGGTTTAAGAAGATTGAACAGGGGAAGTTGTTGTACCCCAAAATTTTCCCTCTCATGTTTCCCAAGGTTTTTCTCTTAAATGGGTGGTTACAAGCACTTGCCTAAAGAAAATGAATTTTTTTTAATGTTAGCAAAGTGTCTTTCGATTGGCAATTTAATAATGTCCTTCGATTGGCATCTGAACAGGGTATTTCGATTGGCATTTGAGCAAGCTTCGATTGGGTGATGAATTTCCTTTGACGCGAGCCTGATTCACAAGCTTCGATTGGGTGCTGGCCCCCTTCGATCAAGTTCAAATCACAAGGCTTCGACTACGCATTGGTTGCTTCTGGCTTGCCTTTGATTCACAAGGCAGGAACTTCCTTCATGCCAGCGGGCACAAGGAAATGGACTCATGCATACATCCTTAGATTTCACCATTGTCTTTACATGCTTGCTTGATTCATAATGCAATGGCTACCTGCATGCAAGCTTAATTCATGCTTTGATTGGGCATTTGATTTCTTTGGAGCAAGCTTGATTCCTGCTTCGACTAGGCAAATACTCCCTTTGTGCGTGCCTTCAATGCACAAAGCAATAATCCCCTACAAAACAATGAACTCCTACATACCAGCTTCGATTAGGTGTTGAGTATCCTTCGATCAAGCCTAGGTTACAAAGCTCCCACTGGACAAAAGGCCCCTTCATCTTGTCCTCAGCACACGTATGCCTCTTCTTGCTTGTTTTTGGTCTATTAGGCAAAAAGATTAATCATGTTTGCCTTGGTTTCACAAGGCAAAGACCCATGCTTGCCTTGGTTTCACAAGGCAAAGACCCATCATCTTGCCTTCGATTCACAAGGAAAAATTCCACTCTCACTGGTCTTCGATTCACAAGACAAAGACACCCTCTTCAGCTTGCCTTCAGCACACAAGGCCAAGACTCCTTCATATTTTCCTTCAATCCACCAAGAAAAAATCTTCCTTTGAACCACAATGCATTGGCTACCTTTGTGCCAGCTTCGCCTAGGCAATGGCCTCTTTTACGCTTGCTTTGACCTGCCTCATGCTTGCATCCACAAGACATGGGCTGCCTTTGTGCCAACTTCGACTGGGAAATGGTCCCCTTTGAAAAAGTTGTGCACACTTCAACACACATGATAGCCCATTTGAAGGACACATGATTATTTAAAACAAGTTTGCTTTGTGATGGGTCTTGCACGTGGCCAAGCCCAGGCCTCTTGTGCAATGGCACTCGAAGGTGGTGATAAAGAAGTTTTTTGATTGACCAGATTGAAGTCTTCGTTTGAGTTGTTTTGAATCAAGCAACTAGATGAATAGGGGATCAATTGAAGAGGCCCCAATGATGAGACTTGAGCCATTCGAAGGACACACCTTGGTGGCCCATTCGAAGAGGGCACAAGGCATACACATGGACTACTTGAAAGAAATTCAAAAGACCCATTCCAAGGGGGCACAAGGCATACACATGGACTACTTGAAAGACATCCAAAAGACCCATTCGAAGGAGGTACAAGAGGTCCAATCGAAGGGCAAGGACTGAAGGCATTCGAAAGCCATCAATGTCCAAGTTCATCCAAATTTGAAAAAGAGACAAGAATTCCATGTATTTTGCCAAAATTCAAATTCTCATTCATGGCCTTGAAGAACATGTTTATGGTCGTTTCATTCCTTGCTTTCTTATCCCCTACATATCCTCTATTTATATAGCACACTTCCAAGTCAAATGGATGGATACACAACCTAGAAAGAACCATACGAAAAAGAGAGTCTGAAAGAACTTCATAAAATTCCAAAAATTCTTAAAGTTTTCAAAATTAAAATCATTGATCCAACCAGATTAAGCTCTTTCCAAGCATCCTATCAATATCCCAGGGTTCCCAAGAGCATATATCACCATTCATTCAAGCCTGAAGCACGCCCAAAACAGCCACACGAACCTCATCAATCGGTATATTCTTTTGGATACGTTTTCATTTAATTTGCATTGCTTTCAAATTTAACTTTTGCATATATGTTCATAATCATGGATAGAACAAGTTGGATATGGAACATGGGAAAAATAGGGACAAAATCGTGAGATACCATTTTTGAGTCGAATCTGGTAACTTGCTTCGAAACGCATAATCTAGTGGTCTTTGGCCAAAAATAAAGCAGATTCAGATTCAGGGCATCATTTTAAGTGGGGTAGGGTTATTTTGATCTCTGGATTTTTGCTTTTTCGTAGATTGGGGTTGAAACCCACCGGAGAAGACAATCGAAAGGTTGACTCTGGTGGTTGACTCCGGTGGTCCAGGCGTTACGCTCTCATTGGTCCATTTGAACTAATTCTTGCGCGCGTTTGAATTTAAGGAAATTGACTGGATTTCTATTATATTATTATTGTATTGTTATACTAACAATTGAGCAACATGGCCCAGTGGTAATAAGCGTGTGTGTTATCCTGAAAGGCCTAGGTTCGAATCCTAGGTTTGCATTTTATTTTTCTAACAATGTTCATGCAGATCCCACGCTTCCAATAGTCAGGTGTTTATCATACGCCTCCAAATCACAACCACTAGATCCTGATGGATCTAAATCCAAGGGCTTTAACGCGCAGGTCACCATGTGCCATCAAGAATCACCCTCACTGGATCCAAAAGCAGGTATGGGCTATCCATTGGGCCCAACGAAATTCAATTTCAGCATCCTCTTTTATTTTTTTTGTTATCAGGCCCATCTAGCCTTTTGGTTATTTTGTTTTAGTTTTATTAATTTTTGTTCCTCTTTATTTATTAATTAAACAAATAATCAGAATTAAAATCACCAAAAAATATTAAGTTAGTTTTTTTTATAATTAAACTAATTTTTGTAAATAAATTAAATAAATATTTTAATTATTTTCTTTCATTTAAATTGAATTAGAACTTAGGACTTGATTTAAATTTAATTATTTTCTTTTTATAATAAAAAATAAGCAAAAATATTTTCTTATTAGGTTTTTAGAGGAATTTTCAACCTTCACGCGTTATTTATTTTTTCCGCATTTTATATTATTGATGTAACTGTATATTGGGATGTAATAGTAATTAGGCTTTATTTTCTACTTTTAATTTCTGCACTCCCAGTTTTTGTACCTTTTAAATATCCCCTCCCCCAAAACATTGTAATAGCGTAGGATTTATATTCCCGCACTTTACATTTCTGCACTTAAACTACTGTATATACCACTGCTAGTAATTCAAATTGCATGGAAAGACTGAAAATTAAAATGCTAGCAAACCTAAATGTGCAAGACTAAAATAATTGAACATAACACACCATGCACATATACACCTCTAAGGTACCCCACTTCGGTTGCCTTCATAAAGCGGTCACAATTTTCGAAATGTGAGAAGTTTTAGTGGTTGTCCTCTAGTTTGAAAGATCACAAGTCCCTCGATGACCCTCTCGATGTTGTCTCGGTTAAAAGTGATCTTAGAACTTTAGAACAATTACTAAAATTCCTTGCCAAGTTGCCTTCGTGACCGTATCGTCCCTTCGATGTCCCTCATACATCCAACGATAGGGCTACCTACTCATTAATAGTAGGATAACACTATCTAAAGAACTGGAGGAAAAGAACTACCTTTTCGAGTACAAGTAGATAATTGTTAGATGCTTGCTCAAAACAAACTATTTGGACTTACACCTTTCAAAAACGACTTTCAAAAACATTTGCTTTGTCATCACTCTTAAGGACTGATACAATAGTTATCACAAAGCGAATCGCCGCACTAAGGAATTTCAAAACACTTTTTCAAAACACAAATCACAAGGTACTTTTAAAATGAGCTAAGCATCTAAGAGCCCGTAGAAAACTATGGATGGAAAGGGTGTTAACACCTTCCATTTCCATAATCTACCCACCTTACTCAGAAAATTCTCGAAAAGGTCTTTTTTTGTTCTTTTCACCATTTCCTTAATTTGGATAAATGAAAAGTCGGTGGAGACTCTTGCTTACCGCAACATTTGCAAATACAAAAATGCAAAACCAGTATTAACAGTCGGTTCTGCCACCGTATCACACATAGTTTTCACACTAGTAAAAAAAGTCATCATTTACCTTTGCATATTTTTAATTATTATTAAATACAATAAACAAATTGTTGTACCTCAAAATTTTCCCTCCCACTTTACTCAACAAATGTCAATTGAGGTCCCCAAGTTGCACAAGGAAGCCCAAGAGTTGACTAGACAAGCTCTCTCCTAAGGCAATGCACCTCAAAATTAGGGTTTCATTCCTCATCAAGATAGGTGAACCAAAAATATCCCAAATTCCTTCCAAGGTCTTAATATGTTATCAAGACCCTACATGTCAAGTTTCATGCCTTGCATAAGAAGTTTGCTCAGTCAACTGCTCAAATGCTTGAGAATCTACTATACTAGGTCAAAAGTCAACTATGGCCCACATACAGTCAAACCTCAAGATTTTTGGTCAACATCAAAACTTTGAAGTGAATTCCATCATTTGATCAAGGGTTTATCATGATTCCTCAAGGAATGCTCCAAATTCATCAAAACCCAAAAGTTGCTAAATTAGGATTTTGTAGGAAAAGTCAACCCAACTTTGACCAAGCATAACCTTCACATGCTTTATCAGAAAATTTCCATCCAAAGCTCATTTTGAATAGGATGCAATTCCCTACAATTCATCTTCATCCCACAAGTTCAAAATATGCACTCACAAAAAGATATTAATTTTGACATTATAGGTCCTTTTGAAAAGTCAACAAAAACACCTTTTGGGTCAAAGCTTCATACATGAACATGGAAGACTCAATTGAGATGAGACCAAAAGGGTTGCTTAGGGGACATCCTAAGCTTTCTAAAAAGTCAAAGAAAACCTCTCTAGGGTTAAAATTGGAGGATATATGCCTTGTCAAAGTTGACCTTTTTTGCAAAATTGCCAAAAGTCAAATGGGCTCAAAATTGCATTTTTTTTGCCAAATGGGCCTAACTTTTTATGCTTGCACCTCACTTATAAGATGATCCAAGACCCAAATATCCAACCTCATGTTATTTGCTTCACTTTTCAATTTATTTTGATTTTTTGTTAATTAAAATTTCAATTAAATCAAATAATTGATGAATAATGAAAAAGATATGTTTTGATCTGATTTTTGGACAGGATTTCAATCAAATAATGCAAGGATATTATGATCAATTCGAATCAAGGCTGATTGGTACAAGAAAGGCATAATTTGGCTCAATATAGAAAGTTTACATATGCCATGAAAATCAAATCAAATCTTCAAAACTTCCAAAGATGTGATCAGTTTTTACAACCCTAATTCACTCTATGATATATATTGAACGTATCCAAGGCAAGAACAAGGGTTAGAGTCGTGAAAGGAGGCAGAACAAAACTGCAAAATTTCAAAGAAAAGTGTGAGACATATCTTCTTCCACAGGCCAATTCAAACCATTCCAAGGCTTCTAATCCATTCCTGGACATCTCAGGAAGCTAATAGCATTGTTTGCTAGCCTTGAAGCATCCAGAATCATCACGTTACAACATCACGGTTTGCACTAAAAACTCAAACTCGATTTCAATGTTTTACGCATCCTAAACGCATGTTATCCATATATTCTTGTTCATAATCATGATTGCAAGCTTTCTGTATCTCTTAATTGTACTAACAGTGCCGGAATCCACATTCACCATTGTTAGGGTTTAGGAGCTCGATTTGGGGATTTCTGATACAGGGAAAATTGGACCATGAATGAGGTACCATGACACTCGTAAGACCAAGACGAGTTGATTGGTACCATTATAATTGATTTATATTGCATGTACAGGATTTTTGAGATGGACAGGGTTATAGCTACAGACATACTTCCGTAGGTAAAAGTGTTTCATCTAAAGCCACGTTTTAAGGGAGAAGATGATGGTGTGTCAAGCCACCATTGGAGCATTTGAAAATTCACGCGTTTTCTGAGCATGGCAATTGATTTTGCTTTTGATTTATGTTGTTTATAATATATTCAATTAACAAGTCCAGCGCAGATGGTTAGGAAGCTTGCCTTTGATGCACACGTTCTGGGTTCGATCCCAGGCGTGTGCATTTTGATATTTTCTTAATAGTTTCAGGTCAATCCCATGTAATACACCATCCAACGCCCATCATGTGCCATCAACGTACGTCCATTGGATGCCCAGCTGGCCAGATCTCACGCCTCTCCAATGAAGGACCATGGTGCACCACAAAGTCAACACTATACCAAATCCAGCACTGACCAAGCCTGGAGCTTAATGGGCCACAGATTTTCAGATCAACACCCCCAGAATTTCTAATAACACAGGCCCATTTCTCAATTTTTTTCTCTTTTTATTATTTTGTTTTCTTTATTCTTAATTCCTTATTCATTTTATTTTTAAAATTAGTTTTTTTTATATAAAATCATAAAAATCAAAAAGTCATAAAAATTAGAATTAGTTTTTTTAAAAATATTTTTATCAAGTTAAATTAAATTAATTAGCCTATTTAATTTAGGGAAACTTTAACTTGTTTTTATAGTTAAAATCAATTAGAAAACTAGGTTTAAAATTTTGATTTAAGTATTTTCTTTTCTTCAAACAAAAACAAAAAAATAGGTGATTTAATTATTTTTCTTAACTTAAGTCAATTAGTAATTAGGTTCCTTTTTTATTATTCCTTATTTTCTTAAATAACAAAAAATGACAAAAATAATTGTTTCGGTAATCAATTGCAATTAGGTTTAGTCAAGGGTCAAAACCCTGATTTCTCTCGTATTTAATTTGTCGCGCGCTTGTTATTATTTTTGCCATTATTTTGTAACTGTTTCAAGGTTGTAATAGTTTTAATTAGGATTTTAAATTCCGTATTTTTTATTTCACGTCAAGGCAATTGTGTAACTGTCAAAGCCATGTAATAGCTAGGTTTATTTCCGGTTTTATTTTCAGCAAACTTTTAACTGTCTAGATGTATGGATAATATGATTGTATGGCAAGAATGCATGAGAAATTAAAACAGTTAGAAAACCCTAATGTGCAAAGATTAAAATAACTGAAACAAATCACTCGCACATGTTCACTCATAGGGTTTACCTCACTTCGGTTTCCTTCGGTACACAATCATTAAGCATAGGAGATTTTAGTGGTTGCCCTCCAGTCTAAAGAGATCAAATTGTCTCATTCGAATGTTGCCTCGGAAATGTTTCCTCGGAAATATTGCCTCGGAAACATCGCCTCGAAAACATATTAAGACTCTAGGGTTACTACTAAAGTTTTCTAACTATCGCTTTAGTGATTGTATTCGTCCCTTTCGAACGTCCCTTACAAACTCCAACGACGCTGCTACCTACTTCTTAATAGTGGGATAACATTGTCTAAAGGAAATAGAACAGAAACAATCTTTTTTCGAGTAGGTAGATGCTAGTAGGTACTTGCTCAAAATAAATCTTTTCACACAAACACCTTTCAAAAACAATTTTCAAAACAACTTCGTCACATCCTTGAGGGCTGATACAAGGGTTATCACAAAGTAAAATATTTCAAAGAAAGCACACACACGCAATTTCAAAATGAGCAAGTACCTAAGAGCCCATGGAAAACCATGGATAGAAAGGGTGCTAACACCTTCCCTTTCTATAATCTACCCCCGTACTTAGAATATCTCGAAAAAAGGTTTTTTTATGTTCTTTTTCCTTTTCCATGATTGGATGAAATAAAATTCGATGGCGACTCTTGCTTACCGCGACATTTTGCAAACACAAAATGCAAAACACAAACCAGTATTAACAATCGGTTCTGCCACCGTATTACAGAAATGACGACTCTGTTGGGGAAATATAAAGTGGGGTAAACCTTAGGATCTAGGTCATATTTAATTGCTTTCTCTTAATTGTCTTGCTTGCTTTATATTTATGGCAATTGTTTGGGTTATTTGATCCTACACCCGGATCGGGGAAACACCTTTTAGGTAAAGTAGCAATAAACTGTGAGGGAACTATGTTGGGGTATACCGGCACGGTTAAAGCAGTAGCTACGTTGATGTGGAACTTTGGTTGGTACCGGTAACCTTTGAGTCAATCATGGAGAGTACGGGGCTGCCACGTGGTGTCGTGAAGCATCAACTGACCTTAGAACCTTTAATTGCCCAACTTGGCCATTAGAAAGTAGTGAGATATCCGGCCTCGGTGTAGAGCTGAGAACTGGTTGATACTCGATGCTACACTCATTGAGATCAGACTTTCGGGATATTTCGGCCGCAAGAAAAGATTGCGTGAGCTGAGACAATGCCGATAAAGGATGGTCAGTGATATTGAGATCCTCTAGAACCCAATTACTATTTCTAAGACAGGTTCGAAACCAACTAACTTCAAGAGGTTACTACCTTTGACCTCATGCAAGCCTTAAACATAAGGATTTTGTGTGATTTAACTGTGCTTGATATACCTGTGTTTGCTATACCTATGTTTTATCATGACATCATGCATCATAACATAACATCCATTCTTATTGCACTAACCATTTCAAAGACCAAGGGAATTTATCTTTGCCTTGTTTTGCAGATCATGGCTTCTGTACGTAGAAACACTATCTGAATCAGCTTTGTGAAGATACCTTCCCAACTCAAAGAGCTAGTATCAAGGGTTTTTGGAACTTCTGCGTTCACCAAGAGACATGGTCGACTTCTCGACCTGGTTAGTTCAAACTTTGATGAAAAGATGATGAGTGTGCTTTTTCAGTTCTTTGATCTCAAGCACCACTGCTTCACCTTTCCAGACTATCAGCTGGTACCTACCTTGGAAGAATTCTCTCAGCTGTTGGATATACCCATTCTTGAGCAGTTACCCTTCACAGGTTTAGAAGAAGCTCCTAAGCCAGAAGTTATTGCCTTAGCTTTGCACCTAAAACAGGCGGATGTGGTATCCAATTGAGAAACAAGAAGCAAAGTCAAGGATTTTCTAGCTAAGTTTCTGATAAACAAGGCACAACTATTTTGGGATGACGCGGATTTTCAGGCTTTCGAGGAGGTCTTGGATCTTCTAATCTATGGGTTAGTCCTATTCCCTAATCCGGGATCATTCATAGATATGAATGCTATCAAGATCTTTCTCTCTCGCAACCCGGTGCCTACTTTGCTCGGAGATATTTTGCATACTCTCCATACTCGTACCATGAAGAGAAGAGGGATTCTTGTGTGCTGTATGCCGTTGATGTCGAGGTGGTTTATTTCTCACCTCCCTAAGTCCACATTGAAGAATGAAGAAGGTTTGGGTTGGTCGCAAAAGATAATGTCGCTTGCTCATACGGATATTCTCTGGTGTTCTCGAGCTATGGAAAATACTGCTATTATTGATCGTTGCAGAGAGTACCCTAATGTTCCGCTACTTGGCATCAGAGGGGGTATAACCTACAACCCTTGTTTAGCCCTACGACAATTTGGTTATGCTCGAAGGGATGGTCCCCATGAGTTACTCATCAAGGGTATTGTATTCAACTATGAGGATGATGTCAAGGGGTATCGTCGGTGATTCATACGAGCCGGGGGCATGGTAAACAGATCTGGCGCCAGGGCTTTGGGACCAAAGACTTCCATTCCTATCAAACCTTACCTACAATGGGTACGAGCTCGTGCCCAGCAGCTTATGATACCCTCTGTGGTTGTTTTGCCAATGATTGTGGAACCCACTACGGAGGAGGGTATTCCTTACACAGTTCTCTATCCTTATATGCCCACTGATCTTGGAGAATTACAGAGGTCTTGGATTCAGTTGATGGAGGAGCGGGATACGTACAAGGATCAACTCCATGCTCAGAAGAGGAAGGTTTTAGAGCTCACAAAGAAGTTGCATGAAGAAAGGGGATACAATGACTATCCCAACACAAAGAGGAAGCATCCATAGGAATTCTATTGTCTTTTATAGTTTCAGATTTATTTTTTAAAATTGTAACGTCTAAAAGGCATTTGAACTTCAAATTCAGCTAATAAAGTTTTTGTTTTTTGTGGTTTGCAAATTTAAATTTCTCAAAGTCTTTGAAATCATTGCATTTGCATCCCATCCATATCACATCATTACAGGTACCATTACAGGTTTCTTATCTTATTCGTTGTTTATTTCAGCAGAAATGTCTTCCGAACAAAGCATAAAGGATCTTCAGGCACAGAACGCCCAGTTCCAACAAATGTTCATCAGTCTGGCAAAAGGATAGGAGGATCTGAAAGCCCTCATTCTGAAAGAGAAGAAGAAGAAGAAGAAGGTTGTCGGTATTCTGAATATGGGCCGAAGGTTTGGAGAGCGGTTGAAGCGACAAACTGATCTAACCTCTTCATCCAAGGAATGGGAGAACCAAGAAGAAGAGAAGGACCCTAGCCCTGCAGTCTCTGATAATGATACTGACTACAATGATGAACAATATCCTCCTGTTGAGGATATATACAAATAGCTAGAAGACCGTCTGAGTGTCATGGAAGTTCAGAGGATACCTGGATTAGATTTAGAAGAACTGGGATTGGTGTCGGGAGTAGTCATCCCGCAGAAGTTCAAAGCTCCAGTTTTTGCCAAGTATGATGGGGTGTCCTACCCAAAACTCCATCACTGTTCTTATGTCAGGAAGATCCAGCCTCACACAGCTGATAGAAATCTGTGGGTTCACTTCTTTCAGGATAGTCTGTCAGGGACTCAACTTGAATGGTTCTACCAGTTAGAGGGAACAAATATCCGAAACTGGGAAGATTTGGCTGTTGCTTTCTACAAGCAGTATCAGTACAATACCGACCTTTCTCCCACTCGTACTCAACTCCAGAGTATGTCCATGGGTGCAGGTGAAGGTTTTAAAGATTACGCGCAAAAATGGAGAGACTTGGATGGGAGAGTTCAACCCTCATGGTCTGATAGGGAGTTGGTTAATATGTTTCTAGGGACGCTATCTGGTCCGTTTTTCAATCATTTGATCGGAAGTTCATCAGCTGGTTTCACCGAGTTGATCCTAACTGGGGAAAGAGTAGAAGCTGGGATTCGAAGCGGAAAAATACAGAAGGAAGCCTATTCAAGTTCAGTAAAGAAGCCTTTTACTGGTAAGAAGGAAGCCAGTTCCATCTACAGCCCGAGGGGTCAGAACAGGGCTGAACAACGTCAAACAGTAAGTGTCGTGATGATACCTAGACCAGCAGTTGCTCCATAATGCAACAATCAACAAAGGGCGGAAAGACCACAATGGAAGTTTACCCGCATCAACATGACATTGGCTGAAGTTCTACCTCATCTGCTGAGATCTAACTTGGAAACCTTGAGAGAGGCTCCCAAGAATCCAAATACTACATCTCCCCGATATAATCTGAATGCCCGGTATGCCTATCATTCTGAGAGTCCTGGCCACGATACAAATGACTGCTGGGCTCTGAGAAACAAAATATAAGACTTGATTGAAGCTAAGGAGATAGATTTTGATGCTCTGGAGAAGACAAATGTTATAACTGCTCCCATGCCTAAACACGGCCGTGGAGTTAATGCTATTGATACTGATTTATTTGTTACCTCTGTCGATGAAGTTTCTACTCCTCTCATGATTGTCAAGAAGAATTTGTTGTTGGCCGGTTTAATTCCGGGTTATGGTGAAGGTTGCCACATGTGTTCGCTTCTACCTTTTGGTTGCCGTTTGTTGAGGTTAGGTGTCCAACGCTTGATAGATAGCAAAGAGATTTTGTTTGAGAAAACTATGATTCATGTTGTTCCAAATGAAGACATCGCTATTATAACCATTTCCGCCAATCCTTCAAAGGTCTCCTCGAGAAGACCTGTTAAGATTACATCCGCTCCAAGAATTGCTCCACTAATAATTACTGTTCCTGGTCCCATCCCGTATGTGTCCGATAAAGCTGCCCTGTGGCATTATGGTGCCGATGTGTACTATCATGGAATCAAACAAGACTTGAAAGAAGAAGAGGTTGATCCTGATATTGGTAACATTGTCAGAACCAACAAAGTTACCCGAAGTGGAAGGGTTTTCTCTCCCGAGATTTCCCCCAAGACTGTCAACAAGCCTATTATTATTCCATATGCTGTCCCTGCTAGTACATCTGCTAATGTTCCTGTTCTTACTCCGGTTGTTACCTCTATCGGCGAATCATATGATACCCGCGGAAAAGAAGTTATAGGTGAGCCTGCCCGGACGGAGGCGCCTAGAAAAATTGTTGTGGAAGCCTCTAAGCAAGAAATGGAGGAGATACTGAAAATCATCAAGAAGAGCGACTACAACATGGTCGAGCAGCTGGGGAAGACCCCATCGAAAATATCCATGTTGTCTTTGCTATTGTGCCCTGAGGCCCATGCAAAGGCTTTAATTTCATTTCTCAAAACTGTGCATGTGCCGCAAGAGACTTCAGCTGATCAGTTCAAAGATTGTGTGGCCAGCCTGACTGCTGATAATGGGTTGGGTTTCTCGGATGCAGATTTGACTCTGAAAGGAAGAAAGCATAATGATGCTCTGCATGTCTCGATTGAATGTAGGGGCACCACTATGGCTCATGTGCTGGTAGATACTGGGTCTTCACTGAATGTTCTGTCGAAGAAGGCATTGGACCGGTTGGATTGCAAGGGTTTAACTCTAAAGCCTAGTAACATTGTGGTAAGGGATTTTGACGGATCGAAGAGAATGGTGCACAGGGAAGTGGACATCCCTGTCAAAGTAGGTTCTCAGAATTTTGGGTCCACCTTCTATGTGATGGATATCAAGCCATCATATTCTTGCTTGTTGGGTCATCCTTGGATCCACGAGGCTGGGGCAGTCACCTCCACACTCCACCAAATGCTGAAATATTCGGTGAAAGGAAAGATTGTCATAGTGCGTGGTGAAGAAGAATATATGGTGAGTCACCTCAACTCCTTCCGCTATGTAGAGATGGATGGGGAATTCATCGAAACTCCTTGTCAGAATTTCTACGAGGTCCCTCAGATCTTGGCATCAACTGAAACTGCTAGCAACAAACCTCCTTTGAAGATGGCTTCTCTCAAGGACACCAGGGTTGTGGTTAAAGAAGGTGGGTGTGCCAATTGGGGTCATCTCCCTGATTTCACTCATAAAACTGACAAATTTGGTTTGGGATTTACTACAGGGGCTCAAAGGGCTGTTAGACGCGCTCGGGCTGGAGGACCTCCCCTACGCATCAACAATCATGGGATTAACGCCATTGAAGACAATGAAGAGGACTCATACATTGACAACTGGATCTACCCGACTACCAACGGTGGACCAAGTAACTGGACAACTATGGACTTCATACCTGTTTATTTTATTGCACAGTAATTGACTTATTTGTTTTAATATTTGTAATAAACAATGTGAAACTTTACGGCCTGGTGCCTTTCCCGAGGCACCTTGGCTTTGCTTGTGAGAGCTATTATTTGTCATTTCATAATCATTAATAAAGCATTGGACTCTTCTGGCATACAAATTTTGCGCTCTCTATTTTTCTTTTCTGTTTTTCACTTTATCAAAATAGCTATTCTCTTACACACACTCACGTATCACAATGCAGATCCATATTCACTCTGGATCCCATTGATAACAGCTCTGCTATTGCCAGTTATGACTTCAAAAATCCGATCAACCAAGCAGAGGACGAAGGTGAGGATGATTGTGAGGTGACTGGAGAACTTGCTAGACTACTACAGCAGGAAGAAAGGGCCATACAGACTCATGGAGTCGGTTGAGACAGTGAACTTGGGTACTGAGGAAGACAGAAAAGAGGTTAAAATAGGTGCAAATCTGGAGCTTAGCGTCAAACAGAGGTTGATACAGATGTTGCATGACTACGTTGAAATCTTCTCCTGGTCCTATGAAGACATGCCTGGTTTGGACACTGATATTGTGGCACATCGTCTGGCGACTAAAGAAGACTGTCCTTTGGTTAAGCAGAAGGTCCGCTGTATGCGTCCTAAAATGTCAGAAAATCAAGGCAGAGGTCATGAAATAGTTCGATGCAGGATTCTTAGCTGTCACTTCGTATCCACAGTGGGTTGCTAATGTTGTTCCGGTACCCAAGAAAGACGGTAAGGTACAGATGTGTGTTGATTACAGAGATCTGAACAGGGAAAGCCCCAAGGATGACTTCCCACTTTGTCACATTGATGTTCTGGTCTACAATACCACACAACATAAAATCTTCTCCTTCATGGATGGTTTCTCCGGCTACAATCAGATCAAGATGGCTCCTGAAGACATGGAGAAGACAACCTTCGTCATACAGTGGTGCACTTTTTGCTACAAAGTGATGCCTTTTGGATTGAAGAATTCTTTGGCAACCTATCAGCGCGCCATGGTCGCTTTGTTTCACAATATGATTCACCATGAGATCGAAGTGTATGTTGATGACATGATAGCCAGGTCTCAGACTGAGGAAGAGCACCTTGATCATCTCCAGAAACTGTTTGACAGGTTGAAGACATATAAGTTGAGGTTGAATCCGAACAAGTGTACCTTCGGGGTAAGATCTGGTAAGCTTCTGGGTTTTGTCGTCAGTGATAAGGGTATTCAGGTAGACCCTACAAAGGTAAAGGCCATACAAGAGATGTCGGTTCCCCATATAGAGAAGGAGGTTAGAGGTTTCTTGGGACGTCTGAATTACATCGCCAGGTTCATTTCACATCTGACTGCTACTTGTGATCCAATCTTCAAGCTGTTGAAGAAAGATCAAGTGGTAAAGTGGAATGGTGAATGCTAGACTGCTTTCGAAAGAATCAAGGGATACCTTCAAGAACCACCAATTCTGATGCCTCCAGTTGAAGGAAGACCTTTGATATTATACTTGACAGTGCTAGACAATTCAATGGTGTGTGTGCTGGGGCAGCATGACGAGTCTGGTCGAAAAGAGCACGCTATTTATTACCTTAGCAAAAAATTTACCGAATGTGAGACCCGATACTCATTGCTCGAGAAAACTTGTTGCGCTTTGGCATGGGCTGCTCGCCGACTGAGACAGTATATGCTGACTCACACTACCTTGTTGATATCAAAGATGGATCCGATCAAGTATATTTTCGAGAAGCCCACTCTCTCCGGAAGGATAGCAAGGTGGCAAATGATCTTAACTGAGTACGACATATAATATACAACCCAAAAAGCAATCAAGGGGAGTGTATTGGCTGATCATTTGGCTCATCAGGCCGTGGATGATTACCAGTCCATGAATTTTGAGTTCCCGGATGAGAATATCATGTTGGTGACTGATTACGAAGAACCTGGACCAGATGAAGGACCCGAGGAAGGATCCTGATGGTCTATGTATTTTGATGGAGCCTCGAACGCATCGGGTAACGGCATTGGCGCCGTAATCATATCTCTCGAGGGTTGTCATACTCCGTTCACTGCCTGATTATGTTTCAACTGCACCAATAACATGGCGGAGTATGAAGCATGTATTATGGGTCTTCGAGCTGCTCTTGACTTGAGGATTAAGTTCTTAAGTGTATTCGGGGATTCTTCTCTGGTGATAAGTCAGATCAAAAGCGAGTGGGATACGAAACACCCGAATCTCATTCCTTACAGAGAGTACGTACTGAAATTTCTCCCACACTTTGAGGAGGTAACCTTTGAACACTTCCCACGAGAAGAGAACCAGTTGGCGGACGAGCTAGCTACCATGTCTTCTATGTTCAAAGTTATGTGGGACAATGAAGCTCCCCAAATTACCATTGAGAGGTTGGATGAACCAGCACACTGCTGCGAGATCGACACCGAAGAAGTGGCAGACAAACACTGGTTTCACGAAGTCAAAAGGTATCTCGAGATTCAGGAGTATCCCGAAGGGGAATCTGTCAATGATAAGAAGTTTCTGAGAAGGTTCACTGCAAAGTTCTTCCTTTGTAATGGGGTCCTCTATAAACGCAACCATGACTCCACACTACTATGGTGTGTAGATAAGAGCGAAGCAGAGGGGATCATGACAGATCTCCATGAAGGCACTTTCGGATCCCATTCAAGTGGACATACCATGGCTAAGAAGATCCTACGTCCAGGATATTACTGGTCCACTATGGAAGCCGATTGTTATCAGCACTCTCGAACATGTCATAAATGCCAAATCTATATTGATAAGGTGCATGTGCCTCCAGTTCCTCTGAACGTCTTGACAGCTCCATGGCCCTTTGCGATGTGGGGCATCGACATGATCAACGTGATCAGACCTACTGCGTCTAACGGGAATCGTTTCATTTTAGTGGCAATCGATTACTTTACGAAGTGGGTTGAGGAAGCTTCTTTTGCTAGTGTGACAAAGAATGTCATAACGCAGTTTATCTGACACAATCTGATTTGTCGATATGGTGTACCAAAGAGGATTATTACTGACAATGGTACAAATCTCAATAACACAATGATCACCGAGCTCTGCAAACAGTTCAAGATTCAACATCATAACTCTTCTCCCTACCGGCCAAAGATGAATGGGGATGTTGAAGCTGCTAACAAGAACATCAAGAATGTTACCAACACGAGATGTTACCATTCGCTCTTCATGGGTACCGTGCCTCAACACGGACGTCGACAGGGGCAACACCCTACTCTCTGGTATATGGTATGGAGGCAGTCCTACCCATAGAAGTCCAGATACCTTCTCTCAGAATCATGAAGGATACGGGTTTAAACGAAGACGACTGGATCCAAACCCGTCTTGATCAATTAAATCTAATCGATGAAAAGAGACTTGCTGCTATCTGCCATGGTCAGATGTATCAAAATCGAATGATCAAGGCTTTTAATAAGAAAGTCAGGCGTCAAGAATATCAAGTCGGGGGTCTGGTGATCAAACGCATCATACTGCTGCAAGGTGATCCCAGGGGCAAATGGACTTCCAAGTACGAAGGGCCATTTGTGGTTAAGAACATTTTCTCGGGAGGAGCTATGATTCTAACCACCATGGACGGTGACGACTTTCCTCACCCCGTCAATGCAGACATAGTGAAAAGATACTACGCATAATCAAAGACCCGCTAGGTCGACTGGACTAGGCAAAAATAAGGGCTTCCCGGCGAACCAAAGGGTTCGGGCAAAAGTAAGGGATGAAAATGAAAAAATATGTACACCCGACAAGTCAAAAACCCAAAAGGGCGACTTGGGCAAAAAAGGGTATCCCGGTGGACTGAAAACCCGAAAGGGCAGTCCAGGCAAAAGTTAGGGATTGAAGCGTAACATTATGCCTCATTGGATCATCTTGCAACTAGACTTCGGTATCAACTATCAAGCTCGGACTACACCAATCAATCTGATCAACCTTCGGCCAAGTAGCAAAGTGATGTGACGCTTGAAGATATAAAGGCAATAGTAGAGTTGGAACCCAATGGGGTCGTTTCGCATAGCTGTTCTTCTTTCTTTTAGACCAATTGTAATTTCTATATTTCGGCGGCGTTCTCTTACTAGGACTTCGACCTCTTTGTACAAAAACGCCTATTACAGGCCAACATCAAAAAAACAATACAAGTCATTTTCACGAGAAATTTCAAGTTGTTTTTTCTTTTTCTGTTTTGTTTTGCAAGAACGTCCAATGATTTATTTTTGATATATGCATTTTAAAATGATTTTTTGCTCATAAACATTTACGTAAGAGACAAAGACAATTACTCGTAATTCCATAAACAAGGAAAACAAGAAGTACCAAACCCGACGGTTCCTCTGCCCAGCAGGTATCTGGATAGAGTCAGCTTTGGAACATGATTATTGGTACATACACTCCCCACATAGTAAAAGTATCCAAAGGAATTTTTTGTACCCCAAAATTTGCCCTCTCATTTTATCAAGATTTCCCCTCACAAGACTCTTTGGACCCCAGACAGGATTAGGGTTTGCTCTGCTCAAGACTTCTCCCTACATTGATGACCTGAAATTAGGGTTTGGGTTTGCGCAAGGATTTTTGGACTCCCAATGCCTAATGTGACTTTCATACTTCATTTTGGACTTATAAGATTTCTCATACCAAGTTTCAAGCCTTGAATCAAATTTTTGCCCAGTCAATTGGACAGTTGACCTAGAAATCAACTATATTAGGAAAAAGTCAACTATGACCAATTTACAGTCAAACCACATAATTTTTGATCCAAATTAACAATATAGACTCATATGAACCATTTGATCAAGTTTGGACCACAACTCCTCAAGAAATTTGATCAGATCAACAAAAGGGCAAAATGGTCATTTTTAGGGTTTTGACTGCAGAAGGGCAATTTCTGATTTTTCACCTAGCCAATGGCAAATTGGGTTCAAGCATGGATTCAAGGACTCAATGGCATCGTCTTGACCTAATCACAGGGTTCAAAAGATCTCAAATGCATTGGATTGACAGATGAATTTTTCAGTCAACTGATCAAAAATCAACTGTACACTGAAAAGTCAAACTTTGACTTTTTGGTCAAAATCAAGTGCCAAGGGTCATATTTCATCAATATGTGTCAAAACATGAAACTTGTTCACCAAGAAACCTAATTTTGAAAATTAGGGTTTGAAATGAAAAAAATTTATAACTTAGAAATTTTCTAAGTTATGAAAATTTCTTATTTTTCCCAACTTTTTCACCATGATGCAATTGGATTTAAAGAAAACTTCCAACATGAAAGTTGTATTACTCCACAAATTATATAACTTTGTTTCACAAAGTTTTCCCAAAAGATGCTTGGATCTCAAGTTATGATTTTTGGAATAAGGGTCCATGAAACTTTTAACTTAGTGAAATTTTGCCCTAGTTTAGGAAGGATTTTGACCTATCTTCATGGCAATTTTTCACATAGTTTCAAGTGGAATCTCAAAATTCATTTCAAATATAAATTGTAGAGCATGTTACAAGATTTCCAAAATGTCCAAGAACTCTCCAAAATCATTTATGGTTAGGAAGAATCGAAGAAAAGAAAATGACCATTTCTCACTTTTGTCCATGGCATTTTTCATGTTGATACAAGTTGCAAATTCTGTCCAACCTTGATTGTACTTCTTTACAGGTCCTTAAACCCTTCCACACTCAAAAATTGAATGCAAACACAATGGATTAAGGCTTTGTTCTGAGCGTTAGAAGATCACACAGAGGATTAATCCATTTTTGGCAAAAAGGCAACAATGCCATTTACATAAAGCACAACTTTTGCATTTTTGTTTGTCTTGAGCATTGGACTTAATCTTTTGCAGCAAACCATATCCACAAAGATAGGGAAAAGTATACCAACTATGTGGAGACCCTAAGCTAGATGGTACAAGCCTCTGCATTGTCAAAATCACCTTTTGCTTCAAAACCAAGTCATTGTGCCAAAAGTCCATATCTTTAGAATCTGATAAAAACAAAGCTTGTGAACATTTGAACCAACTTGAACACATTATACTAAGCCAGAAACACGAGCTAGCAACCTCTCAAACACCCTTGTACACCAAAAACCCCATTTTCTGCCAAAACAGGACAGGACCTGCAAATCATAAGCCAAATCACAATCCACTCGTGCGTTTTGCTTGCAACCAGTTCCAACACACTCCATACAACATACCTAAGTTATCCCAACCATTCCCAAGTCACTGTAACTCCATTTACACACTTCACCATTTTCAAATTCTGACTTTACAGGTTGAGTTCTATAGAGAGATTCAAGCAAGTTCAAAGATAGCTAAGCATTGGGAAAGCTCAAAGGAACTTCAAGCAAGCTCACAAGTATCTCATGCCTCACTCACAACCCCTGCATTGCCATACTCGAGCTTGACTGAAACAGGTAAATTTCAAACTTCTATCTCTCTATTTAGGAATCATTAGGCTTAGGTTCGTGAATAAAAAATGTAGTCCTCATTGCCCTTGAGCTGTACAAATGCATAGAATTCGTTTAAGTTAACTGAGCTGGGAGAATTTGAATGATGAACTTTCTGAAAAAACTAGGTTAGAAATTAGGGCCAGAGAAATTCTCTCTGGTCTTTGAGAGTTAGATTAAGTTTTTTATATGGTTAGAATCGTATGATCATGCTCTATAACTTTTATGTTGCAAGTTTTTGTTTTTAAGCACAAATGCAGGAGATACGAGTTTGAACCAATGGCGCGTGTTTTTCTGTTTCACAAGGACAGGGATAAAGTGATATTGGGTTGGGCTTTGGTTTGGCTTGCTATTTGCACCCCTTAGCTTGCTGTTTACACCCCCTTGGCCCATTTGATTATTTTTATATATTTTTCTATTTCTATTTTCATTTCTGACTTTATTTATTTTCTCCAAATATTAAGAATCACTAAAAATATTTTCTTAAATTTTCATATTTTATTTTATTTTTTTATTTTATTTTTGGCATAATATTTAGTTTATTAGGTTTAATACATTTATTTTCTTAAATAAAAACTTATTATTAATACAAAAATATTATATATTATTATTTTTATTATTTATACACTTAAATAATATTTTTTCACACATTTTAATTTTTAACATTTTGTATATATTTTATTTTATTTTTACATACATAAATAAACAATATTTAGAATATATATTTTCTTAAAACAAAAAACTAGGGTTTCTACCCTTTCAAAAATAATCATGTTTTTATTTTCTTATTTTGAGACATTAAATAATTTATTTTTATATACATAAAAATAATACAAAAACATTTTGTGCATATTTATATTTTTGCATATTTATTTTAATTGTTAATTTATTATTTGTACAATGAATTCAATTTGGTTGTAATAGTTGAATTAGGGCTTTATTTTTGTGCAAATATACCCCTATTCAAATTTATATCCCTCTCCCCATATCAATGTTGTAATAATTGTAGATTTACTTTTACGCACTTTATTGCTTTCAAATATGCATGATAGAAAGATTAGGGTTTGTATGATCACCAAAAATCAAACAAATATCTTGACTAAACAAAAGACAAAAAGCATGTAAAAAGACAACACAATGCACACAAGCACCCCTAGGGTTTCATCCACTTGTTTCCTTAAAAAACATGGTCATGGTATGCATGCTAGGTATCTTGGCAAAACAAAAACAAAACAAAAAGATCATAGTCCCTCGATGACGTTATCTTGGTTTCCTATACAAAATGATCTAGTCCCTCAAAAAACTTGCTAAGATACTTGGCAACATTGTTATCATGGCCATACGATGACCCGCGCCCATCCCGTTTAACATCCAAATACAAGGTTGTTTACCAAATACAATGGTAAAACAACAATGTCAAGGGGTTAAAAATGTATAGGAAACATCTTTGAGTAGGGTAGACAACTCCTAGTTACTTGATCAACTTGAAAACATCCTTGCTATTTTCAAACAAACACACACAATTTCAAAACAATTTCCAAACAAACTAACATTGAAACATTTTTCAAAAGACAAACACCTTTGTATATATTCAAACAAGAATAATTACAAAGGTTGCCTAGACAAGGCCTCTTTTCAAAATATTTTCAAAACCACACACAAAGCACCATTTCAAACAATTGAAAAGCAAAAGCAAGTGATCTAAACAAGTAACTAAGAGCCCATGGAAAACCATGGATGAAAAGGGTGCTAGCACCTTCCCTTTTCATAATCTACCCCCCCCCGAACTCAAGAAAACATCTCAAAGGTCTTTCCTGTGCTTTTTGACCTTTCCTTTGGATAAAATAAAAAGTCGGTGGCGACTTTTGCTAAACCGAAACATTTTGCAAACACAAACTCAAACCTCAAGTCAGTTCTCCCACCGTATCACAGAACTGGCGACTCTGCTGGGGAAAACTTTAAAAGTGGGGTTACCTTAGGGTTTAGATAACCTTTACATGCTTATCTTGTTTGCTTTGATTGCTTTACATTTGGTTCTCTTGTTTGGGTTTGAATCCTCCACCCGGATTTATGGGAAACATTCATAGGTAAATAGCAATACGTTGTGGAAACTGTACGGGGTATACCGATACGGTCTAAGCAATAACTATATTAGTGCGACATATTTGTGGGTACCGGTAGCCTTTGAGTCAATCAAAGAGAATACGGGGCCGCTGAGTGATGTCATGAAGCACTAATGGACTTTTAGAACCTTTACTTGACCATCTTGGCCTTTTAGGATGTAGTGAGATGACCGGCTTTGGTGCAGTCCGAAGTTGGTAGATACTCGATACTACACTCATTGAGGGTTGTTTTCTTGGAATATTTCGGTCGCCAGTAAAGTGGCCAAACTGAAACTATGAACACAGAAAATAATCCAGTGATATTGAGCTCCTTAGAACCCGGTTACTATTTATAGGACAGGTTGAGCCAACTAACTTCAAGAGGGTACTTACCTATGAAACCCCATGCAAGCCTAAACTAGCAACTTGTGTGACTTACTTGTATATATACTTGTGCATACATCATGAACATCATGAAGCATCATTTGCATACACTAACCATTTCAAGGATCTTGGATTTCATCTTTGTTCTTGTTTTGTAGGCTATGGAATCACTCCGCAAAAAAACTATTCAGGTCAACCTTGTGAGAGTTCCTCCTCAGCTTAAGGAGCTTACTTCTAGGATTCCAGAGTACTCTCCATTCAGTGAAAGACATGGTAGACTTCTCAGCTTGGTCAACTCTAACATAGAAGAAGACATGGTGAAAGTTATCTTCCAGTTCTTTGACCCCCTACATCACTGCTTTACATTCCCTGATTACCAGTTGGTACCTACTTTGGAGGAATTTTCTCAACTCCTGAGGATTCCTATTCTCCATCAACTACCTTTCAACGGTACGGAGAAAGACCCAAAGCCTGAAGATGTTGCTCAAGCCTTACACTTGCAACCATCTGATATCAAAGGTCATTAGGAAACCAGAAGTGGTGTCAAGGGTTTCTTGGCAAAGTTTCGGTTTGAGAAAGCTCAAGAATGCTGGAATTCTCTAGATCTGCAAGCTTTTGAAGAGGTTGTAGCACTTCTCATCTATGGGTTGGTCTTGTTCTCAAACCTTGATCAGCTTATAGATGTGAATGCTGTCAAGATATTCATGTCTCGGAATCCTGTGCCTTCATTACTTGAGGACATACTACACTCATTTCACACACGAACAATGAGGAAAAGAGGTGTTCTCATGTGTTGTACTCCTCTTCTAGCAAGGTGGTTTATTTCTCACCTTCCCCAATCAACTTTAAAGAATGAGCAGGGTTTAAGGTGGTCACAAAGGCTGATGACTCTCAAGCATTCTGATATACATTGGTGTTCTCGGTCTAGAGAAAATGTTATCATCATTGACCGTTGTGGGGAATTCCCGAATGTCCCACTACTTGGCATTAGGGGAGGAATTACCTATAACCCCTGCTTGGCTCTCCGACAGTTCGGTTACGCTCGACGAGATGGCCCCCATGACATGCTCATTCAAGGGATAGTCTTCGACTTCGACAACGACGATCAAGCTCTCCGCCAGATATTCATCCGAGCCTGGAGAATGCCCATCAAGGTAGACAACCAAACTTTGGGACACAAGAATTCCATCCCCCTCGAGCCTTACCTCAGGTGGGTACGAATTTGCGCCCAAAGTATCATGATGCCCTATACCTCCATTCTCCCAATGGTTATAGAGCCTGTTAAGGAAGGAGAGGTTCCATACACCCTCCTACATCCTGACATGCCAACATCGCATGAAGATCTACAACAGAGTTGGATACAACTTAAGGAAGAGCGTAATTCTTTTGAAGCCAATCTCTACGACATCGAGAAGAAGGTTTTAGAGCTTACGAGGCTACTACAAGAGGAGCATACTCTTAATGCCTACATCACACCAAAGAGGATGCACAATGTCTTTTTATCTTAGATATCTGTATTATTTTGCCCAAGCGGCTTTTGATGTACTAACCTCTATTTTAATTAATATGATGTTTGTTCCTTTTTGTCTGAAACAAATTTGAATTTCTGAATCCTTGAAAGCATTACATGAATACATATCATTCATCATATGCATAAACAAGTCATAAAACCAGGTTTCCTCATCCTTTTGCTATTTATTTCAGCACCATGGATCTTGAACAAACGGTTAAAGACTTGCAAGCTCAGAATTCGCAATTCCAACAGCTACTCTTGACCTTGGCTAAGGGGAAAAAGGAGCTAAAGACTCTACTTGAGAAAGAGAAAGAGAAGAAGAAGAAGAAGAGGGCTGGTGTGGCTACTCTGGGCAGAAGGTTTGAAGGTCAAGCCAGAAGGGTTCTAGATTTTCCATCAACCTCCGAGGAAGGGGAGAGAAAGGGTAAGGAGACTGTTGTGCCCTCAGATTCTGAAGCTGAAGAAGAGGAAGATGAGGACTACTCAGAGCAACAATATCCTCCTGCAGATGACAAGTACAAAAATCTGGAAGAACGACTAGCAGCTATGGAGATTCAAAGAGTGCCTGGGCTGGACTTTGAAGAGCTAGGGCTGGTATCTGGAATAGTTATCCCTCCTAAGTTTAAAGTGCCACTGTTTGCCAAGTACGATGGGGTGTCTTGTCCCAAGATGCACCTACGATCTTACGTCAGAAAAATTCAACCATATTCTGCTGACAAGGATCTATGGGTCCACTTTTTTCAAGATAGTTTGTCTGGGACGCAGTTGGATTGGTTCTACCAGCTAGAGAGGCCTGATGTGCATAATTGGGAAGATTTGGATGCTGCTTTCTACAAGCAGTATCAATATAATGCGGACACAGCACCAACTCGTACTCAATTACAGAGTATGGGCATGGTCTCCAATGAAGGCTTCAAGGAGTATGCCCAAAAATGGAGAGACTTGGCAGGGCGAGTGCAACCACCTCTATCTGAGAGGGAGCTGGTAGACATGTTTCTAGGAACTCTGTCGGGACCTTTCTTTAATCATCTGATTGGAAGTTCCTCTGCGGGGTTCACCGAGTTGATTCTGACTGGTGAGAGGGTTGAAGCCGGCATTAAAAGCGGCAAAATTCAAAAGGATACATCTACTTCTGCCGCCATCAAAAAACCTTTTCCAGCCAAGAAAGAGGTGTCAACCATCTACTCTCAAAGAGGTCGAGGAAGAATCGAGCGCCGGCCAGCGGTGGGGGCCATAATGATTCAGAAGTCTGTAGTTGATCAGCCCAGAAACAATCAACCGAGGACCAACCAAGCTAGGGTGGAAAGGCCTGCTAGGCAATTCACCAAAATAAACATGACGCCTGCTCAGGTTCTCCCCCATCTCCTGAAGTTAAACCTTACCAGTTTGAGAGAGCCTCCGCAGAACCCGAATACAACTTCTCCTTTTTACCATGCCAACGCCAAATGTGCTTATCATTCAGATAGCCTGGGGCACGACACCAACAATTGTTAGGCCCTCAAGAACAAGATTCAGGATTTAATAGACGCTAAGGATGTGGAATTTGATGCCCCTGAAAAGCCGAACGTAATCTCCGCACCAATGCCAAGGCACGGCCACAATTCCCATGCCATTGAAGAAGATCTTTTTGTTGCTAATGTTGATGATCTGATAACTCCGCTACCAATAATCAAGTTAAACTTGCTGAAAGTTGGGATCTTCCCAAGCTGTGAAAAAGATTGCTCCTTTTGTTCATCCTTATCAACCGACTATCCGTTATTGAAGTTAGGCATCCAGCGCCTAATGGATAATCAAGAAATCCTTTTTGAAAAGACTCCCGTTACTCCGACTCCTGTCAATGACATTTCAATAATCACCATATCCGACAATCTTTCTAAGGTCTCTAAAAGACCTGTTAAGATTACATCTGATCCAAAGTGTACACCGTTGAAGATAACTATGCCGGGGCCTATCCCATACAAGTCCAACAAATCAATACCTTGGAATTATGGTGGAGAGATCTACTACCACGATATCAAACAGATTGAATCAAATGAAGAAGGTTCTGATGAAGAGACCTCCGGTATTGGAAACATTGTCGGAACGAGTAAAATCACCCGTAGTGGAAGAATTTTCTCTCAGGAGATTGCCCCTCCAAAAGAAATCTTCAGACCCTCAGCCACTCCCAAGGTTACTCCTGTACCAATCAACATATCTGCCAGAACTCCCGTCATTATTGAAGAAGTCGTTACTCCTGTGGTTATTCCTCCTGCTACTGCTGCTGATAAAGGGAAAGGGATCCAAGAAGAGCTCGTCAGGACGAGGGCTCAACCATTGGTTATCCCCGAGACTACTCAAAAAGAAATGGAGGAGATTTTGAAAATAATTAAGAAGAGCGACTATGATGTTGTGGAACAACTGGGGAAAACCCCTTAAAAGATCTCTATGCTGGCCCTACTGCTCTGTTCAGAAGCTCATGCCAAAGCTCTGATCAGATTTTTAAAGACAACCCATGTGCCCCAGGAAACCTCCACGGATCAGTTTTAGGAGTGTGTAGCTAGCCTAACAGCCGACAATAGTCTTGGCTTCTCTGATGCTGACTTAACATCTAAAGGGAGAAAGCATAACGACGCCCTGCATGTCTCGGTGGAATGCAGAGGAACGACTCTAGCACACGTCCTGGTATATACTAGTTCGTCGCTGAATGTCTTGCCGAAGAAAGCCTTGGATAGTTTGGATTGTGAAGGTTTAACTTTGAAGCCTAGTAATATAATTGTCAGAGCCTTTGACGGTTCTAAGAGGATGGTTCACGGAGAGGTGGACATCCCGATCAAGGTGGGCACTGGAACTTTCAATTCCATATTCTACGTAATGGACATCCGTCTTTCCTATTCTTGCTTGTTGGGAAGACCTTGGATTCACCATGCTGGAGATGTTACCTCCACCCTTCATCAAATGCTCAAATACCCTGTCCAGGGTAAAATTATAATTGTTCATGGTGAGGAGGAGTACATGATAAGCCATCTTAATTCTTTCTGCTATGTAGAATTAGATGGTGAATTCATAGAAAACTCTTTCCAACACTTTGAGGAGGTAGCTCAAGAAATTGCAGCGACCAAGACGGCAACTTCAACACCTTTGATTACAAAGTCTACACCTCGGATGTCATCCCTCAAAGATGCAAAGGCTGTAATTGAAGAAGGAGGAAGTACAATCTGGGGGCAGCTTCCAAATTTTTCTTACAAATCTGATAAGTTCGGCTTGGGTTTCACTGCTGCTGCTCAAAAGGCTGTACGCTGCACCCATGCCGGGGGGCCGCCATTGAAGATCACCCATCATGGAGTCAATGCTTTAGAGGATGGTGAAGAGGAAAGCAATCTTGAAGACTAGATTTTCCCTACTACTGAAGGAGGATGGAACAACTGGGAGGAAAAGGACTTTGTCCCCATTACTTTCATAAATCATTAATTTATCTTTCGAATATTTCTCTTGGTCTGTAATAATTCTTAAACAATTCGTACACTCTTAGCCTTGTGTCTTACCCGAGACACATAGGTCCATTTGTAAGGGTTTTAATTCTTCATCTTCATATGCCATTTTAATGAATCATGGACGTTTTCACATATAAACTTTTGTGTTCATTTTCTTTCTTTTTATATTTTATTTGTTTAAAGGTGGCTATCCCTTACACACACACACACTCACAAATGCAGGTACCTGTTTACCGTGGGAATTGGTAAACAACCGCTGATCTTCCAAAAGGTTACTTATTTGGTTACTCGCAGGATCGATCAGATTGATCCTAAGACATGGTTGATTTTGGGGTTTTGCTTAAGTTTGATAATGGTTAAATGACAAGGAAATAAAGAAGCTTTATGTAAATTGCATGAAGAAGAGAACTTGATAAAATAAAGGAAGGCTTGAAATAAAGGCTTTTGACTGGAAAAGTAAAGGAGAAAGCAAGTAAAGTTTCTGGAAAATAAATGACTTTGATTAATAAAAGTGGTGTTTCACACATACATTCTCAACAATTCTTTCTCACACGCTGGGTACTCGAATCTATATGAGTGACTTGTATATAATTGTGAACACACGCGAAAAACTGCGTGAACTACTAATATTTATACTAAACATCCCAAGTAACCGTCGGGCAGTTACGCTGCTTCGAGATGACTCCACTTGGCACGTTCTCAGCGTTCGACGCTCCAGATCTTTGCACGTTGCACTTGGTAACCGCTGGGAACCGCTTTCCCTCCAAACGTTTGAATTTCAAACCGTTCCACTATGAACAATCGAACACCTTCGTCGAGAAGCATCTTCGACGAGAAACAACTTCGACGTCGAAGGCGACCAAATTCTCCCTTGGAAGAAATTCTCTAAGTACATTGCCATCTTCTGATGAGCATTTCGACAGACCCAGCTGGTCGAAACCATCCTTCAGCTTTAATGGTTGATATTAATAAAAACAAGGGTGTCGAATTTAGGAGCCAACAAATTGCCCCCCAAGAATGCCTTATTTCGACTCTGAAAAGAAAAAGGCATTCTTTGAAATTCCATTCGACACCTGTCTTTTCATTCTACCAACCACTGACAATCCCAAGAAAAAGCCATCATTTCATCCGTACCTAAGACGTCACCTCAGTACGGCGTGCAGCGCCAAATGTCTTTTCACAAATTGTCATCATGACAATTTTCCAAAAACGAGGGCGCACGCTGCACCCTTTCATTTCTGCAGAACGGCTATGTCAACAGGGGGACGCCACGTGTCCCACTACCTTCTGCAACATTAAATGGCATTAAATGGCCTCGAATTTGGGGATTTCCCAATTACTATAAATAGCGCCAAGTACCCATTGTGGGACTTTTTCACGCTATCTTGCCTTCAAACTTCCTTGAACACAAACTCTCTGCAAACTTTGCAAACAACTTGTTCTTCACTTCATCTTCAACCTTAACATCAACAATGGCCTCAAGTTCTTCTACCGCTCCTAGTTCTAACATCCCCTCCAGAAATGCTAAACCCAAGATCTTCTCCACTGCTCCCGTAGTTACTCCTACAGGCCAACGAAGGGTTCCTGAACCCCTAGACATTGCTGAACGTGAAGCCTATTCACACCAACTCATGATTCCGGTTGGATACTCCAACCAAATCTTCGCCATGTCTGGCCCGCTAAACCCAAGCATCGCTGAAGCCATGAAGATCAAAAGCTTCTTTCCAGTGCTTGAAAAGCTCAAACCTGTTGGATGCTCTAAAAAAGATGCAGAGGATAATGAAGATCCCGCTAAGGAGAAAATTGATCTTCGCTTCTTCAATAGGGTGTTAGGGATTTCAGGTCTAGCCCTAGCCTCACTCCTGACTACAGTGCTTGGCTGGAAAAACTGGAAAAAAGCCAGGCTTCGATCTGGAAGGATCTGGGGATATTCGACCTAGTTATGTTGTCGAAGACGGGTCTCAACTACTCCCCAGAGATGTTGATAGCTTCCTTACACTTATGGGATTACACTCATTTCACCTTCCACCTTCCCTGTGGAATGCTAACACCCACGCTGTTCGACGTGGCTGCCATCACTGGCCTTCGACCCACTGGGGACTATTTCGACCCATAGGAAATGTCGGAGGATCAGATTGGATTCTCAGCAACGAAACCCACCTACACCATATATATCAATCATTACCATGATAAGTCGACAGCCACTGTGTCGGATGTAGAGCATATCGCGTTTCTAGCCTTATGGCTGTCACGCTTTGTGTTCTGCACAAAGTCTTTACAGGTGACAAAGAAGATGGTCACCCTCGCCACCCAACTCCACCATGGCCAAAATATTTGTTTGGCAGAATTGATCTTGGCGAATCTGTACGAGTCGATTAGCAGCGGAGCGACTCTTCTGAAGATCATTGAGAACAGAGCCAGTCTGCTGCTTGCAGGACCTTTTTGGCTACTTCAGCTGTGGCTCAATGCCACCTTCGAGTCTTTCTTACCTCAGAAGACTCAAATAAATGAGCAAGCCCCGGAGATAGCAAATAGGTGCATCGAAGGCACCAGATTGGCTCTACTGACCCCAACTGAAGATGGGCTGGAGCTTCAACAAACTTTTGCAAACTTCGTCTTGATGTTTGCAAGAAGGAAAGAATTTGTTTCGACCATGGTTCCCTTTGCTCGACGAAAGGTTGGTCCAGAGTGGTTCACGAGGCCCCATCCTAAGTCGTCAAGTGACCCTCAGGTCGAAGAACATACAATAATGTGGGAAGCATTTCTCATACCAAGAATAATGCCCCTGCGCTTCAAGAGCTCCAAGACTCACTTGAGCTTGATTGCGTATCAACCAAACTTGGTCTCTCGCCAGTTTGGTATCATTCAAACACTTCCTTCTCCTATTTTTCCCAGGGAGAAGTCTATGTTATATTTTTGCAACGACTACACTGAAGACGCTGCCACCAAGCATATCGGCAGGTATGCTGGTCGAACAGTCCTTTCGTTGTTCGACTATCAGCTTAACTTTCTCTGCTCACAATCCTTCGAAGAGTGGTGGAAAAGTTACTACGCTGAAGAGTTCTTCGACGAGGAGGACTTTGTGGACGAACTTCAGAAGTCTTTTGTTCTTGTCTTGGACAAAATAAAGAAATGTAAGTTCATTCTTCCAAATTATTTTGTCTTTCCCTTTCGACTGGTAGCCTGTTAATTATTTTGTCTTCTTTCAGTTGTTCGAAAGCCTGCAGCCAAGAAAGATGCAGAAGGCCATTAGGGAGGAGGTCCCTTGACAAAACCTCCACCACCGGTGAAAACTATAGCACCGACGAAAACTACAACAAGCCATCAGGGGGAAGGTCCTTCGAAAAAGCCTTCTGCACCGGTAACCAGACTTTTATTATTTTCTTCTGGTTTTAACATTCTGACTTTCGATGTAGCTTCTAAATCGAACTCCAATTAGTTTTTAGGCACCTTCACCCAAGAAACGACCTGCTCTGACGGTCGAATCTGGGAGTGACGAAGAAGACGATTCTCCCCTTGCTCCTCTAAAGAGGCGAAAACTGAAGAAAGACGTTCCTTCCCCTGAGACTCGAACAATCAGAATAAAGGTTGCTGGGAGAAAACCCAGGCCACCTCCAGTAATTATTGAAGAGCCAACGGAGGAGGAACTAAATGTTCTTCTCAATAAACCTGTCGAAAGCGACAATTCCAGCCCTGGGGCTGAAGTTCCTCTGCAGGTAATTTCTTTGACCCTTTTTAACTCAGGTGTCGATGCTCGCGTTCGATTATGTCTCGCTCTAACCTAGAAGATTCTTCTTCTTCTTTTTTCCAGGAAACCACTGAAAGCTCAGCGCCAAAGACTTCTGAAACACTAGATTCTGGTGAACTCAGTAGGCCACAAGAGAAAGAATTGGCGAACGATGACGCCAATGCTGAAACAGATGAAGCCAATGCTGAGACAGAAGAACAACAAACAGAAGATCCACAAACAGAAGAGCAACAACCAAAAGAGATTCAAGTGGTTGATCTGCCGGAGGAACAACATGACGAAGGAGGTCATGCTGATGTTGGTACTGCTGATCTTCAAGTCGAAGAAAGTCAAGTCGAGGCAAATGCTACTCAACAGCCTCAACCCTAAGGCAATGCTGCTGCAAAGGTTACCACCTCAACAAAGCATAGGTCGAAAGAAGAATTAGCACTCTTGAAGCAAACTTATCCAGTTGGCTATCTGAATGCCATTACCGAGAGCAAGGGAAGTTCGTCTGATATTAGTCAGGAGGCTTCTACTCAGTCGGGGAAATCCACTGAGACTTCTCCTCTCGATGAGGCTTTGATGAAGGTCAAGGCCCAGTTCTTCAAGAAAGACTTGATGAAAGCTTTGGAGGGGGACCCTACTGCTCCATCGTATTTGGGAGCTGTTTTGAATGCCGTAGACTTGCTAGCTGTGACTCCGGAGGTTTCAAGCTTTATCATGGAGTTACACTCCATTATTGATCAAGTCTCAGCAGACTATCGGCGACAAAGGGGCTTCAACAGCCAACTTGAAGCGTTATATGGTAAAAGTTCTTCTGCATGGACTGCTGTAGCAGAGACGACTTCTTGAATCGCAGAGTTGTCGAAGCAAAAGGCATCTAAGCAGGAAGAAATTGATGCCATAGATCGAGAGAATGCTTCCATAAAGGCGCAAATCGAAGAGATAGAGGCCAAGATGAATGCCAATACTAATCGCAAGGAGGAACTTCTCTCAACTGTTCCAGACACCGAGAGTCAAGCTGAAATCACACAAGGCCTAGAGTTTGTTGAGAAAGCCCAAGCCTTCGACGACCAAATTGCCAAGCTTGCCCAGGCGAATGCCTTGTGCAACAAAAGACTGGAGTTGCAGCAGGCGAAGTACCTTCGACTCAAAGATTCCATCCCCTTCTGATTGACTCAGCCCTTTAACCATATATTGTAATATGTACTCGACAATATTGCCATTTTGGCTAATTTATAAAATTTTCCATTTTGGCTTATTTATGGTTAATTTAGTCATTACTTGCTATTTATTTTTATCTCTTGGAGCATAGGTCCATACTTTTTCAAATATTTACCATTTACTCTCAAGAGTCTTTTATCTTCACCCAACTCTTCGACTTCATAAGCTCCACCAGAAAAAGTTTGGATAATTCTGAATGGTCCTTCCCATTTGGGTGGCCATTTTCCCATGCTTCTATCCCTTCGATCCATGGGAAGAATCACCTTCCAAACTAATTCTCCAGGCGAGAATGCCTTAGGTTTCACTTTTTTATTGTAAGAGTCTTCTACTCTTTTCTTCTGAAGCCTTAGTAAGTTGAGAGCGCGCATTCTTTCTTCGTCTAAATCTACTAGTTCGTCTAACATCATGTCCCAATAAACTTCAGAGGGAATATCATGGTGTCTTTGAACCCTTGCAGATTGAAGACAAATTTCTGCTGGCAATACTGCGTCATGACCAAAAGTTAGCCTATATGGTGTTGTACCTATGGCTTCTTTTGGGGACGTTCGACAGGCCCACAAAATCTGGTCTAACGTCTTATGCCAATTTTTTGGCTTCTTCCCAACATGCTTTTTTATCAAGCCAATCACTACTTTGTTCGCTGCTTCGACTTGACCATTTGCCTGTGCATAATAAGGCGTTGATGTTAGGAGTTTAAAGCCTATTTCCTGAGCGAATTCCTGCATCTTTCGACCGGTGAAAACTGATCCTTGATCAGTAGTTATAGTCTCAGGGATTCCATATCTAAAGATAATGTTCTTTTGAATAAATTCAATGACATTTTCTTGGTCTACATTGACTAAAGGAATAGCTTCGATCCACTTAGTAAAATAATCAATGCCTACCAATATATACTTCTGGCTCTTTGATGATGCTGGTCGAATCTCTCCAATGAGGTCCAACGCCCATCCTCTAAAGGGCCAAGGTTTCACTATCGAGTGAAGTTCGCTCGCTGGTACATGCTGGATGCCTGTATGGACTTGACATTCTTGGCAACCCTTGGCGAACTCGACACAATCTTTCAACATGGTGGGCCAGTATAGTACTTGTCGAAACAACAACCATTTCATCTTATGGCCTACTTGGTGAGCCCCACATGCTCCAGCGTGCGTAGTCGAAAGGGCTATGTATGCTTCAGTTTTGCTTAAGCACTTTAGCAACACCCCTTCAGGCGTCTTTTTAAATAACTCATTACCCATGAGTACGTAACTCAACGCCCTATATTTTGTTTTTTGTTCTGTCGAAGCTACTGGATTTTGAAGATAATCCACAATGGGTTTCCTCCAATCTTGCTCTGACAAATTGTCTATGAACGAAATTTCGAAGTTACTTTGATCAGCATACCCTAGTCTTGTCGACTCCAAGTCTGTTGGTGACAGACAAGTTGCTTTTATCTTTTCTCGAACTTCGATTGCTCTTTGTAATCTCGTTTTTGAAATTTTGTACCCAGATGCAATTTGTGCCAAATCGTTGGCTATTTGATTTTCCAGTCTGGGTATGTTTCGAATATTGACCATTTCAAATTTTTTCAACAAACGATTTGCTATCACAAAGTACATAATGAGATTTTCTCTTATGCATTTATATTCTTTTGTGACTTGCTTAATGACTAACTCTGAGTCTCCCATTATTTCGACTCGAGTTGCCCCCAATTCCAACAATATCTCAAGGCCAGTAATTAGAGCTTCATACTCAGCCTCATTGTTCGAACAAGAACCTGATATCTTGTACTTGAATGTTGTTGGAATTTTTTCTGGAGAAATAATCAAGACTCCTACTCCTGTTCCATCTTTATGGCTGGAACCATCGAAGTAGAATTTCCAAGGTTCTATCTCCACATAATTAATACTCTCAACTTGAATTGAGTGGTCGACTATAAAGTCTGCCACCACTTGTCCTTTTACTGCCTTAAGAGGCATAAAGGTCAAGGAGTATTCAGTTAATGCTAGTGCCCACTTGCCAATTCGACTGTGCAAGATGGGTTTCGACAACATGTACTTGAAAACATCAAAATGAGACGAAACATACACATCAATTGGTTTTATATATTGCTTGAGTTTTGTACAAGAGAAATACAGACATAGACACAATTTTTCAACTTCGCTATATCTAGTTTCTGCATCGTTCAAAACTCTACTAAGATAGTAAATGGGTCTTTCGACTCCATTTTCATCTTCTTGGGCTAACATGCTTCCCAAAGTTTTGTCGGACGCAGCTATGTACAATCTCATACTCCTGTTGCTACAAGGAGGCACCAAAATAGGTGGCTTTGTGAGGTACCCTTTGATTTTGTCGAAGGCTTCTTGTTGCTCCTGCCCCTATTCGAATCCCTCTTTGTTCATTCGAAGTAAGGGTGAAAAGGCTTGAGCTTTCCCACTTAGGTTAGATATGAATCTCCTTAAGAAATTTATCTTGCCTAACAGAGATTGCAGTTCCTTTTTATTCGATGGCGCTTTCGCTTCCAGAATTGCCTTCGTCTTGTTCTGGTTGATTTCGATTCCTTTCTTATGGACAACGAAGCCCAAGAAATCTCCAGCTTTCACACAGAATGCACACTTCAAAGGGTTCATCTTGAGACCATGTTCTCTCATTCATTCGAATGATTGTCGAAGGTGGTCTATATGGTTCCTCCTGGAAACAGATTTTATAACAATGTCATCAATATATACTTGCATAAAAGTGTTAATAAAATCATGGAAGATAGAGTTCATTGCTCGCTGATATGTTTCCCCAGCATTCTTTAGGCCAAAAGGCATCACTACCCATTCGTAAGTGCCTAAAGCCCCAGGGCATCGAAAAGTTGTTTTCGACACATCTTCTTCAGCAATGAATATTTGATTATATCCTGAATAACCGTGGAGCATACTCAGATACTCGTAGCCAGCGGCAGAATCGACTAGCATTTCCGCCACAGGCATAGGATATTCATCTTTGGGTGTAGCAGCGTTCAAATCTCTGAAATCTATGCACACCCTCAATGTACCATTCTTCTTAATTACTGGCACAATGTTTGCAATCCATTCGACATACCTCGTAACGCGTATGAATTTGCACTTCAGCAGTCTTTCGAATTCCGTTTTGATCTTCGACAGTATTTCTGGAGCGAAGCGTCTTGGACTTTGCTTGATTGGATTCTTCCCAGGTTTGATTGGCAACTGAAGTTCTACCAATCCTCTGTCGAGACCAGGCATTTCGTCGTAATCCCATGCAAAACAGTCCTTGAACTCTTTCAACAACTGGATTACTTCCAACCTGAGTTCTGGGTCAATTTTTGCGCTGATGTAAGTTGGCTTTTTCTCTGACCCTTCGCCCAAGTTGATTTCTTCTAAAGGATCTTGCGCTAACATTTTGATGTTGTTCGCCAAGGGGTCCTTTTCGAAGCCCAAAGGCTCATCGTCATAGATGGCGTCGAGCCTCTATTCCTGCATCCCTTCTGGCATGATATCAAGAGGTTCTGGATCGAAGTCCTTTCCAGGACCTGCAGAAGATAACTGTTGATCATTGGCCTGTGTGGCCATATATTTTATTTCGGCTTCGAGAGCCGTTATCATCTTTGTTTCGGCTACGTAAGCCGAAATTCGCTGCAATGATTGTGACTCAGTCATTATCACTGAATTCACTTCCCCAACCAGTTGGTTGGATATCAGTTAACCCACTGAAGTCTATGTGGGACAAGTCTTCTCTGTCCCATTGAAAACCATGCTCAGGGTGCAGGTATAGGGAACAAAAAGTATTTGGCGCTGGCGCCAAGTCGAAGTCAGGTGTTGGGCATGGCCCAATGTGGGCCAAGTTCTTGTCGAAGTCTGCCAGCCCTAGGTGATTTACTTCGCCCAGGTAATAGCTTTGGTCCGCTTCTATGTTTTCGACCATCCCATCAGGACGCCATAGCAGCAACCTCTGGTGCATGATGATGGGACAGCTCCAACACCATGAATCCATTCACGGCCCAACAAAAGATTATAGTTAGGTTTGGACGATATGACCATAAACATAGTTGGTCGAAGGATAGATCCCACCTTGATGTCCAGTTGGATCACACCCATAGTGGTCCCTATGCCGCCTTCATAATTCGACAGGACCATGTTGTGAGGCTTGATGTTCTCATCACTTTTGCCTATTTTTCTTAGCATAAAGTGAGGGATGATGTTGATGGTTGCCCCACAATCCACCAAGATTTTATTTACTGTGGTTTCTTCGAGTTTAGCCCTTATAAATAAAGGCTTGAGGTGATTTTTCATCGCCTCTGTAGGTGGTTCGAAGAACCCATTCTGCTCTTCAGTAGCGCCATTATCCATGACGAAATAGCACACTGGCCTATGCTTGGCCATTTCTTGCTCCACTTCCCAATCACTTGTTTCGACCTCCACCTGGCGGTTGAACTCTCTGGGCAGAACTGAGACTATGTTCACCATGATGTCCAAAGTGTCATCAGACTCAGAACCATCTTCGTCATCAACTTCACCCTGGTTAGGCCAAACTAGCCTATTGGTTACTGGTTCTCTTTCTAGAGGCTTCCGCTGCTTTCTCTGAGGAACATTTGAACTGGTTTCTGCCTTTGGTTCATTAGCATCTTCCCTCTCAGCTTTTCGTCGCCTCTGGTATCTCCTCCATTGAGATCGAGACATGGGATTTTTCCCTTTGTAGTTGCTTGACACCTGTGTCACTTTAGGGGTAGCAACCTGAGGCTCTTTCTTATTTGTTAAAGACGAACCTCTTGGCACATCGAAAGAGTGCCATCTTTCCTCGCTTGGTCTCTTTCGACCAGATGTTTTGTACCATGTATCTACTGGCACATTAGTTGGAGGCCTGAAAGTCAGTGGCCTCTTTTCTTGGTTTGAACCCCTTTGGGAGGCTCTTCTGGGGTCATGTCGAGTATCAACATTTTCCCTTTTCCTGTTTGCTACTCTTACACCTTGAATATGTTCAACAGCTTTTTTGTCGAAGATTGAACTGCATCGAGGACACAGCATCACTTCTGACTTCTTTTTCTGGCATCTTTGCAGGAAATCTGCTAGATTTTCATTTTCCCGAGGGAAAGCAGTTTTGTTGGCTTGTTCTTGCCTCATGGCCTCCTCTGATGCTTTTGGTTCAGAGACTTCGACCATGTTGACATTCATGGTATCCTTGGTGGCAAGAGTCAACTGCTTCATTTGAATCTCCAAGTCCTCTGTCTGGCCTTGAACTGCAGCCAAGTGAGAACTGGGTTTTGTTCCAGATTTTTGGGCTCCAACTGTCTCCAGCTTTGGGCTTTCGACCGCCTTCTGGACCGCTTCAATTGTCTTTCTGGATAGATTCCCAGAAAAACTGCCAAAGATTGGCATGTTGACATGGTCCTTTGAGACTTCGACCATTGTGATTCCTGGCCTCTTCGACTGGCTTCTGGATGCCTCGATCACGTTCACCTCTGAAGGTTCAGCATAATGGGCTTCAGCCTGCAACGGGTTAGAGTCCACAGTCATGGGGGTCTTGTCAGCAAACTTCAACCTCCCTTCTTCGATAGCGTCTTGCACAAGATTCCTGAAAAGAAAACATTGAGACGTTTTATGGCCCAGAAAATTATGATATTTACAAAAGCCTCTCTTCTTTCTTTGATCAAGAGGAGGCACTTTTACCCCTGGGGGTACTATCATTTGGCCATCTTTTACAAGCAAGTCAAATATTTCATCACATTTTGTAATATCAAAACTATAAGTCTTTTTGGGGAACCTATCGTTGGTCCTTTCTGGACTAGTGGGATTTTTTTTCCACTTGAGGGGACTAACAGTTTGCAAGAGTATGGTGGCCCTTGTTTTAGTTTCGCTAAATCGACCTCGCCTTCTTCGACGGTTATAGTTTCGTCGAAGGTTTCTGGATCTTCGTCATCCATCTCAACATACGCTATCCTCTCTCTTTTATGAGTTTTCGTTGCCTTGGCTTTCTCAGCTTTAAGGCGTTCTACCTGTCGAACTCTATCGGCCAGTTGGGCCATGTCTCTCAGGTATTGAGTGTCTAACTTCTTCCTAATGGAATAATCTAAGCCGCCTGCGGCTATTTCGACTAACTCATGTTCTGGCACTTGTGTAAAACATCTTGCTTTAAGCAACCTAAACCTATTTAGATATTCGTCTATAGGTTCAGTGAAACGTCTCTTTACACTGGCCAATTCTTTCAGGCTTATCTTGGTTTGTCCCATGTAGAATTGCTCATGGAACAATCTCTCCAACTGGGTCCAATGATGGATCGAATTGGGGGGAAGAGTTGTAAACCAAGTAAAAGCGTTCTTTGTTAAAGAACTTGGGAAATATTTGATCCTCAGGTTTTCGTTGTTTGAAATATCTCCTGCTTCGATCAAGTATCTCGCCACATGTTCGACAGTAGATTCTGTCGTGTCCCCAGAGAATTTAGTGAACTTAGGGACTTTACATCTAGGAGGTAAGTCTGTTTGTAACACGTATTCTGACAGTGGGGATGTGAAGTTGGGCCTACGAAAGCCCATGTTCATCCCATTTTGAGTCATGATTCTTTCGATCATGGCTGCCAGATTATTTTCCAAACCCATGTTTTGGTATTGGATATGCTGAACCACTTCGTCAGCATTTTGGTTTCTGTTAACTAACCTTACCTCTGGGGTTATAACCCTAGGTTCTTCGACAGGTTGTTCCAATCGTGCCCTAAGGTTTTCTTCGACAGGCTGCTGGCCTTGGTTGATAGTGGTTTCTTCCTCTAAGAGTATACCTTGTTTCCCCTTATTTGCGCCCTTTGGGGCTGTCGAATAGGTTGGGGTACTCCAAAGAAATCAGCCAAACGTGTCATTTGTGCTGTCATCTACTGATTCGATTGGGTGGTATTTTGTATTAGAGGGTTCAGCATTGTACTTAAAGTTTGTGCCAACATTTGAACCATATCATGGTTGCTTTCGTCCATTTGTTGCCTCAAGACTGCTGTCGAGGCATTTGTAAGGCCATGTGCTACTTGGGACGTTCCTCCTAAGAGTTGGGTCCTATTTCTGTTCGCCATACCTACTCCAGAACCTTGGAGTGGCGAAGAGACACTCACTAAAGGGTCTGAAAAAGTGGACGCAGCGTTCGTCAGGCTAGCCAAATCAGACGTTGGCATGCCATAAAGTGGTTCTCGATTTTGACCGCCTGTCATAAATCCTGGGGGAACATAAGGCCTTGTGCCTAGATTTCCCCTTGGTGGGGGAGTTCCTAAAGGCACTCTGGGGCCTGTGAACGGAGGTAATGGCCCCGTTGTTGTGACCGTTACTGCTGGTGTTGAACCAGCGGTTATCGCTTCACTTACGGTTGGGATAACCGTTGTTCCCACATTCGCTTGTGGGATTTCGTTATTGTTTGGCAGATTCGCCATCTCTTCTCTTCTTCTGGAAGTATTGGTATTGTTAGTGTATATTCTACCACTTCTCAATAACATACAATACTTCTCGAAAAAGATGATATTTTGTGTAAAAAGGTTAAACTTCAAAATCAACACAAGGTCCCACCAGGTGTGCCAATTTGTTTACCGTGGGAATTGGTAAACAACCGCTGATCTTCCAAAAGGTTACTTATTTGGTTACTCGCAGGATCGATCAGATTGATCCTAAGACATGGTTGATTTTGGGGTTTTGCTTAAGTTTGATAATGGTTAAATGACAAGGAAATAAAGAAGCTTTATGTAAATTGCATGAAGAAGAGAACTTGATAAAATAAAGGAAGGCTTGAAATAAAGGCTTTCGACTGGAAAAGTAAAGGAGAAAGCAAGTAAAGTTTCTGGAAAATAAATGACTTTGATTAATAAAAGTGGTGTTTCACACATACATTCTCAACAATTCTTTCTCACACGCTGGGTACTCGAATCTATATGAGTGACTTGTATATAATTGTGAACACACGCGAAAAACTGCGTGAACTACTAATATTTATACTAAACATCCCAAGTAACCGTCGGGCAGTTACACTGCTTCGAGATGACTCCACTTGGCACGTTCTCAGCGTTCGACGCTCCAGATCTTTGCACGTTGCACTTGGTAACCGTTGGGAACCGCTTTCCCTCCAAACGTTTGAATTTCAAACCGTTCCACTCTGAACAATCGAACACCTTCGTCGAGAAGCATCTTCGACGAGAAACAACTTCGACGTCGAAGGCGACCAAATTCTCCCTTGGAAGAAATTCTCTAAGTACATTGCCATCTTCTGATGAGCATTTCGACAGACCCAGCTGGTCGAAACCATCCTTCAGCTTTAATGGTTGATATTAATAAAAACAAGGGTGTCGAATTTAGGAGCCAACAGTACCCTTCCATTCCGGATTCCATGGGTAACAATTCTGCTATGGCCTTCAGTGACTTTGAAGATCTGGTCTACCAAGCTGAATATGAAGGTGAGGAATACTGTGAAGTGCCAGGAGAGTTGGCTAGACTACTGCAACAAGAAGAAAGGGCCATTCTACCTCATGAGGAGCTGTTAGACACTATCAACCTGGGTACGGAGGAGGATAAGAAAGAAATCAAGATAGGTGCTAACTTGGAGCCGAGTGTCAACGAATGCCTGATTCAGCTGTTACATGACAATGTTGAGATCTTCGCCTGGTCTTACAAAGACATGCCAGGACTAGACACTGATATTGTGGTACACCGTCTGCCCACAAGAGAAGATTTTCCACCGGTCAAGCAAAAGGTCCGCCGTATGAGACGTGACATGTCTGAAAAGATCAAAGCAGAAGTAATGAAGCAATTCAACGCTGGATTTCTGGCTGTTACTTCCTATCCACAATGGGTTGCTAACATTGTGCCTGTGCCTAATAAAGACGGCAAAGTTCGGATGTGTGTAGATTACAGAGATTTAAACAGGGCTAGCCCTAAAGATGACTTTCCACTACTGCACATCGACATATTGGTTGACAATACAGCTCAGCACAAGGTATTTTCTTTCATGGACGGATTTTCAGGTTACAACCAGATCAAAATGGCACCTGAAGACATAGATAAAACTACCTTTATTACACAGTGGGGTACATTCTACTATAAAGTGATGTCATTCGGACTGAAGAATGTCGGGGCAACCTATCAACGCGCCATGGTGGCTTTGTTTCATGACATGATACATCATGAGATTGAAGTCTACGTAGACGACATGATAGCCCGATCACAAACGGAAGAAGAACACCTCGACCATTTACAAAAGTTGTTTGTCAGGTTGAAAGAATACAAGATCAGATTAAACCCTAACAAGTGTACGTTCGGAGTCTGATCCGGTAAACTCTTGGGTTTCATAGTCAGCAACAAAGGCATAGAGGTTGATCCTACCAAAGTCAAAGCTATATGAGAAATTCCTGCTCCTCGCACTGAGAAGGAGGTCAGAGGTTTCTTGGGACGCCTAAACTACATTGCTAGGTTCATCTCTCACCTAACATCTACCTGTGAACCAATCTTCAAGATGTTGAAGAAAGATCAGGTGGTTAAATGGAACGGCGAATGCCAGATTGCTTTCAACCGAATCAAGGAGTATTTTCTAGAACCTCCTATTTTGATGCCTCCCATCGAAGGGAGACCTTTAATCATGTATCTGACCGTCCTAGAAAATTCAATGGGGTGCGTATTGGGGAAGCATAACGAGTCTGGCCGAAAAGAGCATGCCATTTATTACCTTAGAAAAAAGTTTACCGACTGTGAGACCCGATACTCACTACTCGAGAAAACTTGCTGCGCTTTGGTATGGGTTGCTCGCCGGCTAAGGCAATATATGTTGACTCATACCACTTTGCTGATTTCTAAGATGGATACAATCAAGTACATCTTCGAGAAGCCTGCCTTGTCTGGAAGAATAGCTAGATGGCAAATGATTCTAACCGAGTATGACATACAGTACACGACCTAAAAAGCTATAAAGGGGAGTGTGTTAGCTGATCATCTTGCACATCAAGCTGTTGAAGACTATCAATCGATGAAGTTTGAGTTCCCGGACGAGGACATCATGACTTTGGACAACTGTGAAGGTAACAGACCGTATGACGGACTTGAACAAGGATCCTGATGGACCCTGTACTTTGATGGTGCCTCCAATGCACTTGGTAACGGTATTGGCGCTGTGCTTATTTCTCCAGAAGGTTGCCATACACCTTTCACCGCCAGACTCTACTTTAACTGCACAAATAACATGACCGAGTATGAAGCTTGCATCTTTGGTCTCAAGGCTGCTATAGACTTGGGAATCAAATCTTTGGTTATGTTTGGAGACTCAACTTTGGTCATCAGTCAGATCAAAGGAGATTGGGACACTAAACATCCCAATCTTATCCCCTACAAAGGACATGTCCTGACATTTCTACCACATTTCGAGCAGATCACCTTCAATCACTTCCCGCGATAAGAAAATTAGCTAGCTAATGCTCTAGCTACAATGTCATCCATGTTTAAACTTAACTGGGATAATGAGGCTCCCCAGATTACTATCGAATGGATGGACGAACCTTCACATTGTCACGAGATTAATACCGAAGAAGTAGTGGACCGACCTTGGTTTCACGAAGTCAAAAGGTATCTCGAGGCTCAAGAATACCCTGAAGGAGCTTCAATCAATGACAAAAAGTTCTTGAGGAGATTCTCTGCCAAGTTCTTCCTAAGCAATGGTATCTTGTACAGGCGCAATCATGATTGCATTCTACTCTGTTGTGTAGACAAGGTTGAAGCTGAACAAATCATGGCTGAACTGCATGATGGCACCTTTGGCACCCATTCGAGCGGGCATACGATAGAGAAGAAAATCCTTCAGGGAGGCTATTACTGGTCTACCATGGAAGCTGACTTCCATCAATACTCCAGGAATTTCCACAAATGTCAAATCTATTCGGACAAGGTACACATACCTCCAGTTCCTCTTAACGTCTTAACAGCTCCTTGGCCCTTTGCTATGTGGGGAATCGACATGATTGGGGAGATCAAGCCTATAGCATCCAATGGACACCGCTTCATTCTAGTGGCCATTGATTACTTTACCAAATGGGTCGAAGCAGCTTCCTTTGCATCTGTTACAAAGAATGTTGTTGCCCGCTTCATCAAGCAGAACCTCATTTGTCGGTATGGTATCCCCGACAGGATCATCACAAACAACGGTACAAATCTGAACAACACTATGATCACCGCTTTGTGCGAGCAGTTCAAGATTCAACATCATAATTTATCTCCCTATCGTCCGAAGATGAATGGTGTTGTCGAAGCTGCGAATACAAATATCAAGAAGATCATACAAAAGATGACAGTCACCTACAAGGACTGGCATGAGATGCTACCATTCGCTCTCCATGGGTACCATACCACGACTCAAACATCAACTGGGGAAACACCCTTTTCTTTGGTTTACGGCATGGAAGCTGTCCTGCCTATTGAGGTTCAGATTCCCTCCTTGAGAATCATGAAAGATGCTGGTTTGAGTGAAAACGATTGGATTCAAACCCGGATTGATCAACTTAACTTGATTGACGAGAAGAGACTCACTGTTGTTTGTCATGGTCAGACATATCAAAAACGGATGATCAAGGCATTCAACAAGAAAGTCAGATGACAAGTGTATCAAGTCGGAGATCTCGTGATCAAGCGCATTATCTTGCTGCAAAGTGATCCCAGGGGCAAATGGACTCATACCTATGAAGGACCATTTGTGATCAAAAACATCTTTTCCGGTGGAGCAATGATTTTAACCACCATAGACGGTGATGACCTACCGCACCATGCGAACGCAGACATAGTCAAAAGATACTACGCATAAACAACCCGCTAGGTTGGCACACCTAGGCAAAAAAAGGGCATCCCGGTGAATCGAAAACCCGAAAGGGAGATTCAGGCAAAAGTTAGGGATAAACAAAAAAAAAATTGTACACCTGGCAAGTTGAAAACCCGAAAGGGCGACTTGGGCAAAAAAGGGTTTCTTGGTGGACTGAAAACCCGAAAGGGCGGTCCAGGAAAAAGTTAGGGAATTAAAGCGTATGACTATGTCTCGTCGAATCACTTTAAGGACAATCTCTTCACGAACAAACTCCTGGCTTCTGATCAACCCAATCACCTTCGGACGAAGCAGCAATTGGACAAGATTTTCAGAGTTGCGAAGGCTATAGCAGAATGGGAATCCCATGGAATTTTTACACATAGCCATCTTTCTTTGTATAAATTTTTCTCATTTTTACGATAACATTCTCTTACTAGGATGTCTGTCTCCTTTGTACAAAACACTTACTCAAAGTTAATACAAAGATACTTCAAAGTGCAAAAAACTATTTGTCTTTTCCTTTTTACACTTACGTTTTATTCGAAAACGTCCAATGATTTAGTAAATAAGCATATGCATTTGAATATAATCACCGTTTACGAATGAACGAAATGGGAAAGTATAATTACTGATAGGTTGAAAGTATAGGAAGACGTCTTTAGACTATTCCGAGAGAAATCCCTTGCAGTACATCATCAAAATCCCAGCGAAGTTAAATTTCAAAATCCCCATCAGAGTTAAGTCTTCAAACTCCCAATCCCAGCGGAGCTAAAACTTTGAACTACAGATCCTCGGCGAAGATGAAACTTTCTTCCCCAACGGAGTCAAATCTTCAACCTTTAAACCACGGTGGAAACCTTCCAGTTTCCTCCAACTTCCCCGGAGAGTCGCTTTAAAACCAGATAATTCCCCAGAGAGTTATCTTAAAACCTAAAAAGTTCTCAGCAAGTTGCTTTGAAGCTTGACAAGCTAACTAGACAACAACTTCAGATAATTCCCCAGAAGATGGGCATACAACCCAAATTCTTGAACTCTCTCCATAATAAGAATGAGCTACTCCCCACAGGGTCTTCTAAACTCCTCAGCAGTATAACTACTCCCCATAGAGTTTTTACTACTCTCCAACAGAATAAACTTTCTCCCTGCAGAGTTATTCTTATTCCCCAGCAGATTGAAGATTCTGAATCCCCAGCCATAGTCATCAAGGTTCTCGGGACTCCTCAAACAGGTTTCTCAAGCAACACTCGACATTATTCTTACAACAGAATATCTGCCATTTTTCAACTTCAAAGGGCATGAAGATTCTCATCCTCAAAGAAGTCAGGATTTATCTTCCCCAATAGCAGTCAAGGGTTTTGTTATCCCCAGCTGTCAAAGATTTATTCTCCTCAGCATTACAGCAAACCATCTTACATGCGCATACATTACATTCATATATCATTGATAAAGCACATTCATTGCATCATACATTTCATGCAACATAACTATGTGTTTCAACTAACATTTTACCCTTTTCAAGATAAGATTAAAAGCTATCTCTAACAAAGGTTTCAGATACAATACAGATACACTCCAGACACGGAAGTCTTTCCAGCTCAAGTTATGAAGCCCGGATTTGACCGGATAGTATCTTGATTTTTTCTCCATCACACTATGAAGCCCGAATTCGACCGGATATTAGTTTAATCCCCAGCAAGTTATTGTGAAGCCTGGATTTTGACCAGACAACAATACAACACTGTGAAGGATGGATTTTGACAAGATAACAGTGAGGTACATTGTGAAGCTTGGATTTTGACCAAATAGCAGTTTACTCGGCCATTTACTTTGAAGCCCAGATTCAACCGGATATTAGTAGGCCCCAAAATCAAAAGGAAGCCTGGATTTTGACCAGATAACCATTTGATTTTCTTCTGAAGCCTGGATTTTGACCAGATAGAAAGTAAGGTATCGTGAAGCCTGGATTTTGACCATATAATGGTACAAGACACTGTGAAGCCTGGATTTTTACTAGATAACGGTACAAGACACTGTGAAGCTTGGATTTTGACCAAATAGCAGTTCTTACCTGGACAATTACTAAAAAACCCAGAGTCGATCGAATATTAGTATGCCCTTTAAATTCAAGTTGAAACATGGATAACCACTGGATTCCTTCTGAAGCCTGGAGCACAACCAGATAAGAATTGAGAAATGGCAAGGCCTAGAGCACGACCAGATAACCAGGTTAATCTCATCTCCTCATTAAATCACTGCAAATCCTGGAGTACGACCAGATAGTAGTTCATTTTCATCTCCTCGACTAAGAGATGATTCCTTAGTAGAGTAACGGACGACTGAAGTTCCTAAAATTCTATTTCTACCACGACAGAGACCAGCATTCCCCAGCGTAGTCCTCCTTAACAACAGGTATACGGGCTCTCGCAAAGGAATCTCTTATGCGATCGACATTTCTTCTGATGGCATCTTTAAGCCCATCTTCCGACTTCAGCTTCCAAATGGCATATTTAAGCCCATTCCCTCAACTATTTCATCGAGTGCAAATTCTTAGGCACTCTAGTGTCCAATCATCTCTTACCTTCGACTAACAAACGACAGAACTCGCTAATCTAACTCTTCAGGTTCAAGAAGATTGAACAGGGGCAGCTGTTGTACCCCAAAATTTGACCTCTCATTTTATCAAGATTTCCCCTCACAAGAATCTTTGGACCCCAGACAGGATTAGGGTTTGCTCTGCTCAAGACTTCTCCCTACACTGATGACCTGAAATTAGGGTTTGGGTTTGCACAAGGATTTTTGGACTCCCAATGCCTAATTTGACTTTCATACTTCATTTTGTACTTATAAGATTTCTCATACCAAGTTTCAAGCCTTGAATCAAATTTTTGCCCAGTCAATTGGATAGTTGACCTAGAAATCAGTTGTATTGGGGAAAAGTCAAATGTGGCCAATTTACAGTCAAACCTCACAATTTTTTATCCATATTAATAATATAGACTCATATGAACCATTTTATCAAGTTTTGACCACAACTCCTCAAGAAATTTGATCAGATCAACAAAAGGGAAAAATGGTCATTTTTAGGGTTTTGATTGCAGAAGGGCAATTTCTGATTTTTCACCTAGCCAATGGAAAATTGGGTTCAAGAATGGATTCAAGGACTCAATTGCATCATCTTGACCTAATCACAAGGTTCAAAAGATCTCAAATGCATTGGATTGACAGATGAATTTTTTAGTCAACAGATCAAAAATCAACTGTACACTGAAAAGTCAAACTTTGACTTTTTGATAAAATCAAGTGCCAAGGGTCGTCTTTCATCAAGATGTGTCAAAACATGAAACTTGTTCACCAAGAAACCTAATTTTGAAAAATAGGGTTTGAAATGAAATTTTTTTATAACTTAGAAATTTTCTAAGTTGTGAAAATTTCTTATTTTTTCCCAACTTTTCCAAACTTTTTCACCATGATACAATTGGATTTAAAGAAAACTTCCAACATGAAAGTTGTAGTACTCCACAAAATATATAACTTTTATTCACAAAGTTTTCCAAAAATATGCTTAGATCTCAAGTTATGATTTTTGGAATAAGGGTCCATGAAACTTTTAACTTAGTGAAATTTTCCCCTAGTTTAGGCAGGATTTTGACCTATCTTCATGACAATTTTTCACATAGTTCCAAGTGGAATCTCAAAATGCATTTCAAAGATGGATTGTAGAGCATGTTACAATATTTCCAAAATGTCCAAGAACTCTCCAAAATCATTTATGTTTAGGAAGAATCGAAGAAAAGAAAATGGCCATTTCTCACTTTTGTCCATGGCATTTTTCATGTTGATACAAGTTGCAAATTCTGTCCAACCTTGCTTGTACTTGTTTACAGGTCCTTAAACCCTTCCACACTCAAAAATTGAATGCAAACACAATGGATTAAGGCTTTGTTCTGAGCTTTAGAAGATTACACAAAGGAATAATCTATTTTTGGGAAAAAGGTAACAATGCCATTTACATAAAGCACAACTTTTGCATTTTTGTTTGTCTTGAGCATTGGACTTAATCTTTTGCAGCAAACCACATCCACAAAGATAGGGAAAAGTATAACAACTATGTGCATACCCTAAGCTAGATGGTACAAGCCTTTGCATTTTCAAAATCACCTTTTGCTTCAAAACCAAGTCATTATGCCAAAAGTCCATATCTTTAGAATCTGATAAAACCAAAGCTTGCGAACATTTGAACCAACTTGAACACATTATACTAAGCCAGAAACACGAGCTAGCAACCTCTTAAACACCCTTGTACACCAAAAACCCCATTTTCTGCCAAAACAGGCCAGGACCTGCAAATCATAAGCCAAATCACAATCCACTCGTGCGTTTTGCTTGCAACCAGTTCCAACACACTCCATACAACATACCTAAGGTATCCCAACCATTCCCAAGTCACTGTAACTCCATTTACACACTTCACCATTTTCAAATTTTGACTTTACAGGTTGAGTTCTATAGAGAGATTCAAGCAAGTTCAAAGATAGCTAAGCATTGGGAAAGCTCAAAGGAACTTCAAGCAAGCTCACAAGTATCTCAGGCCTCACTCACAACCCCTGCATTGCCATACTCGAGCTTGACTGAAATAGGTAAATTTCAAACTTTTATCTCTCTATTTAGGAATCATTAGGCTTAGGTTCGTGAATAAAAAAATGTAGTCCTCATTGCCCTTGAGTTGTACATATGCATATAATTCGTTTAAGTTAACTGAGCTGGGAGAATTTGAATGATGAACTTTCTGAAAAACTAGGTTAGAAATTAGGGCCAGAGAAATTCTCTCTGTCTTTTAGAGTTAGATTAAGTTTTTTATATGGTTAGAATCGTATGATCATGCTCTATAACTTTCATGTTGCAAGTTTTTGTTTTTAAGCACAAATGCAGGAGATACGAGTTTGAACCATTGGCGCGCGTTTTTCTGTTTCACAAGGACAAGGATAAAGTGATATTGGGCTGGGCTTTGGTTTGGCTTGCTATTTGCACCCCTTAGCTTGTTGTTTACACCCCCTTGGCCCATTTGATTATTTTTATATATTTTTCTATTTCTATTTTCATTTCTGACTTTATTTATTTTCTCCAAATATTAAAAATCACTAAAAATATTTTCTTAAATTTTCATATTTTATTTTATTTTTTTTATTTTATTTTTGGCATAATATTTAGTTTATTAGGTTTAATACATTTATTTTCTTAAATAAAAACTTATTATTAATACAAAAATATTATATATTATTATTTTTATTATTTATACACTTAAATAATATTTTCTCACACATTTTAATTTTTAACATTTCGTATATATTTTATTTTATTTTTACATACATAAATAAACAATATTTAGAATATATATTTTCTTAAAACAAAAAACTAGGGTTTCTACCCTTTCAAAAATAATCATGTTTTTATTTTCTTATTTTGAGACATTAAATAATTTATTTTTATATACATAAAAATAATACAAAAACATTTTGTGCATATTTATATTTTTGCATATTTATTTTAATTGTCAATTTATTATTTGTACAATGAATTCAATTTGGTTGTAATAGTTGAATTAGGGCTTTATTTTTGTGCAAATATACCCCTATTCAAATTTATATCCCTCTCCCCATATCAATGTTGTAATAATTGTAGATTTACTTTTACGCACTTTATTGCTTTCAAATATGCATGATAGAAAGATTAGAGTTTGTATGATCACCAAAAATCAAACAAATAGCTTGACTAAACAAAAGACAAAAAGCATGTAAAAAGACAACACAATGCATACAAGCACCCCTAGGGTTTCATCCACTTGTTGCCTTAAAAAACATGGCCATGGTATGCATGCTAGGTATCTTGGCAAAAAAAAAAAAAGATCATAGTCCCTCGATGACGCTATCTTGGTTGCCTATACAAAATGATCTAGTCCCTCAAAAAACTTGCTAAGATACTTGGCAACATTGTTATCATGGCCATACGATGACCCGCGCCCATCCCATTTAACATCCAAATACAAGGTTGTTTACCAAATACAATGGTAAAACAACAATGTCAAAGGGTTAAAAATGTATAGGAAAGATCTTTGAGTAGGGTAGAAAACTCCTAGTTACTTGATCAACTTGCAAACATCCTTGCTATTTTCAAACAAACACACACAATTTCAAAACAATTTCTAAACAAACTTTCAAACATTGAAACATTTTTCAAAAGACAAACACCTTTTTATATATTCAAACAAGAATCATTACAAAGGTTGCCTAGACAAGGCCTCTTTTCAAAATATTTTCAAAACCACACACAAAGCACCATTTCAAACAATTGAAAAGCAAAAGCAAGTGATCTAAACAAGTAACTAAGAGCCCATGGAAAACCATGGATGAAAAGGGTGCTAGCACCCTCCCTTTTCATAATCTACCCCCCGAAATCAAGAAAACATCTCAAAGGTCTTTCCTGTGCTTTATGACCTTTCCTTTGGATAAAATAAAAAGTCGGTGGCGACTCTTGCTAAACCGAAACATTTTGTGAACACAAACGCAAACCTCAAGTAAGTTCTCCCATCGTATCACAACATTGATGTCAGTTTCCCTGAAACAAGACGTAACTATCCCCAGTCGAAGTTCATAATTGCAGGCTAGTCAGTAAAATTCATCCCCCAAGCGGAGTTTATTTCTATAAATACAAAAGTTCAATCTCCAACAGAGCTCATCACTTCCAGCAATGGAATTTTATCCCCAGCTAAGTTTGTTCCTCCAAATCGGCAGGTCTACCAACAAAGTATCTCTTCCCCCCAAGGTTTGGTTCCCGCAGAGTTTATTCTCAAGCATCTTCTTCCCGATGGAATATTTACAACTCTCCAGCAATAATCAGGGATTTATTTTCCCAGGCGCGAGCATACGCCGATAGCATTTCATAAACATACATCATGACATACGCATACATGACATATATAGAATAATCTCATTTATTTTGAGAACACCATCTCACCCTACATTTCATGCATCGCATATGACTAACCTCAATATCTTTTGCAGGAAGAGACGATTAGCTTCAACAAATCCAACAGTTATACAAATCATATCTATAGACGACTAATGGAAACTCAGTTCCCGAAATCAAACGGGTCAACTAATCTACATTATCGCTTCGAAGTAACCCTACTATCCAGTTTCCTTCTCACAGCTCTACTATCCAGGCTTTCATATCGAAGTAACCCTACCATCCAGGTTCCTTCTCATAGCCCTACTATCCAGGCTTTCATATCGAAGTAACCCTACTATCCAGGTTCCTTCTCACAGCCCTACTATCCAGGATTTCATATCGAAGTAACCCTACTATCCAGGTTCCTTCTCACAGCCCTACTATCCAGGCTTTCATATCGAAGTAACCCTACTATCCAGGTTCCTTCTCACAACCCTACCACCCAAGCTATCATATCGAAGTAACCCTACCATCCAGGTTCCTTCTCACAGCCCTACTATCCAGGATTTCATATCGAAGTAACCCTACTATTCAGGTTCCTTCTCACAACCCTACCACCTAGGCTATCATATCGAAGTAACCCTACCATCCAGGTTCCTTCTCATAGCCCTACTATCCAGGATTTCATATCGAAGTAACCCTACCATCCAGGTTCCTTCTCACAGCCCTACTATCCAGGCTTTCATATCGAAGTAACCCTACCATCCAGGTTCCTTCTCACATCCCTACTATCCAGGCTTACATATCGAAGTAACCCTACTTTCAAGGTTCCTTCTCACAACCCTATTATCCAGGCTTTCATACCGAAGTAACCCTACTATCCAGGTTCCTTTTCACAACCCTATTATCCAGGGTTTCATATTGAAGTAACCCTACTATCCAGGTTCCTTCTCACAGCCCTACCACCCAGGCTATCATATCGAAGTAAACCTACCATCCAGGTTCCTTCTCACATCCCTACTATTCAGGCTTTCATATTGAAGTAACCCTACTATTCAGGTTCCTTCTCACAGCCCTACCACCCAGGCTATCATATCGAAGTAACCCTACCATCCAGGTTCCTTCTCACAGCCCTACTATCCAGGCTTTCATATCAAAGCAACCTTACTACCTAGGTTCTTTCTCATAACCTTACTATCCAGGTTCCTCTTCTCTTATCCCCAAACGGCGGTCCACGACATTGTAATATCGGGACCCGATCAAACATGATTGGTTTCTCATTTCCCCAGTAAATCGCGGTGCAGCATATACCCCGACCAGATACGCAATACACTTTTGCTTCCTCAAACCGGAGTTATTCCCCAGTAGAGTAACAGACAACTGAAGCTCCTAAAACTCTATTTCTCCCAAGACAGGCAATCAACATCCTCTAGATGGCATCTTTAAACTCATCTCCTGCAATACTCTGTCGCATCGAGGATGGAATCTTTAAGCCCATCTTCGACAATCTTCAATCATCGGCCTCCAAATGGCATCTGTAAGTGTGATACGGTGGCAGAACCGACTGTTTTGGAAAATGCTGGTTTGCATTTTGCGTTTGTGTTTGCAAAATATCGCGGTAAGCAAGAGTCGTCACCGACTTTTATTTTATCCAACAAGGAAAGGAAAAAAGAACAGAAAACTCCTTTTTCGAGATTTTGAGTACGGGGGTAGATTATAGAAAGGGAAGGTATTAGCACCCTTTCTATCCGTGGTTTTCCACGGGCTCTTAGGTACTTGCTCATCATTTGAAAAATTGCTTCTGTGTTTGTGTGATTTGAAAAGTTTTTGTTTTACTTCGATTTAACTCTTGCTTCTGTCTTTAAGAGTGTTACGAAGTTATTTTGAAAACTTTGTTTGAAAAGGAGTGTAAGTGTGAAAAGTTTGTTTGTTTTGAGCAAGTACCTACTAGCATCTACCTACTCAAAAAAGAATTGTTCTATGTTCGTTTCCTTTAGACAGTGATATCCTACTATTAGTGAGTAGGTTGCATCGTCGTTGGAGTTTTAAGGGTCAATTCAAAAGGGACGTACGATTACTAAAGCAATGTTAGGACGTCTTAGTAATAACCCTAATGTCTTAAGATCAATATTCGAGGAAACAATTCTGAGGCAACCTTTCCAAGGCAACTTTGATCTTTGAGACAAAAGAGCGACCACTAAAATACCTTATACTTAATGATCGTTTACCGAAGGCAACCGAAGTGAGAGTATACCCTAGGAGTGCGCATGTGCGAGTGATTCAATTTCAAGTTTATTATCTTTGCACATTTAGGGTTTGCTAACTGTTTTAAAGTTTACATACATTCTTGTCATGCATCCCTATTATTCATACATCTAACAGTTTAATGTTTGCGGAATTTAAAGTGTGGAAAGTAAAGCTACGCTATTACAAGGCTTCGGATATTAATTACATAGCCAAAAACAACCCGTAAAAAATGATAAATGAAAAGGAGAAAAATCCTAATTAAGCCATTACAACTTGTGAGCAATTACATTAATTTGGTAAAAATAATGAAGCGCGGTGAATCGAGAACGAGAGGGAAATAGGGTTTTGACCCCGTCTAACCTAACCGAAAGAAACAATTATTTTTTGTTGTTTTTAATTATTTTTAAGAAAAAGAATAAGATTTTTTTATTAAATACAAAATTAATTAGTAATTAAATTAATTAAAGAAAATGACTAAATTTAACCTATTTTTGTGTTTTTGGTTATTTTAAGAAAAATAAAATAGAATTAAGTTAGAAACAAAAACCCTAATTGTTCTAATTAATTTTAATTTATTTACAAAATAATTTAAATTACCTAAAATTAAATAACCTAATTCAATTAACTTTTGTATAAAAAATAAATATCCTAAATCTAATTGGGTGAAAAACATTATTTTTATGATTTTTTGATAAAAAGAAAATTAATTTGTGTTAGTAAAAATAATTTAAATAAATAAATAAAGAAAATATAAAGAGAAAGAAAGAAGAACTGGGCCTGGTTGTGAGTAATTGGTGGGCGTGAATAGCAAATCAGGCCCAAGAAACAAAGGTCTGTGTTGACCTTCTGAATCCCATGCATTGCATTGACTGGGCTGTATGATGGTTACCACATGATAGCCATAAGATCTGGCCTCCTGGACACCTGGATGGTTGGATTCTGAGGGCACATGGTGGTCCTTTGTCCCTATATGCGCGTCTGATCACATGAATGAAAATAATATGAAAGAATGGGGGGACCTGGGATTCGAACCCAGGTCCTATAACCTTTTCCAAACACTCCAATGCCAGCTGTGCTGCATGCTTTTGTTGTACATAGAATAAACAATAATCATAATATAAGAAAACAACAACACACTAAGTCCAAACGCGCGATTTTTTAAATGGGCGAATAGTTGCTTGCCACACCTTCATCTCTGACCTCGCTCCGTTGCTAAAAGGTTTGAAGACCTTTACCTATGGACAACGTCCGTCACTACAAACCCTGTAATTCTCAAAATCAAACACAAGCAATATAAATAAAATCTAAGGCCATGAATCAACTCGTCTTGGCCTGCTGGGCACGATGGTGCCCTTCTTGAGGGCCAATTTTACCTGTGTGAAAATATCCCAAATCGAGGCAAAAAACCCTAACAATGGTAAACTCGGATACAATCCACAAAAACACAATTAAATGATATAGATAGCTTGCAAATGTGTTAAGGAACAAGATTATATGATTATTTCATGCTATAAGTGCCAGAATCATGCAATTCGATTTCAAGAACAAGCCAAAGTCGTGGTTGACTTACAGTGGGTTTTAGTGCTGGAAACTCCTTGTTCTTGATTGGTATGGCTTGCTTGTGATCCCAGGAAGTGAATGAGATGGTCAGGAAGCCTTGTAATTGCCTGGAAATGCAAAATCAATTTACCACTTTTCTTTGTTTTTTTCAAGTTTTGTTCTCTCTTTTGCGCCTCCAAAACCTTGTGATTTTTGTCTGCAAATGTTCCCTATATACTGAGGAATGGATTAGGGTTGCAAACATGATCTCAATCTTTGCCAATTATTGATTTTGATCTTGATTTGATTCACTTAAAAATCCTTCCAAAAATAGGCTAAAACCAATATTTTTATGCACACAAAGGCCTTGCACGAATTCAATCACTTGCCATCTGGATATAGGACCTAAAACATGCACAATATCTTGAGGTTTCAATAATTTGGATTTTTCGTGATTTGTTTTTTATTTAAATTGATTTAATTGCAATAAAATCAAAATAAATAATAAAAATAATATAAATACAAGTGGAAAGAGCTAGGGCTTGTGGACCATGCTACCTACTCAAAACAAGTTCAAAAGAACGGGCCCATTTAGCAAAAATTGCATTTTTATGCATAGTTGACTTTTGACAATTTTGCAAAAAAGGTCAACTTCACCAATGCATAACTTCCTCAATTTTGACTTTTTGAAGGTGTTATTGGACTTTTTAGAAATCTTGAGATGTCCTATAATCAACCCCTTTGGTTTCATCTCAATTGAGTCTTCCATGTTCATGTATGAAGCTTTGACAAAAAAGGTGTTTTTGTTGACTTTTCAAAATGACCTATAATGTCAAAATTCATAACTTCTTGTGAGTGGATATTTTGAATTTGGGAGCTGAATATTAATTGTAGGTAATTGCATCCTCTTAAAAATTAGCTTTGTATGGGTCATTTATCATAAAGTATGAGAAAGTTATGCTTGGTCAAAGTTGAGTTGACTTTTCCTGCAAACCCCTAATTTAGCAACTTCTGGGTTTTGATGAATTGTGAGCATTCCTTGATGAATCATGATCAACCCTTGATAAAATGATGAATCTACTTCAAAATTAGAATGTTGACAAAAAATCTTGAAGTTTGACTGTATGTGGGCCACAATTGACTTTTGCCCTAGCATAGTCGATTTTCAGGCTTTTGAGCAATTGACTGAGCAAACTTTCTCTGTAGGGCTTGAAAATTGACATGGATGATCTTGAGAATATATTAGGACAATGGGGAGCATTTGAGATTCCTTGTAATCAAGTATCTTGATGCAACATGAAACCCTAATTTGAGGTAGACTGCCTTAGGAGAGGGTTTGTCTGGTCAACCTTTGGACTACCTTGAGCAATTTGAGGACCTCACTTGAAATGTATTGAGAAATATGGGATGGAAAATTTTGGGGTACAACAGCTGCCTCTATTCAATCTTCTTAAATCTGAGGATGTAGATTGGCTTGTCTGCCTTTCGTGATCCGAAGGTTGAAGATGATTGAACACTAGAGTGCCCAGAAATTTGCACTCGCATGAAGTGGCACTTGTCTTGCGACATCGGGAATGGGCTTATAGATGCCATTTGGAGATTGATGAGGGAAGATGGGCTTAAAGATGCCATCAGAAGGAGTGTCGATTTCCTAAGAGATTGCTTAGCGAGAGCTTGTATACTTGTCGTTGAGGAGGATTCTGCTGGGGAATGCTGGTCTCTGTCTTGAGAGGAAGTTGAATTTTAGGAGCTTCAGTCATCCGTTATTCTACTGGGGGATGGTCTCTTGGTTGAAGAGGTGAAGGTGAACTACTATCTAGTCGTGATCCAGGCTTCATAGTGATAAGATCGACTGCTATCTGGTCGTAATCCAGGCTTTACAGTGATCTACTGGGGAGATGAGATTAAACTTGCTATTCGGTCGTAATTCGGGCTTCACGATTTCTCAATTCTTATCTGGTCGTAATCCAGGCTTCAGAATGAATTAAGTTGTTATCCGGTTGCATCCGGGTTTCAACTTGACTTTAGGGCATACTAATATCCGGTCGACTTCGGGCTTCTTAGTAATTGTCCAGGTAAAACTGCTATTTGGTCGAAATCCAAGCTTCACAGTGTTTTGTACCGCTATCTGGTCGTAATCCAGGCTTCACGATTCAATATACCATTATCTGGTCGAATCCAAGCTTCATGGTGTTCGGGGAAAACACGGTATTATCCGGTCGAATCCGGGATTCATAACTTGAATTAAAGATATACCACTATCTGGTCGTAATCCAGGCTTCGTAGTATTCTTGGCTGCTATCTGGTTGTAATCCAGGCTTCACAGCGTATTGTATTGCTATCTGGTCGTAATCCAGGCTTCACAATAACTTGCTGGGGATTAAGATATTATCCAGTCGAATCCGGGCTTCATAGCTTGTGATAAACCACTATCTGTTCGTAATCCAGGCTTCGCGGTATTCTGATATTGTTATCCGGTTATTCTCCAGGCTTCACAATATGATGGAGAGATCAAGATACTATCCGGTCGTGCCCAGGTTTCATAGCTTGAACTTTGTGAGAATTTGATTGTATCTTTTCCTGAAAGGTAAAGGGTTAGTCATATGTAATGTCATGATGCATGACATGTATTGAGCAATGATGTTCTCAAAATAAATGAGATTGTGCTGTATGATGTGTATGTGCATGTCATGATGTATGCAATGTATAGTGATGTTTTCTAGCTGGGGAAAATAAATCATGGACTGCTGCTGGAGGAACTTCGCTCGCTGAGGATAACGACCGAAGATGATTTGAGAATACATTGACAGGAGAATAATTCTGCTGGAGAATAAACTTGTGAAATAATGACTATGTGGGGAAGAGAGATTCTGTCAGGAGATCTGCTGAGTTGGAGAGATAATCTCGGCTGTAGATGGATTACCGTTGCTGGTGATGGTGAATCTTTGTTGGGGATAAAATTTCTGTTTGTGAAAGAAATAAATTCCACTGAGGATGGTCTTCCATTGTTGGTGATAGATGAACTCTTCTTGGGGAGAATCTTGTTGACTCATTCGCGATTATGAACCTCAGCTGGGGAGAGTTAACACCACTGTTTTTGGATACCTTTTAACTCTGCGGGGAGTGTATATATCTTTCAGTCTTATTCTTTAGCTGGGTCTATCCCTATGCCTGGTGGCCAGAGCAATTGTAAGGTTTGGACATTTCTTGTTTGCCCCTGTTCCTGAACTTACGAGTAATCGTCTTTTGTTTCGCATGTACATATTTATGAGCAGCAGTTATTGTCAAATACATATATCAAAAATGAATCATTGGACGTTCTTACAAAACAAAACAGGAAAAGAAAAACAATTTTGAATTTTATTGAAAAATGAATTGTATTGATTTTGAAGTTGGCCTGTAATGGGCGCTTTTGTACAAGAGGCTGACGTCCTAGTAAGAGAACGCCGCCGAAATGATAGAATTTATACAATTGGTGAAAAACAAAGAAAAATAGCTATGTGAACAATCCCACTGGGTTCCAACTCTGCTATTGCCTTTATGTCTTCGAGCGTCTCATCACTTTGCTACTTGGTTGAAAGTAGATTAGATTGATCGGTGCCGTCCGAGCTTGATAGTCGATACTGAAGTCTGGTTGCAAGGTGATCCAATGAGACATAGTGTTACGCTTTGATCCCTAATTTTTTCCTGGACCGCCTTTTCAGGTTTTCAGTCCACCGGGATACCCTTTTTTGCCCAAGTCGCCCTTTCGGGTTTTCTACTTGCCGGGTGTACAGATTTTTCATTTTCATCCCTTACTTTTTCCCGAACCCTTTTGGTTCACTGGGAAGCCCTTATTTTTGCCTAGGCCAGTCGACCTAGCGGGTCTTTGATTATGCATAGTATTTTTTCACTATGTCTGCATTGACAGGGTGAGGAAGGTCGTCACCATCCATGGTGGTTAGAATCATAGCTCCTCCTGAGAAAATGTTCTTAACCACAAATGGCCCTTCGTATGTGGGGGTCCATTTGCCCCTAGGATCACCTTGTGGTAGAATGATGCGTTTGATCACTAGATCTCCGACTTGATACTCTTGTCGTCTGACTTTCTTGTTAATTGCCTTGATCATTCACTTTTGGTATGTCTGACCATGACAAATAGAAGTAAGTCTCTTTTCATCGATTCAATTCAGTTGATCAAGCCGGGTCTGGATCCATTCATCTTCGCTCAAACTTGCATCCTTCATAATCCTAAGAGAGGGTATCTGGATCTCAATGGGTAAGACTGCCTCCATGCCATACACCAAAGAATAGGGTGTTGCCCATGTTGACGTCCGAGCCGAGGTGCGGTACCCATGAAGAGAAAATGGTAACATCTCATGCCAGTCTTTGTATGTCACTGTTATCTTCTGCACAATATTCTTGATGTTCTTATTAGCCGCTTCAATAGCCTCATTCATCTTTGGTCGGTAAGGAGAAGAGTTGTGATGTTGTATCTTAAACTGTTTGCAGAGCTCAGTGATTATTGTATTGTTGAGATTTGTATCATTGTCCGTAATGATCCTCTCTGGTACACCATATCGACATATCAGATTATGTCGGATGAACCGTGCCACGACATTCTTGGTTACTGTAGAAAAAGAAGCTGCTTCAACCCACTTCGTAAAATAATCAATTGCTACCAGGATGAAACGATGTCTGTTGGACGCAGTAGGTCTGATCTCGCCGATCATATTGATGCCCCATATTGTGAAAGGCCAAGGAGTTGTTAAAACATTCAGAGGAACTGGAGGTATGTGCACCTTATCAGCATAGACTTGGCACTTATGACAGGTTCGAGAATGCTGATAACAATCGGCCTCCATAGTAGACCAATAATATCCTGCCCGTAGGATTTTCTTTGACATGGTATGTCCACTGGAATGAGTTCTGAAAGTACCTTCATGTAACTCTGCCATAATCCTTTCTGCCTTGCTCTTGTCCACACATCGCAGTAAGGTTGAGTCATGGTTACGCTTGTAAAGGATGACATTACTGATGAAGAAATTTTCCGCGAACCTCCTCAGAAACTTTTTATCATTAACAGATGCACCCTCGGGGTACTCTTGAGCCTCAAGATACCTCTTCACTTCGTGAAACCAAGGTTTATCTACTACCACTTCAGTCTCGATGTCACAGCAATGTGCGGGTTCGTCCAAACTTTCGATGGTAATCTGGGGAGCTTCATTTTCCCACCTGACCTTGAACATAGAAGACATGGTAGCTAGCGCGTCCGCTAACTGATTCTCCTCTCTTGGGAAATGTTCAAAAGTTATCTCCTCTAAGTGAGGAAGCAACGTCAGTACATACTCTTTGTAAGGAATAAGATTTGGGTGTTTCGTATCCCACTCGCCTTTGATCTGACTGATCACGAGAGCGGAATCTACGAACACACTCAAAAACTTAATCCTCAGGTCAATAGCTGCTCGAACACCCATGATGCATGCTTCATACTCCGCCATATTGTTGGTGCAGTTAAAACATAATCGGGCGGTGAATGGAGTATGACAGCCTTCAGGAGATATGATCATGGTGCCAATGCCATTACCCAACGCGCTTGAGGCTCCATCAAAATACATAGACCATCGGGATCCTTCCTCAGGTCCTTCATCCGGTCCAGGTTCTTCACAGTCGGTCACCAACATGATGTTCTTATTCGGGAACTCGAAATTCATAGACTGGTAATCATCCACGGCCTGATGCGCCAAATGATCTGCCAACACACTTCCCTTGATTGCTTTTTGGGTTGTGTATTGGATGTCATACTCAGTTAAGATCATCTGCCATTTTTCTATTCTTCCAGACAAGGTGGGCTTTTCAAAGATATACTTGATTGGATCCATCTTTGATATCAACAGGGTAGTGTGAGTCAGCATATACTGTCTCAGCCGGCGAGCAGCCCATGCCAAAGCGCAGCAAGTTTTCTCGAGCAACGAGTATCGGGTCTCGCAGTCGGTAAACTTTTTGCTAAGGTAGTAAATAGCATTCTCTTTTCGGCCAGACTCGTCATGCTGCCCCAACACGCACCCCATTGAGTTTTCCAACACTGTCAAGTATAAGATCAAAGGTCTTCCTTCAACTGGAGGCATCATAATTGGTGGCTCTTGGAGATATTCTTTGATCCTTTCGAAAGCGGCTTGACATTCATCATTCCACTTTTACCACTTGATCTTTCTTCAACAGCTTGAAGATTGGCTCACAAGTAACAGTCAGATGTGAAATGAATCTTGCAATGTAATTCAGATGTCCCAAAAAGCCTCTAACTTCTTTTTCTGTTCGGGGAGTTGGCATCTCCTGTATAGCCTTTACCTTTGCGGGATCCACTTGAATACCCTTACCACTAACGACGAAACCCAACAGCTTACCAGACCTTACCCCGAAGGTGCACTTGTTCGGGTTTAACCTCAGCTTATACATCTTCAACCTGTCAAACAGCTTCTGGAGATGGTCGAGGTGTTCTTCCTCAGTCTGGGACCTTGCAATCATGTCATCAACGTAAACCTCAATCTCATGGTGAATCATGCCGTGGAACAAAGCGACCATGGCGCGCTGATAAGTTGCCCCAGCATTCTTCAACCCAAAAGGCATCACCTTGTAACAGAAGGTACCCCACTGCGTAACGAAAGTTGTCTTTTCCATATCTTCGGGAGCCATCTTAATCTGATTCTAACCAGAAAAACCATCCATAAAGGAGAAGACCTTATGTTGTGCGGTGTTGTCGACCAGAACATCAATATGAGGCAGAGGGAAATCATTCTTGGGGCTCGCCCTGTTCAGATCTCTATAGTCTACACACATACGTACCTTACCATCCTTCTTCGGCACCGGAACCACGTTGGCAACCCATTATGGGTAAGAAGTGACAGCTAGAAATTCGGCGTCAAACTATTTCATCACCTCAGCTTTGATTTTCTCAGACATCTCAGGGCGCATACGGCGGACCTTCTGCTTTACCGGAGGACAGTCTTCTTTGGTTGGCAAGCGGTGAACCACAATATCAGTGTCTAGACCAGGCATATCTTCATAAGACCAGGAAAAGATCTCAACATAGTCGTGTAGCATCTGTATCAACCGTTGCTTGACACTAGGTTCCAGATTCACACCTATCTCAACCTCTTTCTTGTCTTCCTCCGTACCCAAATTTACTGATTCCACTGGCTCTTCATGAGGTTGTATGGCCCTCTCTTCCTGTAGTAACAATCTAGCAAGCTCTCCCGGCACCTCACAATCATCCTCACCTTCGTCTTCGGCTTGGTTGATCGGATTCTCGAAGTCATAGCTGGCAGTAGCAGAGTCGTTATCAATGGGATCCAAAGTGGATGTGGATCTGCATTATGATATGTGAGTGTGTGTAAGACAATAGCTGTTTTGATAAAGTGCAAGATAGAAAAGAAAAACAAGGAGCACAAAATTTGTAATGCAAGAACGTCCAATGCTTTATTGATGCTATATGAAAATGACAAATAATAAGCCCTCACAAGCAAAGCCAAGGTGCCTCGGCCAAGGCACCAGGCTGTAAAGTTTCAAATTGTCTGTTACAAATCTCAAAACAAAAGTTTATTACTGTGTAATAAAAGAAACGGGCACGTAGTCCTTTGTCGTCCAGTTGTTCAAGCCACCGTTGGCAGTCGGGTAAATCCACCTGTCGATATCTAACTCTTCTTCATCATCTTCAATTGCATTCACTCCTGGATTACGGATGCGCAGAGGAGGTCTTCCAACCCGCACGCGCCGAACAACCCTTTGAGCCTCTGCAGTAAAGCCCAAACCAAACTTGTCAGTTTTGTGTGTAAAGTCATGGAGTTGTCCCAAATTTGCACACCTTCCTTGATTAATGACAGCCCTGGCATCCTTGAGGGAAGCCATCTTCAACGGAGGTTTGTCAGCAGCAACTTCAGTCGACACCAAAGTCTGGGGAACCTCTTCAAAATTCTGACACGGGGTTTCGATGAACTCTCCATCCATCTCCACACACCGGAAGGAGTTAATGTGACTCACCATGTACTCCTCTTCACCTTGTACCGTAACAATCTTCCCTTTTACTGGATATTTCAACATCTGATGGAGCGTAGAAGTCACTGCCCTAACCTTATGAATCCAAGGGCGACCCAACAAGTAAGAATAAGATGGGCGGATATCCATCACATAGAAAGTAGATGCAAAAGTCTGAGAGCCAACATTAACAGGGACATCCACCTCTCCGTGCACCATCCTTTTCGACCCATCGAAAGCCCTAACCACAATATTACTTAGTTTCAGAGTCAAACCTTCACAGTCCAGACGGTCTAATACCTTCTTTGGTAAGACATTCAATGAGGACCCAATATCCACCAGCACGTGGGCCAAAGTAGTGCCCCTGCACTCGATCGAGACATGCAGAGCATCATTGCGATTTCTTCCTTTAGCAGACAAATCTGCGTCTGAGAAACCCAAACCATTATCGACAGTCAAACTAGCTACACAGTCTTTGAATTGATCAGCAGAGGTTTCCTGCGGCACATATGCAGTCTTGAGGAAAGCAATTAAAGCGTTTGCCTGGGCTTCAAAGCACAATAACAAGGATAGCATGGATATTTTTGATGGGGTCTGCCCCAGCTTCTCGACTACATTGTAGTCGCTTTTCTTGATAATCTTCAGAATTTCCTCTATCTCCTGCTTAGAGGCTTCTACAACAATCTTCTTAGGTGCCTCCGTCCAGGCAGGCTCACCTATAACTTCTTTGCCCCGAGTGTCAGATGACTCAGCGACAAGAGTGATAACTAGAGTAAGAATTGGAACAGTAGCTGATGTATTGGCAGATGGAATGACAACAGGTTTTTGAACAGTCGGAGGGGAAATCTCAGAAAAGAAAAGTCTTCCACTTTTGGTGACCTTGCTAGACCCGACAATATTGTCGATATCAGCATCAACTTCTTCATCTTTAAAGTCTTGTTTAACCCCATGGTAATATACATCAGTACCATAGTGCCATGGGATAGCCTTGTCTGGAGTGTAAGGGATGGGACCAGGAATAGTAATGATCAACGGAGCGATTTTTGGGACAGATGTAATCCTAACAAGCGTTCTCGAGGAAGCCTTGGAAGGATTGGTGGAAATGGTTATGATGGCAACATCTTCAACTGGAATCAATGGAGTCAAAGTCTTCTCAAACAAGATCTCTTTGTTATCCATCAGGCGCTGAACACTTGACTTCAATAAATGGCAACCAGCAGGTAAAATCGAACATAGGTGGCAACCTTCGCCACAACCCGGAAATAAACTGGCCAATAAAAGATTCTTCTTCACTGTCATAAAAGGAGTAGAGATGTCTTCCACAGAGGTCATAAACAAATCATCGTCCACAGCATTTACTCCATGACCGTGCTTGGGCATAGGAGCAGTTATGACATTGGGTTTCTCTAGAGCGTCAAACTCGATCTCTTTAGCTTCAATCAAATATTGCATTGTATTCCTCAAAGCCCAGCAGTTATTCGTATCATGGCCCGGGCTATCAGAGTTATAGGCACAACGGGCGTTTGGATTATATAGCGGAGATGTAGTGCTGGGATTCTTCGGAGCTTCCCTCAGAGTTGCCAGATTGGTTTTCAGCAATTGTGGTAGAATCTGAGACAAAGTCATATTAAGCCGAGTGTACTGTCTCTGCGGCCTATCCATTCTTTGCTGATTGTTGCATTGTGGGGCAACGATGGGTCTTGATATTACTACCGCATTCACTGCTTGACAGCGTTCAGGTTGGTTTTGGCTTTTCGAGCTGTAGACTGCACTAGCTTCTTTCTTGCCAGCAAAAGGCTTCTTTATTGTACTGGATGACGCATCCTTCTGTATCTTACCACTTCTGATACCGGCTTCTACTCTTTCCCCAGTCATAATCAATTCAGTAAACCCAGATGACAAACTACCAATCAGATGATTGAAAAATGGACCAGATAACATCCCAAGAAACATATCAACCAACTCCCTGTCATACAGAGGGGGTTGGACTCTTCCAGCCAGATCTCTCCACTTCTGAGCATAGTCCTTAAAACCTTCGCTTGCATCCATAGACATACCCTGAAGCTGAGTACGAGTGGGAGCAAGGTCGCCATTATACTGGTACTTGTTGCACCCCAAAATTTACCCTCTTGTTTTAGGTTTATGTTTCATCATGAACATCATAGTGCATTGCATCATACATTGTGATAGGATCAAAGTACTTTAGTTAACAAGTTTTCCTCAAGCCTTGAAGGTTGATTGCATTGACAAGTATCCCGAGAGATATCTTACCATCCAAACCTCTGTATCTTTCAATCTCAAAAGTTTTTGCATATCTCAAGATGCTTTATTCATCTCTTTGGACCCCCAGAAGATTGGAGCTTGTGTTTGATCACAAGTGGAATCACTCTTTGGATTCATCAGCCAAATTAGGGTTTTCTTGAGCAAGGCTATTGTCCAATGTACAAGTCTTGATTTTTGGAGCTACAACATTTCTTTGGTATTTGAAAGGTCTTTTTACAAGGAGTTGGTCAAGATGCCCAGAGGATTTGAAGTTTTGAAGATAATTCATCAGTCTCCTAATGTGTTGACCAAAATTAGGGTTTTGGTTTTCATTAGGTTTTCTTGAGAATTTTGAAGTGAAACTTTGCACATGGCCTTTATATGTTTGGAAGATCATATGTTTGAAGTTTTAATCATCAATTTTGAAGGGAAGTGAATCAATTGATTCAGAGGGGCAAAATGGTTATTTTGGTCAAAATCAGTTAAAGTCAAGGTTAACCAAGTGAATTTTTGGCCAACCATCAATTCAAGGATGTACTTTTCATATTTCAAGTCCATTTTGATCATTGGATCAAAGAGATTGAAGTTTGGGTTGAAACTTATTCTAGAAGAAACCTTAAAAGTTACTAATTTTGGAAAATAAGGATTTAATTTCAAAAAATCATATTTTATTCACTCTTGATAAATAAGATGTAAATGAAATATGCTTGGAAAGCTAAGATAATTATATTTCACCTCCTTTTGGTCTCATGACCAAATTGGCAAGGAATCAAGAGTTATGGTCTTTTGAAGTTACAAAATTATAGGTCATTTTTCAAAATTAGTGAATTTCAAGCTAGATTTTTGGAGCCTTAATGGATTAATTTGCAAAAACTCAAAACTAGGGGATCGTAGATCTTTTTAAGACCTTTCCAAATTGTGCCTAGTTGTGTCAAAATTCAAAAGCATGAGCAAGTTATGAGTTTTGGAATTTTGGGGCATTTTATTGAAATTTGGCAAATATGCAAGATGGCCAATTCATGAAAACTCAGGTTTCAACCATTCTCTTTGTCCCTAAACCATCCCATGACCTATTTGTGATTTTCTAAGGCCCATAATATCATCCATTTCGTGTTCTATGGACCTTGGTGATTGTTTGAATGAAAAATGCAAAAAGTGGTCCAAACTTGCAAAAACTCCAACATTTTTTGATCATGTGGAATTAAGGGCCAAAGTTTTATGCACAATCTTCTGAAGTTATTTGGCTCACAAAGGGCATAAGAAGCAAGAGAACGCACGGGAAAAAGGGCTGATTCAGTATGCACTCCATTTTTGGCCAAAATTCCCAATCCTACCCTCCAACGGTTTTAAAGTCAGATTTCCACTTCTAACCTTCTCTACAAACTCTATATAAGAGGAAGCAAGCAAGGAGAGAGAAATAGAACGCGCCATTTGCAAGAATTCCAGATCTGAGATTTTCCTTCTTCTTCTGCAACTTGATTCGATTCTCTCAATTCCTTGGTGTTTTCTTCAAAATTCTTGTGGATTCTGCTTCAGCAAAGCAAGTAGATCAAGCTAGCACCATTTGTTTGCATCTGGAGTGAAGGAGACAGTAGATCACTTTTTTCCTTGAGGTAATGACTCCAAACTTCAAATTCTGAGATGCACTTGTTTATTGAGATGTTTGAGCTTGGATTCATGTTCAATGATGTTAATGGAATGTTTCTGAAGCTTTATAGCGTTTAATTTGATGAATTATGCATGATTGGATGCTCTGAAACTCGCGATTCAGAATGTTTTTATTCATGTTCATGGCTTTATTGTAGACAATGTGGTTGATGATTCGACTTGATTCCAATTGCAATTTGTAGTATGAAATGCTAGCTTTGATTTGCCTTTGATTTCATGAAAATTGATGCGAAATCGAGTGAGTTATACTGATCTGAACATGACCCCCAAGCCTGAGATATGTGTGCGTTTTTTGAATGTCTAGAGGTTGAAGATGATGTGGTGGCACATCATGATTGGTCTGTTTGAATTTTTTTGGTATATTTGAATTTTTGTTTTATTTGGCATTTTGTTTAATTTTGTTTTCTGATCAAAACACATTCAAAAATCACAAAATAATTACCATAGGTCAATATTATTTTCTAGTATTTTTCATATTTTTTGGATTTTTTTAAAATGATTTGATTGGTTTAAAAATTCATAGGTTTAATTAATTCATTGTTCAAGGTTTATTTTTATTTTAATAGTTCTATTGATCTAAAAAATCCACAAAAATTATTTGAATACAACAAAATAATGTGAAAATTGATTATGACTTTGGTTCATCATTTTTCTTATTTTTGATTAAAATTTTAATTTCAAAAGGTTATTTGTAATATTTGTTTGTTTTTTTATTTTTAATAATTCTATTAATTCAAAAATTCCCAAAAAAAATCATGTAACCTTGTTCTCAATCATAAAATCTAAATATATTTTTAATTTGACTATTTCATGATTTTTGGTTATGGTTTGCATTTTCTTGCCCTTAAATAATATTATTAATTGTTTGTTTTTTTTGTTTTTAATATTTTCCTTTTATCCAAAAAAAATCACAAAAAATGTAGGGATGTGTGTTTTTAGCCCTAATATTTGAATATACTTTTGGTTGGCCATTTTTCTGACTTTTTGATTTAAATATTATTTTGATATGTGAATATTTGTTAATTGCATAATTGTTTGAATATTAATTTCTTTCTTGACTTTTCCTAATTCAAAAAATATGAAAAAATATATTTGCTGACATTTAAGGTTCCTTGGTGATTAGGTTGGCCTCTGTTTGATTTTTTGGGTTTTGATCCTATTTAATTAATATTTAGGATTAAAAGTCAAAATCTAGGGTTTTGTTGATTATGGTACAAGTTTCATGTTCAAAACCCTTGTGCCTTGGACTTTATTGGGAATTCAGGTATTGTTTATGGTTCATGAATGTGTTGGGAATTTAAAAACCATTTTTCTTGAATTATTTGACTTGGTTTGACATTTTTCCACAAATAATTTTGAAAACTTGTCTAGTTTGGTGGTTTTGCCAACTAGTCTTGAACTTTGAATTTCATTTGGTCTTCTCCTTAATCATGCATGAACTTAGAGCTTGCATTCTGACTTCTAAACACTTCTAAGATGTTATGATTTTTTTGGTTTGAATTATGGATCTTTATTTCTATTTTTGATATAATTTTAAAGTGAAGGTACCCAATTATGTTTGCATGACTTGTTGCAATTTCTTTGATGGCCAATGAACTTGAGTGAGGCCTATAATTGGGAACCTAATGATCATGTTGGTTCTGATTGTCCATTTTAGCATCAAACCATTTTGACTCAATGTCCCATACTTGAATGTTTTGAACCATCTAATGCATTATGTAGGTTTCTGTTGTACCCCAAAATTTGCCCTCCCATATTTCTCAAAAACATTTCAAGAAGGATCCACAAGTTGCTCAAGGAAGTCCAAGGGTTGACCAGACAAGCTACCTCTTAAGGCAATCTACCTCAAATCAGGGTTTCATGTTGCATCAATACACTTGAGTCAAGGGATCCAAAATTCTCCCCAATGTCTTAATATGTTATCAAGATCATCCATGTCAAGTTTCAAGCCTTGCAGAGGAAGTTTGCTCAATCAATTGCGCAAAGGCCCAAAAATCGACTATGCTAGGGCAAAAGTCAACTGTGGCCCACATACAGTCAAACTTCAAGACTTTTAGTCAACATTCTCATTTTGAAGGATATTTCATCATTTGATCAAGGGTTGATCATGATTCATCAAGGATTGCTCACAATTCATCAAAACCCAAAAGTTGCTAAATTAGGGTTTTATAGGAAAAGTCAACTCAACTTTGACCAAGCATAACTTTCTCATACTTTATAATAAATGACCCATCTAAAGCTCATTTTGAAGAGGATGCAATTCTCTATAATCCATCTTCATCTCCCAAGTTCAAAATATGCACTCACAAGAAGTTATGAATTTGGACATTATAGGTCATTTTGGAAAGTCAACAAAAACACCTTTTTTGTCAAAGCTTCATGCATGAGCATGGAATATAAAAATGAGATGAGACAAAAAGGGTTGCTTATAGTACATCTAAAGCTTTCTAAAAAGTCCAAGAACACCTCCAAAGAGTCAAAATTGAGGAAGTTATGCATTGGTGAAGTTGACCCTTTTTGCAAAATTGCCAAAAGTCAACTATCCCTAAAACTTCAAATTTTGCCAAATGGGCCCAATCTTTTTCACTTGTTTTGAGTTGGAAACATAGTCCACGAGCTCTAGCCTTTTCCACTTGTCAATATCTTATTTTTATTATTTATTTTAATTTTCATTTGAATTAATTCAATTTAAATCAAAACAAATCATATAAAATCCAAAATATTGAAAGCAAGAGATTTTGTGCTTGTTTCAGGTTTCAATTACAGCTAGCAAGTATTCAAACTCGTGCAAGGCATTAGGGTGGACAAAAAGATTGAGTTTAGGCCAATTTTGGAAATACTTTAAGGTGAATCAAATCAAGATCAAACTCATTGATGGAGGAAGATTGAGGCCAGGTTTTCAAACCTAATTCACTCCTCAATACATATAGAAGCGAGGCAGACCTAAAACTAGGTTAGAAACAGGCGCAGCAAGGAGAACACAAATTGGAAAAATCAAGAAAAAGTGGTGAATCGAATTTGCACTTAGAGGCCAATACAAGACTCTCTGCCTATCCCAATCGATTCCTGGGAGTCTCAATAAGCTAAAGCAATCGAAACCAAGCATTTTCGAGCCCTGTAATGCACTGTAAGTCAGTCACGGTACCCAATATTTCTTGAATTCGAATAACATGATTTAGGCATTGTTAGGATGAATTAATCATGTATTGTTGATCCATGGAACATATGCAAGCTTTATGTGTTGTTTAATTTCATTTATATGGCTTGTACTGAAATGTGCCATTGTTAGGGTTTCATAGCTCGCTTTGGGGTTTTTGAATCCAGGCAAAATTAGGCCATGAAAAGGCAACCAATGCGATCAGGGAGACTAGACGAAACTATCCATGGCCTTGTTATTTAACGTGCTTGTGTTGAGTTTTGAGAATGTGCAGGCCTATAGCTACGGACATATGTTTATAGGTAAAAGTGTCCCAACTTTTACCAACGGTGCAGGGAGGGAGACGAATACGTGGCCAACCATCATTCACTCATTTAAAATTCCCGCCAATATTTGTGTATTTCGCGTGTTTATTTTATATTATTTCTTGTTTATGTTACATACAACAAAAACAAATGGTGCAGTGGTAGCCAGGCAAGCGTTAAGGCGTTGGAGTGATTGAGGTCAGGGGTTCGACCCCTGCCTCCAACGTTTATTACTTTTCTTAATTTCTTTCAGATAATCCAGCGTGTTTGCAAGCCTAAGGATCATCATGTGTCCTCATCATTCAGCCTGCCAGATGGCCAGATGGCCAAATCTAAAGGCCACCACTAGAGGAGTACAATAGACCAGGGTCAACGCATGGTATGGGATTACAAAGCCAGCGTGGATCACCATCTCTTGGGCCCAAAATCTGATATCCACACCTCCCTAAGTTGCTATTTTCAGGCCCATTTCCTATTCTTTTTCTTTTTATATTTCATTTAATTATTTTATTTATTTACTAACCAATCAAATTATTTTCTTTTTATCAAAAAATCACAAAAATATTACTTTTCATAAATTAGGTCTAGATTTTATTTTTATTAAAAAATTAATTAATTTAATTAGGTTTGTTAATTTAGATAACTTTAATTTTTTTTTTTGTAAATAATTAAAATTAATTAGAACAAATAGGTTTTACTACTAATTTAATTGCATTTTATTTTTCCTAAAATAATCAAAAAAATGAAAAATAGGTCATGTAATTATTTTTTTATTAATTAATTTAATTAACTAATTATTTGTACATTAATTTTTAAAACCTAATCCTTTTTCTTAAAAAAATATTAAAAACAACAAAAAACAAGTTTTCTTTTAATTAGGTTAGAAGGGTCAAAACCCTAATTTTTTCTCGAACCTTAATTTTTCTCGCGCGCTTTATTTTTTATTATTTATCATATTGATGTAACTGTCTACAGTTTGTAATAGTTTAAATTAGGACTTTATTTACTGTTATCGCTTTATTTTCAAGGGGTTTATTTTTGGCTATGTAAATACCCGAAGCCTTGTAATAGCTTAGTTTAAATTCCGCATTTTAAATTCCGCAAATATTTAACTGTTAGATGTATGAATAATTAGGGTTTGTATGACAAGAATGTATGTTTAATTTTAAAACGGTTAGATAACCCTAAACATGTGCAAAGATAAATAATCTGAAATTGAATCACTCGCACATGCGCACTCCTAGGGTACACTCCCACTTGGTTGCCTTCGGTAAACGATCATTGAGTATAGGGTGCTTTAGTGGTCATCTTTTTGTCCAAAGATCAAAGGTTGCCGCAGATATTGTTGCCTCGGATGATTGATCTAAGACTTTAGAGTTACTACTAAGACGTCCTAACGTTGCTTTAGTGATCGTACGTCCCTTTCGAATTGACCCTCAAAACTCCAATGACGGTGCTACCTACTCATTACTAGTGGGATAACGCTGTCTAAAGGAAACGAACATAGAACGATTCTTTTTTCGAGTAGGTAGATTGGTTCTTAAGTACTTGCTCAATCCAAACAAACTTTTTCACACTTACACTCCTTTACAAAACAAAGTTTTCAAAACACTTCATTACACTCTTGAGGACTGATACAAGGGTTAAATCGAAGTCAAACAAAAGCTTTTCAAATCACACAAACACAAAGAAGCAATTTTGAAAATGATGAGCAAGTACCTAAGAGCCCGTAGGTAACTACAGATAGAAAGGGTGCTAATACCTTCCCTTACTATAATCTACCCCCCGTACTCAGAAATATCTCGAAAAAGGAATTTTTCTGTGCTTTTTTCCTTTCCTTGTTGGATAAAATAAAAGTCAGTGGCGACTCTTGCTTACCGCGACATTTTGCAAACACAAACGCAAAACGCAAACCAGCATTTCAAAACAGTCCAGTTCTAGCCACCGTATCACAGAACTGACGAATCTATTGGGGAGATAATAAGTGGGGTGTACCTTAGGATTAGTTCATCATATTGTTTTCAATTATTTGATCTGTTTGCTTTATCTTTGTGGGTTTTATATCGGAGTTACTATAGATCCTAACCCAAATCTGGGGATACCTGTGATCGGTGGATCTGGAACTGACTGTTTAACGCTGGTTCGCGAAATGTCGCGGTAAGCAAGAGTCGCCACCGTCTTTTATTTTCTCCAACATGGACAGGACAAAAACACAGCAAAATTCCTTATGAGATAGTTTCTCGGTTCGGGAGGTAGATTTATAGAAAGGGAAGGTGTTAGCACCCTTTCTATCCATGGTTATCCATGGGCTCTTAGATACTTGCTCATTGTGTTTTCAAAAGTGTTTGCTTTTCAATTGTGAGTGAGTTTGAAAAAGTTTCGTTTAAAGATTTCAGATCGACTCTTGTATCAGTCCTCAAGAGTGTTTGAAAAATCGTTTTGAAAGCTTTTTGAAAGTGTCAGTGTGAAAAGAGTTTTTGATTTGTTTTGAATTAGAGCAAGTATCTACGAGTCATCCACCTACCCTAAGGAATTAGGTTGTGTAAATGTCCTTAAGGTAGTGCCATCCCACCATTGAGAGGTAGGTAGCACCACCATTGGAGGTGTTCGGGTCAATTCGAGTGTAGGGACAGTGTGGTCACCAGAGCAACAGTAGGACACCTTAGAAGCTACCCTTATGCCATTGATACTTTTTTATTCCGAGGCAACCATTTCGAGGCAACTGGATCATGTCATGGACATAAGGACTTACTAAAACGTCCTATACTTGACGACCACGTTTCGAAGGCAACAGGTGAGGCGTACCCTAGAAGTGGTGTGTGAATTTGTGTATTGTTTTCAGTTATGTTTTATCTTGTCATGCATTTGGTGAGCTACGCCTTGATTTTATTTGGGCCATTCATTCTTTCATGCAAAATTTAGCAGTTAAGGGTACGGAAATTAAAGTGCGGAAAATAAAGTCCTAAGCTATTACAAGGCGCGGGTCTATACATCGCCAAATTAACAAAGACCCGTTTTGAATAAAATGCGGAAAATAAATAAGTTCCCAATTACTATTACAAAGCTTGAACAGTTACATTATATTTAAAACGAAAAATAAGAATAAACGTGCGAAAAGAAATTAGAATCGAGTGTTCGAGGGCGTTGGACCCTTTAAAGAAATTAAATTGAAATTGAAAGTTAATTAATTATTTAATAAGAAAAGAAGTCATTTTTTATGGTTTTTGGTATTTATGAAATAAAGGAAATTAATTAAAATTAGAAGTTAAATAAAACCCTAGTTCTAAGTTGTTTTTAATTGTTAAAGAAAAATATTTAAGTTTTAACCTAATTTACCCTAACTAATTAATGACGTGTTTATTTACAAAATTAATTAATAGTTAATAATAATAATTGAATATATTACAATTTTTTTGATTTCTGGTTTTTATTATGAAAATTATATTTTGTGAATTAAATAAAATAATTAAAATAATTAAAAGAAAAAAAAAGGAGAGAAAGAAAATACAAACAATGGGGGGTCTGACCCAATTTAGGAGGTTTATTGAAAGCATTTTTGGCCCAAGAATCCCAAGCCCTTTTGACTTTTTGTGGTTACGTGTGCATCAGTTGACCAACGTGCATGGTGAGCCTCTTTAGTGGCCTTCAGATTGGGGCTTCTGGGCGCGTGGCAGGCATAGATGTGGAGTTGTATGGTAGGACTTTGATAGCATGTTGCATAGAAATACATTGAAGAAAAAATTATGGAAGAAGTGGGGGACCTGGGAATCGAACCCAGGTCCCAATACCTGCAAGCCAGCGCACCAACCATCCCAGCTAACGCGTATATCTGTTATTTGGATAACTAAGAAATATAATATGCAAAAGCGTTCGTTAGTGGTGTACACAATAAAATACGCGCCATTATTTGAATACTCCAACCGCGTCTGGACACATCAGCGTCGTCTTCATCTTTTTGCCTGTAAACAAAAGTAGATTGTGGGGGTTTTAAACCCCCACTAAACTCAAACAAGAAAAATAGCGATTAGCTCCTGGGCAAATATAAAAAGGGCGCGAGTAGTAGCTTTGCTTCGTCTGGAGATCCTGATTCCATTGGCATAGGTTTTATTGTCTAATTTTTCCACATGAAGGAAACCCCAATTTCAAACTTCTGAAACCCTAGAACACGTCCATGGTGAATTCCTATTTAGACAACCATTCTTCAATTCAAGGATACCATTAGCTTCAGAATGTTCATGTTAGTGTAAATCAACATTTAAAACGTATGGAAAATGCATGTAAATTCAAACACGAATATGAAAAATCTTATGAACATGGCGATGTCATTCTACCACTTCTGGATGTATGGAGACTTGGCTTTGATTCCAAACGCTTCCTAGGTCGTCCAGCAATGTATTGGAATAGCTTTTAGGCCTTGAATTGTACCCTATGTATGAAAACAGTTTCAGCTTTTCTGTGAAAAAAATGCACTTTTGTTCTTTGATTCCTGCGCAGCTTCTGTGTCTAAGGCCTTAGGTTTCACTTGTGCACAAGTATATGAAGGGAATTAGGTTAAAAAACCAGCCCATGATCCATTGATTTAATGCTTTTGAATATTTGATTTTGTCAAATCTTTTCCAATCTTTTTTTATGCCAATTATGCCAATTATGGAAGATTTTTGTTCCCTTGAGGTAGTACACGAGATATTTGGTTCATAAAGGGAAGAATATGCTGCACAAAAATATTCAAAACCATTGTTTAGTATTTTTCTCAAATTTAATTTTAATTAAATGAATTAATGGGATAAAAAATTCAATTAATTAATTAAAAATAAGAAAATAACTCCCTTTTAGCTTAATGGGTCGTGCATGGCCTTTGGGTAATGATTCATGGAAGAAATTGAGGCCCATTAGCAATTTTGAGGCATTTGAAGCAAAGTTGACTTTTCAAAATTCCCAAAAATTTCCCAACTTCCACAAGGCATATCTTGCTCACTTTTTAAGATTTGATCATGTTCTTGGACATTTTGGAAAGGTCTTGAAGTCCTCTAACCAATGTCTTTGGTCCCATGTCATTTTGATTTACCAATATCAAGTTATGGCCTTTGACTTGAAGTGCCTTTTTGTTGACTTTTGAAAATGACCTATAATGTTGAGATTGATAACTTTTTGTGAGAGCATTTCTTGGACTTGAAGTCTGAAGATGAGTTGTAGGAAATGTCATTCTATTCAAAATGAGCTTTGGATGGAATTTTTCTGATAAACCATGTGGAAGTTATGCCCTGGTCAATTTGCAGTTGACTTTTTCAACTGTCCAAAAATAGAAACTTTTGCATCTTGAGACTTTTTGAGCCATGCTTTGAAAATCATGATCAAGAATTGATAAAATGATGTTTGTGGCTTCAAAATAAGATGTTGACCAAAAATTTTGACTTTTGACTGTCAAATGACCATTTTGCCCCTGCAGTTGACTGTGAAGCATTTAGGGTTTTTGACTGTGCAATTTGATGCTGTGAGTCTTGAAACTTGGCATATGAATGCTTGACAATGTTTATAGGCATGTGGGACTTGATTGGACCCTTGGAAACCTCAACTTCTTTGCTAGAACCAAAACCCTAATTTTGACTGTGTTAGAAGGCAATTGGACTGTGCAACCCTTGGGAGATTTTGAAGCATGATCTTAGCAAACTTTGAAGAATATGGGAGGGCAAATTTTGGGGTACAACAGTTGCCCCTGTTCAATCTTCTTAGACCTGAGGATGTAGATTGGCTTGCGTGCCTTTCGTAATCTGAAGGTGGAAGATGATTGAACACTAGAGTGCCCAGAAATTTGCACTCACATGGTAGCATGTCAACAGTGTGATGGCGGGAATGGGCTTACAGATGCCATTTGGAAAGATGATGGGTAGGGGGATGGGCTTATAGATGCCATCTGGAGGTGTCGATCGCGTAAGAGATTCCTTAGCGAGAATTTGCGTACCTGAGAAAGAAAATAATTACCTGGCCTGTTACAGGAGTTGATCTTCAAACTCTTTATGTAGATGTGCCCTGGCTGGATACAGGAATCGAATCTTTAAACTCTTCAGACGTGCCCTGGCAGGATACAGGAATCGAGTTTGGTAATGTAGTCGTCAACAGATACACCCTGGCAAGATACAGGAATCGGATCTTCGAACTCTTCAGACGTGCCCTGGCAGGATACAGGAATCGAGTCTGGTAATGTAGTCGTCAACAGATACACCCTGGCAAGATACAGGAATCGGATCTTCGAACTCTTCAGACGTGCCCTGGCAGGATATAGGAATCGAGTCTGGTAATGTAGTCATCAACAGATACACCCTGGCAAGATACAGGAATCGGATCTTTGAACTCTTCAGACGTGCCCTGGCAGGATACAGGAATCGAGTCTGGTAATGTAGTCGTCAACAGATACACCCTAGCAAGATACAGGAATCGGATCTTCGAACTCTTCAGACGTGCCCTAGCAAGATACAGGAATCGAGTCTGGTAATGTAGTCGTCAACAGATACACCCTGGCAAGATACAGGAATCGGATCTTCGAACTCTTCAGACGTGCCCTGGAAAGATACAGGAATCGAGTCTGGTAATGTAGTCGTCAACAGATACACCCTGGCAAGATATAGGAATCGGATCTTCGAACTCTTCAGACGTGCCCTGGCAGGATACAGGAATCGAGTCTGGTAATGTAGTCGTCAACAGATACACCCTGGCAAGATACAGGAATCGGATCTTCGAACTCTTCAGACGTGCCCTGGCAGGATACAGGAATCGAGTCTGGTAATGTAGTCGTCAACAGATACACCCTGGCAAGATACAGGAATCGGATATTCAAACTCTTCAGACGTGCCCTGGTAAGATACAGGAATCGAGTCTGGTAATGTAGTCGTCAACAGATACACCCTGGCAAGATACATGAATCGGATCTTCGAACTCTTCAGACGTGCCCTGGCAAGATACAGGAATCGAGTCTGGTAATGTAGTCGTCAACAGATACACCCTGGTAAGATACAGGAATTGGATCTTCGAACTCTTCAGACGTGCCCTGGAAAGATACAGGAATCGAGTCTGGTAATGTAGTCGTGAACAGATACACCCTGGCAAGATACAGGAATCAGATCTTTGAACTCTTCAGACGTGCCCTGGAAGGATACAGGAATCGAGTCTGGTAATGTAGTCGTCAACAGATACACCTTGGCAAGATACAGGAATCAGATCTTCGAACTCTTCAGACGTGCCCTGGCAGGATACAGGAATCGAGTCTGGTAATGTAGTCGTCAACAGATACACCCTGGCAAGATACAGGAATCAGATCTTCGAACTCTTCAGACGTGCCCTGGCAAGATACAGGAATCGAGTCTGGTAATGTAGTCGTTAACAGATACACCCTGGCAAGATACAGGAATAAGATCTTCGAACTCTTCAGACGTGCCCTGGCAGGATACAGAAATCGAGTCTGGTAATGTAGTCGTCAACAGATACACCCTGGCAAGATACAGGAATCGGATCTTTAGCTGCGACCGTTGATAGCAATTATCTTTGTATTAACTTTTGTCCTGACAAGACAAAACGTTAGTTGTATGCGATGTCATGATGTATGACATGCGTGATGTTCTCAGAATAAATGAGATTGTATGTTCATGATGCGTATATACATGCTATAATGTATGAAGATACGATGTTTATGAATGTATGTTTTCGTCTTAGGAAAATAAATCCTTGATGGATGCCGGGAAGTTAAATCCTGGGCTTGATGTGGAATAGAGCTTCGCTGTTTTCGCTGGGGATGATGGTTGCAAGAATACCGGTAGGAGAAGATGACTCCGTTGGGGAATAAACTGGCGAATGGATTACTCTGCGGGGAGAAAATTACTCTAGCGATCTTGCTGGGGAACAATGCTCTGTGGGAAGAGAGATACTTTGCTGAGATGTTTGATGATAATTCCGCTGGGGATACCATTGATGTGTTATGTTGAAGGAATTAATAGACTTCACTGGGGATAGGAAGACTCTGCCGACGACGATCTTTCCGTGGATTTTGGCTGAGGATAACCCAGTTATATCCTGGTGGGGAAATAACCTTTGAATAAAGCCGGGAGACGCGTTCGTGCTCTGCAGGGGGGGAAACTTCCAGAATCTACTGGGGATAAGCTTCTTGCTGGAGAGATGATTCAGCTTTCCTGGGGAAATCTTCAGACTGGACTCTCCTGGGGAATTTTTGAGATGTACTGGAAGCGACTCCATTGAATGTATGGTGAACCGCCGGGGAACAATCTTAGACCAAGACTGCCGGGGATGCTCGTTAAGAATGCTTGTATATTATGCTGAGGAATGTTGATATCTGCTGGAGATACCCAATTTCCTTAAGGCTGACGAAGTAGGCTAACTCTGCTTGGGGAGAGTATGTTGACTTGCTGGATCACTCTCTGGGGAGTTAAGATATATTGGTTATGTTCTTCAGCTGAACTTACCTTGGTACCTTGGTGGACAGAGCAATTAGATCGCTTAGACGACTCACTATTGCCCCTGTTTCTAATGTTACCTGTAATTAATCCTTTGTTTCGTATGCAAACATTTATGAGTTAGCAATTATTGTCAAATGCATATATCACAAATTGAACCTTGGACGTTCTTCGCAAAACAAAACAGAAAAGGAAAAACAAATGGCTATTTGTCTGAAAAGTGAATTTATATTGATTTTTGAATTTGCCTGTAAATAGGCGTTTATGTACAAGAGGCTGACGTCCTAGTAAGAGAACACCGCCGAACAAAAGAGTTTATACAAATTTGTACAAACGGAAAACAAAACAGCTATGTGAAAATAATAATTCCACTGGGTTCCCACTCTGCTATCGCCTTTATGTCTTCGAGCGTCTCATCACTTTGCTGCTCAGTTGACGATGAAGCTGATTGATCGATGCCGTTTGAACTTGAGGGTTGATACCGGATTCTGGATGCGAAGTGATCCAATGAGACATAGTATTACGCTTTATCCCTAACTTTTGCCTGGACCGCCCTTTCGGGTTTTCAATCCACCGGGATACCCATTTTTGCCCAAGCCGCCTTTTCAGGTTTTCGACTTGCCGGGTGTACAAATTTTTTTTCATTTCATCCCTTATTTTTGCCCGAACCCTTTTGGTTCGCCGGGAAGCCCTAATATTTGCCTAGGTATGTCAACCTAGCGGGTCTTTTATCATGCGTAGTATCTTTTTACTATGTCTGCATTGGCGGGGTGAGGAAGGTCGTCACCATCCATGGTAGTTAGAATCATGGCTCCTCCTGAGAACACATGTTTAACCATAAATGGCCCTTCGTACGTGGGGGTCCATTTGCCCCTGGGATCACTCTGAGGAAGGATGATGCGCTTGATTACCAGATCCCCAACTTGATACTCTTGTGGTCTGACTTTCTTGTTAAATGCCCTGATCATCCGTTTCTGGTACGTTTGACCATGGCAAATAGCAGTGAGTCTCTTTTCATCGATTAGATTTAACTGATCTAGTCGTGTCTGGATCCAATCATCTTCGCTCAGATCTGCATCCTTCATTATCCGGAGAGAGGGTATTTGCACTTCAATTGGTAAGACTGCCTCCATGCCGTAGACCAAGGAAAAAGGAGTTGCCCCGGTTGACGTCCTTGCTGAGGTACGGTACCCATGAAGAGCGAACCGTAACATCTCATGCCAATCTTTATAGGTCACTGTCATCTTCTGCATAATTTTCTTGATATTCTTATTCGCTGCTTCTACAGCCCCATTCATCTTCGGCCGGTAGGGAGAAGAGTTATGGTGCTGTATTTTAAATTGCTCGCAGAGCTCAGTGATCATCTTGTTGTTGAGATTGGTACCGTTGTCCGTAATGATCCTTTCTGGGACGCCGTATCGACAGATCAGGTTATGCCGAATGAACCGTGCCACGACATTCTTGGTTACAGTGGCGTAAGAAGCTGCTTCAACCCATTTTGTAAAGTAATCGATCTCTACCAGGATGAAGCGATGCCCATTGGATGCCGTAGGTTTAATCTCGCCGATCATATCTATGCCCCACATTGCAAACGGCCAAGGTGCAGTCAAGACATTCAGAGGAACTGGAGGAACGTGCACCTTATCTGCATATATCTGACATTTATGACATGTCCGAGAATGTTGGTAACAGTCAGCTTCCATTGTGGACCAGTAATATCCTTCCCGAAGGATCTTCTTTGCCATGGTGTGTCCACTGGAATGTGTTCCGAAGGTACCTTCATGTAGCTCTGCCATGATCCTTTCTGCTTAAGTCTTATCCACACAACGCAGTAAGGTCGAATCATGGTTTCGCTTGTACAGAATGCCGTTGCAGAGGAAGAACTTCGCTGCGAACCTTCTCAGAAACTTCTTGTCGTTGACAGATGCACCTTCAGGGTATTCCTGAGCTTCCAAGTACCTCTTTACCTCATGGTACCAGGGTTTTTCAGTCACTACCTCAGCCTCAAGATCACAACAGTATGCCGGTTCGTCCAGTTTCTAGATAATGACCCAGGGAGCCTCATTGTCCCATTTGACTTTGAACATAGAAGACATCGTAGCTAACGCGTCCGCCAACTGATTCTCCTCTTTTGGGAAATGTTCAAAAGTTATCTCTGTGAAATGGGGGATCAATGTCAACACACATTCTTTGTAAGGAATAAGATTCGGATGTTTCGTATCCCACTCGCCTTTGATCTGATTGATCACGAGAGCGGAATCTCCGAAGACACTCAGAAACTTGATCCTTAAGTCGATCGTAGCTTGAAGACCCATGATGCATGCCTCATACTCCGCCATGTTGTTGGTGCAGTTGAAACATAGCCGGGCAGTGAGTGGAGTATGAGTGCCTTGAGGAGATATGATCATTGCACCAATACCGTTACCCAAAGTGTTGGAGGCTCCGTCAGAGTACATAGACCATCGGGATCCTTCCTCAGGTCCTTCATCCGGTCCAGGTACTTCACAATCAGTCACTATCATGATGCTCTCGTCAGGAAACTCAAAGTTCATTGACTGATAGTCGTCTACTGCCTGATGTGCCAAGTGGTCTGCCAATACACTTCCTTTGATGGCTTTCTGAGTCGTGTACTGGATGTCGTATTCCGTCAAGATCATCTGCCATCTTGTTATTCTCCCAGACAAAGCAGGCTTTTCAAATATGTACTTTATTGGATCCATCTTTGAAATCAACAAGGTAGTGTGAGTCAGCATATACTGTCTCAGCCGGCGAGCAGCCCATACCAAAGCGCAGCAAGTTTTCTCAAGCAGTGAGTATCGGGTCTCACAGTCAGTAAACTTTTTGCTAAGGTAATAAATGGCGTGCTCTTTTCGGCCAGACTCGTCATGCTGCCCCAGCACACACCCCATTGAGCTGTCAAGTACTGTTAGGTATATTATCAGAGGTCTCCCTTCAACCGGTGGCATAAGAATGGGTGGTTCTTGGAGATACTCGTTGATTCTGTCAAAAGCGGCCTGACATTCATCGTTCCAACGTACTACCTGATCTTTCTTCAGCAGCTTGAAGATTGGTTCACAAGTAGCAGTTAGGTGCGAGATGAATCGGGCAATGTAATTCAGACGTCCTAAAAAGCCTCTGACCTCTTTCTCTGTCTTAGGAACTGGCATCTCTTGAATGGATTTAACCTTGGTAGGGTCCACTTGAATACCTTTATCGCTCACGACGAAGCCTAGCAACTTTCCAGATCTTACCCCGAAGGTGCACTTGTTCGGGTTCAACCTCAGCTTGTATAATTTCAGACGGTCAAACAGCTTTTGCAGATGGTCAAGGTGTTCCTCCTCAGTTAGGGACCTCGCAATCATATCGTCGACATACACTTCAATCTCATGATGGATCATGTCATGAAATAAAGCAACCATGGCACGTTGGTAGGTTGCCCCGGCATTTTTCAACCCAAATGGCATGACCTTGTAGCAGAAGGTGCCCCACTGAGTAACAAAGGTAGTCTTTTCCATATCTTCAGGAGCCATTTTGATCTGATTATACCCTGAAAAACCATCCATGAAGGAGAACACCTTGTGCTGAGCAGTATTGTCAACCAGAACGTCAATGTGAGGTAAGGGGAAGTCATCCTTGGGGCTGGCCCTGTTCAGATCCCTGTAATCAACACACATTCTGACCTTACCATCCTTCTTCGGTACCGGCACCACATTGGCAACCCACTGAAGGTAAGAAGTCACTGCAAGAAAACCGGCGTCAAATTGCTTCATAACCTCAGCTTTGATCTTCTCGGACATCTCTGGACGCATACGGCGGACCTTTTGCTTAACCGGAGGGAAGTCTTCCTTGGTAGGCAAGTGATGAACCACGATGTCTATATCCAACCCAGGCATGTCTTCGTAGGACCAGGCGAAGATTTCCACATAATCATGTAACATCTGAGTCAACCGTTGTTTTACGCTGAGCTCCAGATTGGAACCAATCTTGACTTCCTTCCTATCTGTCTCAGTACCCAGATTTATCGTTTCCACTGGCTCTTCATGTGGTTGAATTGCCCTCTCTTCCTGGAGTAACAGTCTTGCAAGCTCACCAGGCACTTCGCAATCATCTTCACCTTCGTCTTCGGCTAAGTTGATCGGATTTTCGAAGTCATAACTGGCAGTAGCAGAGTCGTTACCAGTGAGATCCAGAGTGGATTGAAACCTGTATGGGTGAGTGTGTGTAAATATAGCTGTTTTGCAATATATAAAGAAAGAAAGAAAAGAAGCACAAGATTTGAAATGCGAAAAAACGTCCAAGGTCTTTATTCATGATATATGTAAATGACAGTTATAAGCCCTCACAAATGAAGCCAACGGTGCCCCGGGTAAGACACCGGGCCATAAAGTTTCGGTTTATTGTTTATTACAAATAACAAAAACAAAGGAATTCATTACTGCGTAACAAAAGTAACAGGTAGATTGTCTTTTGCAGTCCAATTGCTAGGTCCACTGTCGGCCGTCGGATAAATCCAGCTGTTGAACTCAGATTCTTCCACTTCGTCATCATCCCTGATAGCATTCACTCCATGATCAGGCAGGGGAGCTGTCACTACATTGGGTTTCTCAGGTGCCTAAAATTGTACCTCCTTGGCATCAATAAGGTCCTGCACCTTGTTTCTCAGGGCCCAGCAGTCATCAGTAGAATGCCCCGAGCTATCGGAGTGATAAGCACAGCGGGCATTTGGATTATACTTGGGGGACGCAATATTCACAACCTTCGGAGCCTCTATGACAGTCACCAAGTTGGTCGATAGTAATTGCAGTAAGATTTGTGACAAGGTCATACTCAGCCGAGTGAATTCTCTTCTGGGTCTCTCACCCCTTGGTTGGTTGGGTTGTCGAAGAGCGGCAGCAGGTTTAGCAATCACCACCGCGTTGACAGTTTGGCGGCGCTCTGGTTTGTCTTGCCTCCTAGGCCCATACACAGCACTGGCCTCCTTTTTAAAAGGTTTCTTCTCAGAACTTGAAGACGCCCCTTTCTGAATTTTACCTGACTTCATGCCAGCCTCTATCCTTTCCCCAGTTAGAATGAGGTCAGTAAACCCTGCAGATGAATTGCCAATAAGATGATTAAAGAATGACCCGGATAGGGTCCCCAAGAACATATCCACTAGCTCACGGTCTGTTAATGGTGGCTGCACCCTGCCAGCCAGATCCCTCCACTTCTGCGCTTACTCTTTAAAACCTTCTCCCAATCCTAGCGACATACCCTGGAGTTGGGTACGTGTAGGAGCAAGGTCGGCATTATATTGATACTGCTTGTAAAAAGCAGTAGCCAACTCCTCCCAGTTACGAACCTTGGTTCCATCCAGCTGATAGAACCATTCGATATGAGTCCCTGAAAGACTCTCCTGGAAGAAGTGGATCCACAAGTTCTTGTCCACTGTATACGGCTGGATCTTCCGCACATAAGATCTGAGGTGTAACTTAGGGCAAGGCGCCCCTTCGTACTTTGCGAAAGATGGTTCTTTAAACTTGTGCGGGATGATCACACCAGAAGATAAACCAAAGTCTCCGAAATCCAACCCAGGCACTTGTTGAATTTCCATGGCATTCAGACGGTCTTCCAACTGCTTGTATCTGTCTTCAGCTGGAGGATATTGTTCCTCATTAAAATCAGTCTCGTTGTCAGAGACCACCGGACTTGGAGCCCTTCCCCCCTGGGGACTGTCTTTGCCTACAGAAGAACCAGCTTCCTCATTCTGCAGTGTGTTACCAAATCTCCGGCCCGTGTTGAATAGAATAGTTCTCTTCTTCTTCTTCTTGACCAGCAAAGCCTTCAGCTCCTCTTGACCTTGAGCCAAACCCATGATCAGCTCCTGAAATTGTGCGTTCTGAGCCTGAAGGGCCTTGATAGACTGCTCGGTAGATGATTCAGGGTTCATGATGCTGAAATAAATAGCGAAGAACAGTAAGCAACCTGAAAAGAAGAGTACCTGCTATGCACATGATGAATGATATGTGTTTATGCAATGCATTCAAGGGTTCGAAAGTTCAAATTTGTTGTAGACAAAAAGAACACACGTTATCATTAAGAAGTAATTGTTCAGTACATCAAAGCCTCATGGGCAAAACATTACAAAAGTGAATCAATCCTAGAAGACACTACGCATCCTCTTTGGAGCTATGTAAGTGTTGAGATTCCTCTCCTCGTGCAGTAGGCGGGTGAGCTCCAAGACCTTCTTCTCACTGGCATGAAGACTGGACTCAAGAGAATTCCGTTCTTCCTTAAGCTGGACCCAGCTCTTCTGCATCTCTTCCCAGGACGTAGGCATGTCAGGATGTTGAATGGTGTAGGACACCTCTCCTTCCAATACTGGCTCTTTGATCACAGGGAGAACATGGGGATACGGCATCACTAACTTCTGGGAGCGGGCTCGTACCCACTTGAGATAAGGCTCCAACGGGATGGAATTCCTATGCCCCAGGGTCTTGCTGTCTATCCTACTTGGTGAAACAACCGGCTGAAAATCATCAAACAATGAAGTCGCCATCGAACGTCTTTTATCCCACATGTAGGGAAAGGTAAACATCGAGAAAACCTGATGAGGGAGAAGTCACGGTCTTGCGACCGAGAGATCGGGTAAGGGAGTCTGTTACGCGAGGGGAAGGTATTAGCACCCCACACGCCCGTAGTACTCTACGGTATCCACTCTTGTTATCTATCTTATGGGTGTGTTTAATCTATGCTTACTGTCTATTATACTACTGAAGGAGTGCATGCAAAAGAAAGGAGAAAAGAATGTAGGGAAAATAAAATTGTGCTCGCCTGGGCCCTACCCCAATGCCTACGTATCCCTTTTAAGGAATCAGAGCAGCCGTAGTTCGGCTTATATGTTTTTGTTTGTTTGTATTTTCTTTAACGAACATTATTAATCTCGTCTTCTGCCGCAACTCGACCTTTGGAGATTTACGCGTCAGCACAGAAGTGAATTAATATGCTCTTTTGAAAAGGGTTTGAAAGAAAGGCCCGAGGGCAAAAAGATTTTTATGTTTGTTGGTGTTTTTGCTTGTAGATAATAGCTAGTTAACCTCAAGAGAGAGATTTTAGCCATTTCTCTATTTATTCATGAAATGAGTCTTTGAGACTTGAATCATACCAAAGCTTAGAACAAGAGAATAATAATGTCGAGAAGAAACCCGCTCATCATCTCTCAAACTTAGCCAAGACATGGTTTTTGTCAGTAAATTTTTATGTATTTTTGAAGTTTGTAAAAAAAAGTTTTTTGTTTTAACTGCATATGCAAAGGAGGAAAGAAAGTCACAGGAAGACAAAAGTCACAGGAAGACGAAAGTCACAGGAAGACAAAAGTCACAGGAAGACGAAAGTCACAGGAAGACGAAAGTCACAGGAAGACGAAAGTCACGGGAAGACGGAAGTCACAGGGAGACGGAAGTCACAGGAAGACGAAAGTCACAGGAAGACGAAAGTCACAGGAAGACGAAAGTCACAGGAAGACGAAAGTCACAGGAAGACGAAAGTCACAGGAAGACGAAAGTCACAGGAAGACGAAAGTCACAGGAAGACGAAAGTCACAGGAAGACGAAAGTCACAGGAAGACTAGCCTATTTTTAAATCTAATGTTATCATACCATGCAATCTATGGGAAGTGATAAATGCGGGGTGAGAGTGGAAATAAAATATACCAAACGAGTACTAGCTCGAAGAGCAAAGTAAAAAGCAAAGAAACTTGATGATCTCATGAGCTGCTAACATCAACAAAGAAAAGAGTTAGAAATCCAATGCTCGGAATAAGTGTTGAAGCATCATTGATGTGAAAATAAATCACAATCGGAACCTCAAGCATATCCGCATATCGCATAATGAACCTGCATAAGATTTAACTCTCAACAAAGCAAAGGTGAATCACAATTTTTAAGTAATTGAAAGATTATGAACTAATTTCCTAAAATCAAATAAAAGCCTAAAAAGTTTTATTGATTTTTGTAGTTTTTTATTATAAAAAAAAAGTCCTAAATTTTATTTATTTATTTTTATTATATGTATTTTTACTACTTTTATTAATAAAATTGGAAGAAATTTAAACTAAAAGAAAGGAAAAAAAAAAAGAAATTAGAAAAGAGTCAGAGGGGTGTAAGCCAATAATCCAGGGGTGTAGAAGAAATTTGGGCACCAGGCCCAGCCAAATAGGATCCATTCAAATTTTTGTTGCAAGCAATCAGGCTGCCAAAAACAATTGTTATGGGCTTTAGGGGTTGCAGTCCGGAAACCTGGGGCATGCTGAAGAAGTCTGGTGGAGTGAAATCATGGCGATAGGCCCAGCCAAATCATGATCCAATAAGCCTTTTTTTGTCACAAGGCTTGCAGGTTTCACAAAAAACGCCAGTGGCACTGAGCAACACGTTTTCATCTCATCTCCGCTTTTTTGCTCAGTCGTGACCTCTTTCTTCTCCAATTAGAACATAACGCCGCCGCGATTTCTCTTCGTTCGGCTTAGACCTCCATCTTGCTCTGTTTCAGTTCAACAACTTCTTCGTGAATCTTTGTTTCAGTCTCATCTCTTTCGTCTCCAATTGGTTCACCGTTAGATCAACTCAAAGCTTTCAATTACGATCCAACTCATAAAGTAACAGTATCATGAGAAGAAACAAATCTTAGGCCAACAACAAACATCAAAAGAGAGAAATAATCAAGCGGTTTTGCAATCTTACCGGTCGGAGTCCGTCTGACGTATCTTCAATGGCGGTGATGATGCGGGAAAACCAGAGAATAATGCTAAAGTGCTCAGGTATGGTTCTTCTCGGATTCTTGATGTTTTCGTTTTCTTCTCGTTCGTTCTTCTCCTTCTTTTTTTCTACGGGATTACTTTCGTTTGATGCTGTGAAGTTGTTGATGCATTTATGGTGCGACTGTGATGAAGGTGCGCACTGTGTTACCTTTATTTGAGTGTTGCGGAATTGGTTGAAAAATCATGAAGATAATGTTGGAGGTTTGGGGGATCGATGAAGATGATACAATGAAATGAAGGTGTTGTTGAGGTTCAGAGAAGAGGAGGGTTAAGATGAATTTCAGAGGGTGAGAGAATGAGAAATTTCTGATGATTCTTCCGGAGGGTGAAGAATTATGGAAGGTTGAAGAAGGAAGTAGGGAGAGTGATAAATTTGTGGTGAGTTCTTGATCTTTTTCTACGAATTTCTCTGTATTGAAAAAATGATGTTGTCTCTGAAACTCAATCTCGATCTCTATCTATGTGCAATCTCTGAATTTTCATTATGTAGAGGAAATCGTGAATGAAAAAAAACCCCCCTCCTTGGTTACAGCTTCACCCCCTTTTATTGGATTGAGGGAGTTAGTTATAGAATTGGTTAGGAATTAGAAACTGTTAGAGTTAGTTGGAAAATTCTGTTTGGAGGTAGTTTAGAGAGTTATAAAGTTGTTAGGAGGAAATTGATGAGCTGTTAATTAATCTTATGTTTCCCATTCTTCAAGCTTCTGTCCTACAAACAATTCCTTCAGCAGCCAGCTGCTTTAACAAAGGAACATCCAAAAATGGCATATTAGGATACCATTTGTCAGTTAATTCAACTTGTACCGCCTCTTTATTCTGATTAGATAAATTGCCTTTTGATGTTTCAGCCTTCCCACCAAGCTTAGTCTTGTGTTGATTGCTAGCGTTTGTATTAGTGTGCAGCCCAGTTTTAAACTTAACCTTGTTAGTACAATGGGCATCTCTTCCATATTTGAATCATTCGGGTTATCAAACTGGGTTTGGCTGGTTGGATCTAGTTGAATGCATCGAATACATGGCTCAGAAAAATGGGTTGATAATGAACATTCAGTTTCTCAATAGACTTCCTTCCCATTTGATTAAGGAAGATATCTCAACATCTGGAGGGGTTTCTGAGACATATTCAGAAGTAGCATGAGTGCCTTCTTGCTTCATTTGATTTATATGCATCTGCTGAGATTGATATTTCTCAGAGCCAAAGTTTTCCTCATAATTGAATGGAAACTCTCCATCCTGTTCATCAAGTTGACATTGTAAGTGTGGCTCAAAGTAAGTTTCAAACTCCAACTTGTTATCAGGTGTAGATGGAAAACTATTTGTGTCATTATGTATAAGATCATTCTGGCCATAACTAGTAGATTCTGACTGCCGGGTGTCAAACCCAGAAAATCCAGGCACCACTTTCGCATCATCCTGGAAAACACTCTGTAGGATTTTCTTCCTAGGAGGAGATTTTTCAATATTATTTCCCAAATCTGGAAGATCATCACAAGGCACCAATTTGTTGAGGTTCATTTTTACATCTGAAGAAACAAGTTCTGGATGACCCGCTGCCTTCTGTCCCTCTAGTGCTGTCAAAGATTCTCTAGCAACTACCTCATGGTCTTCTGTCTCTTTCTCATTTAGATCTGCAAAAGCAGAAACAGATTCTTCTAATTTTGTGAGATTACTCATTGGAGAATATAAAATATTAGTTGTATCTGGCAATGGTGCCAATTGACTCTCGATCGTCTCTGTATTTGAGTCCGATGAAATTTGAGTCAATTCCACTTCATTGGATTCCATTGGATAAGAGTCTGAAGAAGCGTGGACTAGTTCTCGCGGATTTGAAAAGCTTCTTGAAGGAGAACTAATCATACTTGAAGCTGGACAAGTAATGATACCCGCATCATTTTCAGCATTATCAACAGAAGGAATGGGTTGATCTTTTGACTCAGTGATCGCACCATTTACCATCACATGATTATAAGAAGAAGGATTTTCAATATGACCATCACCTTCAACTGGATCAACACTGCTGCTGAATCCATTTATTTCATCACCTAAATTCAAGCCTAATTCTTTGATGGATGGACAAAGGGAACCTTCTTGTGAATCATTACAAAGGGAATCATCAACCAAGTTGTCCGATGAAATTTTGTCAGAAGAGTACACAGGGACTGTATCATCTTTTATAAGGGAGGGAGAAGAAGGTTTGGAAGCAACAGATTCAACAAGACCTGATCTGTCTGCACCATTTCCTAATCTATTAAGCTCAACATTGTCAGAAACACTTTCATCTGACTGAATCACTGCAGGTAGCGTCACTGGTTTGGTAGGTTCAAGATCAGAACACAACATCTTTCCTGAAGTCAACAACTCAGAATTTGTTTGTCGAGAGTCAGAAACCCCTTCTTCGTGAACATGGGCATTATCAAACATGACAAACTTTCTATTATCTATATTTTGAAACTCAACAATTTCTGGAAGCTGGTTGGATGGCAAGCCTTCAATCTTTGCTTCATGATATTTAGTAGTTGAGAATAAAATAGGTTTTGATTGTACATTTTCAACCACAGTGCTCAATGAATCATAGTGAGGTAAATAAGATTTATCTTTCATGGAAGAACTATTTACATTTGACTTAGAGGATTTTCCAGTAGATTGAGAATCTGAAAAGTGAGCTTGCAGTTCCACATGCTCGTCTTCATCTCCTCTGAATGAGCTATTATTGTCTGATGTCGAGGAGGAGGCAGCTTTTTTTTGTGATACTGTGTGAAATGAGGGTAGCGGTGGGAATGGGGGTATTTTGGTATGATTGCTTGTATTGACTTGGATTTTTTTTTGTATGAATGTGCAGGTCATGAACTGAAGATGAAGAACTTTGGCATGGCATGGAATTAGAAGTTTACTCATGGAATTTTAGCACCTTTAGGACTAAAGAATTTTGTTCAAGTGTATTTTGTAACAGTTTTCTTTTCTTTGTAGAATATTGGTGTAATGTAATGAATGTTTGGTTTGGATGAACTTGAAATTTATAGTGTGAATTATAAATGACCTTTGAGCTTGAAATGTTGGGTGATGAATTTTTTTGGACAGAGTTTAAATGACAAAGTCTTGAAAAAATGCTTGAAGATATGAAAGCATCAAATTTTCTTGTGGGGTGTTGTTACAATTGAATGAAATTGAATGGAATTGGATAGTATTTTCTTGAATAAATGTTTGAATGCATTGTGAACTTGAATCTGGAATAACGATGAACATCTTTGTAATGCGTATGAACTCTGACTTGAAACAAAACCGTGCAGTCTGTACTTTACCTTCCAAGAAAGTCATATGGCCAATACTTAAGACTCTTTGCCGACTTTAATTCAACCAAACACTTTCGAACATCTTGAACTCAAATCAAACTTCAAATCCAAATCACATTTGCATTCTCAATGAACTCCTAACTTCACTCTTGAATGACAAATAATTTGAATAGCCAATGGGATCTTAATCCTAAAAATTCACAACCTCGCCCTTTTGCATCATGCCTCATCCTACGATTCAATCCACAAGTCACTTATCTCGATGAGGTCCTTCTCTAATTGACGACCTTTAATCATCAAAGGTGTACACAAATGATAATGAAAGAACATGATCGAGATTAACATGAAACCTTATTTCCCCTGATCTTCAATTACTTGAACATTTATCGATGAATAGAAACCCTGATTTTTAATGAAATCTTCCTTTTTTGAACCAATATTTCTTTTCCTTTACCATACTATTCTTCAAATGCAACTCGAATTCCCAACACACATATTAGATGAAAATTCAAGGGAGACCTTGGCCCCAAAGTTAATTGTTCAAAGCTTACTTTAACCGAAGTCAACAGATCTTATCCTTGTATTTTTTTGAACTTGGCCCATGATTATGCGTCTCAAGGTCTTATAAGAGCTTGTAAGCCCATCAACTAGGTATGCCATGTTGAACAAACCCTGCCTTGAATGCCTTGAATCTTGAATTACCTTGCATGAATTCTTCTATGAGAAACCTACTTCAATCCAAACCTACTTGCATCGCAGATAACAAATGACAATGATGAGGACAATGATTGCCTTGGTTAAGGAGAAATCTATGAATTCATATCTTAAGTCATGAACCACGCTTCACAATTCAACCCTCAGCCCTTAGCGATCGGTTATTTCAACTTGAGATTAGTGTCATAAGGAACATCTTACAGATGGATGATAAAGTCTGAATCACAGAAGAATTCCCTTGATGTGAAACCCTCATAATCTTGATTCCTCATTCAGACGCACAGAGAAATATCTGGATAAAACATCTTTGAACCATGATTCAACAAAACCTAATTTGATTAACTGAGGAGTAGATGATTGTCATGTCACAGTCATTAATCCTAATCAAATGACAAGCATACTTATAGGAAAGGACGTCATCATTCGAAGCCCACATATGCTAGGTCACGTCCTAGAGTTCTTGACCATAATGACCTACAATCGGTTGTTTATCAGAAGATAATAGCCTTGCTGCTTGAGGGAGAAGAAGTCCTTTATTGGATATGAGCGCCTTAACCACTATGAAACCCTAGTATCGCACAACCACTGAACTTTGAACCTCAGAGCTATATTGAATGAAATGTATGCCATGTTAGTGACCTAATGAAAAAGATGTAGATGAATGCAAAAGTCTAAGCCAAAAATAAAGGAAATTAGGAGGGAAAATTTTGGGGTGCAACACTTGGCATCCTCCAAGCTCTGATAAATCTCTGGCGAAGTCCTTGCACATCGTTGTCGAAGTCAAAAACTATGTCAGGAATTAACATGTCATGAGGGTCGTCCCTCCGAGCATAACCAAACTGTCTCAAAGCCAGACACGGGTTGTAAGTAATACCTCCCCTGATTCCAAGTAAAGGAACATTAGGGTACTCCCCGCAACGATCAATGATAGTGACATCCTCTCTGGACTGAGAGCACCAATGTATATCAGCATGTGTAAGAGTCATCAATCGTTGTGACCATCTCAAACCCCGCTCGTTCTTCAAAACTGATTGCGGAAGGTGCGAAATAAACCACCTTCCCAGGAGAGGAGTACAACAAATAAGAACACCTCTTTTTCTCATGGTTCGAGTGTAACATGAGTAAAGGATGTCCCCAAGCAACGTAGGTATAGGATTCCTGGACATGAAGATCTGGACAACACTGATATCTATAAGCTGATCTGGATTAGGGAACAACACCAAACCATAGACAAGGAGGGCCACAACTTCTTCAAAAGCTTGTAGGTCAAGGGAGTTCCAACATTCTTGGGCCTTCTCAAACAGAAACCTGGCTAAGAACCCTTTGATACCACTTCTGACTTCCCAATGTCCCTTGAGGTCAGATGATTGTAGGCGTAGTGCTTTAGCAATCTCTTCAAGCTTGGGTTCCTTTTCCGTACCGTTGTAGGGTAGTTGACTAAGGATAGGGATCTTCAGAAGCCGGGAGAACTCTTCCAATGTAGGCACCAGTTGATAATCCAGGAAAGTGAAACAGTGGTGCAGAGGGTCAAAGAACTGGAACAGGACCTTTATCATATCTTCCTCAATGTTGGTGTTGACCAAGCTGATGAGTCTTCCATGTCTTTCACTGAAAGAAAAGCTCTCGGGAATCCTGGATATAAGCTCCTTAAGCTGAGGAGGGATCCTTACAAGGCTGATCTGAATTGTCTTTCTGCGAACAGTTTCCATGTCCTACAAAACAAGAACAAAGATGAAGATTGAACCCCTGAAATGGTTAGTCAATGCATATGATGTTGTATGATGTCATGATGCTATGATTAAACACACCACAAATATTCACAATGGTAAACATGATAAGGCACACAAGTCACACAAGACAAGCCCTTAGAGTTTAGGCCTGCATGGGGTCTGGGTATTACCCTCTTGAAGTTGGTGGGCTCAACCTGTCCTATCAGAAGTAACCGGGTTCTAAGGGTCCCAATATCATTGGGTTGCTTTCGTTGTTCATCGTTTCGATTTAGCCACTGAACTGGCGACCGAAATATTCCAAGAAAACAACCCTCAATTGAGTGTAGCATCGAGTATCAACCAACCTCGGACTGCACCAAAGTCAGTTATCTCACTACCCTAAAGAGGCCAAGATGGTTCAATTAAGGTTCCTAAGGTCAGTTGATGCTTCACGACACCACGCGGAGGCCCCGTACTCTCCTTTACTGAACTCAAGGGTTACCGGTACACACCAAAGTGCCACATCAACGTAGCAGACTGCTTCAACCATGTCGGTATACCCCGCACAGTTCCCTCACAGCCTTGTTGCTACTTTCTAAGAAGGTATCCCCAGATCCGGGTTAGGATCTATAGAACTCCCAAGACAGTACCCACAATTTAAAGCAAACAAGTCAAAGCAATTGAAAACACAAGTGATCCTAGTCCTAAGGTACACCTCACTTTAAGTGTCCCCAGCAGAGTCGCCAGTTCTGTGATCGGTGGATCTGGAACTGACTGTTTAACGCTGGTTCGCGAAATGTCGCGGTAAGCAAGAGTCGCCACCGTCTTTTATTTTCTCCAACATGGACAGGACAAAAACACAGCAAAATTCCTTATGAGATAGTTTCTCGGTTCGGGAGGTAGATTTATAGAAAGGGAAGGTGTTAGCACCCTTTCTATCCATGGTTATCCATGGGCTCTTAGATACTTGCTCATTGTGTTTTCAAAAGTGTTTGCTTTTCAATTGTGAGTGAGTTTGAAAAAGTTTCGTTTAAAGATTTCAGATCGACTCTTGTATCAGTCCTCAAGAGTGTTTGAAAAATCGTTTTGAAAGCTTTTTGAAAGTGTCAGTGTGAAAAGAGTTTTTGATTTGTTTTGAATTAGAGCAAGTATCTACGAGTCATCCACCTACCCTAAGGAATTAGGTTGTGTAAATGTCCTTAAGGTAGTGCCATCCCACCGTTGAGAGGTAGGTAGCACCACCATTGGAGGTGTTCGGGTCAATTCGAGTGTAGGGACAGTGTGGTCACCAGAGCAACAGTAGGACACCTTAGAAGCTACCCTTATGCCATTGATACTTTTTTATTCCGAGGCAACCGTTTCGAGGCAACTGGATCATGTCATGGACATAAGGACTTACTAAAACGTCCTATATTTGACGACCACGTTTCAAAGGCAACAGGTGAGGCGTACCCTAGAAGTGGTGTGTGAATTTGTGTATTGTTTTCAGTTATGTTTTATCTTGTCATGCATTTGGTGAGCTACGCTTTGATTTTATTTGGGCCATTCATTCTTTCATGCAAAATTTAGCAGTAAAGGGTACGGAAATTAAAGTGCGGAAAATAAAGTCCTAAGCTATTACAAGGCGCGGGTCTATACATCGCCAAATTAACAAAGACCCATTTTGAATAAAATGCGGAAAATAAATAAGTTCCCAATTACTATTACAAAGCTTGAACAGTTACATTATATTTAAAATGAAAAATAAGAATAAACGTGCGAAAAGAAATTAGAATCGAGTGTTCGAGGGCGTTGGACCCTTTAAAGAAATTAAATTGAAATTGAAAGTTAATTAATTATTTAATAAGAAAAGAAGTCATTTTTTATGGTTTTTGGTATTTATGAAATAAAGGAAATTAATTAAAATTAGAAGTTAAATAAAACCCTAGTTCTAAGTTGTTTTTAATTGTTAAAGAAAAATATTTAAGTTTTAACCTAATTTACCCTAACTAATTAATGACGTGTTTATTTACAAAATTAATTAATAGTTAATAATAATAATTGAATATATTACAATTTTTTTGATTTCTGGTTTTTATTATGAAAATTATATTTTGTGAATTAAATAAAATAATTAAAATAATTAAAAGAAAAAAAAAAGGAGAGAAAGAAAATACAAACAATGGGGGGTCTGACCCAATTTAGGAGGTTTATTGAAAGCATTTTTGGCCCAAGAATCCCAAGCCCTTTTGACTTTTTATGGTTACGTGTGCATCAGTTGACCAGCGTGTATGGTGAGCCTCTTTAGTGGCCTTCAGATTGGGGCTTCTGGGCGCGTGGCAGGCATAGATGTGGAGTTGTATGGTAGGACTTTGATAGCATGCTGCATAGAAATACATTGAAGAAAAAATTATGGAAGAAGTGGGGGACCTGGGAATCGAACCCAGGTCCCAATACCTGCAAGCCAGCGCACCAACCATCCCAGCCAACGCGTATATCTGTTATTTGGATAACTAAGAAATATAATATGCAAAAGCGTTCGTTAGTGGTGTACACAATAAAATACGCGCCATTATTTGAATACTCCAACCGCGTCTGGACACATCAGCGTCTTCTTCATCTTTTTGCCTGTAAACAAAAGCAGATAGCGGGGGTTTTAAACCCCCACTAAACTCAAACAAGAAAAATAGCGATTAGCTCCTGGGCAAATATAAAAAGGGCGCGAGTAGTAGCTTTGCTTCGTCTGGAGATCCTGATTCCATTGGCATAGGTTTTATTGTCTAATTTTTCCACATGAAGGAAACCCCAATTTCAAACTTCTGAAACCCTAGAACACGTCCATGGTGAATTCCTATTTAGACAGCCATTCTTCAATTCAAGGATACCATTAGCTTCAGAATGTTCATGTTAGTGTAAATCAACATTTAAAACGTATGGAAAATGCATGTAAATTCAAACACGAATATGAAAAAATTTATGAACATGGCGATGTCATTCTACCACTTCTGGATGTATGGAGACTTGGCTTTGATTCCAAACGCTTCCTAGGTCGTCCAGCAATGTATTGGAATAGCTTTTAGGCCTTGAATTGTACCCTATGTATGAAAACAGTTTCTGCTTTTCTGTGAAAAAAATGCACTTTTATTCTTTGATTCCTACGCAGCTTCTGTGTCTAAGGCCTTAGGTTTCACTTGTGCACAAGTATATGAAGGGAATTAGGTTAAAAAACCATCCCATGATCCATTGATTTAATGCTTTTGAATATTTGATTTTGTCAAATCTTTTCCAATCTTTTTTTATGCCAATTATGCCAATTATGGAAGATTTTTGTTCCCTTGAGGTAGTACACGAGATATTTGGTTCATAAAGGGAAGAATATGCTGCACAAAAAGATTCAAAACCATTGTTTAGTATTTTTCTCATATTTAATTTTAATTAAATGAATTAATGGGATTAAAAATTCAATTAATTAATTAAAAATAAGAAAATAACTCCCTATTAGCTTAATGGGTCGTGCATGGCCTTTGGGTAATGATTCATGGAAGAAATTGAGGCCCATTAGCAATTTTGAGGCATTTGAAGCAAAGTTGACTTTTCAAAATTCCCAAAAATTTCCCAACTTCCACAAGGCATATCTTGCTCAATTTTTAAGCTTTGATCATGTTCTTGGACATTTTGGAAAGGTCTTGAAGTCCTATAACCAATGTATTTGGTCCCATGTCATTTTGATTTACCAATCTCAAGTTATGGTCTTTGACTTGAAGTGCCTTTTTGTTGACTTTTGAAAATGACCTATAATGTTGAGATTGATAACTTTTTGTGAGAGCATTTCTTGGACTTGAAGTGTGAAGATGAGTTGTAGGAAATGTCATTCTCTTCAAAATGAGCTTTGGATGGAATTTTTCTGATAAACCATGTGGAAGTTATGCCCTGGTCAATTTGCAGTTGACTTTTTCAGCTGTCCAAAAATAGAAACTTTTGCATCTTGAGACTTTTTGAGCCATGCTTTAAAAATCATGATCAATAATTGATAAAATGATGTTTGTGGCTTCAAAATAAGATGTTGACCAAAAATTTTGATTTTTGACTGTCAAATGACCATTTTTCCCCTGCAGTTGACTGTGAAGCATTTAGGGTTTTTGACTGTGCTATTTGATGTTGTGAGTCTTGAAACTTGGCATATGAATGCTTGACAATGTTTATAGGCATGTGGGACTTGATTGGACCCTTGGAAACCTCAACTTCTTTGCCAGAACCAAAACCCTAATTTTGACTGTGTCAGGAGGCAATTGGACTGTGCAACCCTTGGGAGATTTTGAAGCATGATCTTAGCAAACTTTGAAGAATATGGGAGGGAAAATTTTGGGGTACAACAATAACTTTTAGGTAAGTAGAAATAGACTGTGAGGGAACTATACGGTGTAGATCGATACGGTTGAAGCAGTAGCTACGTTGGTGTGACACAATAGTTGGTACCGATATCCCTTGTGGAGGAACAAGGAGAGTATGGGGCTGATAATGGGTCATTAAGCATCAACTGACCTCAAAACCTATAATCGACCAACTTGGCCATAGAAAGTAGCAGTATGCTACACTCATTGAGACCATACTCTCGAGATGGTTCGGGCCGCAAGAAAAGATTGCTAAACTGGAATTATGACCGATCGAGGATGGTCAGTGATATTGAGAACCTCTAGAACCCAGTTACTATTATTAGGACAGGTTGAACCAACTGAACTTCAAGAGGGTAATACCTAGACCCCATGAAAGCCTAAACTTAAGGTTGTTTGTGTGACTTGTGTGCCTTCAAACTTGAACTACTTGCACATTCTTATTATCTGACAACATGAGTTCCTTGCAGGTTTTGTTTACAGTCCTTAATTTGGATTTATTGTAGGGTTTACTTATATCACCTCACACTTTTGCTTAAACGCATAGCATACACATCATAACATCATGCCTTAACATTTCCTTAACCATTTCAAGGATCTCAAGGGTTTGTGATGCAGGTTATGGTAAATCAGACGTCTAATAAGGGGCAATGGGATTTATTTTCCTCTAGCCAATGTCGTCTATAAATCAAAACATGATGACTTGAGTCAGGGGCTATGACCCACTCGATATGGTGAGCTTGACTCTTGAAGAAGGACTCTTAACAATACGAAGTTTCTTCAAAAAAATTCTAACAGTTTCTTGTTTACCCCGTGAGATCCTTGAAAACATTTTATACATTGCATACATATCATTGCATAACAGGTCTTCCAGTACAGGTCTCTCATTCTCATTGTTTTTTTCAGCAATGACTCTCAAACAAGACAACAGAGGTCTTCAAACTCAAGAAGCTCAGTTTAGGGACATATTCCTAAACCTATCCAATGGGCAGGAAGAGTTGAGAACACTCCTCGTTGGGAACTTGGTCAAAAAAAGTTCTGAAGACAATAAGGACGAACAACTGAAACATCTGCAAGATGAGGTAGATGCAATGAGAACCCAAATGCTGGGACAGATGGCTCTTATCCAAGGCCTAGCCCGGGAACAAGAAGAGCTGAGAACCATTATCAACCAGCTTCATCAAGACAGATACAACAATATGAAGCAAACGGTCGAGGCCGGGGACCAAGTCATTGATCAGCCTCTAAGAAGACAAGGGTTTGGTTTGGTAAAGAATGAACCTCTCCAAGTTGATACTACCTCACGAGTCCAACAACAACCTCGTCAAAAACAACGGGTTAATCAGAGTAAGCCAGATACACCCAAGAGGCAGTTTACCAAGCTCAACATGCCGCTGTCTCTAGCTTTGCAGCACCTGTTGAGGATGAATGTGGTGATGTTAAGAGGACCTCATCCGAATCCCAAGACTTCTTCGCCTAACTACAATCCTGATGCAAGGTGTGCATATCACTCTAACATCCTGGGGCATGATACTAATAGCTGTTGGGCGTTGAGAAACAAAATTCAAGACCTGATTGATGAAGGAGCATTAGAACTCACACAAGACTGTCAGATTGATTTCTTCTGCCATCCCTCCAAGGCTCACCATTGGAAGTGACAAGTTCTGACAAGAGAGGGCTTTTTGTTCATTAGAATTTTCAATTTGTAATTTTATTTTGATGGTTCAAACATTTATTCATGTCAAACTTTGTTACTTTATCAATGCATTGCATATGTCTGTTTTGAATCAATTCATTCGTATTCACTATTTCAAAAAATAAGTTCTTATTTCCTTTTGTGATATTCAACTCTCGATTTAAAAAACTCTAAGCCTTAGAGGGAGGATGACGAAAATTATATCAAAATCTCTACAATATGCTTTTGAACAGACACCGCTGACGAGGTACATGCATTGTTTAGTCAACCCCTTTGAGCCAAAGAAGTTGGAGTTTTTCTTTTCACAAATTAAAACCCTTAATTATAACCTGGGGCAGGGTAGTTTTCTCAGTTAATCCAGGTGCACAACGAATGGCATCAAAGAAGTCCTTCTGAAACCAAAGACGGTGATGGTTCCGTATAATCGTAAGGACAGACAGTCATTATCTCTCAAAAATAAAAGCCCATTAAGTCAAAACCTGTTAAGGAGACTTAAGAAAAAACCGGGGCATTCCGCTGACTGTAATCACGAAAAGAAAGAGTTCAGGCAAAAAACAGGGACAATAAAATCAAAAAGAAAGAGGTCCTACAAACTACCAAAGGAAATGACTGCCTGTTCGAAATAAACTGTCAGTATCCAAACCATCACTGGAATATCCGAGCAAAGACTCAAACGGTATCTAAATGCACAATTAGCCGAGTTTAGGACTGAAGAACATCACGAAGAGCGGGTGGGTACAAATAAATTTTGAGCCTTTATCCTTTGTTTCTCGAACCGTGAACCAGGTCATGTTATAACCCTTAAAAGTTCTAGCTGAACTGAAACCAAAGACGGTGATGGTTCCGTATAATCGTAAGGACAGACAGTCATTATCTCTCAAAAATAAAAGCCCATTAAGTCAAAACCTGTTAAGGAGACTTAAGAAAAAACTGGGGCATTCCGCTGACTGTAATCACGAAAAGAAAGAGTTCAGGCAAAAAACAGGGACAATAAAATCAAAAAGAAAGAGGTCCTACAAACTACCAAAGGAAATGACTGCCTGTTCGAAATAAACTGTCAGTATCCAAACCATCACTGGAATATCCGAGCAAAGACTCAAACGGTATCTAAATGCACAATTAGCCGAGTTTAGGACTGAAGAACATCACGAAGAGCGGGTGGGTACAAATAAATTTTGAGCCTTTATCCTTTGTTTCTCGAACCGTGAACCAGGTCATGTTATAACCCTTAAAAGTTCTAGCTGAAGCATGGGTTAGTTCGAAATCATACTGTTACAAAAGGTATACCGACTCCTGTAGAACTTGCTGCAAATCCTGAGTTGACATCACATAATTTGCCTGTTTACTGAAAAAATGCATTTTCAAAATTTCAAGATAGACATAAGTTTTGCATTCTTAAAATAACATTGTTTGCATATGACTATTTGTTCAACAATAGAGAAATTTGCACGATGAATATCTAATGAACAAAAACCGTCTCAAAAAGGATCACCTCAAGTGGAAAAACACTTCCAACCAAGGGGCACGGCATGATCATCGCCTATCATCTGGGGCAGTCAAGTCAAGATTCAAGGAATCTCTAAAAGATGCAAAATAGCCAGGGGCAGATCTCCATCTGAATCACTTGTGGCATCGGACATAAATTCTAGCAATGAATCTTGAATGATCAAACGAACATCTTCTGGTAGTATGGCAACACAACACTACCGACAATGATAACTCCCCACACCCTGAGAGCATGGACATAGTCAGAAAATACAGCGCATTAACAAAGACCCGCTAGGTTGACCGGCCTGGGAAAAAATAAGGGCATCCCGGCGAACCAGAAGGGTTCGGGAAAAAATCAGGGATAAAAAATGAAAAACCTGTACACCCGACAAGTCGAAAACCTGAAAGGGCGGCTTGGTCAAAAAGGGGTATCCCGGTGGACTGAAAATCTGAAAAGACAGTCCAGGAAAAAATTAGGGATCAAAGCGTACGACTATGTCCCATCATCCTGTCACTTGCCTACCAGAAGAAGACTCATCATTTCGATCAAAAGTTTCCAAGTACCTCATAAGTTGGGATGACACTCGATCCACAAGGCCTCCGCAGGCACCTTCTCCCGCAGATCTAGGGGCAGAAAAGTCTTGATGCATAGTCATTGTCATATCCTCCGCATGCGTCCCAGTAACATTCACTCCCCGTAGATTAAGAAAAAGACAATAGTGTTAACTCTCCCTAGCTGAGGCTCGCAATTGCGAATGAGTCGTTAAAATTATCCCCAAAGCATAGTTTATCTATCACCGGCACTGGAGAATTATCCCCAGTGGAGTTTGGAGAATTATCCCCAGTAGAGGCTGGAGGATTATCCCCAGTAGAGCCTAAAAGGTTATCCCCAGTGAAGTCGCAACTGGAAAATCATCCCCAACGGAGTTCATTCCTTTCACAAACAGAAACTCAATTCCCCAACAGAGTTTCATTATTACCAACAACAGTAATTTATCCCTGGTTGAGGTTATTCTTCCAAATCAACAGATCCTCCGACAAAGTATGTCCTCCCCACAGAGTCATTTCCTCATCAGTTTATTCCCCAGTGGAGTTATCCTCTCCTGCAGGTTTATTCTCACAATCATCTTCATTCGCTATCCCCAGCGGAAATGAAGAATTCAACTCTTTTCTCCAGCAGCAACCTGGGATTTATTTTCCCCAGCTAAAAACATCATATTTCCATACATCATGACACATGAATATATGCATCATACAACACAATCTCATTTATTTTGAGAACATCATTGCTTGATACATATCATGCATTACATACAGCTAACCTTTACCTTTCAGGAAAAATACAATCAGACTCTCACAAAGTTCAAGCTGTGAAGCCTTTACCTCAGTTGAATGACGGACGACCGAAGTTCCTAAATGTCAATAGAGATGATTCCCCAGTTGAATACGGACGACCAAAGCTCCTAAAATTCAACTTTCCTCTTCAATAGAGATGATTCCCCAGTTGAATACGGATGAATGAAGTTCCTAAAATTCAACCTTCCTCTTCAATAGAGATGATTCCTCAGTTGAATACAGATGACTGAAGTTCCTAAAATTTAACCGAGATGTTTCCTCAGTAGAATACGGACGACTGAAGTTCCTAAAATTCAACCGAGATGTTTCCTAAGTAGAATATAGACGACTGAAGTTCCTAAAATTCAACTGAGATGTTTCCTCAGTAGAATACGGACGACTGAAGTTCCTAAAATTCAACCGAGATGTTTCCTCAGTAGAATACAGACGACTGAAGTTCCTAAAATTCAACCGAGATGTTTCCTCAGTAGAACAAGGACGACTGAAGTTCCTAAAATTCAACAAAGATGTTTCCTCAGTAGAATACGGACGACTGAAGTTCCTAAAATTCGACAGAGATGTTTCCTCAGTAGAATACGGACGACTGAAGTTCCTAAAATTTAACCGAGATGTTTCCTCAGTAGAATACGGACGACCGAAGTTCCTAAAATCCGACAGAGATGTTTCCTCAGTAGAATACGGACGACTGAAGTTCCTAAAATTCAAAAAGAGATGACTCACCAGCAGAATAACGGACGACGAAGCTCCTAAAATTCTACTTCTCTCAACAAAGATCAACCTTACCCCGGTTCATTCTGAAGTTTTACACGAACTTATCACAAAGTAACCTTACCCAGGTTCCTCCCGAAGTTTTACACAAACTAATCTCAAAGTAACCTTACCTCGGTTCATTCTGAAGTTTTACACAAACTTATCACAAAGTAACCTTACCCAGGTTCCTCCTGAAGTTTTACACATACTTATCTCAAAGTAACCTTACCCCGGTTCATTCTGAAGTTTTACACGAACTTATCACAAAGTAACCTTACCCGGGTTCCTCCTGAAGTTTTACACAAACTTATCCCGAAGAAACCTTACCCAGGTTCCTCTTGAAGTTTTACACAGACTTATCCCGAAGCAACCTTACCCAGGTTCCTTCTCGGTCCCGATGTAGTTTCACCCAGACTCATCCTGAAGCAACCTTACCCAGGTTCCTCCTTACAATTTCCCGATGTAGTTTTACCCAGACTCATCCCAAAGTAACCTTACCTAGGTTCCTTCTCGGTTCAGATGCAGTTTTATCCAAACTTCTCATGAAGCAACCTTACCCAGGTTCCTTCCCATAAGCCCTACTATCCAGGTTCCTTCTCATAACCTTACCATCCAGGTTTCTTTTCTCTTATCTTTAGACAGCAGTCCACAACACTGTAAGACCTGGACCTGATCAAACACGATCAGTTTCACCTTTCCCCAGTAGGTCGTGATGCAGCCTATACACGACCAGATAGTAGTTCATTTTTCACCTCTTCGACCAAGATATGATTCCCCAGTAGAATAAAGGACGGCTGAAGCTCCTAAAATTCAACTTTTACCAAGACAGAGACCAGCATTCCCAACGGAATCTTCCTCAACAACAGGTATACAAGCTCTCACTAAGGAATCTCTTATGCGATCAACATTCTTTTGGATGGAATCTTTAAGCCCATCTTCCGTCGTTAATCTCCAAATGGCATCTCTAAGCCCATTCCCGACATCATAAGGCAATTACCACTTCATGCGAGTGCAAATTTCTGGGTACTCTAGTGTTCAATCATCTTCCACCTTCAGATCATGAAAGGCAGAAAAGCCAATCTAAATCTTCAGGTTTAAGAAAATTGAACAGGGGCAGTTGTTGTACCCCAAAATTTTCCCTCCCATAATTCTCAAAAACATTTCAAGAAGGATCCACAAGTTGCTCAATGAAGTCCAAGGGTTGACCAGACAAGCTCCCTCATAAGGCAATCTACCTCAAATTAGGGTTTCATGTTGCATCAATACACTTGATTCCAAGGGATCCCAAATGCTCCCCGGTGTCTTAATATGTTATCAAGATCATCCATGTCAAGTTTCAAGCCTTGCAGTGGAAGTTTGCTCAGTCAATTTCCCAAAGGCCCAAAAATCGACTGTGCTAGGGCAAACGTCAACTGTGGCCCACATATAGTCAAACTTCAAGAATTTTAGTCAACATTCTCATTTTGAAGGATATTTCATCATTTGATCAAGGGTAGATCATGATTCATCAAGGATTGCTCACAATACATCAAAACCCAAAAGTTGCTAAATTAGGGTTTTGTAGGAAAAGTCAACTCAACTTTGACCAAGCATAACTTTCTCATACTTTATGAGAAATGACCCATCCAAAGCTCATTTTGAATAGGATGCAATTCTCTACAATCCATATTCATCTCCCAAGTTCAAAATATGCACTCACAAGAAGTTATGAATTTGGACATTATATGTCATTTTGGAAAGTCAACAAAAACACCTTTTTTGTCAAAGCTTCATACATGAGCATGGAATATCAAAATAATATGAGACAAAAAGGGTTGCTTAAAGGACATCTCAAATTATTTTATTTTTATATTTCACTTAATTATTTTATTTATTTATTTACTAACCAATCAAATTATTTTCTTTTTATCAAAAAATCACAAAAATATTACTTTTCATAAATTAGGTCTAGATTTTATTTTTATTAAAAAATTAATTAATTTAATTAGGTTTGTTAATTTAGATAACTTTAATTTCTTTTTTTTTGTAAATAATTAAAATTAATTAGAACAAATAGGTTTTACTACTAATTTAATTGCATTTTATTTTTCCTAAAATAATCAAAAAAACCAAAAATAGGTCATGTAATTATTTTTTATTAATTAATTTAATTAACTAATTATTTTTTATTAATTAATTTAATTAACTAATTATTTGTACATTAATTTTTAAAACCTAATCCTTTTTCTTAAAAAAATATTAAAAACAACAAAAAACAAGTTTTCTTTTAATTAGGTTAGAAGAGTCAAAACCCTAATTTCTTCCGGAATCTTAATTTTTCTCGCACGCTTTATTTTTTATTATTTATCATATTGATGTAACTGTCTACAGTTTGCAATAGTTTAAATTAGGGATTTATTTACTTTTATCGCTTTATTTTCAAGGGGTTTGTTTTTGGCTATGTAAATACCTGAAGCCTTGTAATAACTTAGTTTAAATTCCGCATTTTAAATTCCGCAAATATTTAACTGTTAGATGTATGAATAATTAGGGTTTGCATGACAAGAATGTATGTTTAATTTTAAAACGGTTAGATAACCCTAAACATGTGCAAAGATAAATAATCTGAAATTGAATCACTCGCACATGCACACTCCTAGGGTACACTCCCACTTGGTTGCCTTCGGTAAACGGTCATTGAGTATAGGGTGCTTTAGTGGTCGTCCTTTTGTCCAAAGATCAAAGGTTACCTTGGATATTGTTGCCTCGGATAATTGATCTAAGACTTTAGGGTTACTACTAAGACGTCATAACATTGCTTTAGTGGTCGTACGTCCCTTTCGAATTGACCCTCAAAACTCCAATGACGGTGCTACCTACTCATTAATAGTGGGATAGCGTTGTCTAAAGGAAAAGAACATAGAACGATTCTTTTTTCGAGTAGGTAGATTAGTTCTTAAGTACTTGCTCAATCCAAACAAACTTTTTCACACTTACACTCCTTTACAAAACAAAGTTTTCAAAACACTTCATTACACTCTTGAGGACTGATACAAGGGTTAAATCGAAGTCAAACAAAAGCTTTTCGAATCACACGAACATAAAGAAGCAATTTTGAAAATGATGAGCAAGTACCTAAGAGCCCGTAGGTAACTACGGATAGAAAGGGTGCTAATACCTTCCCTTTCTATAATCTACCCCCCGTACTCAGAAATATCTCGAAAAAGGAATTTTTCTGTGCTTTTTTCCTTTCCTTGTTGGATAAAATAAAAGTCGGTGGCGACTCTTTCTTACTGCGACATTTTGCGAACACAAATGCAAAACGCAAACCAGCATTTCAAAACAGTCTGGTTCTGGCCACCGTATCACAGTTTCATTTCCTATTGTGTTCATGAAGTGGAGTTTGAATTATTTGTGCATGATTCAAATATGGTTGCTACTGACTTTCAAGGTCTTTGTTCATATTATTCTCAAGCTCTTATGATCCTTGATTGACATTAAATTGTCAACTCAACATGGTGATAGAAAGGAGCAACATTCCTCTAGTTATCTTGACCTAATTTGTGCATATGCTTGTTTCTTCTTGCCTATCATGTCTAATGTTTGACAATTGCCACCATGTTGTTCTCATTTCTTTTTTCACCATATGGAATACTAACTTGGTTGTTGAATGTTCGAGGTACTCTGAGCAAGTTGCCACTTTTGGCTTAAGGCTTTTTTGTGTTTCACTTTATTTGTGAAACACAATCTATTATACTGGCATTATTTTTTGTGCTTGGCATGTTTGATGGTTTATGCATGATATATATATACATATGATTGTGAATGCCATACATTGCCCATGGGATTTGTTCATATATGATAAATTACTTACATCCTGATGGTGAAATTTCTGACTCAATTTGTCTACTGATACCAGCTTGCATGAAGTTTCTCTGGGTGTCTTTTATTCTTGCTTGATTGCTACATATAGTTATTGGTATTATACTACTTCCTTTCTCCCATTTTCATTTTGCATAATTCTCTAATTGCATGATGGGATCTCTGTTGCTGATATATGTCAGGAGGCCCTCTGGTTTTTGTCTGATGCATGTCTTATGTTTGCTTTTGATCGATGAGTCACTTAATTTAGAAATTGAGATCACGACTTCGCTCTCATTGCATGTTCCCTATAGGATGTTTATTGCTTTTCTTCTTTAATTTTTGATCGATGAGTCACTCAATTTAGAAATTGAGATCACGACTTCGCTCTTATTGCATGTTCCCTATAGGATGTTTATTGCTTTTCTTATTTAATTTCTGATCGATGAGTCACTCAATTTAGAAATTGAGATCACGACTTCGCTCTCATTGTATGTTCCCTATAGGATAGTTTTGTTGAGTTCCCTTTAAACATGTAAATTAGGGTAGGATTTTCCCTTTATCCTCAACCTTAGGATCAACCATTGTATGATAACACTAGGGATAGTGCTAGGCTAGTCTCCCTTAGTTTTTTTTCTTTCTTTGCATTTTTGCATCTTAAAACAAAAAACCGTTTTCTTGGCAAATCATAAGACATTTCTAATGAACTCAAACCCTCCTTCAAAGTAAAAGATACAAACCAATCTTACTTTATCTGTGTTACCTCTTAGCCGATGTTTCGCCATCGCACATGTTTGTTATCCTACTTTGATTATTAATATCATTGTTAGGTGTGATGTTTTATCATCTATCTTATCGATGCTTCGCCATCTTTGCCATGATATCTTGTTATCTCTTAGCCAATGTTTCGTCATTGCACACTTGTTTGATGCTGGTGTTTCTCCATCGCACATGTTTGTTATCCTACTTTGATTCTTAATATCATTGTTCGGTGTGATGTTTTGTCACCTGTTTTATTGATGTTTCGCCATCTTTGCCATGTTATCTCTTAGTCGATGTTTCACCATCGCATATTTGTTTGAAGCCGATGTTTCTCCATCGCACATGTATGTTATCCTGTTTTGATTCTCAATATCATTGATAAGTGTGATGTTTCGTCATCTGTTTTATCATTCGATGTTTCGTCATCTTTGACATGATACTTTGTTATTCTTTAGTCGATGTTTGATCGCCTCATTTGTTTGTTGTTTCATTCGATTTTTTTCCATCTTGACTATCTTTGTTTGTCTTAATTAAAAAACACAAACCAACCAAAACATGTAAGCCGAACTACTGCTGCTCTGATTCCTTAAAAGGGATACGTAGGCATTGGGGTAGGGCCCAACCGAGCACAACTTTTATTTTCCCTACATTATTTTCTTTTTCTTTCGCATGCATTCCCTTTTCAGTTTTAAGCCATAGACATAGTATTTGACCACACCCATTAGATTAGACAACAAGAGTGGATATCATAGAGTACTACGGGCGTGTGGGGTGCTAACACCTTCCCCTCGCGTAACAGACTCCCTTACCCGATCTCTCGGTCGAAAGACCGTGATTTCTCCCTTTTCAGGTTTTCTCGATGTTTACCTTTCCCTTTCGGCGGGATAAAATACGTCCGGTGGCGACTTCATTGATGTTTCATTAACATCCAGATGACAGGTTCCGGTCGCATAGTTTCAGCTGGCAACTTCACTGGGGACAGATTAACCTTTTGCTGGTCCATCCCAGAGTCGATCCTAGCTCTTGTTTGTATTCTTTTTGGGTGTTTATTTACCGCTTTGCATATTTATCTGTTTGCATTGCATCCTATGTGCGCTTTATTTTTTGCATATTGGATTTGGCTGGACTGTTTGGTTTCTGGATTTTCTTGGTGGGTGGGTTTTTCCATGAGGTAAAAGACCTCGTACCCAGGCTATGAGTGAATTCCATAGGAACTAGGAATAGAGTGGTCATGGCAGCTACGAAGTTGATGCTTTGTAGACCTGACCATGAGACCCATGACTTCGGAGGTAGTTCGGATAGGTGTCATCGTATGATGATACCGACATTCGAGCTCTCGTACTCTGATTTGGCTTTAAACTTTACCTTGACCTAGACTACACCCGTGAGATGGGCGGGAAAACTTTTCTTACAGGTACAGGTACTGTTGGTGACTTTGTATTGTGAAGGTGACTCAGGTTCCCATGTTAGTTTTGAAGCTTCGAGATTCTCTTTTGATCTTGAGTGGTGTTGTTCTGTAATGGTCCAGCCACGATCCAGTGTGAACTATGATCCTGTCATATTGCATCATGGCATATTTATTTCTAAAAAATGATGTAAAAAAATAACTAGCATGTGCATGTCATTTTCCAGGGACATTCAAGAGTCTTCTTTCCGTCAGAAATGGCTGATCTCCCTCCAGTTGAGTACGATTCAGTTCATGTTAAAGAGCTCACCAGACATACTTTCTCTTATCAGATTCCTACCATTTATGTGGCCAAGTTGAAGAGGTTGAGTTCTTATTTGAAGGGTGATGTTCTGAACAATTTCAACAAAAATTATGGCAACTTGTTACTAGTCCTTAACACTCCAGTTGACCCAATGGCTTTAATCACTCTCTTCCAGTTCTATGACAAAGAATTACAGTGCTTTACTTTTCAAGAGTATCAATTGGTTCCTACCCTAGAAGAGTACGCGTACCTACTTAATATCAGATTGACCGATGAAGTTCCTTTTCTCCAAGTACCAGAAAAGCTGAAGTTCGAGGTTGTTGCTGAGATTCTTCGTTTGAGTTGGAAAGAGGTGAAAGACAATTAGAAGTCCAGTGAGGGTATTGCAGGGTTTTATCTGGATTTCTTAGTGAAGAAAGCTAAAGATTGGGCAAAGAAGGGAAATTGGGGTGACTTCAGCTCTCTGTTCGCTCTCATGATATACGGGATCGTCCTTTTTCCTTGCAAGAGAAATTTTGTGGATTTGACAGCTATTTGTGTTTTTAGAAACAAGAACCCGATACCGACACTCTTGGCAGATACTCTTTACACCATTCATTCCAGGCATGGAAAAGGTGGTAATGTGAGTTTATGCCATTTGATGTTGTATCAATGGCTTAAGTTGCATCTACCAGTAAGTGGCCCTTTCATGGATACCAGGCTTTCTCTCCGATGGTCATCAAGGCTTGTCAACCTTACTTCATTTGATATTCGGTGGAATTATGACATAGGGGAAGTGCGAAGTATTGTCACTAGCTGTGGAGATTTCCATAATGTTCCCCTCATAGGAACTAAGGGGTGTATCAACTATAATCTTGTGCTTGCTTATCGTCAATTGGGATATGCAATGGATGGACTGCCAAAGGTTGAGGAGGTGTATGAATCAGTGTATTTCGCTAGAGGAAGTGATCTTGAGATGTTAAAAAGAGTGACAAGTGCTTGGAAGGGAATTCACAAGAAGGATAGAACTACTTTGGGCAAGAAGGTTCCTATTGCTAGATATCCTTACATGGAGTGGGTTAAAGCCAGGGTTAAGATCTTACCGGTACCATTTGTAAGGTCGGCTCCTCTATATGAGCAACCTCCTACTATTCTAAGTAACACGGTGCATATCGAGATGTTCACCCAGGTTCATGTTGAGAATATTCAGCTTCGTGCAAAAGACCGTGAGGCGGGGATGAAACTTTATTGGGCAGATCAAGAAAGGGCCGACTTAGCTCGTAAACTCAAGGAAGCTCAAGGGGAAACTTCTGATGCAACCAGTTCTAGGAAGAGGTCTCATGCTGAAATGGAAGAAGAATTGAGTAAGACTCAGCAAGAGTGTCGGAAGCTTCAGGCATCAGAAAATAGTTACAAGAAGAAGATTCAGAACTTAGAAAGACAGCTCAAAGACAAAGACGCTCAGCTTGATAAGGAAGTGGCCCAGAAGCGTGTCGCAGAAGATCGATTCCAAGAGAGTAAAATGGTCGCATCTCAACTCTTGAAGGAGAAAGCCAGACTTGAAGAGTACTGTCAACATCTTGAAGCATGTTTAGTTCCAGAGATTTAGTTCTGTTATTTTCTTTTGGTGTATTTGGTCACCCCCAGAATTGTTGGAAGGGGTCAATTGATTGTTGTCATTATTCAGGTCTTTTTGCTTTTTTTATTGTTAAGACATGTATTTAGTTGTTTATCGTTTTACTCATAATTTGTCCGAAGTCACATTGACATCGTTTCTCTTGTTTGTAAATAATTGAAGTGTTCATCTTATTATCCTTTCTCTTTTGATTGTATGGTCACACGCCATGATTGATGAATAAAAGAACTCTTGGATACTTGGAAATGACAAACATATCATGCACATCATGCATTTCATAACATTACAGGTTATCTCAAGACGGTTTTCTTATTTTGCTGCTTTTCTTATTCAGAATTCAAGACGACTACTCATCGGTATTCCACCAGAAACAACTTGCCAAGACAAATGGAACAGGTTCAAGCTGAACTCACTGAAATAAGGGCCCAGATGGCTACTTAGATGACTCAGTTCATGGAGGTCATCACCAATGTGAATCGCCAACAGGAGGAACTAGCTGCCATTGTCAATAACCAGCGCCTCTATCCAGGGGATGGTGGAAATCAAGGGCTCTAACAGGACATTTCTGTAGGATTGGGGGATGTGCAAGATCAGCCTGCTGGAAATTTTCATGGGATGCTGGGAAACCCTTTCGTGCGTAACGTAGGGCAGTTTCCTCCGTCTCCTGGACCTCGTCTTGTAGGGAATAGGAGAGCTAATCAGGGCGGTGTAAGGAACTATCAGGAGCACGATTTTGACTTTGACCAGGATGAAGATCAGTTTTCTGTGCGGCGTTCAGAGACGGGGGTTCAGATTGAGGACGAGGACATGAAGTATCGTTTGTTGGAAGAGCGTCTGAAGGCTGTGGAAGGGCAAGGAGTCCTTGGTATGGATGCTAATGATCTCGGGTTGGTGTCCGGGGTGAAAGTTCCTCTGAAGTTCAAGCCTCCTACATTTGAAAAGTACAACAGAACGACGTGTCCTATTACTCATGCAACTGCTTATTTCCGGAAGATGTCAGTACATACTGAGGATCAAGGGCTTTTGATTCACTTTTTCCAGGATAGCCTATCTGGGGCATCCCTGGAATGGTACATGAAGCTGGAGAAAACTCACATTCGTTGCTGGAATGATCTTGCTCGGGCTTTTTTCAAACATTATCAGTACAATATGGATATGGAACCTAATTGCACTCAGTTACAAAATATGTCACAAGGACCAAAAGAATATTTCAAGGAATACACTCAGAAGTGGCGTGAGTTGGCTGCGAGGGTTCAACCTCCACTCATGGAGAGAGAGCTCATTGATATGTTTATGAGTATCCTGCAAGGGCCATTCTATAAGCACATGATAGGAAGTACTTCGGCAGGATTTGCAGACTTTGTTATGGCTGGTGAAAGAATTGAAGTGGGTTTGAAATTGGGAAAAATTCAGATTGGAGGTTCTAGTGGCTCATCAGGGGGCAGTAAGAAACCATTCAACACTTACCCTAAGAAAAGGGAAGGTGATGCAAGCACGGTTTACTCTCATAGAGGACGAAGAGAGGATCGTCAGCACCAACAAATCAATGTTGTTTCTATTCCTATTAATGCTCCTCCGCAGGAGAGACCAAATGCAGTGCCTCAACAACAAAGGCAGCAAGATACTCCCCGTCAGTATAATAACCAACAGCCGAGACAGCCAAGTAAATTTGATCCCTTGCCATTTACCCTTATTGAAGCGCTCCACCACTTGCTTGATTTGAAGTTGATCAGTTTGAGAAATATGCCGCCACCACCCGCAAGACTTCCTCCTAACTATGATGCTAATAAAAGATGCGAATTCCATTCGGGCGGAGTTGGTCATTCTATCGATAATTGTTTTGGTTGAAGTGCAAGGTACAAGACTTGTTGGATGCTAAGGAAATTGAGTTTACTCTAGTGGCTGGCCCAAATGTTACTCAGAACCCAATGCCTATGTGTGATATGGTGGGAGAACTGACTTGAGGGTTTTGTGATTTTGTTCGCAAAAATTTTGCGGTTTAGCAAGAGTCACCACCGACTTTTCTTTTATACAATAAGGAAAGGTGAAAAAGCACATGAAAGACCTTTTGAGATGTTTTTATGAGTTCGGGGGATAGATTATGAAAAGGGAAGGTATTAACACCCTTTCTATCCATGGTTTTCCATGCTCTTAGTTACTTTGTTAGACCACTTGCTTTTGTTTGAAAATTGTGCTTTTGTGTGGTTTTGAAAGTATTTTGAAAAGGTGCCATTTGTGATACGGTGGGAGAACTGACTTGAGGTTTTGAGTTTGTGTTTGCAATTGTTCGGTTTAGCAAGAGTCGCCATCGACTTTTTATTTTATCCAAAGGAAAGGTCAAAAAGCACAGGAAAGACCTTTGAGATTGTTTTTGGGTTCAGGGAGTAGATTATGAAAAGGGAAGGTGCTAGCACCCTTTTCATCCATGGTTTTCCATGGGCTCTTAGCTACTTGTTTAGATCACTTGCTTTTGCTTTTCAATTGTTTGAAATGGTGCTTTGTGTGTGTGGTTTTTGAAAATGCTTTGGAAAAGAGGCTTTGTCTAGGCAACCTTTATAATGATTCTTGTTTGAATATATACAAAGGTGTTTGTCTTTTGAAAATATATTTCATGTTTTAAAAGTTTGTTTTGTGAAATGTTTTGAAATTGTGTTGTGAAGTGTGTTTGAAAATAGCAAGGATGTTTTGCAAGTTTTTGATCAAGTAACTAAGAGTTATCTACCCTATTTTACTCAAAGATCTTTCCTATATGTTTTTAACCCTTTTGACAGTGTTATTTCACCATTGCATTTGGTGAACAACCTTGTGTTAGGATGTTAAACGGGACAGGCGCGGGTCATCGCATACAATCATTGAAAGCAACTTGTGAGACGCTCTAGCAATTTTGTAAGGGACGAGATCGTTTTATCGAAGGCAACATCGAGGGTCATCGAGGGACTACGATCATTGTTTATCAAAGGGGAATTTGCTAGAGTGTCTCTGTTAGCTGGCTATTTCGAATAAGGAAGAAACCACTATCGAAATAATATTTCGAATAAAGTACCTAAGGAGATTAATATCAATATTGGATATTAGTGGGAGATATGGAGTCATTATGTTGAAGGATTATTCAATTTCCAGCAGATTTCGATTTGGACTTGTTTTAGAGTTCAAACTATAAAAGAGCTCCTTTATGTAAGGGTGCTAGAAGTTGGAAACGGTCCAAGTAATTGGGTTATTTCGAAAGAAACGAAGAAGCAAGATGCTTCGATTGGTACAGATTTCGCAAGATGCTTCGATTGGTACAGATTTCGAATTTCAAATAAAGAGCGCCATTCTAGAAGACGCGTGGAAGTCAGCAAGCATAGGAAGCCTGCATGCTTCGAACGTGGCGTGATTTTAGAATAGGGCCGTTAGGGTCAAAACACTATAAATACGTGTTCTTATGTTAGATTTAAAAGGATGTTCACTTTTATGTACTAAAATATCTCAAAATACTCATTACTTCTGTGAATTAAGGAAAACGAGTCAGAAGATACAATGTACGTGTTGAACATCATTACTTTTTTACAATTTCAATACAAGTCTTGTTATATTTAGTTCACCTTTACAGTACTTCGTTGCCTTTAAATCATTCAATTTCCTTACATTTCCTTGCATTACAATATTTCGTTGTCCTTTACATCCTTCGATTTCCTTACATTTCCTTGCATTACAGTATTTCGTTGTCCTTTAAATCCTTGCATTTCCTTTGTTTTACTTGCCTTTAAACACAGTCATTTCGTTAGACAGTAGTTTTACCCTTAAATCCTTAGATTTACTTTTACTTTATCCTTTTAGTCAAACACTTGTCTTTACATTCAAGCCCAAGTTTAATTCGAAGCCTTTCCTACCTACATTCATTTAGTTTATTCTTATAGACCATTTTAGAAATCTTTCCTAAGAATCTCGTCTTCAAACTTAACATACAATATAAGTCTATCAATATAATAGATATGAACATAAAAATAAGTTATGACACATGTGTTCTAGGATCAATCTAGTCGATCCTGCAAGTAACCAATAATACTTAGTAAGTTGGAAGACTAGCGGTTGTTTACTAGAAATCACTGTAAACAAATTGGCACGCCTAGTGGGACAGTGTCATAACAAAAAAGTTTTATCAAACAAACATATTAGAGAAGTTTTAAGATTTTCTGAGTGTGGAGCGCATTTCGGTACATGAACCTTCGAAGCGGCAAAATAAAGAATAACAATCCACATATACCCAGAAAACAACGTACCAAAATAATGTTTAATACAACCAACCAAGATGGGGTACAGAATCCTCCACAGGGGGATGCAACAATCGTTTCAAGTTCGATTGATGCCTCCAATGCCATTCCTGTTGGCAGTTCGAATATAATCCCAGTAAGTACATTAGACATGCCATCAAACGTGTCTTCAGTGCAAACTGCGCCACACATAGGGAATCAACAGTATTCGACCCCCCCCCCCCCCCCTAGGCCTCCAGGTTTCGAACCTTTGAGACCCAGAACCTTTGAGACCCACTCCAAGGATCTGGTTCAGGAATGAACCATTTGGGTACAAATTCCCAGAATATAGGAAACTTTGCCCAAATGCCTACTCTTACAACTAATAGTCAGGCAGCGCTTAGGCAACAGATGGATGATAGCAATCATGACATGGTGGGAATCTTAGCCCGCGAAATGAATGCTATTTTCAATCCCCTAATCCAAAATATAAATAGAACAAACCAAGAAAATGCAGCCCAGATGGCCAGAATAGCAGATTTCTTTGGTGCCCCTAATGCGCCTGCAAGGCATAGGCAAAACCCAGTGGTGATTCGAAATGAAGAACCCATAATTGAACAAATTCGACCCCCTGTACAAGTGGTCGAAGAAAGAAATATAGGGGTGAGATTAAGAGATCAGGGAATTCAGGAAGTTCAGAATGAACAGCCTAGACCTATAATGATGGTGAATAGGGACCAAAATGCAGACGAAATTGTTCATAGAATTAGAAATGACAATTTAGTGGCAGAAAATAACCTCACCACCATGATTGAAAGAATAATGGCCCAGAATGGTTTAAATTCAGGATTTAGGAGGCCAAATTACACATCTCCTATTGTAGATTATATTATGCAAACAGAATTACCCAGGGGCGTTAAAGTTCCTAAATTCATGAAATTTGCTGGAGATACAAGTGAATCAACATTGGAACATATAGCAAGATACTTAACAGAAGCAGGAGATGTAGCAAATGATGAAAATCTTAGGATAAAATACTTCCCAAGTTCTTTGACAAAGAACGCTTTAACTTGGTTCACCACCTTGCCCCCTGGATCTGTAGACACCTGGCCTTATTTAGAAAGGCTTTTCCATGAACAATTTTACACGGGTCAGTCTAAAATCAGTCTCAAGGAACTAGCAAGCATTAAGAGAAAATTCACGGAACCAATAGATGAATATTTGAATAGATTCCGTTTATTAAAATCCAGATGCTTCACAGTGGTCCCTGAACATGAATTGGTCGAAATGGATGCTGGGGGCCTAGATTATTCCATTCGAAAGAAATTGGATACACAGCATCTCAGAGATATGGCCCAACTAGCAAACAGAGTGCGTCAGGTCGAAAGATTAAAAGCTGAAAAAGCCAGGGCTAGTAAAAATCATAAGAAAGAGAGAATAGCCTACATAGAGGCTGAAGAGGAAAACATAGATGATTCTCAAGACCCTTATGATTTCGATCAGTTCGAAATAGATCTTGCAGAACTAAAAGAAGCACCCCCTTATGCTTGCAAAGTTCTACTTCCTTCCAATGGAAGGGATTCTGTCGAAAGTGAAAGGAATGATAAATTCCCCAAGAAAATCTATACTTTCGATATAACTAAATGTGATGAGATATTTGATCTACTTGTTAAAGATGGCCAGTTAATAGTTCCTCCTAACCTTAAGGTTCCTCCATTGGAACAAAGGAAAAAGAGAGGCTTTTGTAAATATCACAACTTTTTAGGCCATAAAACCTCACAATGTTTTCTTTTCAGGGATTTGATACAGAATGCGATCAAGCATGGTAGGCTGAAGTTCTCAGACAAGGGAAAGAATCCAATGAAAGTTGATACTGATTCGTTGCTGATGGCGGAGACTAACTATGCTAAACCTCTAGACATCAATGTGGTGGAAATTGCTGAGGGGAAAGTTGAGTCGAAGGAGGAATTCGAAGAGGATGGGGACTTCATCCTAATCGAAAATGGAAAAGAGGCTACTGATGGCCTCCCATTGATCAAAAACGAAACAGAAGCCACTGATGGCCTCCCAAAGGTGCTCAAATCAAAGATATTAAGTGACAGAAAATTAGCTGAGGCCACTGAAGGTCTTAGGATGAAATTTGAAGAAGTCAAAATTTCTGATGGCCAAATGCTGGGAGTGAATATGGTGGATTTCGAACAGCCTAATGCTGAAATGGAAGAAGTGGAACGCTGTCTAGAGAGGGAAAGAGAACAGAGAAGAGAGAACTTACCTAGAAAGGACGCAAGTTTTCGTGAATACCTCTTCCACTGTCATAAGAAAAATCAGGAGAAGTTGTTATGCCCAAGGTGCAGTATCATCTACAACCCCAGAATTGCTGCTGAATTCGAAAGGGCCCAGCGTGAACGAACATGAGTCAACTGGAGGCAAGATAACCAACTATACAAAGTCTATCCAAAAGCTGATGAAAGTCTGCTCGAATTCCTGGTTCGTTGCCACAAGATTGGAACAGAATGCTTGATATGTCTCAGATGTGCAGTAGTGTATGATAAGGAAATGGCTGAAGCATTCGAGAGAATTCCATTTGCGTCAGGCTGGGGGCACCAAGGTGGAATTCCTTCAAATCTTGTTAGCACAGCCAAAAGTATGCCAAATAGCCCTTATCCCAGGGGAGCAAAGAGAGTTTCCTTTAAACTACCTGCAGAAATCCCTACTGATAGATGGCTGCAAGTGAATGCTGATAAGGGAAAAGGGAAGAGGCGCAGCTTCGATCAAGGAGGCAGGACTGCAATGGCGTACAGGAGGCAATTCAATTCGAACAGGAGGGAAGAAATAAGATTGGAGAATTATAAGGGCAGAAACCCAATGTCTCGCTCTCAGTGGCGCAGACACCAGAGAAACCAAAAAGCTGCAAGGGATTCGAAACCTATGGGAGTAGGAGAATCCAATACCAATAACCCAACATCACTAAACCAGACTGGGGACAAACCCCCAGTGTCCAGGAAACTTTTTTCTCCACAGAAGGACACTAAAGAAAATAGGACTCAGAAGGAAGCTGCGAACAAAGAGGACTTGATGACTGATGCCTTCGAATCTGAGGGGGAATCCTTCTTCAATGCAAACTGCAATGTAGTTTCAGTGCTGCCTTATGAGTACAATCAGGAAATAGAGGTTTATGCTGATGAGGAAACTGATGAAGACGAAATGGCCAGACATAGGCCAGTATGTTATTATGTGATGAACAATGGAGAGGTCGAAGAGTAGAATGCTTTCTTCGAAAAGCCAGACGAAGGAATGAAAAACCATCTTAAACCCTTATTCATCAGGGCAAAGGTGGAACAACATGGTGTGAACAAGGTTCTGGTAGATGGTGGAGTTGCTGTCAATCTGATGCCCCAATTCAAGTTGAAGAGAATAGGAATGCAGGTATTCAACATGCTCCTACAAGTGAGTTACATTCAATTGTTAAGCCTTGGCCTTTTAGAGGATGGGCATTAGATCTAATTGGTGAAATTCGACCAGCATCATCCAAAGGACAAAAATATATCCTTGTGGGTATAGATTATTTTACAAAATGGGTCGAAGCAATTCCTCTAGTGAACGTTGATCAAGAGGTCATTATGGAATTTATCCAGAGGCAAATAATTTACAGGTTCGGAATACCAGAAAGTATTACAACAGATCAAGGTTCAGTTTTCATAGGGCGAAAAATGCAAAAGTTTGCAAAAGAAATGGGATTTAAATTACTCACGTCAACTCCTTACTACGCTCAAGCTAATGGACAAGTAGAAGCATCCAATAAAGTTATAATAGGTTTGATAAAGAAACATGTAGGACGAAAGCCAAGAAATTGGCACAAAACTTTGGACCAAGCTTTGTGGGCATGTCGAACATCTCCTAAAGAAGCAACAAATACTACTCCGTTTCGACTTACCTTTGGACATGATGCAGTGTTGCGAGTCGAAATACACTTACAATCAGTATGAATCCAAATACAAAATGAAATACCAACTGATCAATATTGGGAAATGATGATGAATGAATTAATGGACGTGGATGAAGATAGGCTACATGCTTTAGAAGTTATGAGAAGACAAAAAGAAAGAGTAGACAGAGCATACAACAAGAGAGTTAAAAGTAAGTTGTTCTCAACCAATGACTTGGTATGGAAAGTTATATTACCTATGGATAAAAAGAACAGATTATTAGGTAAATGGTCACTCCATTGGTAAGGTCCCTTTCGAGTATTGAAAACATTTTCGAATAATGCTTACGAAATAGAAGAATTAGCAGAAGATAGAAGAATCTTGAGGGTAAATGGGAAATACTTAAAAAGGTATAAACCATGCTTGCAAGAGGTTAGAATCACTGCAGGATAATGCATGAGTTTTTGATACTCTCGAAATAGCCTGGATGAGTCAAAAAACAAGTATTTCTTTATATCTGTCGAAATACATGTTCTTGGGGGGCAATTTGTTAGCTGGCTATTTCGAATAAGGAAGAAACCACTATCGAAATAATATTTCGAATAAAGTACCTAAGGAGATTAATATCAATATTGGATATTAGTGGGAGATAAGGAGTCATTATGTTGAAGTATTATTCAATTTTCAGCAGATTTCGATTTGGACTTGTTTTAGAGTTCGAACTATAAAAGAGCTCCTTTATGTAAGGGTGCCATAAGTTGGAAACGGTCCAAGTAATTGGGTTATTTCGAAAGCAACAAAGAAGCAAGATGCTTCGATTGGTACAGATTTCGCAAGATGCTTCGATTGGTATAAATTTCGAATTTCAAATAAAGAGCGCCATTCTAGAAGACGCGTGGAAGTCAGCAAGCATAGGAAGCCTGCATGCTTCGAACGTGGCGTGATTTTAGAATAGGGCCGTTAGGGTCAAAACACTATAAATAGGTGTTCTTATGTTAGATTTAAAAGGATGTTCACTTTTATGTACTAAAATATCTCAAAATACTCATTACTTCCGTGAATTAAGGAAAACGAGTCAGAAGATACAATGTACGTGTTGAACATCATTACTTTTTTACAATTTCAATACAAGTCTTGTTATATTTAGTTCACCTTTACAGTACTTCGTTGCCTTTAAATCATTCGATTTCCTTACATTTCCTTGCATTACAATATTTCGTTGTCCTTTACATCCTTCGATTTCCTTACATTTCCTTGCATTACAGTATTTCGTTGTCCTTTAAATCCTTGCATTTCCTTTGTTTTACTTGCCTTTAAACACAGTCATTTCGTTAGACAGTAGTTTTACCCTTAAATCCTTCGATTTACTTTTACTTTATCCTTTTAGTCAAACACTTGTCTTTACATTCAAGCCCAAGTTTAATTCGAAGCTTTTCCTGCCTACATTCATTTAGTTTATTCCTATAGACCATTTTAGAAATCTTTCCTAAGAATCTCGTCTTCAAACTTAACATACAATATAAGTCTATCAATATAATAGATATGAACATAAAAATAAGTTATGACACATGTGTTCTAGGATCAATCTAGTCGATCCTACAAGTAACCAATAATAATTAGTAAATTGGAAGACTAGCGGTTGTTTACTAGAAATCACTGTAAACAGTCTCATATTCAAGGGACATGATTGCATTTCCGAGGCAACAAGCGAGGTTATCCTAGAGGTGCACGTGTGAATTGTGTTTGTCAATTTTCATGCTTTTTGTCTTGTATTAGGTTATCTAGCGATTGATTTTGAATCTTGCCATACACGCCTAATTACTATACAGTATATTGAAAGCAATAAATTGCAGGAATTAAAAGTCTAAGTTATTACAAAAAGTATCCGGGGATGGGGGTACAATTATTTACAAATGGGTATGAATCTCACAAGAATAATAATGTCCAAATGTTAAGTATTACAACAAAATCGAATCATCGCAATTCAACATAAAATTATAACAATTTATAAGATAAAGAAAATCAATAAATTATGAGATGCATGTATTTACTTAAAAATAAATAAACAAATAAAATCTATCCTAAAAAAGAAAGATTAAGTATTATTATTATTGTGTTTTATTAATTATGAAAAGAAAAAGTTTTAAAGAAAGAAAACTTAATTTAAGCTAAATCTCTATTATTTTTGGTATTTTCTTATTAGATGTATGGAAAGAAAAAAATGATTAAAACTAATTTGAGAAAAGTTAAATTATTAAACAATATTAGTGTTATTAATAACAAAAGAAATAAAAAGATAATTTAACTAAACTAATTTTAAATAAAAAAAGTATTGGATTTTCTTTATGTGTTTTATTTAAGAAAAAAAAAGGCAATAAAGACATAATGAAAATGGGCATGGGGTGTTGAAAAGGGATGGCCCAAATGAAAACAAAAGAAACGAGAGGCAGAATGGAGGGAGGGGGGTGTACTGGCCAGTTCGCGTATGGGCTTATGGAAATGTTTGGGGCAGACAGGCCCAGTGTAAGGTTTGTTCACATTTTGTTAGGGTTCATGAGCGACTAGGGTTTGTGTGACGAATGGTGGTTATAGCGGCGCCGTTTCTTCATCCTTTCCTCTTCATCTCTCTCAGCCTCACATGCCGATTCTCCTCCTAAGCCTTAGCTACCGGAGCACCACCTCCCTCTCTCATCTCTTCACGACGATCCAATATTTTGTTCGGACGGTATGATTCGTTTCTTGTTTTTAGGGTTTTACAGTTTGGTTGTTTATGTGATTTTACAGTTTGTTCAGTTTGGGGTTTGATTCACATGTTTGTCCAGTTTTGTTTTTAATCCATGGTGTTTACATGCTTGAGGTGCAACAAAGAGGATTCGAGAAAGACGTACCTTGGGGATTTTTTGTAAAATTGAGGGAGAGAGAGGTTGGACTGGCGGCGCTTCCTTGGCGGCTAGAGGCGGAGGAAGAGGTGATGACGGTTACGCGCGTTTCTGGTATCTCTCCTTTGTTCTTTGAAACTTGAATGTTGATGATGATGTGATTCTGAGACTTATTTTTGTTGACGTTTGTTGCTTCTGAAATTCTCTTCCTCTTTGTTGAATATTGATGATGAGTATAACTCTGAAATTTTGTGGTTGGTTCTGGAACTCCTTTGTTGATATTTTTCTGAAACTCTCTTCCTTTCTCTTTGATATTGATGATGATGTGATAATCTGAAATCTTTGTTGGTTCTTGAATGTTCTGAAACTTGTTGTTGAAGATTTTGAAACTCTGATTTCTCTTTCTTTCTCTCCTTGGATGTTGATGATGAGTGCAACTCTAAAACTGTGTTTGAAACCTTTGGTTCATTCTTTTCCTTGAGTTTGAGTGTTGATGGATTGGATTGTTTATGATGATGCCTGTTCTGCAAGTTTTTTAAAACTTTTGTTGGTTTAGCAGTTTCTCAAACGGTTATGCAGTTTGTTTTTTGAACTGATTGTGCAGTTTGTACAGGTTTGATGTTTTGTTACTAGCTTGTGCAGGTTATGTTGTTTGTGTAGCTTGGTTGATGTTGTACAGTTTGGCCAGGTAGTTTGGCTAGGCTCTGCAGGGTTTGGTAGTTTGCAGTTTGTGCTGTGAAACTCTGCAGGTTTTGGAATTTGTTTGGCAAGCTTGGCTTGTTTTCCGTTTGGCCAAACAGGTTTATAGTTTGAATGGTTGTTGCTAGCAGGTTGGCTTGGAGTTGTTCACAGTTTGGCCAAGCAGTTTGGCAAGGCAGCTTGGCAAGCTTGCACAGGCTGTGCAGTTTGAAGCTGCAGTTTTGGCAAGCTTTGTTTTGGCTTTATACAAGTTTGAGGATCTATTTGGGAACTGGTTTGTAGTTGGTTAACAGGATTGGCTGTTTATTTGAACTGTTAGCAGTTTGCAAGCTTGTTACAGTTTTTGTTGTAACTGGTTTGGAGAGTTTGTAGTTTTGGCTGAGTGTTTTTTCTCCTCACTAAAATTGTTATGCAGTCTTGAGTTTTATATCTTTCTTAGCTTTTTGTTAACTTGTGACAGCTTGTTCTTGCCAAACTGTAAAACCTCACCCGAGGTGATATCTTTCTCTCTTTCTCTCTCCATGAAACAAGCATTTTTGCTTTTTTTATTATATTCTGAAAAGTTTGCTATGTCTGGAAAATGATGATAGCTTATGACAGGTCTTTTGGCTTGTAAATTGGTTTTCCTGCTGCATTACCTGCTGCATTTGCCTGCTGTACTTTCTGTACTTGTACAATTTGCATCTAGTTTGCTTACTTGACAGTTTTTTTGCATTCAGTTTGGTTACTGCAGTTTAGTATAGTTTGCTGCAAATTTACTTTGTATGCCATATTTAGCAATGCATCTTGACTTATTTTGCAACTCTGTTTGGTTTTACTTTAGTATGCTTGGTTGCTTGACAGTTTGTGCTGCCTTGGTTTGCCTTAGTATGCTTGCTTTTGTACAGCATGTTTCAGTTTGGCCCATGTTTGCATTTGAACCAATTGCTTTTGTATGTTTTCATTTGCACTTTTATTTTTCTCTTTGTGAACCAAGAAGAGCAATCTTCTTGTGATTTGCGAAGAGAAAAATAAAACGTGATGAAAAAAAAAGCACTCTGATTTCAGACGGAAAACTTTAATGATGAATTTTCCCTTTCTTTTTCTGTTTGAAAGATTAACTATACTAATCTCCTTTTCTTTGTCTTTTTCATATGAGCACAAATTGGACGGCGACAAAGCAACAGAAGCAGAAGACTTTGAGCATGGGAGCAATGGAGTTTAGGAGGCTTAGGCTTAGATTTTTTCATTCATTGTAATAATTTATTTTTCCAAGTACTATAAGTTGTAAAACTTAAAGTATATGAATAACAAACTATTTTTGTAACAACATTTGAAATGAAAAAAAAGTCTTTATCCAATTAAACTCTTCTACTGTCAAATATCTTGCCATTCTTCCTTGCATCTTCATTTAATTATTTAAGATTCTCAAATTAGAATAATTGAAATTGCATTCCAACAATTCTAATCCAGATAACTTAAATTCCAAATAATCCAAAAACTTTGCAGTCTCGTAACCTTGCAACAACATTCCAATCAACATACGCATTGCATTCCAATAAACAAGCAAGCATCTCATTCCATTAACAAGAAAACGTTTCATTCCATTAACAAGCAGATGTCTTAACAGACGCACATTATCTGGTTAACCCGGATAAGATAAAACCTGAATATTCCAAATGACAGTCTCAGCTCCCATTTTTTGTCCCAGATGAACAGGCCTTGAGAACAACCAGTAAACTTGAACAAGTGTGAAAACATGTAGCAGCTAATTGAATTTCTGAGAATTATGTTTCTTCTGAGAAATGCGAGAGAAACCCTAATTCTTGATCTGTTGCCAAAGAAAAGTTTGTTTGATCGATTCCTGAGCCAATCTTGAAAATCTGAGAAAACCCTAGGGTTGTGATTTCCTGTGAAAAAAGGAGGGCAAATTTTGGGGTACAACAGTTGCCCCTGTTCAATCTTCTTGAACCTGAAGAGTTAGATTGGCGAGTTTGACTTTCGTGACTCGAAGGTAAAAGAGGATTGGACACTAGAGTGCCCATAAATTTGCACTCGTCAAAGCATAGTTGAGGGAATGGGCTTAAAGATGCCATTTGGAGATGTGACAGAACCTTGTCGGAGATGGGCTTAAAGATGCCATCCAAGAACGTTCGTTGAACTGTATGTTGTAGTTGAAAATGGGTATCAGAAAGGTATCCATGTTTGGAACATCTCTGAACTGGGGGTCTGAATAAGCAATAAATTAACATCCATGTTTGGAGCATCCGTAAACTGTTTTCAATGAGCCGAATCTGAACAAGCGATAGATTAACATCCGTGTTTGGAAGCACCCGTAAACTGTTTTCATGATCCTTGAAGTTGAATAAGCAATAGATTAACATCCATGTTGGGAAGCATCCGTAAACTTTTTTCATGATTCTGGAGTTGAACAAGCAATAGATCAACATCCATGTTTGGAAGCGTCCGTAAACTGTTTTCATGATTCTTGAATTTGAATAGTGATTAGTCCGTGTAAAACTTCATCCAAAATTTCCTGAAAAGGAACCTGTGTAGAGTTGCTTCATGATGAGTCTGTGTAAAACTGCATCTGGATTTGAGAAGGAACCGGTGTAGGGTTGCTTCATGATGAGTCCGTGTCAAACTGCACCTGAATTTGAGAAGGAACCGGTGTAGGGTTGTCTGATGATGAATCCGTGTAAAACTGCATCTGAAATGGAGAAGGAACCGGTGTAGGGTTTCCTAATGATGAGTCCGTGTAAAACTGCATCTGAAATGGAGAAGGAACTGGTGTAGGGTTGCCTGATGATGAGTCCGTGTAAAACTGCATCTGAAATGGAGAAGGAACCGGTGTAGGGTTGCCTGATGATGAGTCCGTGTAAAACTGCATCTGAAATGGAGAAGGAACCGGTGTAGGGTTGCCTGATGATGAGTCCGTGTAAAACTGCATCTGAATTTGAGAAGGAACCATTGTAGGGTTGCTTCATGATGGGTCCGTGTCAAACTGCATCTGAATTTGAGAAGGAACCGGTGTAGGGTTGCCTGATGATGAGTCAGTGTAAAACTGCATCTGAATTTGAGAAGGAACCGGTGTAGGGTTGCTTTATAATGGTTAAGTAGATAGTTGTCCTGGTGTGTTACAAGTGTTAATCTGGAACTTACAAAAGGCTGTTGTTGACCTTTTGCTAAAAAAGGTAAAATGTTAGTTGCAACACAAAGTTATGCTGCATGAAATGTATGATGCAATATATGTGTTATATCAATGTTTATGATATATGAATGCAATGTATGTGCATGTAAGCTGATGAGTTGTCTTGCTGAGGAAAATAAATCCTGGATAGTTGGAGATAATAAAATCTTTGACCGCTGTCGGGGAAAATAAATCATGGACCACTGTTAAAGAGTATGTGTGTCTTCAAGCTTTTTGACAACCTCTGTGGAGAGAAGCTATACTGTTGGGAAAAGCAGGAGTTTGGGTTGTATGCCAATCTACTGGGGATTCATGTTTTGTTGTTTGAGGAGAATTCCACTGGGGAATATCTGAAAGCTCCATGGGGAATTGAGAATTAGAATCTTCATTCTGCTAGGGGAATTGGTGCTGAGGAGTCAAGAGCGAGAATCTTCGATCTGCATGGGATTAAAAAAACTCTGACAAATTTATGCTGAGAGTAACGAAGGCTCTGGCAACTTCACTGGAGAATCAAGGATGGGAATCCTGATTTTGTTGGGGAGTAAAAACTCTGGGGAATAGCTGTACTATTAGGGAGTAGCTATCCTGCTGGAGAGTAAGTTCAGGGCTCTGGGAAAAGCTTATTCCTGTTTGGAAGAAGTTCAGGAGTATGCCACTTTGAGAATGAGAATCTTCATTCTGTCGGGAATATCAGGAATTCAGGTTATATGCCACTTTGAGAATGATAATCTTCATTATGTCGGGGATACTAGGAATTCAGGTTATATGCCACTTTGAGAATGAGAATCTTCATTCTGTCGGGAATATCAGGAATTCAGGTTGTATACCACTTTGAGAATGAGAATCTTCATTTTGTCGGGAATATCAGGAATTCAGGTTGTATACCACTTTGAGAATGAGAATCTTCATTCTGTCGGGAATATCAGGAATTCATGTTATATGCCACTTTGAGAATGAGAATCTTCATTCTGTCGGGAATATCAGGAGCTTGGGAGTATGCCAATCTACTGGGGAAGCAAGAATGAGAATCTTCATTCAGGCGTTTGGGTCAGGAGGTTGGGAGTATACCAATCTACTGGGGAAGCAAGAATGATAATCTTCATTCAGGCGTTTGGGTCAGGAGGTTGGGAGTATACCAATCTACTGGGGAAGCAAGAATTAAAATCTTCATTCAGGCGTTTGGGTCAGGAGGTTGGGAGTATACCAATCTACTGGGGAAGCAAGAATGAGAATCTTCATTCAGGCGTTTAGGTCAGGAGGTTGGGAGTATACCAATCTAATGAGGTTTCAAGGATGAGAATCTTCATTCTGTTAACGGTATCAGGAGCTTGGGAGTATACCAATCTTCTGAGGTTTCACGGATGAGAATCTTCATTCTGTTAACGGTATCAGGAGCTCAGGAGTATACCAATCTTCTGAGGTTTCAAGGACGAGAATCTTCATTCTATTAACGGTTAACTGCTATCTGGTCAACATCCAGATTTCGCAGTGTTGTATTGCTATCTGGTCAACATCCAGGTTTCAAAATACCTTTCTTCCTATCTGGTCAACGTCCAGTCTTCAGAAGGAAATCAAATGGTTATCCAGTTGCTTCTGGTTTTCCTTTTGATTTCGGGGCTGTGATCGGTGGATCTGGAACTGACTGTTTAACGCTGGTTCGCGAAATGTCGCGGAAGCAAGAGTCGCCACCGTCTTTTATTTTCTCCAAATGGAAAGGACAAAAGCACAGAAAAATTCCTTATAGAGATTGCTCTCGGTTCGGGAGGTAGATTATAGAAAGGGAAGGTGTTAGCACCCTTTCTATCCATGGTTATCCATGGGCTCTTAGATACTTGCTCATTGTGTTTTCAAAAATGGTTTGTTTGCTTTTCAACTGTGGGTTTAAAAAGTTTCTTTGAAAATTCCAGTTCGACTCTTGTATCAGTCCTCAAGAGTGTTTGAAAAATTGCTTTCGAAAGCTTTTTGAAAATGTGTTGGTGTGAAAAGTATTTTTGATTTGTTTTGAAATTTAGAGCAAGTATCTAGAGTCGTCTACCTACCCTAAGGAATTCGTATGTGTAAATGTCCTTAAAGTAGTGCCATCCCACCATTGAGAGGTAGGTAGCACCACCATTGGAGGTGTTCGGGTCAATTCGAGGTTCAGGACATGGTGATCACCAGAGCAATAGGAAGACACCTTAGAAGCTACCCTCATGCCAGGTTCCCGGATCATGAGGACTTACTAAGACATCCTCTACTCGACGATCACCTTTCGAGGCAAGGCAACAGTGAGGCGTACCCTAGGGGTGGTGTGTGCTATTTGTGTGTCATTTTCGTTTGCATTTATCTTGTCATGTTATTGGTGTTCTACGCTTGTTTTTATTTTTGTCCATACATTCTTTCATGCTTTTGATTAACAGTTAAAAAAGGTGCGGGAAATGTAAAGTTCCTAAGCTATTACAAAGGCGCGGGTCCACATCGCCAAAATTAACCAGGACCCGATTTGACGGAAAATAAATAAAGTAAAAGAATTGAAAGGTGCGAGAGGTAATTACAAGGCTTCGGGAGAGATACATAATTATTTAAGCAATAAAATAAATACGCGAATTAATGAGAATTAAGAACATGGGCGTTGGACCCTTTTGCAAAAAATTAAAATTAATGAGGAATTAAAATTAAAATTAAAAGAAAGCAAGAATTTGTTTTTGTTTTTGGTATTTTTATGTTTTTTAAGATTTAATAGAAAAAATTAATTAAAATAAAATACTAAACCTAATTCTAATTATTTTTAAGTTATTAAGAAAGATATTGAAGCTTTTAACCTAAATTAACCCTAAATTATTTTCATGCAAATTTAATTATAAAAAATAAATAAAATAAATATTATTATTGTGAAAAAGAAAAATTAAAAAGGAATAAAACATTAATTAAACCTATTTCTACATTTTTTAGATTTTTTTATGAAAAGAATTAATATTGCAAACCCTAATTTAAACTAAATTTATTTACATGCATTTATTTATGAAAATATTAGAAATAAAAATTATTTATTATATTTTTTTATCTTTTCTGATTTTTAGGTATTTTTTGTATTTTGTAAAAATAATTAATTAAATCAAAACAATAAAGCAAATAAAACAATAATTGAAAATAAAATATAAAGAAAATATATAGAATTTGCAAACCAGTGGGGGTTCAGGCCCCAATATGGAGGTATCCTTTAGAAATCCAAGCCCAACAGGACATTGATCCGTTTGACCTTTGCCACTAGCGTGTAGCAACGTTGACCTGAATTTATGGTGTTCATCAATTTTGCACTCTTGGATTGTCTTAGACGTACGCGTGGCTGGCCTGATGAGGAGATGTATCATGGTCTCCAGCGAGCGAAGCTGCATATGATGGTTAATAGAAAAATGACATTGAAATTATTGAAGACCTGGGGTTCGAACCCAGGTCATGAATGTTGCCAGCGTTATCCCTTGCCAACTGAACCAAATTCACATTGTTAATATATAATAATAAGCGAATAATATAAAAGAAAGTGGGTTAGTGGCTTGGAAACGCGCGTGAGTTTTTGAATCACCCTGTCATCGCTTGCCAACACATCATCTCCTTCGTTCTGTTTTATTTTTCTGAAATACTAATAACATAGGCAACGGTTTCCATATGTTTCCTTAGGCCCTTTTCAAGAAAATAACGACTAGAGCTCAGGCATTCATAAATTGGGCGCGATGGGTGTTTCTTCTTCGTCTCCATGCGCTGAATTGAATGGTCTTGGTCTGGAGGACCAATTTTTCTTTAACAAGAAACCCCCAATTTAGAACTCTGTAAACCCTAGAAAATAAACATGGCAAAATCGCGTATAGCACAGAAAAAAGCAATTGAATATATTGGTTAGCTTCAGAACTTCACAATGAACATGAATCCATGAATAAAATGCTGTAAAAATGCTTAGATTGGAGAATACGATTATGCAATTTTCATGAGATATCTCAGGTTCTGTATACCAATTCCTTGGGCTTTGATGAGTGTTTGTGATTGGAATGTGTTCAGGGGACCTTGAGGAAGCTATTGAAACAAGTCTTGTGCTTTGAATCGCCCTCAAAAGTGGTTTTCAGTATTGACTTTTTTTGAGAAAATTTTAGGTTATCAATGGAGTCTTCTCAGCAGCTGTGCGTGTCCTCTCATTAGGGTTGTGATCAGGCATTTGTATTGAGTCAATTAGGTCAAGAAAAACCAATCAAATCCATGGCATTCATTGTTTTTGAAAATTTGATTTGTTAAGATTTTTCCATATCTTTTCCATGTGTTCTTGTGTCAATTATGATCAATTTGCTCCAAATCTTTCCCTATTTGGCTAGGCACGAATTATTGAGCCTAAAACATGTATAAAAAGATTGGTTTGGTTAAGTTAGATATTTTTCATATATTTAAATGATTTAAATGAATTAATATAAATAAAAATTCAAATAAATAAATAAATAAATGAGAAAATACTTCCCTTTGGGCCAAGTGGTCGTGCACATGCTTGGAATGATGAATTGTGGAAGAAAAATGGGCCCATTAGCATTTTTAGGTCATTTGAAGTAATGTTGACTTTTCAAAATATCCAAAAATTTCCCAACTTCCACAAGGCATAACTTGCTCAATTTTTAAGCTTTTATCATGTTCTTGGACATTTTGGAAAGGTCTTTGAGTCCTCTAACCAATGACTTTGGTCCCATGTCATTTTGATTTACCAATCTCAAGTTATGGCCTTTGACTTAAAGTCCCTTTTTGTTGACTTTTGAAAATGACCTATAATGTTGAAATTGATAACTTTTTGTGAGAGCATTTCTTGGACTTGAAGTATGAAGATGAGTTGTAGGAAATGTCTTTATCTTCAAAATGAGCTTTGGATGGAATTTTTCTGATAATCCATGTGAAAGTTATGCCCTGGTCAATTTCAGTTGACTTTTCCAGCTGTCCAAATAAGGAAACTTTTGCATCTTGATGATTTCTGAGCCAAATTTTGAGAATCATGATCAAGCATTGATCAAATGATGTTTGTGGCTTAAAAATGATATGTTGACCAAAAATTTGAACTTTTGACTGTCAAATGACCATTTTGCCCCTACAGTTGACTGTAGTGCAATTTAGGGTTTTGACTGTGCAATTTTGTGCCGAATGCCTTGAAACTTGATATGAGGATGCTTGACCATATTTGTAGGTATATGAGACTTGATTGGGCCCTTGATAACTTCATTTTCTTGATCAGCACACAAACCCTAGTTTTGACTGTATAGGAGACCTTTGCACTGTGCAACCCTTGGGGAATTTTGCAGCTTGACTTGGCAATTTCTTGGAGAATATGGGAGGGCAAATTTTGGGGTACAACAGTTGCCCCTGTTCAATCTTCTTAGACCTGAGGATGCAGATTGGCTGACGTGCCTTTCGTAATCCGAAGGTGGAAGATGATTGAACACTAGAGTGCCCAGAAATTTGCACTCACATAGTGGCAGTGTGGTGGAATGGGCTTATAGATGCCATTTGGAGGTTACTGGATAGGGTGATGGGCTTATAGATGCCATCTGGATGTTGATCGCGTAGGAGATTCCTTAGCGAGAACCTGCATACCTGTAAAACAGAAAATGAGTACCTGACACGTTGCAGGAGCTGATTTTTAGATGCTTGGTATAGATATGTCCTGACTGGTTGCAGGAGCTGGGTCTGGAGCTTCGAAAGATGATGAATGAACTATGGATGGTTACTACCTCAACGGGACGGTGAGAGAACCTTGGACGATTACTACCCCAACAGGAACGCTGAGAGAGTCTTGGGTGTCTTCTACTGGGATAAGAATCAGGGAGATCTTAGGGTCGATCTGACTGAACCAGAGGAGGCCTTTGACTGGATAAGAATCGGGAAAATCTTAGTGTCGATTTAGGTGAACCGGACAAGGTCTTGGAATCTTCAACTGGATAAGAATCAGGGAGATCTTAGGGTCGATCTGACTGAACCAGAGAAGGCCTTTGACTGGATAAGCATTAGGAAAATCTTAGTGTCGATTTAACTGAACCGGACAAGGTCTTGGAATATCTTCAACTGGATAAGCATCAGGGAGATCTTAGGGTCGATCTGACAGAACCAAAGAAGGCCTTTGACTGGATAAGCATCAGGAAAATCTTAGGGTCGATTTAACTGAACCGGACAAGGTCTTGAAATGTCTTCAACTGGAATAAGTGTCAGAACGTCGCCATATCTGGTTCATATCTGGACCATATCTGGAAGGAAACCTGGAAGCAGCATCAGAACGTCACCATATCTGGTTTACATCTGAAACTATACCTGGAAGGAAATCTGGAAGCAGTATCAGAACGTCACCATCTCTAGTTTACATCTGAAACTATATCTGGAAGGAAATCTGGAAGCAGCATCAGAACGTCACCATATCTGGTTTACATCTGAAACTATACCTGGAAGGAAATCTGGAAGCAGTATCAGAACGTCACCATCTCTAGTTTACATCTGAAACTATATCTGGAAGGAAATCTGGAAGCAGTATCAGAACGTCACCATATCTGGTTTACATCTGAAACTATATCTAGAAGGAAATCTGGAAGCAGTATCAGAACGTCGCCATATCTGGGTCATATCTGAAACTATATCTAGAAGGAAATCTGGAAGCAGTATCAGAACGTCACCATCTCTGGGTCATATCTGAAACTATATCTAGAAGGAAATCTGGAAGCAGTATCAGAACGTCACCATCTCTGGGTCATATCTGAAACTATATCTAGAAGGAAATCTGGAAGCAGTATCAGAACGTCACCATCTCTGGGTCATATCTGAAACTATATCTAGAAGGATATCTGGAAGGAGTATCAGAACGTCGCCATATCTGGGTCATATCTGAAACTATATCTAGAAGGATATCTGGAAGGAGTATCAGAACGTCGCCATATCTGGGTCATATCTGAAACTATATCTAGAAAGAATTGCGATAGTTGATAGTAATCATTTTTGTATTGATCTTTTTCCTGAAAAGGCAAAACATAATTGTATGCAAAATCATGATGCATGAACTGTATGCCTTCAAAATTAATGAGATTCGTGTAGTATGATGCATATGCATGCTATAATGTATGAAGATGTGATGTTTATGAATGTATTTTTGTCTAAGAAAATAAATCCTTGACGGGTGCCGGGAAGTCACTCCTGGGCTGATGTTGAAGAATAGGTTTTGCTTCCGCCGGGGATGATAGTTGCAAGAATTCCGATAGGAGAAGATAACTCTATTGGGGAATAAACTTGGCGAATGGGTTACTCTGCGGGGAGACAAATACTCTAGTAATCTTGCTGGGGAGCGATACTCTGTGGGGAGAGAGACACTCTGTTGATTGTTGATAATAACTTGCTGGGGATATCCTTGTTGTTGGAAGTGTTGATGGACTTCGCTGGGGTAAGAAGACTGTGTCGACGACGATCTTTCCGTGGCTTTTGGCTGAGGATAACCCAGTTATATCCTGTTAGGGAAATAACTCTTTGAATAAAGCCGGGAGACGCATTCGTGCTCTGCGGGGATAAGCTTACTGCTTGGGGAGATGGATTCCAACTTTCCTGGGGAACTAGATTGGACTCTCTTGGGGAAGTATTGAACTGTATTGGTTATGTTCTTCAACGGAACCTACCCTAATACCTTGGAGGATAGAACAATCAGATTGCTTAGACCACTCTTTATTGCCCCTGTTTCTATGGGGGAGGCACTTGTGGGGTGCTGATAGTTGTTGATTGACAAACCTTCTTCTGGTAGACAGATGGCAGGACATAGTCGTACGCTTTAATCCCTAACTTTTGCCTGGACTGCCCTTTCGGGTTTTCAGTCCACCGGGATACCCATTTTTGCTCAAGCCGCCTTTTCAGGTTTTCGACTTGCCGGGTGTACAGATTTTTTCATTTCATCCCTTCATTTTGCCCGAACCCTTTTGGTTCGCCGGGAAGCCCTTATTTTTTCCTAGGTGTGTCAACCTAGCGGGTCTTTGATTTTGCGTAGTATTTTTCGACTATGTCCACGCTCTTAGAATGCAGATAGGTGTCCCTGGCTGCTTGTGTTGCCATATTACCAGAAGGTGTCTGATCGTGCAAGATTCGTTGCTGGAGTTCCCCAAGTGACTCAGGCAGAGATTTGCCCCAGGCTTTTTGGCCTTTTGAGAGATTCTCTGGATCTTGACTTAACTGCCCCAGATGGTAGACCATGATCATGCCGTGCCCCTTGATTGGAGATACTCTTGTTCATTAGACTTTCGTCATGCGAATTTCTATGCTGTTCAAACAAAAAGTCATATGCAAACAAAGTTATGTTAAAAATGCAAAGCTTATGTCTGTCTCGAAGATTTTGAAAATGCATTCTTTTTTCATAAAACAAGTGAATGTTTGTAAAACGTGATGTCAACTCCGTATTTACCGTAGGCCTTAAGGAGTCAGGATACCTTTCGTGACAGTATGCTTTTCGAGCTAACCCATGCTTCAGCTAGGACTTTTGAGGGTTATAACGTGGCCTGGTTCACGGTTTAAGAAACAAAGGATAAAGGCTCAAATTATTTGTACCCACCCGCTCTTCGTGATGTTCTCCAAACCTAAACTCAGTTGATCGTGCGTTAGACCTTGCTTGAGTCTTTGCTTTGATGTTTCAATAATGGTTCAGATGTTGATGATTTCTTTTGAATAGGCAGTCATTTTTGTTTTTGTCGAGGGTTTGTAGGACCTCTTTCTTCTTTGTTATCCCTTTCTTTTTTTGCCTGAACTGTTTTCCTTTTTTGGAATTACAGTCAGCGGGATGCCCCAGTTTTGTAAGTCTCCTTCATGGGTTTTGACTTAATGGGTTTTTCATTTTTTGAGATAATGACTGCCTGTCCTTGTGATTTATTCAGAACCATCACTGTCTTTTGTTTTGTAAGGACTCCTTTGGTGCCATTTGTTATGCACTTGGATCAACTGAGAGAACTACCCTTCCCCAGGTTATGATTAAGGGTTTTAATTTTCGAAAAGGAAAACTCCTACTTCTTTGGCCCGAAGGGGTTGACGAGGGATTATCATCCTTATAACTCCAGTGTTTAGGGATTGAAACAATGCTTGTACCTCATCAGCGGGGTCTGTTCAAAAGCATACTGTAGATTATGGTATCGTTTTCGTCATCCTCCCTCAAGAGGCTTAGAATTTTAGATCCAGAGTTGACATCAGAAAAAATATGAAAAGAAATTTGAACATAATGAAAACAATTGTATTAATTCCCAAAACAGACGTATGCGATGCATTGATAGAATAAAAGAGTTTGCTATGACATTAATTGTTTGTATAAGCAAAGAAAAATACAACTCAAAAATTCAAATAAACAAAAGGCTTCAATGATTGGGCAACGGAGCAGTGATTATGTTCGGAGTCTCAGGCACTTCAAACTGAATCTCCCCGGCGTCGATCATGTCTTGAATCTTGTTCTTGAGAGGCCAGCAGTTGTCCGTAGTATGCCCCGGGCTATCAGAATGATATGCGCACCTATCATTGGGATGATAGTTGGGAGCAGAAGTGTTCGGATTCCGGAGAGGAGCCCTTAAGGTGATCAGCCCTGCCTTCAACATTTGTTGCAATGCTTGATCCAGCGACATGTTGATTTTGGTGTACTGTCGTTTCTCCTTTCGCTGCTGCCCCTGTCCTTGTTGAGCAGGTCCGGGATTGGAGATCTGGATTGCCCCTACCTCATGACGACTCTTTTTACCGTGCACAGCATTGGATTCTTTCTTTCCATGATGAGGCTTTTTATCAGAAGGTGCAGCCTCTTGAATTTTCCCAGACCGGATGCCAGCTTCTATTCGCTCTCCAGTCAAGATAAGATCTGTGAATCCAGCAGACGAATTCCCAATTAGGTGGTTGAAAAACGGCCCAGATAGGGTCCCCAAGAACATGTCTACCAACTCCCGATCAGTCAGAGGTGGTTGTACCCTTCCAGCAAGATCCCTCCATTTCTGCGCATATTCTTTAAAACCTTCACTTGATCCTAACGACATACCCTGGAGTTGGGTACGCGTAGGAGCAAGGTCGGCATTATATTGATACTGCTTGTAAAAGCAGTAGCCAACTCCTCCCAGTTACGAACCTTGGTCCCATCTAGTTGATAGAACCATTCGAGATGAGTCCCTGAAAGACTCTCTTGGAAGAAGTGGATCCACAAATTCTTGTCCACCGTATATGGTTGAATCTTCCGAACATAGGACCTGAGATGTAACTTGGGACAAGACGCCCCGTCATACTTGGTAAAGGATGGTGCTTTGAACTTCCGAGGAATAATCACACCAGTTGACAAACCCAGATCTCCAAAATCCAGCCCAGATACCTGTTGGATCTCCATAGCATTCAGCCTATCCTCCAACTGTTTGTACTTGTCTTCGGCAGGAGGGTATTGTTCGTCGTTGAAATCTGTCTCATTGTCAGAGACCACTGGGCTGGGAATCCTTTCCTCTTGATGACTGCTTTTCCCCACAGATGGAGTTGTCCTCTCAGTTTGATCCTGCAGGGTATTCCTAGATCTGCGTCTAGGGCTGAACAAAACAGTCCTCTTCTTCTTCTTTTCTTTCTTCAAGAGCAAAGCCTTCAGATCTTGTTGCCCCTGGGTCAAATTCATGATCAGCCCTTGGAACTGGGCGTTCTGAGCCTGGAGGGCCTTGATAGTGTGCTCGGTTGAGGATTCAGGATTCATGACGATCGGCTGAAATAAACAGCGAAGAAGGGTAAGCAACCTGTCAAAGGGATACCTGCAATGCAATGAGATGTATGACATGCATGCAATGTTTTCAAGGACCTCGCGGGGTAGACAAGAAAATTTGTTAGCATTTGGGATCCGGTAGCTTGATTGAAGGAACTTCATATTTGTTGAGAGTCCTTCTTCAAGGGTCAAAAGCTCACCATATCCAGTGGGTCATAGCCCCTGACAACTTTGGCTAGAGGAAAATAAATCCTCTTTGCCCATTGCTAGATGTTTGATTTATCATGACCTGCATCACAAGCCTTTGAGATCCTTGAAATAGGTTAGGATGTATGCAATTGTATGATGTCATGATGCATGGGGTAATATGAATAAACCCTGTTATGAGTCCCTAATTAAGGACTATAAACCAAAACCTGCAAGAAACTCAAGTAAAACCTGTCATGAGTCCCAATTAAGGACTAAAAACAAAACCTGTAAGAAACTCGGTAAACCTTGTTATGAGTCCTAATTAAGGACTACAAACAAAACCTGCAAGAAGCTCAAGTGTCCGACAACAAGCATGCAAATAGTCAAGTACGAAGGCACACAAGTCACACAAGAGAAGCCCTTAGAGTTTAGGCCAGCATGAGGTCTAGGTATTACCCTTTTTCAGTTGGTTGGTTCATACCTGTCCTATCAAAGTAACCGGGTTCTTAGAGGATCCCAATATCATTGACTACCCTCAATCGGTCATAACTCCAGCATCGCAATCTTTTCTTGTGGCCAGAACCATCACGAGAGTTTAGCCTCAATGGGCGTAACATACTGCTACTGTTCTAAAGGCCGAGTTGTGTCAATTAAGGTTCTAAGGTTGTTGGTGCTTAATGACTCCTTAGAAGACCCATATTCTCCTCGTTGCAACACAAGAGATATCGGTACAGACCAAGGTGCCACACCAACGTAGCCACTGTTTCACCTGTGTCGGTCTACGCCGGACAGGTCCCTCACAGCTTATGCTACCTAAACAGGGTATCCCCAGATCCGGGTTAGGATCTATGTAACTCCCATGCAACCCACAATAGTAAAGCAAGCAAATCAATACAAGTGAAAACATAGTTATGAACTAGCCCTAAGGTACACCTCACTTTATAGTTTGGTCCCCAACAGAGTCGCCAGTTCTGTGATCGGTGGATCTGGAACTGACTGTTTAACGCTGGTTCGCGAAATGTCGCGGAAGCAAGAGTCGCCACCGTCTTTTATTTTCTCCAAATGGAAAGGACAAAAGCACAGAAAAATTCCTTATAGAGATTGCTCTCGGTTCGGGAGGTAGATTATAGAAAGGGAAGGTGTTAGCACCCTTTCTATCCATGGTTATCCATGGGCTCTTAGATACTTGCTCATTGTGTTTTCAAAAATGGTTTGTTTGCTTTTCAACTGTGGGTTTAAAAAGTTTCTTTGAAAATTCCAGTTCGACTCTTGTATCAGTCCTCAAGAGTGTTTGAAAAATTGCTTTCGAAAGCATTTTGAAAATGTGTTGGTGTGAAAAGTATTTTTGATTTGTTTTGAAATTTAGAGCAAGTATCTAGAGTCGTCTACCTACCCTAAGGAATTCGTCTGTGTAAATGTCCTTAAAGTAGTGCCATCCCACCATTGAGAGGTAGGTAGCACCACCATTGGAGGTGTTCGGGTCAATTCGAGGTTCGGGACATGGTGATCACCAGAGCAATAGGAAGACACCTTAGAAGCTACCCTCATGCCAGGTTCCCGGATCATGAGGACTTACTAAGACATCCTCTACTCGACGATCACCTTTCGAGGCAAGGCAACAGTGAGGCGTACCCTAGGGGTGGTGTGTGCTATTTGTGTGTCATTTTCGTTTGCATTTATCTTGTCATGTTATTGGTGTTCTACGCTTGTTTTTATTTTTGTCCATACATTCTTTCATGCTTTTGATTAACAGTTAAAAAAGGTGCGGGAAATGTAAAGTTCCTAAGCTATTACAAAGGCGCGGGTCCACATCGCCAAAATTAACCAGGACCCGATTTGACGGAAAATAAATAAAGTAAAAGAATTGAAAGGTGCGAGAGGTAATTATAAGGCTTCGGGAGAGATACATAATTATTTAAGCAATAAAATAAATACGCGAATTAATGAGAATTAAGAACATGGGCGTTGGACCCTTTTGCAAAAAATTAAAATTAATGAGGAATTAAAATTAAAATTAAAAGAAAGCAAGAATTTGTTTTTGTTTTTGGTATTTTTATGTTTTTTAAGATTTAATAGAAAAAATTAATTAAAATAAAATACTAAACCTAATTCTAATTATTTTTAAGTTATTAAGAAAGATATTGAAGCTTTTAACCTAAATTAACCCTAAATTATTTTCATGCAAATTTAATTATAAAAAATAAATAAAATAAATATTATTATTGTGAAAAAGAAAAATTAAAAAGGAATAAAACATTAATTAAACCTATTTCTACATTTTTTAGATTTTTTTATGAAAAGAATTAATATTGCAAACCCTAATTTAAACTAAATTTATTTACATGCATTTATTTATGAAAATATTAGAAATAAAAATTATTTATTATATTTTTTTATCTTTTCTGATTTTTAGGCATTTTTTGTATTTTGTAAAAATAATTAATTAAATCAAAACAATAAAGCAAATAAAACAATAATTGAAAATAAAATATAAAGAAAATATATAGAATTTGCAAACCAGGGGGGGTTCAGGCCCCAATATGGAGGTATCCTTTAGAAATCCAAGCCCAACAGGACATTGATCCGTTTGACCTTTGCCACTAGCGTGTAGCAACGTTGACCTGAATTTATGGTGTTCATCAATTTTGCACTCTTGGATTGTCTTAGACGTACGCGTGGCTGGCCTGATGAGGAGATGTATCATGGTCTCCAGCGAGCGAAGCTGCATATGATGGTTAATAGAAAAATGACATTGAAATTATTGAAGACCTGGGGTTCGAACCCAGGTCATGGATGTTGCCAGCGTTATCCCTTGCCAACTGAACCAAATTCACATTGTTAATATATAATAATAAGCGAATAATATAAAATAAAGTGGGTTAGTGGCTTGGAAACGCGCGCGAGTTTTTGAATCACCCTGTCATCGCTTGCCAACACATCATCTCCTTCGTTCTGTTTTATTTTTCTGAAATACTAATAACATAGGCAACGGTTTCCATATGTTTCCTTAGGCCCTTTTCAAGAAAATAACGACTAGAGCTCAGGCATTCATAAATTGGGCGTGATGGGTGTTTCTTCTTCGTCTCCATGCGCTGAATTGAATGGTCTTGGTCTGGAGGACCAATTTTTCTTTAACAAGAAACCCCCAATTTAGAACTCTGTAAACCCTAGAAAATAAACATGGCAAAATCGCGTATAGCACAGAAAAAAGCAATTGAATATATTGGTTAGCTTCAGAACTTCACAATGAACATGAATCCATGAATAAAATGCTGTAAAAATGCTTAGATTGGAGAATACGATTATGCAATTTTCATGAGATATCTCAGGTTCTGTATACCAATTCCTTGGGCTTTGATGAGTGTTTGTGATTGGAATGTGTTCAGGGGACCTTGAGGAAGCTATTGAAACAAGTCTTGTGCTTTGAATCGCCCTCAAAAGTGGTTTTCAGTATTGACTTTTTTTGAGAAAATTTTAGGTTATCAATGGAGTCTTCTCAGCAGCTGTGCGTGTCCTCTCATTAGGGTTGTGATCAGGCATTTGTATTGAGTCAATTAGGTCAAGAAAAACCAATCAAATCCATGGCATTCATTGTTTTTGAAAATTTGATTTGTTAAGATTTTTCCATATCTTTTCCATGTGTTCTTGTGTCAATTATGATCAATTTGCTCCAAATCTTTCCCTATTTGGCTAGGCACGAATTATTGAGCCTAAAACATGTATAAAAAGATTGGTTTGGTTAAGTTAGATATTTTTCATATATTTAAATGATTTAAATGAATTAATATAAATAAAAATTCAAATAAATAAATAAAAAATGAGAAAATACTTCCCTTTGGGCCAAGTGGTCGTGCACATGCTTGGAATGATGAATTGTGGAAGAAAAATGGGCCCATTAGCATTTTTAGGTCATTTGAAGTAATGTTGACTTTTCAAAATATCCAAAAATTTCCCAACTTCCACAAGGCATAACTTGCTCAATTTTTAAGCTTTTATCATGTTCTTGGACATTTTGGAAAGGTCTTTGAGTCCTCTAACCAATGCCTTTGGTCCCATGTCATTTTGATTTACCAATCTCAAGTTATGGCCTTTGACTTAAAGTCCCTTTTTGTTGACTTTTGAAAATGACCTATAATGTTGAAATTGATAACTTTTTTTGAGAGCATTTCTTGGACTTGAAGTATGAAGATTAGTTTTAGGAAATGTCTTTCTCTTCAAAATGAGCTTTGGATGGAATTTTTCTGATAATCCATGTGAAAGTTATGCCCTGGTCAATTTCAGTTGACTTTTCCAGCTGTCCAAATAAGGAAACTTTTGCATCTTGATGATTTCTGAGCCAAATTTTGAGAATCATGATCAAGCATTGATCAAATGATGTTTGTGGCTTCAAAATGATATGTTGACCAAAAATTTGAACTTTTGACTGTCAAATGACCATTTTGCCCCTACAGTTGACTGTAGTGCAATTTAGGGTTTTGACTGTGCAATTTTGTGCTGAATGCCTTGAAACTTGATATGAGGATGCTTGACCATATTTGTAGGTATATGAGACTTGATTGGGCCCTTGATAAATTCATTTTCTTGATCAGCACACAAACCTTAGTTTTGACTGTATAGGAGACCTTTGCACTGTGCAACCCTTGGGGAATTTTGCAGCTTGACTTGGCAATTTCTTGGAGAATATGGGAGGGCAAATTTTGGGGTACAACAGGGGCCTACTAATATCCTGTTGAATCCGGGCTTCAAAGTAATTGGCTGAGTAAACTGCTATTTGGTCAACATCCAAGTTTCACAGTATACCTTACTGTTATCTGGTCAACATCCAGGTTTCAGTGTTATATTGCTATCTGGTCAACATCCAGGTTTCACAATACCTTACTTCTTATCTGGTTAACGTCCAGTCTTCAGAAGGAAATCAAATGGTTATTCGGTCGCTTCCGGTTTTTCCTTTTGATTTCGGGGCTTACTAATATCCGGTTGAATCCGGGCTTCAAAGTAATTGGCCGAGTAAACTGCTATTTGGTCAACATCTAAGTTTCATAGTATACCTTATTGTCATCTGGTCAACATCCAGGTTTCACAGTGTTATATTGATATCTGGTCAACATCCAGGTTTCACAATACCTTACTTCTTATCTGGTCAACGTCCAGTCTTCAGAAGGAAATCAAATGGTTATCCGGTCAACATTCGGGTTTCCCTTTTAATCTTGAGGCCTACTAATATCCGGTTGAATCTGGGTTTCAAAGTAATTGGCCGAGTAAACTGCTATTTGGTCAACGTCCAAGTTTCACAGTATACCTTATTGTTATTTGGTCAACGTCCAGGTTTCACAGTCTTGTATCGTTATCTGGTCAACGTCCAGGCTTCACGATACGAATTTTTGGTGAGAAATTGATTGTATCTTTCCTGAAAGGCAAAGGTTAGTGGCATATATCAAACAATGACGTTCTCAAAATAAATGAGATTGCGTTGCATGATATCCTGATGCGCGGAGGTGTAATGTTTTTCAAGACGACCATTCGTTGGGGAAAATAAATCCCGAGCTGGTGATGGAGAAAAGAGTTGGATTCTTTGTCTCTGATAGTGAAAAATCTGGAAGTGGATCAGAATAAATCGTTGAGAGATTTATCTGAAACAGCAAAACCCGGGATACCTTCCACTAGAATAAGAATTATGGAGATCTTAGTGTTGATCTGACTGAACCAGAGAAGGTCTTGGATTAACTTTGACTCAACCGGTTGATGAAGGAATCTTTGACGACTGCTACTCTAAAAGGTGATGATAACCTTTACCTACCAATCAATCTGCATATGTTATGAATGTTGTTGAAATGTAATTTTGTTTTGGAGAATAAATCCTTGACAGGTGTTGGAGAAATAAACCCATGATCGCTGGTCTTCTAGAGAGGTGGTGAACTTCTCGAGGATGCTTGAATTTCTTTTTAGAAGGATTTTAGAGAGATTCGTCATTGCCCTAAGTATCAAATTTTTGTGACACTGCCAGGAAATTTGGATTGTACGCAACCCTTTGATGAGATTGACGTTTAATGCCCCAAGTGATGGTGACGGAGACTTGCCCCTGGTTACTCTGCAATTGAGAGATTTCTTAAAATCTTGACTGGACTGCCTCAGGTTTACTGGACAATGCTATGCCAGGTCCCCTTTTGTTGATAGGAGATTTTTGCAACTGAAGTGTCATCCCACTTGAAGTGATTTTGTTCACTGAGAGAGCTTTCGTTCATCGGAACTTTCACTGTGTGAATTTCTTCGTTGTCAAACAAATAGCCATATGCAAACGATGATATTCAAATAATGCAAAGTTTATGCTTGCCTTGTAATTTATGAAAAATGCGTTTTTTAGCAGAAAAATTTTGTAAGACAAATTCAACACAAGATTTAGAGTAAAGCCTTACAGGAGTCAGGATACCTTTTGTAACAGTACGCTTTCGAACTAACCCATGCTTCAATTAGGACTTTTGAAGGGTTATAACGTGGCTTGGTTCACGGTTTAAGAAACAAGGGATAAAGGCTCAAAGTATATTTGTACCCACCCGCTCTTTGTGATGTTCTTCAATCCTAAACTCAGTTAATTATGCATCGAACTCTATTCGAGTTTGGAACGACGTTTTTTGGTGATGGTTCACACAAGTTGAATTTGTTGGAAGGCAATCATTTTTGCAACATTTTTCATGTTGTTGAGGATTTGTAGTGACCTCTTTCTTTTTTTTCGTTATCCCTAAATTTTGCCTGACTGTTCTTATTTTCGAGATTACAGTCAGCGGGATTCCCCAGCTTTCTAAAGCCTCCTTTGTAGGTTTCGACTCAGGGGGCTTTTTCTTTTTGAGAGATAATGATTGACTATGAGATAAGGAACCATCACTGTCTTTTGGTTCCAAAGGAATGTTTTTTGATATCATTCGCTGTATTACGAAATGAGAGTTTACGGCTAAACGCACATTTGAATTAACTGAGAGACTACCCTGCCCCAGGTCCGATTAAAGGTTTCAATTTGTGTTTAAAACAGAAAAGTTCTACTTCTTTGGCTTAAAGGGGTTGACTAGGGATTATCTTCCTTATAACTCCAGTGTTTAGGATTTGAAAGAAACGCCTGTACATCGTCAGCAAGGTCTGCCCAAAAGCATACTGTATGAGATTATGGCATTGTTTTCGTCATCCTCCCTCTAAAGGCTTGTAACTTTTAGCAAGAGTTAGATGTCATAAAGAAAGTAGAAAGCATAGTTCAAGAATAGTTAAAACGAATGGATGAATTCAAGACAAACATATGCAATGCATTAATGAAACAGAGTTTGACATCAACAGATAATTGTTTGAATAACAAAAGAAATTACAACTTGAAAATTCAAATGAAACAAAAGCCTCTTAGTTCGAACTTGTCATTTTAGGTGGAGAACCCTCAGCAGAAGATCTTCATCTGGCCATCCTGTGTGAATTCCAGCACTCCTCTGTCAATCAAGTCTTGGGTCTTATTTTTCAAAGCCCAACAGTCATCGGTGTCATGTCCAGGACTATAAGAGTGGTATGCACAAAATGCATTGGGATGATAGCCAGGAGAAGAGGTATTGGGATTCCGAAGAGGATCCCTTAATACAGTCAGATTGACCTCCAACAAGTGTTCCAGTACTTGAGATAATGGCATGTCAATCTCAGTGAAGCGCCTTCCAGATGTATTTTGCTTACGCCGATTACCCCGTTGATGTTGGCGAGGTTGTTGTTGGGCTTGTGACCCTGAAGCACACTGGGGAGCCTTTCCCTTGGCTTCTTGTCTCAAAGGAGGCTGAATGATGACTTGATCTTCAACTCTAGTTGTTTTCCCCAATGGGTTACATCCATCTTGAAGCAGTTTATTGATGAGGACCTTTAGCTCCTCTTGTCCTTGAGCCAGGTTTTGAATGAGAGCCATCTGGCCCACCAGTTGTCCCGTCATCTGGATTTTCATTGTTTCCAACTCAATCTGTAGTCCTTCCAACTGATCATTTCTGACGCTGCCTGGATTCCCTAGGACCATGCCCCTTGTGAGGAGAGCTTTCACTTCTTCCTGCCCCTTGGATAGGTTCAAGAACATTTCTTGAAGTTGAGCGTTTTGAGCCTGGATATCTTTGACAGTCCTCTCTAGAGCCATCTCTACTGAAATAAACAGTAGGAAAATAAGGAGACCTGAAAAGAGGAAACTTGTCATGATACGATGCATGATATGTGGATGCATGTTTTCAAAGATCCCGCGGGGTAAACACAAGAAAATGTTAGAGGTTGAACTTCGATCAACATCTTTGATTGAAGAACTTTGTATCGATGGATGACTTTCCACGAGAATTAAGCTCACCATGTTAAGTGGGTCATAGCCCTCAATTCAAGTTTGTTGTACTTGATCTTTAATGGCGTTTGTTTAGGGGAAAATGAATCCTCTTGCCGTTTGGTAGACGTCTAGTTCAACGTGACCCTGCATCAAAGACCCTCGAGACCCTTGAAATGGTTATTGAAAATGCTATGGTATAATGTTATGTACAAGTATGCAAAAGTAATCAAGTGTATATACAAATAATCACATTCACACAAAGCAGACAAGTACTTAGGTTTAGGCTTGTATGGAGTTCGTAGGTAAGTACCCTTTTGAAGTTAGTTGGCTCAACCTGTCCTAGAAATAGTAACCGGGTTCTAAGGAGCTCAATATCACTGGATTATTTTCTGTGTTCATTATTTCAGTTTAGCTACTTTACTGGCGATCGAAATATTCCAAGAAAACAACCCTCAATGAGTGTAGTATCGAGTATCTACCAACTTCGGACTGCACCAAAGCCGGTTATCTCACTACATCCTAAAAGGCCAAGTTGGTCAAGTAAGGTTCTAAAGTCAATTGATGCTTTGCGACACCATGTGTCGGCCCCGTACTCTCCTTGATCAAATCAAGGGTTACCGGTACCAACCAAAGTGCCACATCAACGTAGCTACTGCTTCAACCATGTCGGTATACGCCGCACAGTTCCCTCATAGTTTATTGCTACATACCTAAGAGGTGGCCCCAAATTCGGGTGTAGTATTTAAAACAAACCCCAAACAAGGACCCAAAAAGTAAAGCATACAAGTCAAATAAGATAAGCATGTAAAGGTGATCTAAAACCTAAGGTAACCCCACTTTTAGAAATTCCCCAGCAGAGTCTCCAGTTCTGTGATATGGTGGGAGAACTGACTTGAGGTTTTGCTTTTGTGTTCATAATTGTTCGGTTTAGTAAGAGTCGCCACCGACTTTTTATTTTATCCAAAGGAAAGGTCAAAAAGCACAGTAAAGACATTTGAGATTGTTTTTGGTTTCGGGGGGTAGATTATGAAAAGGGAAGGTTCTAGCACCCTTTTCATCCATGGTTTTCCATGGGCTCTTAGTTACTTGTTTAGATCACTTGCTTTTTCTTTTCAATTGTTTGAAATGGTGCTTTGTGTGTGTGGTTTTTGAAAATGCTTTGGAAAAGAGGCCTTGTCTAGGAAACCTTTGTAATGATTCTTGTTTGAATATATACAAAGGTGTTTGTCTTTTGAAAAGATATTTCATGTTTTGAAAGTTTGTTTTGTGAAATGTTTTGAAATTGTGTTGTGAAGTGTGTTTGAAAATAGCAAGGATGTTTTGCAAGTTTTTGATCAAGTAACTAAGAGTTATCTACCCTATTTTACTCAAAGATCTTTCCTATATGTTTTTAACCCTTTTGACAGTGTTATTTCACCATTGCATTTGGTGAACAACCTTGTGTTAGGATGTTAAACGGGACATGCGTGGATCATCGCATACAATCATTAAAAGCAACTTGTGAGACGCTCTAGCAATTTTGTAAGGGACGAGATCGTTTTATCGAAGGCAACATCGAGGGTCATCGAGGGACTACGATCTTTGTTTATCGAAGGGGCATTTGCTAGAGTGTCTCATATTCGAGGGACATGATTGCATTTCCGAGGCAACAAGCGAGGTTACCCTAGAGGTGTACGTGCGAATTGTGTTTGTCAATTTTCATGCTTTTTGTCTTGTATTAGGTTATCTAGCGATTGATTTTGAATCTTTCCATACACGCCTAATTACTATACAGTATATTGAAAGCAATAAATTGCGGGAATTAAAAGTCTAAGTTATTACAAAAAGTATCCGGGGATGAGGGTACAATTATTTACAAATGGGGATGAATCTCACAAGAATAATAATGTCCAAATGTTAAGTATTACAACCAAATCGAATCATCGCAATTCAACATAAAATTTTAACAATTTATAAGATAAAGAAAACCAATAAATTATGGGATGCATGTATTTACTTAAAAATAAATAAACAAATAAAATCTACCCTAAAAAAGAAAGATTAAGTATTATTATTATTGTGTTTTATTAATTATGAAAAGAAAAAGTTTTAAAGAAAGAAAACTTAATTTAAGCTAAATCTCTATTATTTTTGGTATTTTCTTATTAGATGTATGGAAATAAAAAAATGATTAAAACTAATTTGAGAAAAGTTAAATTATTAAACAATATTAGTGTTATTAATAACAAAAGAAATAAAAAGATAATTTAACTAAACTAATTTTAAATAAATAAAAAAAAGTATTGGATTTTCTTTATGTGTTTTATTTAAGGAAAAAAAAGGAACTAAGACATAATGAAAATGGGCCTGGGGTTTTGAAAAGGGATGGCCCAAATGAAAACATAAGAAATGAGAGGCAGAATGGAGGGAGGGGGGTGTACTGGCCAATTCGCGTATGGGCTTATGGAAATGTTTGGGGCGGACAGGCCCAATGTAAGGTTTGTTCACATTTTGTTAGGGTTCATGAGCGACTAGGGTTTGTGTGACGAATGGTGGTTACAGTGGCGCCGTTTCTTCATCCTTTCCTCTTCATCTCTCTCAGCCTCACATGCCTGATTCTCCTCCTAAGCCTTAGCTACCGGAGCGCCACCTCCCTCTCTCATCTCTTCACGACGATCCAAGGTTTTGTTCGAATGGTATGATTCGTTTCTTGTTTTTTAGGGTTTTACAGTTTGGTTGTTTATGTGATTTTACAGTTTGTTCAGTTTGGGGTTTGATTCACATGCTTGTCCAGTTTTGTTTTTAATCCACGGTGTTTACATGCTTGAGGTGCAGCAAAGAGGATTCGAGAAAGACGTACCTTGGGGATTTTCTGTAAAATGGAGGGAGAGAGAGGTTAGACCGGCGACACTTCCTTGGCGGCTAGAGGCGGAGGAAGAGGTGATGACGGTTACGCGCGTTTCTGGTATCTCTCCTTTGTTCTTTGAAACTTGAATGTTGATGATGATGTGATTCTGAGACTTATTTTTGTTGACGTTTGTTGCTTCTGAAATTCTCTTCCTCTTTGTTGAATATTGATGATGAGTATAGCTCTGAAATTTTGTGGTTGGTTCTGGAACTCCTTTGTTGATATTTTTCTGAAACTCTCTTCCTTTCTCTTTGATATTTATGATGATGTGATAATCTGAAATCTTTGTTGGTTCTTGAATGTTCTGAAACTTGTTGTTGGAGCTTTTGAAACTCTGATTTCTCTTTCTTTCTCTCCTTGGATGTTGATGATGAGTGCAACTCTAAAACTGTGTTTGAAACCTTTGGTTCGTTCTTTTCCTTGAGTTTGAGTGTTGATGGATTGGATTGTTTATGATGATGCCTGTTCTGCAAGTTTTTTGAAACTTTTGTTGGTTTGGCAGTTTCTCAAAATGTTATGCAGTTTGTTTTTTGAAATGATTGTGCAGTTTGTATAGGTTTGATGTTTTGTTGCTAGCTTGTGCAGGTTATGTTGTTTGTGTAGCTTGGTTGATGTTGTACAGTTTGGCCAGGTAGTTTGGCTAGGCTCTGCAGGGTTTGGTAGTTTGCAGTTTGTGTTGTGAAACTCCGCAGGTTTTGGAATTTGTTTGGTAACCTTGGCTTGTTTTCCGTTTGGCCAAAGAGGTTTACAGTTTGAATGGTTGTTTCTAGCAGGTTGGCTTGGAGTTGTTCACAGTATGGCCAAGCAGTTTGGTAAGGTAGATTGGCAAGCTTGCACAGGCTGTGCAGTTTGAAGCTGCAGTTTTGGCAAGCTTTGTTTTGGCTTTGTACAAGTTTGAGGATCTGTTTGGGAACTGGTTTGTAGTTGGTTAATAGGCTTGGCTGTTTATTTGAACTATTAGCAGTTTGCAAGCTTGTTATAGTTTTTGTTGTAACTGGTTTGGAGAGTTTGTAGTTTTGGCTGAGTGTTTTTTCTCCTCACTAAAACTATTATGCAGTCTTGAGTTTTATATCTTTCTTAGCTTTTTGTTAACTTGTGACAGCCTGTTCTTGCCAAACTGTAAAACCTCACCCAAGGTGATATCTTTCTCTCTTTCTCTCTCCATGAAACAAGCATTTTTGCTTTTTTTATTATATTCTGAAAAGTTTGCTATGTCTAGAAAATGATGATAGCTTATGACAGGTCTTTTGGCTTATAAATTGGTTTTCCTGCTGCATTACCTGCTGCATTTGCTTGTTGTACTTTCTGTAGTTGTACAATTTGCATCTAGTTGGCTTACTTGACAGTTTTTTTGCATTCAGTTTGGTTACTGCAGTTTAGTACAATTTGCTGCAAATTTACTTTGTATGCCTTATTTAGCAATGCATCTTGACTTGTTTTGCAACTCAGTTTAGTTTTACTTTAGTATGCTTGGTTGCTTGACAGTTTGTGCTGCCTTGGTTTGACTTAGTATGCTTGCTTTTGTACAGCATGTTTCAGTTTGGCCCATGTTTGCATTTGAACCAATTGCTTTTGTATGTTTGCATTTGCACTTTTATTTTTCTCTTTGTGAACCAAGAAGAGCAATCTTCTTGTGATTTGCGAAGAGAAAAATAAAACGTGATGAAAAAAAGCACTCTGATTCCGGACGACAAACTTTAATGATGAATTTTCCCTTTCTTTTTCTGTTTGAAAGATTAACTGTACTAATCTCCTTTTCTTTGTCTTTTTCATATGAGCACAAATTGGACGGCGACAAAGCAACAGAAGGAGAAGACTTTGAGCATGGGAGCAATGGAGTTTAGGAGGCTTAGGCTTAGATTTTTTCATTCATTGTAATAATTTATTTTTCCAAGTACTATAAGTTGTAAAACTTAAAGTATATGAATAACAAACTATTTTTGTAACAACATTTGAAATGAAAAAAAAGTCTTTATCCAATTAAACTCTTCTACTGTCAAATATCTTGCCATTCTTCCTTGCATATTCATTTAATTATTTAAGATTATCAAATCAGAATAATTGAAATTGCATTCCAACAATTCTAATCCAGATAACTTAAATTCCAAATAATCCAAAAACTTTGCAGTCTCGTAACCTTGCAACAGCATTCCAATCAACATACGCATTGTGTTCCAATAAACAAGCAAGCATCTCATTCCATTAACAAGCAAACGTTTCATTCCATTAACAAGCAAATGTCTTAACAGACGCACATTATCTGGTTAACCCGGATAAGATAAAACCTGAATATTCCAAATGACAGTCTCAGCTCCCATTTTTTGTCCCAGATGAACAGACCTTGAGAACAACCAGTAAACTTGAACAAGTGTGAAAACATGTAGCAGCTAATTGAATTTCTGAGAATTATGTTTCTTCTGAGAAATGTGAGAGAAACCCTAATTCTTGATCTGTTGCCAAAGAAAAGTCTATTTGATCGATTCTTGAGTCAATCTTGAAAATCTGAGAAAACCCTAGGGTTGTGATTTCCTGTGAAAAAAGGAGGGCAAATTTTGGGGTACAACACCATCGTTTAGGCGAACTTTGCAATGATTCCCGTTCGTAAGAATGTATGCAAAGTGTTGAGCCTTTGAAAATATTTCATGTTTGGAAAGTGTTTTGAAAGCGTATGTGATTGTTTTGAAAATAGAAATGATGTTTGTTTTGAAACTGAGCAAGTAACTAAAAGTAATCTACCTACTCAAAAGGTTTTAGATGTGTTTTTTTCTCCTCCTTTATATGTTGCTACCTTACCATTGGTTTGATAAGAAGCCCCATCGTTGGATGTGAAGGGACGAGCGTTGGGTCATCGTATGACCATGATAGCAATGTTGTGAAATGACTTAGCACTTTTTCTGTAGGGACTAAGATCATTTTGAAAGGCAACTTTTTGATAGCGTCATCGAGGGACTATGATCTTTTTCGATTCGTTTGTGCTAAGACATCCCACATGCATAACATGACCATTTTTGTAAGGCAACAAGTGGAATTTCCTTAAGGGTGCATGTGTGCAAGTGTGTTTGATTGCATGCATTTTGTCTACTTGTTGATTTTATCTTGCCATACACACCTAATTATTTAACATTTGTACAAAGCAATAAAAATGCAGGAAATAAATATCCTACACTATTGTAACCATATTGAAAGGCAAGAAAATGTAAAGGCAAAAACAAAATGAAAGAAAGGAAAATGAGCTCTTCGACCCAGGCAGGAGTACCCTTCGATTTGCATGCTGTTAGCCTCCTTTGACTGGGGGTCGAAAGAAGTGAGAGAATGCCTTTCGACTGAGCCTGGAAGTCAACATGGTTTTCCTCTTGGTTGTCTCTTTCGTTTGAGTTGGAAAAAGAGGGTAGAAGCTATAAGTTTCGTTTCCTATTTCCTGTTTCTTTTATTTAAAGCATTAAATGGCAACATGGCCTGAGGCCATGCTAGTATTTGTCTTGTAAACAGTTTAATAGTTAAGGCAAGTTCAGGTAAACAGAAAGCAAAACGAAAGGGTTAGCTCTAAGAAATATGTTAAAAGGGTGGAAACGAAAGGAACAATGGTATGTACATGTTTCAAACGAAAGGGAAAAATTACTATGCCATGAAACGAAAATTTCAAAAGTAAGAATAACTTACCTTGCTTCAGGCCTTGAATGGATGTGGGACCTTGAGTGGAGGCCCAGGATGCTGGATTCGAAAGAGGAGAAAAAGCATGTGTGATGCTTCTTCGATTTCGAAGGAGACTGAAGTGTGGTTGTTCTTCATAATTGAAGGAGATGAATGTGATTCTGGGCCTTTTTTGTGATTTTCTCAAGTGTTGATGATCTTGAGAATTTTTGTTGTGTTTGAGAAAATTTGGGGGATTCGTTCCTCTGGTCCAAAGATCCCCCTTCTTTATGCAAATGAACTCTCTATTTATAGAGAAAGGCTTTTGGGAAGCTTGGGGAGCAAAAATAATAAAATAAGGCTTAGCTGGAAAGTAAGTGTCCACTTGTGCCATAAAAGCAAGAGGAATGGTTCAGATGGGTTGCTTCTTTCTTAAGGAAATCAGGCGCAAGGCTCAAGACAAACTTTTTCTAAAAGGTAGTACTATGCTATTAATTATAAGTGGTCTTGGACAACAAATGGGTAAAGGCCTAAAAAGGGAAAACACGTAGCCTAGCCTATGGGTCTAAATGTTCAACTTGATCTTTTGAGTTGAATCCTCCATCTTTCTAAACCTTTCGACCAGACTAGAACAACACAACATTCGTTTTCACCAGTTGTGTCCTTTGAATGAACCAACTGTGTGTTCTTCGAATGGCCCTTTTTAGAAGGTTATTAACTCCTGAATTGAAGGAAGCTTTCAGAAGATTATTGACTTTTTGAATTGAAGAAAACCAAAAGGAGGCCTTTACTTCCTGAGTCGAAGGACACTGTTTCAAAGGGAAACAAAAACTCAATTGAAGCTTGTATGAAGATCATTTCCTTCTGAATCGAAGGAGACCTATTTGAAGTCACATGCCCAGACGAAAGAGGCACGCTAGCAGCAACTTTTGAGCAATCGAAGGAGGTGTAAAGTCCAATCGAAGGGGGTTGAATCGAAGGAGACCTATTTTCCTCCAAATTTTTCAAAATGTTATTTTTATCTATTTTCTCCCTTTTTGACAGTTTCCTCTTAATTCTGGTGCTGGAAGACCCCAATGTACTTGTGCAAGCTTGAATTTTGAGAATCATGGTGAGAGATGCCTTGAAAATTGAGAGGGAAAATTTTGGGGTACAACACTAGGCATGGAGGGGTGTTGTTAACATGATTGATAATAATGGTGAAATGTTAAACTTAATCATGAATGTCGAACAAGTAACTACTCCGTTGAGTTGTGTTAAGAGGTATTTATTTGACAATTCTATTTTCCCAGGTTGTACTTCAGAGTGTGCCAAGTGTAGAGAGCAACCGAAGGGCTATGATGATTTAAAGGCCGGTATCCAGTTGATGATAAATGAGGGTTCCCTGTAATTTGATAGAAAACCGAGCTACTGCGAGGTCACCGAAGAAGATGTTGTTGTGATATCTATTCCTTACACCCCTGCGCGCATTCCTGCCCCATCAAGGGCACCCCCTATGATGATTACGGTACCCGGTCCTATGCCGTATACTAGTGAGAAGGCCATCCCGTGGCATTACGGTGCCGATGTTTATTACCACGGGGTAAAGCATGAGGTTAATGCTCGTTTGTCTGAGAAAGAATGTGCTGAAGGTGATGAAGAGGAAGTCCATAACTTTTCTGGTGTGGGTCGAATGAATAGAAGCAGGAGAGTATTCGGTCCTTCCAGTGCGCAAGATGTGGCAGATGCTTCCGCAAGAGAAAAGGAAAAATAACAGGTAATGATCGGTAATCCAAGGGTTACGCCAGCCAATGTGAATCAACCAATTCTGATACCAGAAGCTTCTTCAGTTCCCGATGAGGTTGAAGAGTTGATGCGAATTATCAAAAAGAGTGATTATAGCATAATTGATCATTTGAGCCATACCCCTTCTAAGATGTCTATCTTGTTTCTGTTGATTTATTCAGAACCTCACATAAATGCTTTGATGAAGTTGTTAAAGAATGCGTTCGTGCCACATGAGATAACAGTCAATCAGTTCGAGAATGTCTGTGCTAATATATCTGCCGGGAATGGTTTGGGCTTCACCGATTTTGATCTTCCTCCAGAGGGACCAGACCATAACAAAGCGTTGCATATTTCAATGGAGTGTAGGGGCACTACTTTATCCCGGGTTTTGGTAGATACCGGATCATCTTTAAATGTATTGCCCAAGTCAGCATTGATGATGATTGATTATTCTAGACTAGAGTTGCGCCCTAGTGATTTGATGGTGAAGGTGTTTGATGGGTCTCAAAGGTCAGTATTTGGGGAGGTGGAGTTACCAATCAAGGTTGGTCCTCGCACCTTCACGGCCACGTTTTTTTTATGGATATACAGCCAGCATATTGTTGCTTGTTGGGGATGCCGTGGATTCATAGAGCAAGAGCAGTCACTTCTACTCTTCATCAGAAACTCAAGTATCCTGCAGAGGGAAAGGTGATAACTGTGTGCGGAGAAGAAGAGTACATCGTGAGTCATTTGACTTCATTTCGTTATGTTGAGGTTGAAGGAGAGATACATGAAACTCCGTTTTAGGCATTTGAGATAGTTCATGCTGTCAACTTTCCTCCTCCAGAGCAGAAAAGGAAACCGGAAACTGTTATGTCTTCTCTTAAAGATGCAAAAGCTGTGGTGAAAGGTGGTAACCCTGAAGGTTGGGGTCAAGTGCTGGACGTTACTCCGAAGTTTGATAAATTTGGTCTTGGTTTTAGCCCAGGTCAGCAGAGTGCAGCTCCCAGAGCATCCAGTTTATCTACTCCTGTAAGGTTTTCCCGCCCTTGTGCTCCTCAAGAAGGACACGTCAATGCAATTGGCGATGATAGGGCTGGTGGCTACAATGTTGAAGATTGGATTCGTCCAAGTATTCCAGGACAGGCACTCAACAATTGGACTTCTGTGGATGTTATCCAAGTTTCAAGTGCTGAGTAATTTTCTTGTTTCTTTTATTTGTCATATCATAATTCCTACGCTCTTCCCAAGGCGTAGTGAATCATTTGTGTAGGGCCACCATGTTTATTTTCAAGTTTATCATGAAATAAAGGACGTTTTTGCATTCAAAGTTTCGCTTCTTTTTTCTTCTTCTTTTTTATTTTTTTAAATGGCAATGTTTCTCTTTCCACACACTTTCACTAAAAAACGCAAAAATGGCATTTATGCAGATGCACTTCCACACCCGATTTTATCGATAACGACTCTGCTACGGCTCATTATGACTTTGATACTCCTATTTATCAAGCTGAAGAAGAAGCATACGAGGAATGCGATCTTCCTGAGGAGTTAGCAAGATTGTTAAAACAAGAGGAGAAGGTTATCCATCCGAATCAGGATTTGATTGAGGTGGTGAATATTGGCACAGAAGAAGTAAGAAGAGAAGTCAAGATAGGGGCTGATCTCGAAGAAAGTGTAAAAGCCAGATTGATTGAGTTACCCCGTAAGTATTCTGATATCTTCGCCTGGTCTTATGAGGATATGCATGGGTTGGATACAGACATAGTGGTGCATCGACTGCCGCTCAAAGAAGGTTGTTCTCCTGTCAAGCAGAAGCTCCGAAGAACTTATCCTGAGATGTCCAAGAAGATCAAAGAGGAGGTCCGAAAGCAGTTGGACGCAAATTTCTTAAAGGTCGTCAATTATTCGCCATGGATTACAAATATTGTGCCAGTGCCTAAGAAAGATGGTAAAGTCAGGATGTGCGTGGATTATAGGGATTTGAACAGGGCCAGCCCTAAAGATGATTTCCCTCTTCCGCATATTGATGTGTTGGTTGATAATACTGCTCATTCCAAGGTGTTCTCGTTCATGGATGGCTTTTCGGGTTACAATCAAATTAAGACGGCTCCGGAGGATATGGAGAAAACAACATTCATCACACCTTGGGGAACCTTCTGCTATAAAGTGATGTCATTTAGTTTAAAAAATGTTGGGGCAACATATCAGCGTGCCATGGTCACTCTCTTTCATGACTTGATTCACAAAGAGATTGAGGTATACATAGACGATATGATTGCTAAGTCTGACACGGAAGAGGAACATCTTGTTCATCTGGAAAAATTGTTCGAGAGACTGAGGCAGTTCTTGCTAAGGTTGAATCCGAATAAGTACATCTTCGGGGTGAGATTCGGCAAGCTATTGGGCTTTATTGTAAGTGAGAAAGGTATCGAGGTAGACCCGACCAAAGTCAAAGCGATACAGGAAATGCCTGAGCCAAGAATAGAGAAGGAAATACGTGGCTTCTTGGGAAGGTTAAACTATATTTCCAAATTTATTTCTCATCTCACATCCACCTGTGAACCTATATTCAAGTTGTTGAAGAAAAGTCATACAGTAAAATGGAATGAGGATTGTCAGAAGGCCTTTGACAAAATAAAGGAGTATTTGCAGGAACCTCCGATACTCATGCCGCCAGTGGAAGGAAGGCCACTAATCATGTATCTAACTGTGTTGGAAACCTCAATGGGTTGTGTCCTCGGTCAGCACGACGAGACAGGGAAGAAAGAGCAGGCTATTTACTACTTGAGTAAGAAGTTTACGGAATGCGAGTCAAGGTACTCATTGCTGGAAAAGACTTATTGTGCGCTTGCCCGGGCCGCCAAACGTTTGAGGCAGTACATGTTAACTCACACCACCTACTTGATATCTAAAATGGATCCAATCAAGTACATTTTCGAGAAGCCAACTCTTACAGGAAGGGTAGCCCGTTGGCAGATGATACTCACCGAATATGATATCCAATACACTACTCAAAAAGCAATTAAGGGTAGTGTACTGGCCGACCATCTTGCTCATCAGCCCATGAATGATTATGAACCAATGAAGTTTGATTTTCCAGATGAGGAAATTATGTATATTCGGGATTGTAATTACCAGACCCAGACGAAGGACCCGAGACGGGATCACGTTTGACGCTTGTTTTTTATGGTGCCTCTAATGCCATGGGCAACGACATAGGAGCTATTATCACTTCCCCTGAGGGATACCACATTCCTTTCACGGCTCGTATTTGTTTCGATTGCACTAACAACATGGCCGAATATGAGGCTTACATTTATGGCATTGAAGCGACAATCGACCTGCGCATCAAATTTTTGAAAGTTTACGGGGACTCCAATCTTGTTATCAGCCAGATTAATGGAGATTGGGAGACTCGCCATCAGAACCTAATTCCATATCGTGAGCATTTTATGAAGCTGATTCCGTACTTCGAAGAGATCACGTTTGAGCACATTCCCAGAGAAGAAAACAATCTAGCTGATGCACTGGCAACTTTGTCCTCCATGTTCAAGGTTAAGTGGGCTAATGAGGCACCTTCCATTACCATCAGAAGTTTGAGTAAGCCAGCTTTCTGTTTTGAGGCCATTTTGGAACCAGATGGTAATCCTTGGTTTTATAACGTTAAGCGATATCTGGAAACATAAGAGTACCCTGAGGAGGCATCCGTCACAGATAAGAAGTTCTTGAGAAGATTTTCAGCCAAGTTCTTTCTCAGTGGTGGTGTGTTGTACAGAAGGCATCATGATGGTTTACTGCTCATATGTGTTGACAAGAAATAAGCGGCTAGAATCATTGAGGAGATACATGAAGGTGACTTCGGGACCCATTCCAACGGGCACACTATGGCTAAATAGATTTTGCGAGCAGGTTATTATTGGTCCACCATGGAGACTGACTGTTATAATCATGCACGAGTTTGCCACAAATGTCAAGTCTATGCTGATAAGGTGCATGTGCCGCCAGTACCTTTGAATGTCTTGACCTCCCCTTGGCCGTTTGCAATGTGGGGAATTGGTATGATCGGAAAAATTGAACCGACTGCGTCCAACGGGCATCGTTTCATTCTGGTTGCCATCGATTATTTTACAAAATGGGTCGAAGCTGCATCCTATGCTAATGTCAACAAGCAGGTGGTAACTCGGTTCATTAAGCACAATATTATCTGTCGTTACGGAGTGCCTGAGAAGATCATTACCGATAATGGGTCTAACTTGAATTAAAAAAATGATGAAGGAGCTTTGTGAGTCCTTCAAAATCAAGCATCATAATTCTTCTCCATATAGACCAAAGATGAATGGCGCTGTCGAAGCAGCCAATAAAAATATCAAGAAAATTATGCAGAAGATGGTGGTAACCTATAAGGATTGGCATGAGATGCTTCCATTCGCCTTGCATGGTTATCACACCATTGTGCGTACTTCGACTGAGGCAACCCCATTTTCATTGGTTTACAGCATGGAAGTAGTATTGCCGGTAGAAGTCGAGATTCCTTCTCTTAGGGTCATGAGAGATGTTGATCTAGATGAAAGTGAATGGGTACAGAATCGGCTGGATCAGTTGGAACTTATTGATGAAAAAAGATTGACGGCCGTTTTCCATGGTCAGGTATATCAGCAAAGGATGAGAAAAGCTTTTTATAAGAGGGTACGACCTCAGTGTTACAAACCAGGTGACCTTGTGCTCAAGAGGATAATTCTTCCCCAGGGAGATCCCAAAGGCAAGTGGGTTCCGACTTATGAAGGTCCTTTCGTGGTCAGAAAAGTTTTCTCTAGAGGAGCGATGATGCTCACGACTATGGATGGAGAGTACTTCCCTCTCCCTGTGAATGCTGACGTAGTTAAAAAATACTTTGCATAAAAAATAATAAAAACCCGCTAAACTAAAAACCCGAAGGGGCGATTTAGGGAAAAAAATTGTGTCCTGGTGAATCGAAAACCTGAAAGGGAGATTCAGGCAAAAGTTAAGGACTTAAAGAAAATGACTACGCTCAGCATGGGATCCTTTGTTTCTTTCCTTCGTTCCGTCACCTGACATAAGCTCGAAGCTAATCCAAGAATGATTTGTCTGAAGGCAGAAAGATAAGAGTCATCAGAGTCATAGCAGAGTCGGGACTTGATGGATATTCACATTCACATTGCCATTTGTAAACACTTGTTTGTTTTAATTTTGCAATTTCTTGCTTCCCAATGTAAATACCTTTTTAACATGCAGATTTCTCAAAATCAATAAAATATCTTCTTTCAAGTATACGTATGCTTTTCTTTTCTCCTTTTTTTTATTTTGTTTGCAAAAACGTCCAATATTTTTTATAAGCATGTGCATATAAACTTCGTGGACCTTAAACGAAAATGGTAATACAAGTCATGGTTAGTTGATCGCTTGAAATGAGAATAACAAACACCACTACTACTGTGCAAGGGGCGTGTTTAGTTCTATGTTTGGTGGGATTCTCATTCACTTTACGGTTGGATGCCTTGCCAATTTGTTTCACCGCTCCGTGCTGTTTGATAAAGGTCATGGATTACGGCAGGTCGGCGAGATCGACGAACTTAGTTGGGAACATTTCTTCCCCATAATGGCTTTTATTATGTTTCTTTGTCGCGCTCTCATGTGTCATCTTGATTGACTATTTTAAGCATTGTCTGCATATAGGATTTTGTTTATAGCTGAATGTCAGTCTTGATGCGCTGAATGTTTTTGCCAAATTTTTTTTTTTTTTTGCAAAATCACTCTTTAATTGTTTTCCGGGCATTTTGATACCAATTGTGTCAATTCTTTTGCATGACCAAGAATTTGGAGGAGGAATTTTAGCTAAAAAATGATGAATGTAGTGGTATGCTTTTGAGTAGCACCCCGTTGATGATGTGCAGGCATTGTTTCAATCCCTAAACACCAGAGATATAAGGGAGTTAGACCCTCGTTAACCCCTCTGAGCCTTCGAAGTAGGAGTTTCTTTTCTGTTAAAAAAAAATAAAAATAAACTTTTTTTAACCAGGGGCAGGGTAGATGTTCAGTTTATTTGCCCAAGCATTCAAATTTCAGAAGGAATGTCCCATATGAGGATCACCACATTTTATCTTTCACATCATGAGATCAGGAAAATGTATGAACCCCGATGTTCATTTCCTCACAAAATCCTGAGGTCAAGATCGAATTGATACAATAACGGATATCCCTCGCTGACCAAGGAATGAGGCATTTGTTTTCTTCAAAAAAAAAAAGAAAAGAAAAAGTTCAAAAACCTAAAGTCACATTGACTTGTTCAAAATGGAAAGCATGAATAAGAAAGAAACAAAAAGTCCCGCTAAGTCGAAACTTGAAAACAAGTCGCTTAGGCAAAAGTTAGGGAAAAGAGAGCCTAAAAGGCCAAAAAAAAGAAGAGAGAAAGATTATTCAATAAAATTTTCATCCAAAAGAAGAGGAATAATAATATCAACAACAAAAGCAGCAAAAGTTAAGCGACAATCATGTTGGAGGATTTGTCGTAATCACTCAGTCATCATAAATGTTTTTGAAAGATGAATGCTTATGATAAATCAACTGAATATAGGACAGGAGAATATCACGAAGGGGGTGGGCACCAAATAACTTGAGCCTTGAAAACCTTTTTTTCAAAAGAACCTCGAACCAGGCCACGTTACAACCTTTAAAAGTCCTAACTGAAACAAGGGTTTAACTCGAAAGCATACTACAACAGGATAACAGTTCCTAAACTCCCCAAATATGTGTTGCATAGCCGTGTTGGTATCTCAACACCCGCGTTTTGACTCGTTTTTCAAAAAGGGAAAGAGAAGTTTTTAAAACATTTTTGCACTCTAGCCAGTGATTCATTCACAACAGAGATGTGACACTTTGTTAAGTTCTTCAAGGTTTAAATAATCATCGCATCAGGTTTATCATTCTCAATAAACATTTTTCTGTATGCAAAATAGATGTTTGACATCAAAAGAGTTTACACGTTGAATACCTTTAAAGATCTTAATGATGGTCAAGAAGGGAATGTTTGGCTTTCTTCTATTTTGACAGAGCCCGTGTTTGATTAGGACTCTGCTTATCCCCCGTGAAGTTTCGTTTCCCCAGTGAAGTTTCCTTTCCCCGATGAAGTTTCATTTTCGCAGCAAAGTTTTGTTACTCCGGGTATTTTCTTTCAAAAAGCCTTGTTCCAAGACTTCAAGTTTGGATATGTCGCTTATCCCCAATAGAGTCGTTAAGCAGGAACCCACATTCTGAAGAAGTTTCAACTCCCCTTTGAGATTGCCAATAGAGATCCCTTGCTTTGACCTCTCATTTCCCAGCCGATCTGTTGACCGTGTCATCTTTATGTTAAGGATCTTATCTTATTCCCCAGTAAGGTTTTGATACCATATGACTATCTGCATGATTCATCCTTTGGTTGCGTTCCAAGAAAATATCTCTCCAGCAAGATAATATTCAGCAGAGTTCTATCTTCCCGGTGAAGTCCCATCTCTTCAGCGTGGCTTTGTTCACCCTTCACGCCGGGTTTGTTGTCTTGATATCATCTTCAACACGGCCGCATGCTGTCCTTCCCAGAGATTATAGTCTTACCTTGATCCTCTCTCTCAATTGTCTAAATCTTCAGATGGGCGGCCCTTTCTGGAAGCTGCAGTGTTGACCTGATCTTCCCTGGAAATTCGCAATTTATTTTTGCAGCTCCTCTCTTTGTTTGTGGCCCGTTTCTACTAGTTGCTCAGTTGTTATTCTCCGCGAAGCTCCATCTCTTCGAGGTTCCCACTCTAGCGGTTCCCCGCATTTTCTCCTCTCTTTTGGATTTTGCAATTTATTTTTGCAAGTCATGTCAGATTCGGACTTCTTGGTTATTGGCTTCTCATTTGGCCATTCCCTAGTGGAACTTTTCAAACATGCATCTTTACATTGCATCTACCAAAACGCGCAGCATTTCCATTATATGGAGCATTGCGCTATATAAAAAGAATTCAAACATGCATCAGAACATAAGCCATTATTATTTCTGTCATCCCCATTGATTTTCTAACACTTCAGATTTGATCTCCAGCAAGGTCTTCGTCCTCATTATACACCCCATACCAATATCCTCCTGACGTCAATCTTTTGTTTAAGTGTCTACTCTTGACTATAGCTCAATTTCGCCCTGGCACGGTCTTCTCGGGTTTAGTCTTTGCTACCCTCTCTGGTTCATTCCAGTGTCTATGGATGCACCTTTCGAATACCAGTTTCGTCCTGATATTCGCTTTCAGTGGGTTTTTAGGTGTACGCCCTAATCACCTTGCTTTGGGTTGAGCCCAGAGTTTCGTCTCCTCGCCTTGTGCATGAAATCCAGTTTCGTCTTGGTACTCATCTAGTTCAGTTTCTCCTAACTAGTTATTGAGTCGAGTTTCGTCTCGTTTTTACTTTCCTACCTTGTACTCTTTGACGACGTTCGTTTACCAAGTATAGTGTTCGTGCTGTGTCCCTGGTTTGAAATCAGTCTCCTTTATTCCATGGATTCTCCTACTAGTTTTCGTCACTGTTTATCCATTGATCTGAGACCAGCAGGTGCTCTGAGAAACATGCACTCTCATCACTTGGCTTTGGATCGAGTTTCGCCTCGTTACCTGCACGTGAAATTCAGTTTCATTCTGGTACTCGTCTAGTCTAGTTTCGTCTGACTAGTTGTGAATCGAGTCTCGTCTCGCTGTTGTTCCTCATTTCTAAGATTCTTTCAGTTTCTTTATATTGTCTGTCTTAGTTGAGATTATCAAGTGTTCCTAGAATCACGCACTCTAGCCACTTTGCTTTGGGTTGAGATCAAAGTTTCGTCTCCTCACCCGCGTACGTTTTCAGTTACAGAGCTTAGTCTCGTCTATACTCTGTTGGTTGAGTTTTGCCTCACCCCTCCCTTTTGAAGCCCAGTTTTGTCTTGGCACGTTTGTCCGGAAGTTTAGTTGTGCCTACCCTTCTCTTGTTTTCGTTCTGTCTCACCATGCGTTGCAGCTTCATTCTGACGCATGTCTTGGGAGTTTTGTTTCCGTTGCTTTCAAGAGTGTAAACTTTCGGGTTCTTTCGTATTCAAACATCTTCAACCCTGAACGCTTGAAAGTTATCAATTTTCTCACTTATCATGTTGAAGATATTTGAATAGGGGCAGCTGTTGCACCCCAAAATTTACCCTCTTGTTTTAGGTTTATGTTTCATCATGAACATCATAGTGCATTGCATTCATACATTGTGATAGGATCAAAGTACTTTGGTTAACAAGTTTTCCTCAAGCCTTGAAGGTTGATTGCATTGACAAGTTGCCCAAGAGATATCTTACCATCCAAACCTCTGGATCTTTCAAGCTCAAAAGTTTTTGCATATCTCAAGATGCTTTATTCATCTCTTTGGACCCCCAGAATATTGGAGCTTATGTTTGATCACAAGTGGAATCACTCTTTGGATTCATCAGCCAAATTAGGGTTTGCTTGAGCAAGGCTATTGGACAATGTACAAGTCTTGATTTTTGGAGCTACAACATTTCTTTGGTATTTGAAAGGTATTTGTATAAGGAGTTGGTCAAGATGCCCAGAGGATTTGAAGTTTTGAAGATAATTCATCAGTCTCCTAATGTGTTGACCAAAATTAGGGTTTTGGTTTTCATCCGGTTTTCTTGAGAATTTTGAAGTGAAACTTTGCACATGGCCTTTATATGTTTGGAAGATCATATGTTTGAAGTTTTAATCATCAATTTTGAAGGGAAGTGGATCAATTGATTCAGAGGGGCAAAATGGTCATTTTGGTCAAAATCAGTCAAAGTCAAGGTTGACCAAGTGAATTTTTGGCCAACCATCAATTCAAGGATGTAATTTTCATATTTCAAGTCCATTTTGGTCATTGGGTCAAAGAGATTGAAGTTTGGGTTGAAACTTATTCTTGAAGAAACCTTAAAAGTTACTAATTTTGAAAAATAAGGATTTAATTTCAAAAAATCATATTTTATTCACTCTTGATCAAGAAGATGTAAATGAAATATGCTTGGAAAGCTAAGAGAATGATCTTTCACCTCCTTTTAGTCTCATGACCAAATTGGCAAGGAATCAAGAGTTATGGTCTTTTGAAGTTACAAAATTATAGGTCATTTTTCAAAATTAGTGAATTTCAAGCTAGATTTTGGGAGCCTTAATTGATTAATTTGCAAAAACTCAAAACTAGGGGATCGTATATCTTTTCAATACCTTTCCAAATTATGCTCATTTATGTCAAAATTCAAAAGCATGAGCAAGTTATGAGTTTTGGAATTTTTGGGCATTTTATTGAAATTTGGCAAATATGCAAGATGGCCAATTCATGAAAACTCAGGTTCCAACCATTCTCTTTGTCCCTAACCCATCCCATGACCTATTTGTGATTTGCTAAGGCCCATAATATCATCCATTTCGTGTTCTATGGACCTTGGTGATTGTTTGAATGAAAAATGCAAAAAGTGGTCTAAACTTGCAAAAACTCCAACATTTTTTGATCATGTGGAATTAAGGGCCAAGGTTTTAAGCACAATCTTCTGAAGTTATTTGGCTCGCAAAGCGCATAAGAAGCAAGAGAACGCACGGGCAAAAGGGTTGATTCAGTATGCACTCCATTTTTGGCCAAAATTCCCAATCCTACCCTCCAACGGTTTTAAAGTCAGATTTCCACTTCTAACCTTCTCTACAAACTCTATATAAGAGGAAGCAAGCAAGGAGAGAGAAAGAGAACGCGCCATTTGCAAGAATCCCAAATCTGAGATTTTCCTTCTTCTTCTGCAACTTGATTCGATTCTCTCAATTCCTTGGTGTTTTCTTCAAAATTCTTGTGGATTCTGCTTCAGCAAAGCAAGTAGATCAAGCTAGCACCATTTGTTTGCATCTGGAGTGAAGGAGACAGTAGATCACTTTTTTCCTTGAGGTAATGATTCCAAACTTCAAATTCTGAGATGCACTTGTTTATTGAGATGTTTGAGCTTGGATTCATGTTCAATGATGTAAATGGAATGTTTCTGAAGCTTTATAGCGTTTAATTTGATGAATTATGCATGATTGGATGCTCTGAAACTCGCGATTCAGAATGTTTTTGTTCATGTTCATGGCTTTATTGTAGACAATGTGGTTGATGATTCGACTTGATTCCAATTACAATTTGTAGTATGAAATGCCAGCTTTGATTTGCCTTTGATTTCATGAAAATTGATGCGAAATCGAGTGAGTTATACTGATCTGAACATGACCCCCAAGCCTGAGATATGCGCGCGTTTTTTGAATGTCTAGAGGTTTAAGATGATGTGGTGGCACATCATGATTGGTCTGTTTGAATTTTTTTGGTATATTTGAATTTTTGTTTTATTTGACATTTTGTTTAATTTTGTTTTCTGATCAAAACACATTCAAAAATAACAAAAAATTACCATAGGTCAATATTATTTTCTAGTATTTGTCATATTTTTTTGGATTTTTTTTAAAAATAATTTGATTGGTTTAAAAATTCATAGGTTTAATTAATTAATTGTTCAAGGTTTATTTTTATTTTAATAGTTCTATTGATCTAAAAAATCCACAAAAATTATTTGAGAACCACAAAATAATGTGAAAATTGATTCTGACTTTGGTTCATCATTTTTATTATTTTTGATTAAAAATTTAATTTCAAAAGGTTAATTGTAATATTTGTTTGTTTTTTTATTTTTAATACTTCTATTAATTCAAAAATTCCCAAAAAAATCGTGTAATCTTGTTCTCAATCATAGAATCTGAATATATTTTTACTTTGACTATTTCATGACTTTTGGTTATGGTTTGCATTTTCTTGCCCTTAAATAATAATTTTATTATTAATTGTTTGTTTTTTTTTGTTTTTAATATTTTCCTTTTATCCAAAAAAATCACAAAAAATTTAGGGATGTGTGTTTTTAGCCCTAATATTTGAATATAATTTTGGTTGGCCATTTTTCTGACTTTTTGATTTAAATATTATTTTGATATGTGAATATTTGTTAATTGCATAATTGTTTTAATATTAATTTCTTTCTTGACTTTTCCTAATTCAAAAAATATGAAAAAATATATTTGCTGGCATTTAAGGTTCCTTGGTGATTAGGTTGGCCTTGGTTTGATTTGTTTGGATTTTGATCTTATTTAATTAATATTTAGGATTAAAAGTCAAAATCTAGGGTTTTGTTGATTATGGTACAAGTTCCATGTTCAAAACCCTTGTGCCTTGGACTTTATTAGAAATTTAGGTCTTGTTTATGGTTCATGAATGTGTTGGAATTTAAAAACCATTTTTCTTGAATTATTTGACTTGGTTTGACATTTTTCCACAAATAATTTTGAAAACTTGTCTAGTTTGGTGGTTTTGCCAACTAGTCTTGAACTTTGATTTTCATTTGGTCTCCTCCTCAATCATGCATGAACTTAGAGCTTGCATTCTGACTTCTAAACACTTCCAAGATGTTAATATTTTTTTGGTTTGAATTATGGATCTTTATTTCTATTTTTGATATAATTTTGAAGTGAAGGTACCCAATTATGTTTGCATGACTTATTGCAATTTTTTTGATGGCCAATGAACTTGAGTGAGGCATATAATTGGGAACCTAATGATCATGTTGGTTCTGATTGTCCATTTTAGCATCAAACCATTTTGACTCAATGTCCCATACTTGAATGTTTTGTACCATCTAATGCATTATGTAGGTTTCATTTCCTATTGTGTTCATGAAGTGGAGTTTGAATTATTTGTGCATGATTAAAATGTGGTTTCTACTGACTTTCATGGTATTTGTTCATACTATTCTGAAGCTCTCATGATCCTTGATTGACATTCAATTGTCAACTCAACATGGTGATAGAAAGGAGCAACATTCCTCTGATTCTCTTGACCTAATTTGTGCATATGCTTGTTTCGTCTTGCCTATCATGTCTAATGTTTGATAATTGCCACCATGTTGTTCTCATTTCTTTTTTCACCATATGGAATACTAACTTGGTTGTTGAATGTGCGAGGTACTCTGAGCAAGTTGCCACTTTTGGCTTGAGGCTTTTTTGTGTTTCACTTTATTTGTGAAACACAATCTATTATACTGGCATTATTTTTTGTGCTTGGCATGTTTGATGGTTTATGAAGGATATATATACATATGATTGTGAATGCCATACATTTCCCATGGGATTTGTTCATATCTGATAAATTACTTACATCCTGATGGTGAAATTTCTGACTCAATTTGTCTACTGATGCCAGCTTGCTTAAAGTTTCTCTGGGTTTCTTTTATTCTTGCTTGATTACTACAGATAGTTATCTGTTTGGTATTGTACTACTTCCTTTCTCCCATTTTCATTATGCATAATTCTCTGATTGCATGATGGGATCTCTGTTGCTGATATATGTCAAGAGGCCCTCTGGTTTTTGTCTGATGCATGTGTTATGTTCGCTTTTGATCGATGAGTCACTCAATTTAGAAATTGAGATCACGACTTCGCTCTCATTGCATGTTCCCTATAGGATGTTTATTGATTTTCTTCTTTAATTGTTGATCGATGAGTCACTCAATTTAGAAATTGAGATCACGACTTCGCTCTCATTGCATGTTCCCTATAGGATGTTTATTTCTTTTCTTCTTTAATTGTTGGTCGATGAGTCACTTAATTTAGAAATTGAGATCACGACTTCGCTCTCATTGCATGTTCCCTATAGGATAGTTTTGTTGAGTTCCCTTTAAACATGTAAATTAGGGTAGGATTTTCCCTTTATCCTCAACCTTAGGATCAACCATTGTATGATAACACTAGGGATAGTCCTAGGCTAGTCTCCCTTAGTTGTTTTTTTCTTTCTTTGCATTTTTGCATCTTAAAACAAAAAACTGTTTTCTTGGCAAATCATAAAACATTTCTAATGAACTCAAACCCTCCTTCAAAGTAAAAGATACAGACCAATCTTACTTTGTTTGTGTTACCTCTTAGACGATGTTTCGCCATCGCACATGTTTGTTATCCTACTTTGATTCTCAATATCATTGTTAGGTGTGATGTTTTATCATCTATCTTATCGATGCTTCGCCATCTTTGCCATGATATCTTGTTATCTCTTAGCCGATGTTTCTTCATCGCACACTTGTTTGAAGCCGGTGTTTCACCATCTCACATGTTTGTTATCCTACTTTTATTCTCAATATCATTGTTAGGTGTGATGTTTTGTCACCTGTTTTATTGATGTTTTGCCATCTTTGCCATGTTATCTCTTAGTCAATGTTTTGCCATCGCACATTTTTTTGAAGTCGATGTTTCGCCATCGCACATGTATGTTATCCTGTTTTGATTCTCAATATCATTGATAGGTGTGATGTTTCGTCATCCATTTTATCATTCGATGTTTCGTCATCTTTGACGTGATACTTTGTTATTCTTTAATTGATGTTTGATCGCCTCATTTGTTTGTTATTTCATTCAATGTTTTGCCATCTTGACTATCTTTGTTTGTCTTAATTAAAAAACAAAAACCAACCAAAACATGTAAGCCGAACTACCGCTGCTCTGATTCCTTAAAAGGGATACGTAGGCATTGGGATAGGGCCCAACCGAGCACAACTTTTATTTTCTCTACATTATTTTCTTTTTCTTTTATATGCATTCCATTTTCAGTTTTAAGCCATAGACATAGGATTTGACCACACCCATTAGATTAGACAACAAGAGTGGATACCGTAAAGTACTACGGGCGTGTGGGGTGCTAATATCTCCCCCTCGCGTAACAGACTCCCTTACCCGATCTATCGGTCGAAAGACCTTGATTTCTCCCTTTTCAGGTTTTCTCGATGTTTACCTTTCCCTTTCGGCGGGATAAAAGACGTTCGATGGTGACTTAATTGTTGTTTCATTAACATCCAGATGACAGGTTCCGACCGCGTAGTTTCAGTACTGGTTGTAGAAAGCAGCAGCAAGATCCTCCCAGTTTCGGAAATTAGCTCCTTCCAACTGATAGAACCATTCAAGTTGAGTCCCTGACAGACTGTCTTGAAAGAAGTGTACCCACAGATTCCTATCAGCAGTGTAAGGTTGAATTTTTCTGACGTACGAGCGAAGATGGAGTTTTGGACAGGATACTCCATCGTACTTAGAAAAAACCTAAGCTTTGAACTTGTGAGGGATCACCACCCCCGATGATAGTCCCAAATCTCTGAAGTCCAACCCAGGGACCTTCTGAATCTCCATAGCACTTAGACGGTCCTCAAGTTTTTTGTACCTATCCTCAGCAGGAGGGTACTGTTCCTCATCAAAGTCAGTGTCATTATCAGAGACCACAGGACTAGGCCCCTTTTCTTCCTCTTGATTCTCTTCCCCTTTGGATGAATGAGACAGATCAGCTTCCTCTCGCAACCTATTCCCAAACCGGTGACCCATATTCAGAAGAACCACCTTCTTCTTCTTCTTCTTTTCCTTCTTTAGGATGAGAGTCTTCAAATCTGATTTCCCTTTAGCCAGGTTCAAGAACATCTCCTGGAATTGAGCATTTTGAGCCTGAAGAGCTTTGATAGATTGATCGATAAGCATTTTAGAAGACATCTTGTGCTGAAATAAACATCGAAGAAGATGAGAAACCTGTAATGGTACCTGTGATGAGTTGCATGATAATGGAATGCGTATGAAATGATTTCAAAGACTTTGGGATATTTAAATTTGCAAAACAAAAGTAAACACACTTTATTAGATAAACTTGTAAAAAATGTTTAACAATGTCTTTAAGGCGTTACAAAAGAAATAACTGAAAAGCAAATCTAAACTAGAAACAATAAAAGACATCAGAGCTCCCATGGTCGCTTCCCCTTCGTGCTGACATAATTATTGATTGTTCTTTCATTCTCAAGTTGCCTCGTGAGCTTCAAGATCTTCCTCTCTTGCTCATGATACTTCTCTCGGTGGTTATCCCTTTCTTCCCTCAACTGAATCCAAGATCTCTTCAATTCCCCAAGATCAGTAGGCATGTATTGATAAAGGACTGTATAAGGAACACCTTCTTCAATGGTATGCTCCACAATCACTGGCAACACAGCTTCATAGGGAATCCCAAGCTTCTGGGCTCGAGCTCGGACCCATTGGAGATAAGGTTGCATAGGGATAGAAGTCTTTGGTCCTAGCTCGTGAGGGTCAGACCTGTTCACCATGCCCCAAGCTCGTATGAACTTTCGACGATGCTCATTAGGGTCTTCCTTGTAGTCAAAGGCAATGTCCTCAAGAAGCAACTCATGTGGATTGTCTCTCCGAGCGCGACCAAACTATCGTAAAGCTAAACAAGGACTGTAGGTTATTCCCCCTCTTATTCCAAGCAACGAGACATTAGGGTATTCCCCACATCGATCAATGACAGCAACCTTTTCCATATCTTTAGAACTCCAAAGGATATCTATATGGGTAAGGGACATTATCCTGTAGGACCAACCTAGACCTTCCTCATTCTTCAATACAGACTTGGGGAGGTGCGAAATAAACCACCTCGCCAACAGCGGCATACAACACATGAGGGTCCCCCTTCTTCGTACAATACGAGTATAGAGGGCATGTAGGATATCACCAAGAAGAGTAGGCACAGGATTGCAGGACAAGAAGATCTTAACCACATTCACATCTATGAAGGAATCTGGAGTCAGGAAAAGAACCAAGTCGTAGATGAGGAGAGCCAAGATGTCTTCAAAAGCCTAAAAGTCCAAGTTATCCCAGAACTGTTGAGCTTGATCCATTAGAAACTTAGCCAAGAAACCTTTAACCCCGCTTCGTGTCTCCCAGTTGGATACTACATCAGCCCTTTTTAGGTGTAAGGCTGAAGCAATGTCCTCAGGTCTAGGAGTCTCTTCCAAACCTATGAAGGGTGTCTGCTCGAGAATGGATATGGCTAGTAAGTAAGAAAACTCCTCCAAAGTGGGAACTAGCTGATAATCCGGGAAAGTGAAGCAATGATGCACCGGATCGAAGACATGGTAAAGCACACAACAGGTATAGCAAATAGCAGACATGGTAAAGGCAAACAAGTCACACAAGAGCCCTTAAGTTTTAGGCTTGCATGGGGTCTAGGTACTACCCTCTTGAAGTTCAGTTGGTTCAACCTGTCCTAATAATAGTAACCGGGTTCTAGAGGTTCTCAATATCACTGACCATCCTCTATCGGTCATGGTGTCAGCTCGCGCAATCTTTTCTTGCAGCCGGAACTATCTCGAGAGTATGGTCTCAATGAGTGTAGCATCGAGTATCAACCAGTTCTCAGCTTTACACCGAGGCCGGATATCTCACTACTTTCTAATGGCCAAGTTGGTCGATTAAAGGTTCTAAGGTCAGTTGATGCTTAACAACACACATAGTAGCCCCGTATTCTCCTCGTTTCTCCACAAGGGATACCGGTACCAACCAATGTGCCACATCAACGTAGCTACTGCTTCAACCGTATCGGTCTACATCGTACAGTTCCCTTACAGTTTATTGCTACTTACCTAAAAGGTGTCCCCAGATCCGGGTTAGGATCTATAGTAACTCCCAAACAAAACCCTTAAAAGTAAAGCAACCAAAACAAACAAGAGAAGCAATTTATGATGAACTAAGTCCTAAGGTATACCCCACTTATTATCCCCAGCAGAGTCGCCAGTTCTGTGATACGGTGGCAGAACCGACTGTTTTGGAAAATGCTGGTTTGCGTTTTGCGTTTGTGTTTGCAAAATGTCGCGGTAAGCAAGAGTCGCCACCGACTTTTATTTTATCCAATAAGGAAAGGAAAAAAGCATAGAAAAATTCCTTTTTCGAGATTTTGAGTACGGGGGGTAGATTATAGAAAGGGGAGGTATTAGCACCCTTTCTATCCGTGGTTTTCCACGGGCTCTTAGGTACTTAATCATCATTTGAAAAATTGCTTTTGTGTTTGTGTGATTTGAAAAGTTTTTGTTTTACTTCGATTTAACTCTTACTTCTGTCTTGAAGAGTGTTACGAATTTATTTTGAAAACTTTGTTTGAAAAGGAGTGTAAGTGTGAAAAGTTTGTTTGTTTTGAGCAAGTACCTACTAGCATCTACCTACTCGAAAAAAGAATTGTTCTATGTTCGTTTCCTTTAGACAATGCTATCCTACTATTAGTGAGTAGGTAGAACCGTCGTTGGAGTTTTAAGGGTCAATTCGAAAGGGACGTACGATTACTAAAGCAATGTTAGGACGTCTTAGTAATAACCCTAATGTCTTAAGATCAATATTCGAGGCAACAATTCCGAGGCAACCTTTCTGAGGCAACTTTGATCTTTGAGACAAAAGAGAGACCACTAAAATACCCTATACTTAATGATCGTTTACCGAAGGCAACCGAAGTGAGAGTATACCCTAGGAGTGCACATGTGCGAGTGATTAAATTTCAAGTTTATTATATTTGCACATTTAGGGTTTGCTAACTGTTTTAAAGTTTACATACATTCTTGTCATGCATCCCTATTATTCATACATCTAACAGTTCAATGTTTGCGGAATTTAAAGTGCGGAAAGTAAAGCTAAGCTATTACAAGGCTTCGGGTATTAATTACATAGCCAAAAACAACCCGTAAAAAAATGATAAATGAAAAGGAGAAAAATCATAATTAAGCTATTACAACTTGTGAGCAATTACATTAATATGGTAAAAATAATGAAGCGCGGTGAATCGAGAACGAGAGGGAAATAGGGTTTTGACCCCGTCTAACCTAATCGAAAGAATCAATTATTTTTTGTTGTTTTTAATTATTTTTAAGAAAAAGAATAATATTTTTTTATTAAATACAAAATTAATTAGTAATTAAATTAATTAAAGAAAATGACTAAATTTAACCTATTTTTGTGTTTTTGGTTATTTTAAGAAAAAGAAAATAGAATTAAGTTAGAAACAAAAACCCTAATTGTTCTAATTAATTTTAATTTATTTACAAAATAATTTAAATTACCTAAAATTAAATAACCTAATTCAATTAATTTTTGTATAAAAAATAAATATCCTAAGTCTAATTGGGTGAAAAACATTATTTTTATGATTTTTTGATAAAAAGAAAATTAATTTGTGTTAGTAAAAATAATTTAAATAAATAAATAAAGAAAATATAAAGAGAAAGAAAGAAGAATTGGGCCTGGTTGTGAGTAATTGGGGGCGTGAATGGAAAATCTGGCCCAAGAAACAAAGGTCCGCGTTGAGCTTCTGAATCCCATGCGTTGCATTGACTGGGCTGTATGATGGTCACCACATGATAGCCATAAGATCTGGCCTCCTGGACACCTGGCTGGTTGGATTCTGAGGGTACATGGTGGTCCTTTGTCCCTATATGCGCGCCTGATCACATAAATAAAAATAATATGAAAGAATGGGGGGACCTGGGATTTGAACCCAGGTCCTATAACCTTTTCCAAACGCTCCAATGCCAGCTGCGCTGCATGCTTTTGTTGTACATAGAATAAACAATAATCATAATATAAGAAAATAACAAAACACTAAGTCCAAACGCGCGAATTTTTAAATGGGAGAATGGTTGCTTGCCACGCCTTCATCCCTGACCTCGCTCCGTTGCTAAAAGGTTTGAAGACCTTTACCTACGGACAAAGTCCGTCACTATAAACCCTGTAATTCTCAAAATCAAAAACAAGCAAGATAAATAAAATCTAAGGCCATGAATCAACTCGTCTTGGCCTGCTGGGAACGATGGTGCCCTTCTTGAGGGCTAATTTTACCTGTGTGAAAAGATCCCAAATCGAGGCAAAAAACCCTAACAATGGTAAACTCGGATACAGTCCATAAAAACACAATTAAATGATATAGATAGCTTGAAAATGTGTTAAGGAACAAGAATATATGATTATTTCATGCTATAAGTGCCAAAATCATGCAATTCGATTTCAAGAACAAGCCAAAGTCGTGGCTGACTTACAGTGGGTTTTAGTGCTGGAAACTCCTTGTTCTTGATTGGTATGGCTTGCTTGTGATCCCATGAAGTGAATGAGATGGTCAGGAAGCCTTTTAATCGCATGGAAATGCAAAATCAGTTTACCATTTTTTTCTTCATGTTTTGTTCTCTCTTTTGCGCCTCCAAAGCCTTGTGATTTTTGTCTGCAAATGTTCCCTATATACTGAGGAATGGATTAGGGTTGCAAACATGATCTCAATCTTTGCCAATTATTGATTTTGATCTTGATTTGATTCACTTAAAAATCCTTCCAAAAATAGGCTAAAACCAATCTTTTCATGCACACAAAGGCCTTTCACGAATTCAATCACTTGCCAGCTGGATATAGGACCTGAAACATGCACAATATCTTGAGGTTTCAATGATTTGGATTTTTCGTGATTTGTTTTTTATTTAAATTGATTTAATTGCAATAAAATCAAAATAAATAATAAAAATAAGATAAAGACAAGTGGAAAGAGCTAGGGCTCTTGGACCATTCTACCAACTCAAAACAAGTGCAAAAGAATGGGCCCATTTAGCAAATATTGCATTTTTAGGCATAGTTGACTTTTGACAATTTTGCAAAAAAGGTCAACTTCACCAATGCATAACTTGCTCAATTTTGACTCTTTGAAGGTGTTATTGGACTTTTTAGAAAGATTGAGATGTACTATAAGCAACCCCTTTGGTCTCATCTCAATTGAATCTTCCATGTTCATGTATGAAACTTTTACAAAAAAGGTGTTTTTGTTGACTTTTCAAAATGACCTATAATGTCAAAATTCATAACTTCTTGTGAGTGGATATTTTGAATTTGGGAGATGAAGATGAATTGTAGGGAATTGCATCCTATTCAAAATTAGCTTTGGATGGGTCATTTCTCATAAGGTATGAGAAAGTTATGCTTGGTCAAAGTTGAGTTGACTTTTCCTACAAAACCCTAATTTAGCAACTTCTGGGTTTTGATTAATTGTGAGCATTCCTTGATGAATCATGATCAAACCTTGATCAAATGATGAATCCTAATTAAAAATGAGAATGTTGACAAAAAATTTTGAAGTTTGACTGTATGTGGGCCACAGTTGACTTTTGCCCTAGCACAATCGATTTTCAGGCTTTTGAGCAATTGATTGAGCAAACTTTCTCTGTAGGGCTTGAAACTTGACATGGATGATCTTGAGAACATATTAGGACAATGGGGAGCATTTGAGATTCCTTGTACTCAAGTATCTTGTTGCAACATGAAACCCTAATTTGAGGTAGACTGCCTTAGGAGAGGATTTGTCTGGTCAACCTTTGGACTACCTTGAGCAATTTGAGGACCTCACTTGAAATGTATTGAGAAATATGGGAGGGAAAATTTTGGGGTACAACAGTAAGCCCATTCCCGATATCATAAATCAAGTTCCACTTCACGCGAGTGCAAATTTCTGGGCACTCTAGTGTTCAATCATCTTCCACCTTTAGATCACGAAAGGCAGAGCAGACAATCTACATCCTCAGGTTTAAGAAGATTGAACAGGGGCAGCTGTTGTACCCAAAAATTTGCCCTCCCACTTTACTCAGCAAATGTCAATTGAGGTCCCCAAGTTTCTCAAGGAAGCCCAAGAGTTGACTAGACAAGCTCTCTTCTAAGGCAGTGCACCTCAAAATTAGGGTTTAATTCCTCATCAAGATAGGTGAACCACAAAGGTCCCAAATTCCTTCAAAGGTCTTAATGTGTTCTCAAGACCCTACATGTCAAGTTTCATGCCTTGCATAAGAAGTTTTCTCAGTCAAATGCTCAAATGCTTGAGAATCGACTGTACTAGGTCAAAAGTTAACTGTGGGAGAGACTCTGCCTGAGAATAACTCTATAGGGGAATAGCTCTGCTTGCGAGAGGAGATGTTTTGCTGGAAGATTTTGTCGATTTGGAGAAATAAACTCCACTGGGGGATGAACTTCCATAACTGAAGGAACAAACTATGTTGGGGATTGAGCTTCTGTATTCAGATAAATAAACTCTGCTCGGGAGAAAACTTTATGAACCGCTTGCGATTATAAAATTCGGCTGGGGAACATAGATGTCAGCTTTCTGAAGGAATTTGGTTGGGGATAGTAGCTCCTATTGGGGAAGCCAATGTAAAAGCTTTGATTTCCTATACTTTGTGGGGAGTGTAGATGTCACGGGATCGCATGTAATGGTGATCTGGTTTCAAAATTGTCTCTACCCATGTACCTGCTGAACTGAGTAACTGTCGGGCTTGACATGATTCTTTTAGTTTTTTTTCCCTGTTTCTTAAGTTACGAGCAACTGTCTTTCCATTTCTTATGCGAATATTTGTGAATAGTAATCATATTCAAGTGCATATGTCAAGAATAAATCATTGGACGTTTTTGAAAAACAAAACAGGAAAAGAAAAACAAATGGTTTTGTAAAAACGACTTGTATTAATTTCTTGAAGTTGGCCTATAACAGGCATTTTTGTACAAGGAAGTAGACGCTCTAGTAAGAGAATTCCGCCGTGAAAATGAAAGATATACAATATTGTGTACAAAGAGAAGAAAACAACTATGTGTAATAATCCCATTGAGTTTCAATTCTGCTATTGCCGCTACGCCTTCGAGTGTCTCATCACTTTGCTGCTTGTCCGGAGCTGATTAGATTGATTGGTATTGTTCGAGCTTGATAGTTGATACTGAAGTCTGGTCGCAAGGTGATCCAATGGGACATAGTGATATGCTTTAAATCCCTAACTTTTTCCTGGACTGCCCTTTCGGGTTTTTGGTCCACCGGGATACCCTTTTTTGCCCAAGCCGCCTTTTCAGGTTTTGGACTTGTCCGGTGTACATATTTTTTTCGTTTCCATCCCTAATTTTTTCCCGAACTCTTTTAGTTCACCGGGAAGCCCTTATTTTTGCCTAGGCCAGTCAACCTAGCGGGTCTTTAGTCATGTGTAGTATCTTTTCACTATGCCTGCATTGACAGGGTGAGGAAGGTCGTCACCGTCCATGGTGGTCAGAATCATGGCTCCACCCGAGAAAATGTTTTTGATCACAAATGTCCCTTCATATGTGGGAGTCTGTTGTACCCCAAAATTTTCCCTCCCATACTTCTCAAAACATTTCAAGAATAATCTTCAAGTTGCTCAAGGTTACTCAAGAATTGGTCAGACAAGCTATCTCCTAAGGCAATCAACCCCAAATTAGGGTTTTATGTTGCATCAAGATCCTTGAGTCCAAATGACCTCAAGTTCTCCCCAATGTCCTAATATGTTCACAAGACCATCCATGTCAAGTTTCAAGCCTTGCAGAGGAAGTTTGCTCAATCAATTGCTTAAAGGTCCAAAAATCGATTGTGCTAGGGCAAAAGTCAATTGTGACCCAAATACAGTCAAACTTCAATATTGTTTGTCAACATTCTCATTTTTAAGGATATTTCATCATTTGATCAAGGGTTGATCATGATTCATCAAGGATTTCTCAAAATTCATCAAGACTCAAAAGTTGCTAAATTAGGATTTTGCAGGAAAAGTAAACTCAACTTTTACCAAGCATAACTTTCTCATACTTTATGATAAATGACCCATCAAAAGCTCATTTTAAATAGGATGCAATTTCCTACAATCCATCTTCATATCCCAAGAGCAAAAAATGCACTCACAAGAAGTTATGAATTTGGACATTATAGGTCATTTTTGAAAGTCAACAAAAACACATTTTTTGTCAAAGCTTATAACATGATCATGGAATATCAAAATGAGATGAGACCATAATGGTTGGTTATAGGACATCACAAACTTTCTAAAAAGTCAAAGAACACTTCTAAAAGTTCAAAATTGAAGAAGTTATGCATTGTTGAAGTTGGACTTTTTTGCAAAATTGCCAAAAGTCAACTATCCCCAAAACTTCAAATTTTGCCAAATGGGCCCATTCTTTTTCACTTGATTTGAGTTTGCATAGTTGCCCACGTGCCCTAGCTTCAGCCATGTGTCCATATTGCATTTTTATTATTTAATTTGATTTATAATTAAATTTATTCATTTTAAATCAAATAAAATCATATAAAATCCAAGGCATAGATAACTCATGATTTTCTGGTTGTTTTAGGCTTTGTTCACAACTAGCATCACAATCAAATTCGAATCAAGGCTTGTATGCACAAAATATCCAAATCAAAACAAATTTGGAAGGTTTTAATGGTAGAATCAAATCCAATTCATGAGCATTGATATGGAGAGATTTGTACCAAGTTTCTTACCCTAATGCAGTACACGTTACATAAGGAAGCTAAAGCACGCGAAATAAGGGTTGGAAATCGTTGGAGGAGGCAGAACAACTTTGCAAAAAATCACAAAAAAGATGGAGATTAAAATCCAGGTTAGAGGCAGTTTCAGGATGCGAGAGTGGTCTCAATCGATTCCTGGACATTCACACAAGCTAACTGGATCAAAACCACGCATTCTCAGACCTCCAAACGCACTATAAGTCGCACGCAACTCACCCCTGTTCTTGAATTCGATTTCATTTATTTTGGCATCATTTGAATGAAATAACTGCATATTCCTGACCCTCATATCATTTGCAAGCTATTGGCAATAACCAATTTGATTTATATGCACTGTAACCATAAAACGCCAAGGCTAGGGTTTTGTTTCTGTTTTTAGGGACTCTCGTTTCATGTAAAATTAAGGAACATGAAAGACATGGTTGTGACCGGGAGGTTGAGACGAACACGACTATACCCTTAAAAGTCATTTTCATGGCCTGTATAGGATTTTGGAGATGGACATGCCTGTAGCTACGGACATCTGTCCGCTGGTATAGGTGTTTGGCCTTTTAGCCACAGGCGGAGGTCAGGGATGATGCGTGGCATCCCTCTATTGGACCATTCAAATATCGCGCGCGTTTTTTTTTTCTGGCAATTGTTTTGTTTTCATATATATTTTATTCTTTTTATTATTGTTAACAAACAATAACACGCCCCAGCGGTTGCCATGTCACGTTCAAAGCGTTCCAACACTGTAGATCAGGGGTTCGATCCCTGCCTCCAACACTTTGTATTTTCTTCATGTTTTTCAGATGATTGTATGCGCGCTCAAGCTTGCAACCCACCATACTCCCTCATCCATCCAAGAGCCAGATGGCCAATGGCCAGATCTGAGGGTCAATAATTGAAGGTCCACCAAGGTGCCAGTCAACGCACGTATACCAGATCCAAAAAGTCCACACGGGCTAGCTGATAATGGGCCAAGATTTTGCTTTCTACACCATCCAAAATATGCCCAATACTCCTCTCTCTTTTATTTATTTTGTTTTGTTTTATTAATTGTTTTATTTTATTTAATTAATTTCTAACCAATAACCTTTTTTCCTTTTATTAATAAAATCACAAAAAAAAATATTTTATTCAATTAGATTTTAAACTTTATTTTATTAATAATTACTAACTAATTAAATTAGGTTTTAATTTCTAGAATAACGTTAACTTATTTTGCAAATAAATAATTAATTAGATTTAATTAGATATTAACCATTAATTTAATTAGTTTTAGCTTCTTTCTTAAAATAATCAAAAAGCTCCAAGAAAATAATTTATTTTTCATTTAATAAATTAATTTAATTTAATTTAGGAATTAATTTCTTTCTTAAAATAAAAAAAAATAAAAATATTAAAAAAAACAATTTTCTTTCAAAAGGGTCAAAACCATAATCTTAGATTCGATTCAATTTCCCGCGCGCTTTATTTATTTTTATCCAATAATGTACTTGCTTCTGGATTGTAATAGTTAAATAGAACATTTAATTGTTTTTATCGCTTTATTTTATTTTTCAAAGGGTTTGTCTTTGGCGATGTAAATACCCGACGCCTTGTAATTTAAATTCCGCATTTTAATTTCTGCAAATTATAAATGTTAGATGTTTGATAATAGGGTTTGCATGACAAGACTGAATGTTAATCTTAAAATCAAATTAGATCACCCTTAACATGTACAAAGATAAAAATAACTGAAAACGACACACTCGCACATGCGCACTCCTAGGGTACACCCCACTTGGTTGCCTTCGTGCACGGTCATTGAGTATAGGTCGCTTTAGAGGTCGCCCTCTTGTCTAAAAGATCATAGTCGTTTCGAAACGGTTGCCTCAGATATAATTGCCTCAAACAAAATGATCTAAGACATTAGGGTTACCGCTAAGGCGTCCTAACATTGCTTTAGTGATCGTATGTCCCTTATTTGAATTGACCCTCAAACTCCAACGACGGTAGTGGGATAGCATTGTCTAAAGGAAATTAGCATAGAACGATACCTTTTTCGAGTAGGTAGATTAGTTCTTAGATACTTGCTCATCCAAAACAAAACTTTTTCACACTTACACTTTTACAAATAAGTTTTCAAAAACACTTCATTACACTCTTGAGGACAGAAGCAAGAGTTAAATCGAAGTTAAAACAAAAACTTTTCAAAACCCACAAGCACAAAGAAAACAATTTTGAAAACAATGAGCAAGTACCTAAGACCCCATGGAAAACCATGGATAGAAAGGGTGTTAATACCTTCCCTTTCTATAATCTATCCCCCGTACTCAGAAAATCTCGAAAAGGGAATTTGTCTGTGCTTTTTTTCTTTCCTTGGATAAAATAAAAGTCGGTGGCGACTCTTTTTTACCGTGACATTTTGCAAAAACAAACACAAAACGTAAACCAGCATTCCAAAAACAGCCAGTTCTTCCCACCGTATCACAGAACTGGCGACTCTGCTGGGGAGATTAATAAGTGGGGTGTATCTTAGGATTAGTTCATCATTGTGTTTTCTATTGCTTGCTTTGTATGCTTTATATTTGTGGGTTTGAATCAGAGTTACTATAGATCCTAACCTGGATCTGGGGACACCCTTTAGGTAAGTAGCAATAGACTGTGAGGGAACTGTACGGCATAGACCGATACGGTTGAAGCAGTAGCTACATTGGTGTGACACTTTAAGTTTGTATCGATATCCCTTGTGGAGGAACAAGGATAATATGGGGAAGCTAAGGGGTCATTAAGCACCAACTGACCTTAAAACCTATAATTGACCAACTTGGCCATAGAAAAGTAGCAGTATGCTACACTCATTGAGACCAAACTCTCGCGATGATTCCGGCTGCAAGAAAAGGTTGCTAAACAGGAATTATGACCGATCGAGGATGGTCAGTGATATTGAGATCCTCTAGAACCCAGTTACTATTTCTAGGATAGGTTGAACCAACTACACTGAAAGAGGGTAATACCTAGACCCCATGCAAGCCTAGACTTAAGACTGTTTGTATGACTTGTGTGCCTTCAAACTTGAACTACTTGCACATTCTTGTTATCTGACAGCATGAGTTCCTTACAGGTTTTGTTTACAGTCCTTATCCAATAATTTGGATTTATTGCAGGGTTTACTTATAGCACCTCACACTTTTGCTTAAACGCATAGCATACACATCATAACATCATGCCTTAACATTTCCTTAACCATTTCAAGGATCTCAAGGGTTCGTGATGCAGGTTATGGTAAATCAAATGTCTAGAAAGGGGCAAAGGGGATTTATTTTTCTCTAGCCAATGTCGTCTAGAAATCAAAACACGATAACTTGAGTCAGTGGCTATGACCCACTCGATATGGTGAGCTTAACTCTTGAAGAAGGACTCTCAATGACACGGAGTTTCTTCAATCAAAGCTGCAAAATTAAAATTCTAACAGTTTCTTATTTACCCCGCGAGATCCTTGAAAACATTGCATACATATCATACATATCATTGCATGACAGGTCTTCAAGTACAGGTCTCTCATGTTCTCTCTGTTTATTTCAGCAATGGCTTTCCAACAAGACAACCAATATCTTCAAACTCAAGAAGCTCAGTTCAGGGACATATTCCTAAACCTATCCAAGGGGCGGGAAGAGTTGAAAACACTCCTTGTTGGGAACTTGGTCAAGAAAAGTCCTGAAGACAATAAGGACGAGCGGCTGAAACAACTGCAAGCTGAGGTAGATGCAATAAGAACCCAGATGCTAGGGCAGATGGCTCTTATCCAAGGTATATCCCGGGAACAAGAAGAGCTGAGAACCATTATCAACCAGCTTCATCAAGACAAATACAACAGTATGAAGCAAACAGTCGGGGTCGGAGGCCAAGTCATTAATCAGCCTCCAAGAAGACAAGGGTCTGGTATGGTGAGGAATGGACTTCTCCAAATTTCTACTACATCACGGGTCCAACAACATCCTCACCAAAAACAACGGGTTAATCAGAGTAAGCCGGATACACCCAAGAGGCAGTTTACCAAGCTCAACATGCCGCTGTCTCAAGATTTACAACACCTGTTGAGATTGAATCTGGTGACGTTAAGGGACCCTCCTCAGAATCCCCACATATCCTCCCCAAGGTACAATCCCGATGCTAGGTGTGCATACCATTCCAACAGCCCTGGACATGACACCAACGACTGTTGGGCATTGAGAAACAAAATTCAAGACCTGATTGATGAGGGAGCTTTGGAACTTACACAAGACACTCAGATTGAGTTCTTTTGCCATCCCCCAAGGCTCACCATTTGAAGTGACAAGTCCTGAGACAAGAAGACTTTTTTGTTCATTAGAATTTTTAATTTTTAATTTTCTTTTGATTGTTCGAACATCTATTCATGTCAAACTTTGTTACTTTATCAATACATTGCATATGTCTGTTTTGAATCAATCCTTTCGTATTCACTATATTCAAATTGCTTTCATTTTTGTGATGTTCAACTCTCGATTAAAAACTTTAAGCCTTGGAGGGAGGATGACGAAAATGATATCAAAATCTCTACAGTATGCTTTTGAGCAGACCCCGCTGACGAGGTACATGCGTTGTTCCAAATCCTAAACAGTGGAGTTATAAGGAAGATAATCCCTAGTCAACCCCTTTGAGCCAAAGAAGTTGGAGTTTTTTTATTTTCGCAAATTAAAAACCCTTAATTATAATATGGGGAAGGGTAGTTTTCTCAGTTAATCCAGGTGCACAATGAATGGCATCAAAGAAGTCCTTCCGAAACAAAAGACGGTGGTGGTTCCCTATAATCGTCAAGACAGGCAGTCATTATCTCTCAAAAAAAATCAAAGCACATTAAGTCAAAACCTATGAAGGAGACTTAAGAAAAAACTGGGGCATCCCGCTGACTGTAATCACAAAAAGAAACAGTTCAGGCAAAAGACAGGGATAATGAAATCAAAAGGAAGAGGTCATGCAAACTCTCAACAAAAATGACTGCCTATTCAAAATGAACTGTCAATATCCGAACCATCACTGGAATATCAGAGAAAAGACTCAAATGGGATCTAAATGCACGATTAGATGAGTTTAGGATCGAAGAACATCACGAAGAATGGGTGGGTACAAATAAAATTTGAGCCTTTATCCTTTGTTTCTTGAACCGTGAACCAGGCCACGTTATAACCCTTAAAAGTCCTAGCTGAAGCACGGGTTAGTTCGAAAGCATATTGTTACAAAAGGTACCCTGACTCCTATAGGGCTTGCTGTAAATCCTGAGTTGACATCACATTTTACAAAATTCGCTTGTTTTATTGAAAACTGCATTTTCAAAGAACTTCAAAACAGACATAAGATTTGCATTCTTAAAATAACATTGTTTTCATATGACTATTTGCTCAACAGCAGAGAAAGTTGCACGACGAATATCTAGTGAACAAAAACCTTCTCAGCAAAAGGGGTCACCTCAAGTGGAAAAACACTTCCAACCAAGGGGCAGACATGATCAGTGTCCATCATCTGGGGCAGTTAAGTCAAGATTCAAGGAATCTCTCAAAGATGCCAAATAGCCAGGGGCAAATCTCCATCGCTTGGGGCATTAGACATGAGTTCCAGCAACGAGTCTTGCATGATCAAACATCTTCTGGTAGTATGGCAACACAACACTACCGACGGTGACATTTCCCTACACTCTGAGAGCGTGGACATAGTCAGAAAATACTGCGCATGAACAAAGACCCGCTAGGTTGACTGGCCTAGGCAAAAATAAGGGCATCCCGACGAACCAAAAGGGTTCGGGCAAAAATTAGGGATAAAAATGAAAAAAAATTTGTACACCCGACAAGTCGAAAACCCGAAAGGGCGGCTTGGGTAAGAAAGGGTATCCCGGTGGACTGAAAATCTAAAAAGACAGTCCAGGAAAAAGTTAGAGATTAAAGCGTACGGCTATATCCTATTATCTCGTCACTTGCCTACCAGAAGAAGACTTTTCATTTCAATCGAAAGATACCAAGCACCTCATAGGTTGAGATAATACTCGGTCCACAAGGCCTCCATGGGCACCTTCTCCCACAGGTACAGGGGGAGAAAAGTCTTGATTCAAAGCCATCGTCATATCCTCGGCATACGTCCCGGTTACATTCACTCACCGCAGAGTAAGAAAGAGACAGTAATGGTAGCTCTCTCCAGCTGAGGGTCGCAACTGCGAATGAATTAGGCAATATTCTCCCCAAGCAGAGTTTATCTACCATCAGCGCTGAAAAGTCTTATTATCCCCGACGGAGTATAAAATATCCCCAGTGGAGTTTGAAAATTTTCCCCAGCGCAGTCTGAAAAATCTTCCCCAATGGAGTTTGGAGAATCATCCCCAGTAGACTCTGGAAGATTGTTCCAGTAGAGTCTAAAAGGTTATCCCCAGTGAAGTCACAACTGAAGGATCATCCCCAGTGGAGTTCATTCCTTTCACAAACAGGAATTCAATCCCCAACATGATTCAGTATCACCAGCAACGGTAATATCCCCAGCTGACTTTATCAGCAGAATCCTCTACAGAGCATTTCTTCCCCACAGAGTAATCTCCTCATCATTTTATTCCCCAGTGGAGTTATTCTCTCCTGCATGTTTATTCTCACAATCATCTTCGTTCTCCATCCCCAGCGGAAACGAAGAATTCAACTCTGTTCTCCAGCAGCTATCCGGGATTTATTTTCCCCAGCTAAAAAAATTACATTTCCATACATCATGACACATGCATATACGCATCATACGACACAATCTCATTTATTTTGAGAACATCATTGCTTGATACATATCATGCATTACATACAACTAACCTTTACATTTTAGGAAAGACACGGTTAAATACTCATAAAACTCAAAGCTTTGAAGCTTTTACCTCAGTCGAATTACTGACAAGTTCTTAAATCTCAGCAGAGAAGTTCTCTCAGTTGAATTACAGACAAGGTCCTAAATCTCGACAAAGTTGTTCCTCTGTTGAATTACAGACGAGTTCCTAAATCTCAGCAGAGAAGTTTTCTCAATTGAATTACGGGCGAGTTCTTAAATCTCGACGAAGATGTTTCCCCAAGTCGAATTACTAACAAGTTCTTAAATCTAAGCCGAGATGTTTTTCTCAGTTGAATTACAGGCAAGGTCTTAAATCTCGACAAAGTTCCTCCGTTGAATTACTAACAAGTTCTTAAATCTCAGCTGAGAAGGTTTCTCAGTTGAAGTATAGACGAGTTCCTAAATCTCGACGAAGATGTTTCCCCAAGTCGAATTACTGACAAGTTCTTAAATCTCAGCAGAGATGTTTTCTCAGTTGAATTACAGGCAAGGTCCTAAATCTCGACAAAGTTGTTCCTCCGTTGAATTACTGACAACTTCTTAAATCTCAGCAGAGAAGTTTTCTCAGTTGAATTACAGACAAGTTCCTAAATCTCGACGAAGATGTTTCCCCAAGTCGAATTACTGACAAGTTCTTAAATCTCAACATAGATGTTTTTCTCAGTTGAATTACAGGCAAGGTCCTAAATCTCGACAAAGTTGTTCCTCCGTTGAATTACTGACATTTCTTAAATCTCAACAGAATTATCCTCAGTTGAATTACAGACAAGTCCTAAATATCGATGAAGATGTTTCCCCAAAGTCGAATTACCGACCAGTTCTTAAATCTCAATAGAACTATCCTCGGTTGAATTACAGACAAGGTCTTAAATCTCGGCAAAGTTCCTCCGTCAAATTACTGACAGTTCTTAAATCTCAACAGAATTATCCTCAGTTGAATTACAGACAAGTCCTAAATCTCGATGAAGATGTTTCCCCTAAGTCGAATTACCGGCCAGTTCTTAAATCTCAATAGAATTATCCTCAGTTGAATTACAGACAAGGTCCTAAATCTCGGCAAAGTTCCTCCATTGAATTACAGACAAGTTCCTAAATCTCAGCAGATTTTCCTCAGTTGAATTACGGGCAAGTTCTTAAATCTCGACGAATATGTTTCCCCCTCAGTTGAATTACGGACAAGTTCTTAAAACTCAACAGAGATATTCTCTCAGTTGAAGTACATGCAAGTTCCTAAATCTCAACAAAAATCAGACTTCCCCAGCAGAATCTTCTACAACAACAGATATGCAAGCTCTCGCTAAGGAATCTCTTATGCGATCGACCCTCCTTGAGATGGCATCTTTAAGCCCATCCCCTCGTCACCAATCTACAAATGGCATCTGTAAGCCCATTCCCGACATCACAAGGCTGATACCACTTCATGCGAGTGCAAATTTCTGGGCACTCTAGTGTTCAATCATCTTCCACCCTCGGATTACGAAAGGCATGAAAACCAATCTACATCCTCAGGTTTAAGAAGATTGAACAGGGGCAGCTATTTTACCCCAAAATTTTCCCTCTCATACTTCTCAAAACATTGCAAGAATAATCTTCAAGTTGCTCAAGGTTACTCAAGAATTGGTCAGACAAACTATCTCCTAAGGCAGTCAACCCCAAATTAGGGTTTTGTGTTGCATCAAGATCCTTGAGTCCAAATGACCTCAAGTGCTCCCCAATGTCCTAATATGTTCTCAAGACCATCCATGTCAAGTTTCAAGCCTTGAAGAGGAAGTTTGCTCAGTCAATTGCTCAAAGGTCCAAAAATCGAATGTGCTAGGGCAAAAGTCAACTGTGACCCAAATACAGTCAAACTTCAAGATTTTTTGTCAACATTCTCATTTTGAAGGATATTTCATCATTTGATCAAGGTTTGATCATGATTCATCAAGGATTGCTCAAAATTCATCAAGACTCAAAAGTTGCTAAATTAGGGTTTTACAGGAAAAGTCAACTCAACTTTTACCAAGCATAACTTTCTCATACTTTATGATAAATGACCCATACAAAGCTCATTTTTAATAGGATGCAATTTCCTAAAATCCATCTTCATATCCCAAGAGCAAAAAATGCACTCACAAGAAGTTATGAATTTGGACATTATAGGTCATTTTTGAAAGTCAACAAAAACACCTTTTTTGTAAAAGCTTATAACTTGAGCATGGAATATCAAAATGAGATGAGACCAAAAGGGTTGGTTATAGGACATCTCAATATTTCTAAAAAGTCCAAGAACACTTCCAAAAGTTCAAAATTGAAGAAGTTATGCATTGTTGAAGTTGGACTTTTTTACAAAATTGCCAAAAGTCAACTATCCCCAAAACTTCAAATTTTGCCAAATGGGCCCATTCTTTTTCACTTGATTTGAGTTTTCATAGTTTCCCACGTGCCCTAGCTTCATCCATGTGTCCATATTGCATTTTTATTATTTAATTTGATTTTTAATTGAATTTATTCATTTTAAATCAAATAAAATCATATAAAATCCAAGGCATTGATAACTCATGATTTTCTGGTTGTTTTAGGCTTTGTTCATAGCTAGCATCACAATCAAATTCGAATCAAGGCTTGTATGCACAAATAGATCCAAATCAAATCACATTTGGAAGGTTTTAATGGTAGAATCAAATCCAATTCATGAGCATTGATATGGAGATATTTGTACCAAGTTTCTTACCCTAATGCAGTACACATTACATAAGGAAGCTAAAGCACACGAAATAAGGGTTGGAAATCGTTGGAGGAGGCAGAACAACTTTGCAAAAAATCACTAAAAAGTTGGAGATCAAAATCCAGGTTAGAGGTAGTTTCAAGACGCGAGAGTGGTCTCAATCGATTCCTGGCCATTCACACAAGCTAACTGGATCAAAACCATGCATTCTCAGACCTCCAAACGCAATGTAAGTCGCACACAACTCACCCATGTTCTTGAATTCGATTTGATTTATTCTGGCATCATTTGAATGAAATAACTGCATATTCCTGACCCTCATATCATTTGCAAGTTATTGGTAATAACCAATTTGATTTATATGCACTGTAACCATAAAACGCCAAGGCTAGGGTTTTGTTTCTGTTTTTAGGGACTCTCGTTTCAGGTAAAATTAAGGAACATGAAAGACATGGTTGTGACCGGGAGGTTGAGACGAACACGACCATGCCCTTAAAAGTCATTTTCATGGCCTGTACAGGATTTTGGAGATGGACATGCCTGTAGCTACGGACATCTGTCCGCTGGTATAGGTGTTTGGCCTTTTAGCCACAGGCGGAGGTCAGGGATGATGCGTGGCATCCCTCTATTGGACCATTCAAATATCGCGCGCGTTTTTTTTTCTGGCAATTGTTTTGTTTTCATATATATTTTATTCTTTGTATTATTGTTAACAAACAATAACACGCCCCAGCGGTTGCCATGTCACGTTCAAAGCGTTCCAACGCTGGAGGTCAGGGGTTCGATCCCTGCCTCCAACACTTTGTATTTTCTTCATGTTTTTCAGATGATTGTATGCGCGCTCAAGCTTGCAACCCACCATACTCCCTCATCCATCCAAGAGCCAGATGGCCAATGGCCAGATCTGAGGGTCAATAATTGAAGGTCCACCAAGGTGCCAGTCAGCGCACGTATACCAGATCCAAAAAGTCCACACGGGCTAGCTGATAATGGGCCAAGATTTTGCTTTCTACACCATCCAAAATAGGCCCAATACTCCTCTCTCTTTTATTTATTTTGTTTTGTTTTATTAATTGTTTTATTTTATTTAATTAATTTCTAACCAATAACCTTTTTTCCTTTTATTAATAAAATCACAAAAAAAATATATTTTATTCAATTAGATTTTAAACTTTATTTTATTAATAATTACTAACTAATTAAATTAGGTTTTAATTTCTAGAATAACGTTAACTTATTTTGCAAATAAATAATTAATTAGATTTAATTAGATATTAACCACTAATTTAATTAATTTTAGCTTCTTTCTTAAAATAATCAAAAAACTCCAAGAAAATAATTTATTTTTCATTTAATAAATTAATTTAATTTAATTTAGGAATTAATTTCTTTCTTAAAATAAAAAAAAATAAAAATATTAAAAAAAACAATTTTCTTTCAAAAGGGTCAAAACCATAATCTTAAATTCGATTCAATTTCCCGCGCGCTTTATTTATTTTTATCCAATAATGTACTTGTTTCTGGATTGTAATAGTTAAATAGAACATTTAATTGTTTTTATCGCTTTATTTTATTTTTCAAAGGGTTTGTCTTTGGCGATGTAAATACCCGACGCCTTGTAATTTAAATTCCGCATTTTAATTTCTGCAAATTATAACTGTTAGATGTTTGATAATAGGGTTTGCATGACAAGACTGAATGTTAATCTTAAAATCAAATTAGATCACCCTTAACATGTACAAAGATAAAAATAACTGAAAACGACACACTCGCACATGCGCACTCCTAGGGTACACCCCTCTTGGTTGCCTTCGTGCACGGTCATTGAGTATAGGTCGCTTTAGAGGTCGCCCTCTTGTCTAAAAGATCATAGTCGTTTCGAAACGGTTGCCTCAGATATAATTGCCTCAAACAAAATGATCTAAGACATTAGGGTTACCGCTAAGGCGTCCTAACATTGTTTTAGTGATCGTATGTCCCTCATTTGAATTGACCCTCAAACTCCAACGACGGTAGTGGGATAGCATTGTCTAAAGGAAATTAGCATAGAACGATACCTTTTTCGAGTAGGTAGATTAGTTCTTAGATACTTGCTCATCCAAAACAAAACTTTTTCACACTTACACTTTTACAAATAAGTTTTCAAAAACACTTCATTACACTCTTGAGGACAGAAGCAAGAGTTAAATCGAAGTTAAAACAAAAACTTTTCAAAACCCACAAGCACAAAGAAAACAATTTTGAAAACAATGAGCAAGTACCTAAGAGCCCATGGAAAACCATGGATAGAAAGGGTGTTAATACCTTCCCTTTCTATAATCTACCCCCCGTACTCAGAAAATCTCGAAAAGGGAATTTGTCTGTGCTTTTTTCCTTTCCTTGGATAAAATAAAAGTCGATGGCGACTCTTTTTTACCATGACATTTTGCAAAAACAAACACAAAACGCAAACCAACATTCCAAAAACAGCCAGTTCTTCCCACCGTATCACAGAACTGGCGACTCTGCTGGGGAGATTAATAAGTGGGGTGTATCTTAGGATTAGTTCATCATTGTGTTTTCTATTGCTTGCTTTGTATGCTTTATATTTGTGGGTTTGAATCAGAGTTACTATAGATCCTAACCTGGATCTGGGGACACCCTTTAGGTAAGTAGCAATAGACTATGAGGGAACTGTACGGCATAGACCGATACGGTTGAAGCAGTAACTACATTGGTGTGACACTTTAAGTTTGTATCGGTATCCCTTGTGGAGGAACAAGGATAATATGGGGAAGCTAAGGGGTCATTAAGCACCAACTGACCTTAGAACCTATAATTGACCAACTTGGCCATAGAAAAGTAGCAGTATGCTACACTCATTGAGACCAAACTCTCGCGATGATTCCGGCTGCAAGAAAAGGTTGCTAAAATGGAATTATGACCGATCGAGGATGGTCAGTGATATTGAGATCCTCAGAACCCAGTTACTATTTCTAGGACAGGTTGAACCAACTACACTGAAAGAGGGTAATACCTAGACCCCATGCAAGCCTAAACTTAAGACTGTTTGTATGACTTGTGTGCCTTCAAACTTGAACTACTTGCACATTCTTGTTATCTAACAGCATGAGTTCCTTACAGGTTTTGTTTACAGTCCTTATCCAATAATTTGGATTTATTGCAGGGTTTACTTACAGCACCTCACACTTTTGCTTAAACACATAGCATACACATCATAACATCATGCCTTAACATTTCCTTAACCATTTCAAGGATCTCAAGGGTTCGTGATGCAGGTTATGGTAAATCAAATGTCTAGAAAGGGGCAAAGGGGATTTATTTTTCTCTAGCCAATGTCGTCTATAAATCAAAACACGATAACTTGAGTCAGTGGCTATGACCCACTCGATATGGTGAGCTTAACTCTTGAAGAAGGACTCTCAATGACACGGAGTTTCTTCAATCAAAGCTGCAAAATTAAAATTCTAACAGTTTCTTATTTACCCCGCGAGATCCTTGAAAACATTGCATACATATCATACATATCATTGCATGACAGGTCTTCAAGTACAGGTCTCTCATGTTCTCGCTGTTTATTTCAGCAATGGCTTTCCAACAAGACAACCAATATCTTCAAACTCAAGAAGCTCAGTTCAGGGACATTATCCTAAATCTATCCAAGTGGCAGGAAGAGTTGAAAACACTCCTCGTTGGGAACTTGGTCAAGAAAAGTCCTGAAGACAATAAGGACGAGCGTCTGAAACAACTGCAAGCTGAGGTAGATGCAATAAGAACCCAGATGCTAGGGCAGATGGCTCTTATCCAAGGTATATCCCGGGAACAAGAAGAGCTGAGAACCATTATCAACCAGCCTCATCAAGACAGATACAACAGTATGAAGCAAACAGTCGGGGTCGGAGGCCAAGTTATTAATTAGCCTCCAAGAAGATAAGGGTCTGGTATGGTGAGGAATGGACTTCTCCAAATTTCTACTACATCACGGGTCCAACAACATCCTCACCAAAAACAACGGGTTAATCAGAGTAAGCCGGATACACCCAAGAGGAAGTTTACCAAGCTCAACATGTCGCTGTCTCAAGATTTACAACACCTGTTGAGATTGAATCTGGTGACGTTAAGGGACCCTCCTCAGAATCCCCACATATCCTCCCCAAGGTACAATCCCGATGCTAGGTGTGCATACCATTCCAACAGCCCTGGACATGACACCAACGACTGTTGGGCATTGAGAAACAAAATTCAAGACCTGATTGATGAGGGAGCTTTGGAACTTACACAAGACACTCAGATTGAGTTCTTTTGCCATCCCCCAAGGCTCACCATTTGAAGTGACAAGTCCTGAGACAAGAAGACTTTTTTGTTCATTAGAATTTTTAATTTTTAATTTTCTTTTGATTGTTCGAACATCTATTCATGTCAAACTTTGTTACTTTATCAATACATTGCATATGTCTGTTTTGAATCAATCCTTTCGTATTCACTATATTCAAATTGCTTTCATTTTTGTGATGTTTAACTCTCGATTAAAAACTTTAAGCCTTGGAGGGAGGATGACGAAAATGATATCAAAATCTCTACAGTATGCTTTTGAGCAGACCCCGCTGACGAGGTACAGGCGTTGTTCCAAATCCTAAACAGTGGAGTTATAAGGAAGATAATCCCTAGTCAACCCCTTTGAGCCAAAGAAGTTGGAGTTTTTTTATTTTTGCAAATTAAAAACCCTTAATTATAATCTGGGGCAGGGTAGTTTTCTCAGTTAATCCAGGTGCACAATGAATGGCATCAAAGAAGTCCTTCCGAAACAAAAGACGGTGGTGGTTCCTTATAATCGTCAAGACAGGCAGTCATTATCTCTCAAAAAAAATCAAAGCCCATTAAGTCAAAACCTATGAAGGAGACTTAAGAAAAAACTGGGGCATCCCGCTGATTGTAATCACAAAAAGAAACAGTTCAGGCAAAAGACAGGGATAATGAAATCAAAAGGAAGAGGTCATGCAAACTCTCAACAAAAATGACTGCCTATTCAAAATGAACTGTCAATATCCGAACCATCACTGGAATATCAGAGAAAAGACTCAAATGGGATCTAAATGCACGATTAGCTGAGTTTAGGATCGAAGAACATCACGAAGAATGGGTGGGTACAAATAAAATTTGAGCCTTTATCCTTTGTTTCTTGAACCGTGAACCAGGCCACGTTATAACCCTTAAAAGTCCTAGCTAAAGCACGGGTTAGTTCGAAAGCATATTGTTACAAAAGGTACCCTGACTCCTATAGGGCTTGCTGTAAATCCTGAGTTGACATCACATTTTACAAAATTCGCTTGTTTTATTGAAAACTGCATTTTTAAAGAACTTCAAAACAGACATAAGATTTGCATTCTTAAAATAACATTGTTTTCATATGACTATTTGCTCAACAGCAGAGAAAGTTGCACAACGAATATCTAGTGAACAAAAACCTTCTCAGCAAAAGGGGTCACCTCAAGTGGAAAAACACTTCCAACCAAGGGGAAGGCATGATCAATGTCCATCATCTGGGGCAGTTAAGTCAAGATTCAAGGAATCTCTCAAAGATGCCAAATAGCCAGGGGCAAATCTCCATCGCTTAGGGCATTAGACATGAGTTCCAGCAACGAGTCTTGCATGATCAAACATATTCTGGTAGTATGGCAACACAACACTACCGACGGTGACATTTCCCTACACTCTGAGAGCGTGGACATAGTCAGAAAATACTGCGCATGAACAAAGACCCGCTAGGTTGACTGGCCTAGGCAAAAATAAGGGCATCCCGACGAACCAAAAGGGTTCGGGCAAAAATTAGGGATAAAAATGAAAAAAAATCTGTACACCCGACAAGTCGAAAACCCGAAAGGGCGGCTTGGGCAAGAAAGGGTATCCCGGTGGACTGAAAATCTAAAAAGACAGTCCAGGAAAAAGTTAGAGATTAAAGCGTACGGCTATATCCTATTATCTCGTCACTTGCCTACCAGAAGAAGACTTGTCATTTCAATCGAAAGATACCAAGCACCTCATAGGTTGAGATAATACCCGGTCCACAAGGCCTCCATGGGCACCTTCTCCCGTAGGTACAGGGGGAGAAAAGTCTTGATTCAAAGCCATCGTCATATCCTCGGCATACGTCCCGGTTACATTCACTCACCGCAGAGTAAGAAAGAGACAGTAATGGTAGCTCTCTCCAGCTGAGGGTCGCAACTGCGAATGAATTAGGCAATATTCTCCCCAAGCAGAGTTTATCTACCATCAGCGCTGAAAAGTCTTATTATCCCCGACGGAGTATAAAATATCCCCAGTGGAGTTTGAAAATTTTCCCCAACGCAGTCTGAAAAATCTTCCCCAATGGATTTTGGAGAATCATCCCCAGTAGACTCTGGAAGATTATTCCAGTAGAGTCTAAAAGGTTATCCCCAGTGAAGTCACAACTGAAGGATCATCCCCAGCGGAGTTCATTCCTTTCACAAACAGGAATTCAATCCCCAACAGGATTCAGTATCACCAGCAACGGTAATATCCCCAGCTGACTTTATCAGCAGAATCCTCTACAGAGCATTTCTTCCCCACAGAGTAATCTCCTCATCATTTTATTCCCCAGTGGAGTTATTCTATCCTGCAGGTTTATTCTCACAATCATCTTCGTTGTCCATCCCCAGCGGAAACAAAGAATTTAACTCTGTTCTCCAGCAGCTATCCGGGATTTATTTTCCCCAGCTAAAAAAATTACATTTCCATACATCATGACACATGCATATACGCATCATACGACACAATCTCATTTATTTTGAGAACATCATTGCTTGATACATATCATGCATTACATACAACTAACCTTTACCTTTCAGGAAAGACACGGTTAAATACTCATAAAACTCAAAGCTTTGAAGCTTTTACCTCAGTCGAATTACTGACAAGTTCTTAAATCTCAGCAGAGAAGTTCTCTCAGTTGAATTACAGACAAGGTCCTAAATCTCGACAAAGTTGTTCCTCTGTTGAATTACAGACGAGTTCCTAAATCTCAGCAGAGAAGTTTTCTCAGTTGAATTACAGGCGAGTTCTTAAATCTCGACGAAGATGTTTCCCCAAGTCGAATTACTAACAAGTTCTTAAATCTAAGCCGAGATGTTTTTCTCAGTTGAATTACAGGCAAGGTCTTAAATCTCGACAAAGTTCCTCCGTTGAATTACTAACAAGTTCTTAAATCTCAGCAGAGAAGGTTTCTCAGTTGAAGTATAGACGAGTTCCTAAATCTCGACGAAGATGTTTCCCCAAGTCGAATTACTGACAAGTTCTTAAATCTCAGCAGAGATGTTTTCTCAGTTGAATTACAGGCAAGGTCCTAAATCTCGACAAAGTTGTTCCTCCGTTGAATTACTGACAAGTTCTTAAATCTCAGCAGAGAAGTTTTCTCAGTTGAATTACAGACAAGTTCCTAAATCTCGACGAAGATGTTTCCCCAAGTCGAATTACTGACAAGTTCTTAAATCTCAACATAGATGTTTTTCTCAGTTGAATTACAGGCAAGGTCCTAAATCTCGACAAAGTTGTTCCTCCGTTGAATTACTGACATTTCTTAAATCTCAACAGAATTATCCTCAGTTGAATTACAGACAAGTCCTAAATATCGATGAAGATGTTTCCCCAAAGTCGAATTACCGACCAGTTATTAAATCTCAATAGAACTATCCTCGGTTGAATTACAGACAAGGTCTTAAATCTCGGCAAAGTTCCTCCGTCGAATTACTGACAGTTCTTAAATCTCAACAGAATTATCCTCAGTTGAATTACAGACAAGTCCTAAATCTCGATGAAGATGTTTCCCCTAAGTCGAATTACCGGCCAGTTCTTAAATCTCAATAGAATTATCCTCAGTTGAATTACATACAAGGTCTTAAATCTCGGCAAAGTTCCTCCATTGAATTACAGACAAGTTCCTAAATCTCAGCAGATTTTCCTCAGTTGAATTACGGGCAAGTTCTTAAATCTCGACGAATATGTTTCCCCCTCAGTTGAATTACGGACAAGTTCTTAAAACTCAACAGAGATATTCTCTCAGTTGAAGTACATGCAAGTTCCTAAATCTCAAGAAAAATCAGACTTCCCCAGCAGAATCTTCTACAACAACAGATATGCAAGCTCTCGCTAAGGAATCTCTTATTCGATCGACCCTCCTTGAGATGGCATCTTTAAGCCCATCCCCTCGTCACCAATCTACAAATGGAATCTGTAAGCCCATTCCCGACATCACAAGGCTGATACCACTTCATGCGAGTGCAAATTTCTGGGCACTCTAGTGTTCAATCATCTTCCACCCTCGGATTACGAAAGGCATGAAAACCAATCTACATCCTCAGGTTTAAGAAGATTGAACAGGGGCAGCTGTTTTACCCCAAAATTTTCCCTCTCATACTTCTCAAAACATTGCAAGAATAATCTTCAAGTTGCTCAAGGTTACTCAAGAATTGGTCAGACAAGCTATCTCCTAAGGCAGTCAACCCCAAATTAGGGTTTTGTGTTGCATCAAGATCCTTGAGTCCAAATGACCTCAAGTGCTCCCCAATGTCCTAATATGTTCTCAAGACCATCCATGTCAAGTTTCAAGCCTTGAAGAGGAAGTTTGCTCAGTCAATTGCTCAAAGGTCCAAAAATCGAATGTGCTAGGGCAAAAGTCAACTGTGACCCAAATACAGTCAAACTTCAAGATTTTTTGTCAACATTCTCATTTTGAAGGATATTTCATAATTTGATCAAAGGTTGATCATGATTCATCAAGGATTGCTCAAAATTCATCAAGACTCAAAAGTTGCTAAATTAGGGTTTTACAGGAAAAGTCAACTCAACTTTTACCAAGCATAACTTTCTCATACTTTATGATAAATGACCCATACAAAGCTCATTTTTAATAGGATGCAATTTCCTAAAATCCATCTTCATATCCCAAGAGCAAAAAATGCACTCACAAGAAGTTATGAATTTGGACATTATAGGTCATTTTTGAAAGTCAACAAAAACACTTTTTTTGTAAAAGCTTATAACTTGAGCATGGAATATCAAAATGAGATGAGACCAAAAGGGTTGGTTATAGGACATCTCAAGATTTCTAAAAAGTCCAAGAACACTTCCAAAAGTTCAAAATTGAAGAAGTTATGCATTGTTGAAGTTGGACTTTTTTACAAAATTGCCAAAAGTCAACTATCCCCAAAACTTCAAATTTTGCCAAATGGGCCCATTCTTTTTCACTTGATTTGAGTTTTCATAGTTTCCCACGTGCCCTAGCTTCATCCATGTGTCCATATTGCATTTTTATTATTTAATTTGATTTTTAATTGAATTTATTCATTTTAAATCAAATAAAATCATATAAAATCCAAGGCATTGATAACTCATGATTTTCTGGTTGTTTTAGGCTTTGTTCACAGCTAGCATCACAATCAAATTCGAATCAAGGCTTGTATGCACAAAAAGATCCAAATCAAATCACATTTGGAAGGTTTTAATGGTAGAATCAAATCCAATTCATGAGCATTGATATGGAGATATTTGTACCAAGTTTCTTACCCTAATGCAGTACACATTACATAAGGAAGTAAAGCACACGAAATAAGGGTTGGAAATCGTTGGAGGAGGTAGAACAACTTTGCAAAAAATTACAAAAAAGTTGGAGATCAAAATCCAGGTTAGAGGTAGTTTCAAGACGCGAGAGTGGTCTCAATCGATTCCTGGCCATTCACACAAGCTAACTAGATCAAAACCATGCATTCTCAGACCTCCAAACGCAATGTAAGTCGCACACAACTCATCCATGTTCTTGAATTCAATTTGATTTATTCTGACATCATTTGAATGAAATAACTGCATATTCCTGACCCTCATATCATTTGCAAGCTATTGGCAATAACCAATTTGATTTATATGCACTATAACCATGAAACGCCATGGCTAGGGTTTTGTTTATGTTTTTAGGGACTCTCGTTTCAGGTAAAATTAAGGAACATGAAAGACATGGTTGTGACCGGGAGGTTGAGACGAACACGACCATGCCCTTAAAAGTCATTTTTGTGGCATGTACAAGATTTTGGAGATGGACATGCCTGTAGCTACAGACATATGTCCGTTGGTATAGGTGTTTGGCCTTTTAGCCACGGACGGAGGTCACGGATGATGCGTGGCATCCCTCTATTGGACCATTCAAATATCGCGCGCGTTTTTTTTTGTTTTTTCTGGCAATTGTTTTGTTTTCATATATATTTTATTCTTTGTATTACTGTTAACAAACAACAACACGCCCCAGCGGTTGCCATGTCATGTTCAAAGCGTTCCAACGCTGGAGGTCAGGGGTTCGATCCCTGCCTCCAACACTTTGTATTTTCTTCATGTTTTTCAGATGATTGTATGCGCGCCCAAGCTTGCAACCCACCATACTCCCTCATCCATCCAAGAGCCAGATGGCCAATGGCCAGATCTGAGGGTCAATAATTGAAGGTCCACCAAGGTGAATTTTTTTATTAATAACCATGTATTAAAAAAATATTTCGCAAATAACCGGGTTTCGGAAAAAATTACGCAAATAACCATGTTTCAGATGGCTCCACAAAGGAGGAGCCATCTCAATTGGCGCATGCACCTAGGGTTTTGCCTTAGGCTCCATCTCACTTGGCACCTCCCTTGGCTTTTACCCAAGTGAGATGGCGCATGCTCCTTAAAAATGAGAGGAGGCGCCATCTCACTTGGCGCCTAGGGCAAAACTAGGGCAAAATGTTGTTTTATAAATAATTCGTCTGTTTCTTCGAAATTTCTCACACTTTCTCGCACTGTATTTTTATTTTATACTCCGTTATTTGCATAATGACGTCGCCTATGATTTTTAGCAGAGATGGTTACGTTATATTCTCCGCCACGAAACCTGCGATGAAAATGAAATTCTGGCACATTCACTCCATGGAGCGTCTGAAGCGGGAGTTGATGCGGTGGCTAGATGGAGACATCGCGGAGGGGGAAAAATTCGAAGGATCCTGTGAAAACGAACAACAACCTCGCATGTGACAGGAAGACCTAATGTGTGGTTGGAGGAAGTCAAAACAGACAGTGATGTAATGCTGATGATGCATGGGTCAGATGAAATTGTGTTAACAGTTGTAATTTCCTAGATTGAATATCGTTAATCATTGTTGTACGCGAAAACCCTAATGTAATTTCCTAGATTGAATTTCCTAAATTGTGTTAACAGTTTTATTAACGGAAAACCCTAATGTTTACAACACAAATATTGAAAAGATTTATTGTATTACAATATTTATGTGGTCGAGCCAGACGCCCGATTCGGACAGTTTTTGCGATTGTGTCCGACCTGACGGCATAAACCACACTTTATTTCCAACCTGTCAAGATCGTCCATTTCTGTTGTGATGCGCCTACTTTTGGGACGACCCTTCTTGTTCCTTCGCATTTGGTCATTGTGCCAAACTATATCGTCGTTGTATTCAGGCCAATAATCCGGTTTTTCCACCAAAGGAAAGTTGTTGTTGTAAACAGTGAGCAACGTTTCAGATTTGTAAACGTTTGACAGCAGTTGAAGCGCGTCTTGATGGGTATGAGCACAAGCGGCAATGACATGAGAGCAAGGCATACGAATTGCTTGAAACCTGCCATAATCGCACCATTGAGAAGGTAAAATGACCCTGTATTCTTGTCTTGGCAGGCCTTCATTGTGGTCGATTGTCTCTTTCACAATGAAGTTGTGGCTGTGTCGGTCAAACCGTGTAACCATGTGAGTGTTGGCTTTAGCACTTTCAGCCTTAATGTATTTCATGCAGCTTTCACTCCATAGTTGTCCTGATTGCAACACCGCATACCACATTTCACCTCTTTTGGCAAATAACGCAGCCATCCTAAAATACGTGGATTTTACCAAGGCAGTGATTGGGAGGTTTCGTATGCCCTTGAATACCCCATTCATTGGTTCAATAAGATTCGTTGTCATATGCCCCCATCTTTGGCCATTGTCGTATGACCTAGTCCACTTTTCGACCGGAATATTGTCGATCCACGTACCGGCTTCTGGATTAGACAAACGGATCTCGTTGCGGTAATATTTGAATGTGGGTTGTGTCAATGCATATCCCGCATTCATAACCGCTTTCCTCAATGTTTTGTCCTTGACCTCCCTCGAAAAATTCTGGACGATATGCCTGACGCAATAGACATGCGTAGAAGGAGGGTCATGCCAACCATTTGCTGGATTATTGTAGGCACTTTCAATAGAGGCATGTCTGTCCGAGATCAAACAGAGATCTGGTTGAGGAGCCACGTGTGTCCGAAGATTTTTCAGGAAAAAGCTCCAAGCACCACCGGTCTCCCCCTCGACAAGGGCAAACGCAACGGGGAAAATGTTGTTGTTGCCATCTTGTGAAACTGCCATCAATAGCGTGCCTTTGTACTTCCCATACAACCAAGTCCCGTTAATTTGTAGAATTGGTTTGCATGATGCAAACCCTGTGATGCATGGTTGAAATGCCCAAAACACGCGACTGAATATTTCGTTGCCATGCAGTAGACTACCATCTTGGGCGTACGCTGGCAATGTTTCCAGAACATAAACACTACCTAGAGAATATGTCTTGAGTGCATTCAGGTAGCGGGGAAGTTCTCGGTATGACTCCTCCCAGTTTCCGTACACCCTTTCAATCGCCTTAGTCTTTTCTAACCACGCCTTACGGTAAGACGAAGTGTAGTTAAAAACCGTGGTGATGTGGGAGATGATTGTTTTCACCTTCAAAGATGGGTCGTTGCTGACCAGGGGTAGGATTTCTTGACAGATTAGATCATGGTTGAGTTTTCGGTGGTCCTGTGATTGAGTGGAACTTACACAAGTGTGGATAGTCATGGAACCTATGACCCAGCAGTCACCCCTTAATCTGTATGATGCGGTCAGCTTGAACATACAGTCAGGGTGGACACACTTGATCTTGTACCTTTCCGGGTTGACACGATCCACCTTAAAATCAACCGAGTTGAGCATGTGAAATTTTTTAATGGCCCTGATGCATTCCTCTCTATTACGAAACTTGTCCTTCTCTTTTAAATTTTCATCCGACTGCATATACGGTTTGAAAAATAAGTCAGTAGAAGGTTCATCTCCGCCCATGTTGAAGTTTGTCATGTGCGGAGGTGGTGTGTAGATTTTGTCTGTAGGAATACTTGGGATGCCATCATCGTCAGAATCATCGTTCACCATTTCATCAAACTCTAACTCGTTATCTTCTTCTTCATCATCAACTGCATCTACCTCATCTTGTTCATTCTCCAAAGGATCAACCTTCTGTGTCACCGGAGGCTCTACCTCCTGTGTCACCGGAGGCTCTTGAAGCAAAACGTACAACTCAATAGACTCGTATCCAGAATAGACATGGCTAGAAATCATGTTCTGGAGATCCTCGTCATCTTGAACTTCAACCTTATAAAAAATTACTTGGTTGTTTCCCAAACAAACTGGATTCTGATAAAATATCTGGGATACCGGGCCTCGTTCAAGTTTGGCCTCCAATCTTTTCTTGAAGTACGAGAAATTGGCTTTCCCGTTTAAGAGAAATCGAACGTTGTCGGTGTTTCTAAACAAAAACCCAACTGTGGGACAAATGTATGTCTCACCGTTGAAATGTGCTTTGACGACAAATTGTGGTGAAGAGGCCATTGCGTAGAATTGTTTTAAGGTTTGAAGGTTGGAATGTTTGAGGTTTATTGATTGTATGAAGGTATGAATGCTGGAATGTTTGATGACTGATTCGAAGGTTGGAAGATTTGACAGATTATGTGAATCAATGTTATGTTAAACGTAAGGCTAAAAATTTCAATTAAGTAAGGGATGCAACCCCCCAAAGCTGCCAATAATATTACATGCAATAATGAAACCCCATAGGCTGCCACCTATCCTGGCCCTATTCTGCACACATACATGTTTTGTGTAAGACTCCACCCATCAACTCCAATGGCCTTGCATGCAATAAAGAAAGGAATCCCAAAGGCTGTCACGTAGCCTGAGCCTATGCTGTAACAAATGACACCTCTTATTCGCCAAATGGGGTGGCGACACCATACATTTTTGTACTCTTTCGCCAAGTGAGATGGCGCCTCCCTTACTGTCCAATCGTGATACATGCATGGGCTTATGAAACCCCATAGGCTGCCACCTATCCTGGCCCTATTCTGCACACATACATGTTTTGTGTAAGACTCCACCCATCAACTCCAATGGCCTTGCATGCAATAAAGAAAGGAATCCCAAAGGCTGTCACGTAGCCTGAGCCTATGCTGTAACAAATGACACCTCTTATTCGCCAAATGGGGTGGCGACACCATACATTTTTGTACTCTTTCGCCAAGTGAGATGGCGCCTCCCTTACTGTCCAATCGTGATACATGCATGGGCTTATGAAACCCCATAGGCTGCCACCTATCCTGGCCCTATTCTGCACACATACATGTTTTGTGTAAGACTCCACCCATCAACTCCAATGGCCTTGCATGTAATAAAGAAAGGAATCCCAAAGGCTGTCACGTAGCCTTAGCCTATGCTGTAACAAATGACACCTCTTATTCGCCAAATGGGGTGGCGACACCATTCATTTTTGTACTCTTTCGCCAAGTGAGATGGCACCTCCCTTACTATCCAATCGTGATACATGCATGGGCTTATGAAACCCCATAGGTTGCCACCTATCCTGGCCCTATTCTGCACATATACAAGTTTTTTGTAAGACTCCACCCATCAACTCCAATCGCCTTGCATGCAATAAAGAAAGGAATCCCAAAGGCTGTCACGTAGCCTGAGCCTATGCTGTAATAAATGACACCTCTTATTCGCCAAATGGGGTGGCGACACCATTCATTTTTGTACTCTTTCGCTAAGTCCAATGGCGCCTCCCTTACTGTCCAATCGTGATACATGCATGGGCTGCCACCTAGCCTGCAAGAGTGACACCTTACATTTTTTGTAAATGCATGCATGCATATGTGTAACCCCCTAAGCATGCAAATGTGACACTTCGCAGGCATGCAAGCACAAGCAACCACTACATCAAACTTATTTGCCTATAAATACATACCTTATGAAACATCTCTCACACCCACACAACTCTCACTCTCTGCTACGAAATATTTCTTAAGTCTATCATACTCTCTATCTTTTCCTAAGTCTTTCATACTCTCAAGCATTCTGAACAATGGCTCTTCTAACAATGGGCGATACTCACAGAGGCACAAGGGAAAACATTGTTGCATTTGTAAGTCTCTTCTTTGGTTATACATTTTTCATACTTCAAATAACGTGTTGTTCATCTTAATTAATCTTACACCTGTTAAATTATGATCTCAGGACACAAAAAGATTCAGAATCCGTTCGCACAACTACCTGGCTCCCGACCCATTTATCGTCCCTTATCTGGAATATGTAGGTTTTGGACATGTGATAAAGATCTCCAACTTCACCATTGACTCAAAGTTCATTCTTGCAATGTTGGAAAGGTGGAGACCGGAGACCCATACATTTCACCTACCAATAGGTGAATGTACCATCACGCTCGAGGATGTGTACATGCTACTGGGCCTCCCTATCGACGGTAAGGCGGTGAACGGGTCGGTTCAACAACCCAACTCACAGTGTGAAGAACTGTTGGGTAGGGATATGGTAGAAGGTGGTGGAGCAAGAGGGCAGGGAATACTACTCACTGACCTGAAACGTCATTATGCAAGTATGGAATTAAATGAAAATTCCTCAGAGAATGACCGAGTAGTAAAAGCCAGAACGTATCTTATGATACTTTTTGCTACATTTTTATTTCCCGAAAGTACGGGAAATAGTGTAAATTTTATGTACTTACATTTACTAACAAATTTTGAAAAAACTAGAAAATATAGTTGGGGTTTTGCAGTATTAGCCCACCTATACAGTTCCTTGTGCAAAAACGCAGTCAAGGAAAAATGTACATTTTATGGGTGCGTATTTTTACTACAAGCCTGGGGTTGGTGGAGGATGGAGTCCTTAAACCCCATCAACAACAACACTTTTGGTTTCCCGTACGCAACAAAGTAAGTCGTTAAGTTATAGCATTTATAACTATTCTGCTCTTTCCAAAATATATGCTAAAAATAACATGTTTCTCATTTCCTTTAGGTACTGCGTGAGGGGTATGGATTACGGCAAGAATCCAAGATTCAATGTCGCACTCTACCGGAATCTGTTGGATCACTTAGGCCCAGATGACGTACGTCGTAGCTTTTAACTTTTGTTCATTTTAATTATTTATACATTACTTTTGCGCTAACCTGATTTAAATTTTATCGCAGTTCGTCTGGAGACCATATTTGGGTTTGGGCCATGCTCCAAACCCAGAGGATGCAGCAACTTGGACTGCAAAGACTGCACTCATTCGGTTCAACATTATGGAGATGCACCACAGCGACCGTGTGAAGATGCAGTTCGGAATGCATCAAGAGATACCAAGTGATCCAACAGATTTGTCCCCCTGACATCTTAAAAGGGTCGACGCCCAGTGGGGTCTTACCAACTGGAAAGACTTTGCTCCGGAATGGTGTAAGATGTGGCAGAGGCGTCACCGCTATATCTTGCAATCCCCGGTTTTCCTTACTCAAGGTAACATGCGACACACGAATCAATATATGTCGTGGTACAGGTCGGTTAGTAACCCAGAAATGCACGTGTCTCATCCGAGGTACTTGGTTGACCCACGCACACAATGGGCACAACCCTCGATTCCCCATCAACAAACCCAAAACCCATCAACCTCCAACCAACCCCCAAGAAGAAACAGACCCACAAACACCCAATCACATTCCCCACCACAACACAACTACAATCAAATGCCGTACTACCAACTACAATCACCACCAAACTACCAATACCCGGATATGCCTCAAACCCAAACACAATACCAACCCCAATACCAGCACACCCACATACCCCAGACACAATTTCAGTCTTCCACATATCCCAATATGGCGCCCTCAACATCCAGCCTTAGCCCTGATATGGGAATGTCGGAAGATTATGACCAAGCCGACCAAACCTACCATCAACCACCATATCACCAAAAAACCCAACATCCACAATACCAAACACCCCAAGATCCATTTACTTTCTACCCCTCATACTCATACGACCAATGCTACCGACCAACCATGGAACCCCACCCACCGCCAACACGACCAAACTTTGAGGGTATGGGTAACCGACTGTACCAGAGCGGATCTTCGAGATATGGAGATCTTACTGATTTATGGATTCGGACCGTATTGACTTCGCTGGGCCATCGACCTTGCCGCAGCAGGAAACGCGACGGCACCCAGCAAGAGAAAGGCGAGGACGGGGATGCGGAACCGGGGGTCATTACCGGGTTCCGGGGGATCACTGATGTATCTTTTTTTTTCCCAGTATTTTTTGTATCCATTTTTTTTACTGTTCTTTTAATGTAATACAGTTGAATGTAATTATTTTTTTTTTAATAAAAAGTCCATTTTGTTGATCTCTGTCCAATAGGCAACGCACAGGAAAAAAAATAAAAAAAAAATTTTTTGCCCTAAAATTATACTTAGGCGCCATCTCACTTGGCTTAGGGTATGCCCTAAGCACTTAGGCGCCAAGTGAGATGGCGCCTCCCTTAAAAAAAGGAGGTGCATGCGCCAATTGAGATGGCTCCTCCTTTATGGAGCCATCTCAAACATGGTTATTTGCGTAATTTTTTCCGAAACCCGGTTATTTGCGAAATATTTTTTTAATACATGATTATTAATAAAAAAAATTCCACCAAGGTGCCAGTCAATGCACGTATACCAGATCCAAAAAGTCCACACGGGCTAGCTGATAATGGGCCAAGATTTTGCTTTCTACACCATCCAAAACAGGCCCAATACTCCTCTCTCTTTTATTAATTTTGTTTTGTGTTATTAATTGTTTTATTTTATTTAATTGATTTCTAACCAATAAACTTTTTTTCCTTTTATTTATAAAATCACAAAAAAAAATATTTTATTCAATTAGATTTTAAACTTTTATTTTATTAATAATTACCAACTAATTAAATTAGGTTTTAATTTCTATAATAACCTTAACTTATTTTGCAAATAAATAATTAATTAGATTTAATTAGATATTAACCACTAATTTAATTAATTTTAGCTTCTTTCTTAAAATAATCAAAAAACTCCAAGAAAATAATTTATTTTTCATTTAATTTATTTATTTAATTTAATTTAGGAATTAATTTCTTTCTTAAAATAAAAAACAACAAAAATATTTAAAAAAAACAATTTTCTTTCAAAAGGGTCAAAACCCTAATCTTAGATTCGATTCAATTTCCCGCGCGCTTTATTTATTTTTATCCAATAATGTACTTGCTTCTGGATTGTAATAGTTAAATAAGACATTTAATTATTTTTATCGCTTTATTTTATTTTTCAAAGGGTTTGTCTTTGACGATGTAAATACCCGACGCCTTGTAATTTAAATTCTGCATTTTAATTTCTGCAAATTATAATTGCTAGATGTTTGATAATAGGGTTTGCATGACAAGACTGAATGTTAATCTTAAAATCAAATTAGATCACCCTTAACATGTACAAAGATAAAAATAACTGAAAACGACACACTCGCACATGCGCACTCCTATGGTACACCCCACTTGGTTGCCTTCGTGCACGATCATTGAGTATAGGTCGCTTTAGAGGTCGTCCTCTTGTCTAAAAGGTCATAGTCGCTTCAAAACGGTTGCCTCGGATATAATTGCCTCAAACAAAATGATCTAAGACATTAGGGTTACCGCTAAGGCCTCCTAACATTGCTCTAGTGACCGTATATCCCTCATTCGAATTGACCCTCAAACTCCAACGACGGTGCTACCTACTCACTAATAGTGGGATAGCATTGTCTAAAGGAAATTAGCATAGAACGATTCCTTTTTCGAGTAGGTAGATTAGTTCTTAGATACTTGCTCATCCAAAACAAAACTTTTTTCACACTTACACTTTTACAAATAAGTTTTCAAAAACACTTCATTACACTCTTGAGGACAGAAGCAAGAGTTAAATCGAAGTTAAAACAAAAACTTTTCAAAACCCACAAGCACAAAGAAAACAATTTTGAAAACAATAAGCAAGTACCTAAGAGCCCATGGAAAACCATGGATAGAAAGGGTGCTAATACCTTCCCTTTCTATAATCTACCCCCCGTACTCAGAAAATCTCGAAAAGGGTATTTTTCTGTGCTTTTTTCCTTTCCTTGTTGGATAAAATAAAATTCGGTGGCGACTCTTGCTTACCGCGACATTTTGCAAAAACAAACGCAAAACGCAAACCAGCATTCCAAAAACAGTCAGTTCTTCCCACCGTATCACAAAGTCCATTTGCCTATGGGATCACCTTGCGGCAGTATGATGCGCTTGATCACTAGATCCCCGACTTGATATTCTTGGCGTCTGACTTTTTTGTTGAAAGTCTTTATCATCCGTTTTTGATACGTTTGACCATGACAGACATCAATAAGTCTCTTCTTATCGATCAGATTCAGTTGATCAAGTCGAGTCTGGATCTAGTCGTTTTTGTTCAAACCTGCATCCTTCATAATCCTTAGAGAAGGTATCTGGACCTCAAGAGGTAGGATTGCCTTCATGCCATATACCAGAGAGTAGGGTGTTTCCCTTGTTGATGTTCGTGCAGAGGTGTGATACCCATGAAGAGCAAATGGTAACATCTCATGCCAGTCTTTGTATGTCACTGTCATCTTCTGTATGATCTTTTTGATGTTCTTGTTAGCAGCTTCAATAACTCTGTTCATCTTCGGCCAGTAGGGAGAAGAGTTATGATGTTGTATCTTGAATTGCTTACAGAGTTCAGTGATCATCGTGTTATTGAGATTCGTACCATTGTCAATGATGATTCTTTCGGGGACACCGTAACGACAAACCAGGTTATGCTTGATAAAGTGCGCCACAACATTCTTGGTAACAGTAGCAAAAGAAGTAGCCTCAACCCACTTCGTGAAGTAATCAATGGCCACCAGGATGAAGAGATTTCCATTGGAAGTGGTAGGTCTAATCTCTCTGATCATGTCAATGCCCCACATTACAAAGGGCCAAGGAGCCGTCAAGACATTCAAAGGAACCGGAGGCACATGCACCTTATCAGCGCAGATCTGGCATTTATGAAAAGTTTGGGAGTGCTGATAACAATCTGCTTCCATAGTAGGCCAATAATATCCTGCCTGTAGGATCTTCTTAGCCATGGTATGTCCACTTGAATGGGTTCCGAAGGTACCTTCGTGTAGATCTGGCATAATCCTTTCTGCTTCACTCTTGTCTACACACCGCAGTAAGGTAGAGTCATGGTTGCGCTTGTAGAGGATTCCATTACTTAGGAATAATTTCGCGGCGAACCTTCTCAGAAACTTCTTATCGTTGATAGATGCCCCCTCGGGATACTCTTGAGCATCGAGATACCTTTTTACTTCGTGAAACCAAGGTTTGTCTGCTACCTCTTCAGTATCAATCTCACAATAGTATGCTGGTTCATCCAACCTCTCAATGGTGATTCGGGGAGCTTCGTTGTCCCACCTAACCTTGAACATAGAAGACATAGTAGCTAGCGCGTCTACTAACTGATTCTCCTCTCGTGGGAAATGTTCAAAGGTTACCTCCTCAAAGTGTGGGAGAAATGTCAGCATATCCTCTTTGTAGGGGATGAGATTCAGGTGCTTCGTATCCCATTCCCCTTTGATTTGACTTATCACCAAGGTTGAATGCCCGAAAACGCTCAAGAATTTGATCCTCAGGTCGATAGCAGCTTTGAGACCCATGATGCAGGCTTCATACTACGCCATGTTATTGGTACAGTTGAAGCATAGTCAGGCAGTGAAAGGAGTATGACAGCCTTCAGGAGATATAATTACAGTGACAATGCCATTACCGAGTGCGTTCGAAGCTCCTTCAAAAACCATAGTCCATCGGGATCCTTTTTTGGGTCCTTCATCCGGTCCAGGTTCTTCATAGTCAGTCACTAGCATAATGTTCTCGTATGGGAACTCAAAATTCATGGACTGGTAGTCATCCACGGCCTGATGAGCCAAATGATCAGCTAATACACTTCCCTTAATTACTTTCTGGGTTGTATATTGGATATCGTATTCGGTTAAGATCATCTGCCATCTTGCTATTCTTCCGGAGAGAGTGGGCTTCTCGAAGATGTACTTGATTGGATCCATCTTAGATATCAACAAAATAATGTGGGTTAACATGTACTGTCTCAGTTGGTGAGCAGCCCATGCCAAAGCGCAACAAGTTTTCTCGAGCAGTGAGTATCGTGTTTCACAATAGGTAAACTTTTTGCCAAGGTGGTATATTGCATGCTCTTTTCGACCAGACTCGTCATGCTGACCCAACACACACCCCATTGAATTGTCTAACACTGTTAAGTACATTATCAAAGGTCTTCCTTCAATCGGAGGCATCAGGATTGGTGGTTCTTGAAGGTATTCCTTGATTGTTTCAAAAGTGATCTGGAATTTGTCATTCCACTTTACCATTTGATCTTTCTTCAGGAGTTTGAAGATCGGCTCACAAGTAGCAGTCAGATGTGAAATGACCCTAGCAATATAATTTAGGCGTCCCAAGAAACCTCTAACTTCCTTCTCAGTATGGGGAGCCAGCATCTCTTGTATGGCCTTCACCTTTGCAGGGTCTACCTGAATACCTTTGTCACTAACGATGAACCCCAGAAGTTTACCCGATCTTACCCCGAAGGTGTACTTGTTCGGATTCAGTCTCAACTTGTACATCTTCAACCTGTCAAACAGATTTTGTAGATGATCCAAGTGTTCTTCCTCGGTTTAAGACCTGGATATCATGTCATCAACATAAAACTCTATCTCATGGTGAATCATATCATGGAACAAAGATACCATGGTTCGCTGATAAGTTGCCCCAGCATTCTTCAACCCAAAAGGCATCACCTTGTAATAGAAAGTTCCCCACTGTGTGACAAAGGTTAGCTTCTCCATGTCTTTGGGTGCCATCTTGATCTAGTTGTATCCAGAGAAACCATCCATGAAGGAGAAGATTTTGTGTTGTATGGTGTTGTCAAACAGAACATCAACGTGAGGGAGCGGGAAGTCATCCTTGGGGATTTCCTTGTTCAGGTCTCTGTAGTCCACACACATTTGTACCTTACCGTCCTTCTTAGGTACCAGAACAACGTTAGAAACCCACTGCGGATAGGAGGTAATAGATAAGAACCCAGTGTTGAACTGTTTCATAACCTCTGCTTTGATCTTCTCCGACATTTCAGGGCGCATGCAACGGACCTTCTACTTTACCGGAGGGAAATCTTCTTTAGTTGGTAGACGATGTACCACAATATCAGTGTCTAAACCATGCATGTCTTCATATGACCAAGCAAAGATCTCAACATAGTCATGCAACATTTGTATCAACCGTTGTTTGACTTCAAGCTCCTGATTTGCGCCGATCTTGACTTCTTTCCTGTCTACTTTTGTGCCCAAGTTTATCGTCTCAACTGGCTCTTCATGAGGCTGTATAGCCCTCTCTTCCTGCTGTAACAGTCTAGCAAGTTCTCTCGGTACCTACAATCTTCCTCACCTTCGTCCTCAGCTTGGTTGATCGGATTTTTGAAGTTATAACTGGAAATAGAAGAACTGTTATCAATGGGATCCATAGTGGATATGGATCTTGTGATCGGTGGATCTGGAACTGACTGTTTAACGCTGGTTCGCGAAATGTCGCGGAAGCAAGAGTCGCCACCGTCTTTTATTTTCTCCAAATGGAAAGGACAAAAGCACAGAAAAATTCCTTAAAGAGATTGCTCTCGGTTCGGGAGGTAGGCTATAGAAAGGGAAGGTGTTAGCACCCTTTCTATCCATGGTTATCCATGGGCTCTTAGATACTTGCTCACTTGTGTTTTCAAAAATGGTTTGTTTGCTTTTCAACTGTGGGTTTTAAAAAGTTTCTTTGAAAATTCCAGTTCGACTCTTGTATCGGTCCTCAAGAGTGTTTGAAAAATTGCTTTCGAAAGCTTTTTGAAAAGGTGTCGGTGTGAAAAGTATTTTTTGATTTGTTTTTGAAATTAGAGCAAGTATCTAGAGTCGTCTACCTACCCTAAGGAATTCGTCTGTGTAGATGTCCTTTAAAGTAGTGCCATCCCACCATTGAGAGGTAGGTAGCACCACCGTTGGAGGTGTTCGGGTCAATTCGAGGTTCGGGACATGGTGATCACCAGAGCAATGGGAAGACACCTTAGAAGCTACCCTCATGTCAGGTTCCCGGATCATGAGGACTTACTAAGACATCCTCTACTCGACGATCACCTTTCGAGGCAAGGCAACAGTGAGGCGTGCCCTAGGGGTGGTGTGTGATTTGTGCGTCATATTCATTTATTTTTGTCTTTTGTCATGTTATTGGTGATCTACGCTTGTTTTTATTTTGTCCATTCATTCTTTCATGCCTTGATTAACAATTAAAAATGCGAGAAAAGTAAAAGTCTAAACTATTACAAACGGCGCGGGTCCACATCGCCAAAATTTCTCGAACCCGATTTGACAGAAAAATAAAGAAAGTAAAGAAAATAAAGAATTAAAAGAAATAAGACAAATGCGCGAATTAAATGAGAATTAAACGAGGGCGTTGGACCCTTTTTTTTTTGCAAAATTAAATTAAATGGTGACATTAATTAATTAAAAAAGAAAGGAAATTGTTTTTTTGGTATTTTAGTATTTTAGGATTTTAATGAAAAAAAGAATAAAATAAAATAAATGCTAACCCTAATTCTACAATTTTTGTTTTATTATGAAAAATGTTGAAGTTTTTAACCTAAAATTAACCCTAATTTTTATATGCAATTTAATTATAAAAATAAACAATCTAATATTTAATTATTATGGAATAAAAGAAAATAAAGATGAAAATCAATTAAACCCTACTTCTATATTTTTTAGATTTTTATTATGAAAATATTATAATTAACCCTAATTTAATAACTAAATGAATTAATGAATTTATTTATGAAAATACTAAAAATAAAAATATTTATTATTTTTCTCTTTTCTGATTTTTTTTTAATGTTTTTTTATATATTCTGAAAATATGAAATTAATTAATAAACAATAACTAAAAGGAAATATGAATAATAATAAAAAAAACAATAAAGAAAAATATAAATTGCAAACCTAGGGGGTCTGCCCCTTAATATGGAGGTTAAGCCCATCAACTTTGAGCCCAAATCAGCATGGCCTCGCTGACTTTTCCATGCCACGTGTGGGACCTTTGACCAGGGCTTATGGTACGCTTCAGATCGTGGCCTTCTGATTAATCCCCTTGGGCACGTGGACGTCTTGATTTTGAAGGCATATGGTATGCCTTTACACTGAAGCTGCATGTAATTATCAAAGAAAAAAAAATATGAAAGTGGGGTGGGGACCTGGGGCTCGAACCCAGGTCCTATGGTTTACCAGTCACTATGCTTGCCAACCGTTCCAGATGCGCGCTTTGTATATTAAACAACACACAATAAATATAAAATAAATAATAGTTAGTGGAGCCTCCGCGCGCGAAAATTTGAACCAACCATCCATGCCTCGCCACCTAAGCATCTTCTTCTTCGTTCCCTGAAATATAAAATCATAAGCAACGGTTTTTTTAACCGTTCCAGAAGGTACCATTCCAGAAAATAGCGATTAGGAATTCTTGCATCAAAAATTAGGCGCGACACATGGATTCTTTTCGTCCAGGCACGCTCGTTTTAATGGTCAAGGTCCCAAGTCTCAATTTTTCCTTGGATGGAAAGCCCCAAATTGCAATTCCTGCAACCCTAAAAAACGATAATGGCGAAATCTCCAATAACACATGAAAGCTCAATTAAATGATAGGGTTAGCTTCAGAATGCTTCACTTAGTATGAATCCACAATTAAAATGCCATGAAAATGCATAGATGTTAAAACACGATTATGAAAAAAAAGTGGAAAAGTGTGACTTCTGTACAATGATTCGAGGCGTTAGGGACGTGGAAATCTATTCAGGCACGTTGCTGAAGGTCTCAGGAAGGTGATGAGATGAATATCTCAGCTTGAATCGCCCTCTAACCTTGTTTTCAGAATTGAGTTTTTTTGCAAAAATTTCAAGTTTGTATCTTGGTCTCTAACGCAGCTGAATGATCCTTTGCATTAGGTTTGTGTTCAGGCTTAAGTATAGAGTGAATTAGGTCAAGAAATTTGATCAAAATCCATGCATTGATGGTTTATGAGATTTGATTTTTCAAGCATTAGTTTTTCAATCTTTTTCATGCAAATTGATACCAAATCATATCCAATCAATCCAATTCCTTCCATATCTGATCATGCACGAATTATTGAGTATATTTCATGCACAAAAAGATTTTATTTCATTGGTTTTATATTTTTCATGTATTTTATTTGATTAAATGAATTATTAATAATAAAAAATTCAAATAAATAAATAAAAATGGAGAAAAACTTCCCTTTGGGCAAAATGGTCGTGCACATGCCTTGGATGATGAATTATGGAAGAAAAATAGGCCCATTAGCAATTTTAGGTCATTTGAACCAATGTTGACTTTTCAAAATATCCAAAAATTTCCCAACTTCCACAAGGCATAACTTGCTCAATTTTTAAGCTTTGCTCATGTTCTTGGACATTTTGGAAAGGTCTTTGAGTCCTCTAACCAATGCCTTTGGTCCCATGTCATTTTGATTTACCAATCACAAGTTATGGCCTTTGACTTAAAGTCCCTTTTTGTTGACTTTTGAAAATGACCTATAATGTTGAAATTGATAACTTTTTATGAGAGCATTTCTTGGACTTGAAGTATGAAGATGAGTTGTAGGAAATGTCTTTCTCTTCAAAATGAGCTTTGGATGGAATTTTTATGATAATCCATGTGAAAGTTATGCCCTGGTCAATTTACAGTTGACTTTTTCAGCTGTCCAAATAAGGAAACTTTTGCATCTTGATGATTTTTGAGCCAAGCTTTGAGAATCATGATCAAGCATTGATCAAATGATGTTTGTGGCTTCAAAATGATATGTTGACCAAAAATTTGAACTTTTGACTGCCAAATGACCATTTTGCCCCTACAGTTGACTGTAGTGCAATTAGGGTTTTGACTGTGCAATTTTGGGCTGAAAGTCTTGAAACTTGATATGAGGATGCTTGACCATGTTTATTAGTATATGAGACTTGATTGGACTCTTGGAAACTTCATTTTCTTGATCAGAACCAAAACCCTAATTTTGACTGTTTAGGATACCCTTGCACTGTGCAACCCTTGGGGAATTTTGAAGCTTGACTTGGCAAATTTTGAAGAATATGGGAGGGAAAATTTTGGGGTACAACAGTTGCCCCTGTTCAATCTTCTTAGACCTGAGGATGCAGATTGGCTGTCGTGCCTTTCGTAATCCGAGGGTAGAAGATGATTGAACACTAGAGTGCCCAGAAATTTGCGCTCACATAGTAGCAGTGTGATGGAAATGGGCTTATAGATGCCATTTAGAGATTGATGAATAGGGTGATGGGCTTATAGATGCCATCTGGATGTTGATCGCATAAGAGATTCCTTAGCGAGGATCTGCGTACCTACAAAAGAAAAAATGAGTACCTGACATGTTACAGGAGCTGGTTTTCAGATGCTTGGTATAGATGTGTCCTGACTGGTTACAGGAGCTGGATCTGGAGCTTCGAAAGATGATGAATGAACCAGGGGTGGTTACTACCTCAGCAGGAACGGTGAGAGAACCTTGGGAAACTTTAACCTTAACAGCAATCGTTGAGAAAGTTTTGGGATTACCACCTCCGCAGGATCGGGAAGAGAACCATAGGCAATTATAATCTCAAAAGCGGACGTTTGAGAAAAACCTGGATTGGCATTATCGTCTCTGCACCGCTGGGGAGAGAACCTATAAGAAATTATAATCTCAAAAGAGGACATTTGAGAAAAACCTGGGATGGAATTATCATCTCCGCACCGCTGGGGAGAGAACCATAGGAAATTATAATCTCAAAAGCGGACGTTTGAGAAAAACCTGGGATGGAATTATCATCTCCGCACCGCTGGGGAGAGAACCATAGGAAATTATAATCTTAAAAGCGGATGTTTGAGAAAAACCTGGGATGGAATTATCATCTCCGCACCGTTGGGGAGAGAACCATAGGAAATTATAATCTCAAAAACGGACGTTTGAGAAAAACCTGAAATGGAATTATCATCTCCGCACCGTTGGGGAGAGAACCATAGGAAATTATAATCTCAAAAGCGGACGTTTGAGAAAAACCTGAGATGGAATTATCATCTCCGCACCGTTGGGGAGAGAACCATAGGAAATTATAATCTCAAAAGCGGACGTTTGAGAAAAACCTGAGATGGAATTATCATCTCCGCACCGTTGGGGAGAGAACCATAGGAAATTATAATCTCAAAAGCGGACGTTTGAGAAAAACCTGGGATGGAATTATCATCTCCGCACCGCTGGGGAGAGAACCATAGGAAATTATAATCTCAAAAGCGGACGTTTGAGAAAAACCTGGGATGGAATTATCATCTCCGCACCGCTGGGGAGAGAACCATAGGAAATTATAATCTCAAAAGCGGACGTTTGAGAAAAACCTTGATAACTTCTACTGAGTCTTCATCAGAAAAATCTGTTTGGGGTCGATTTAGCTGGACTAGAGAAGGCCTTGGACTGGATAAGAAATCTTTGGAGTCGATTAACTGAACCGGTCTAGGTCTTGAAATATGATTGAGAATTTAACTGAATCTTTCCTGAAAGGCAAAGGTCAGTCATATGCAATGCATGATATGGACCAAGCAATGATGTTCTCAACATAAATGAGATTTGTAAGATATGATGCGTCTATGCATGCTATAATGATGTATGCGATGTTTTATGAATGTGTTTTTCGTCTAGGAAAGTAAATCCTTGACGGGTTCCAGGAAGTTACTTCTGGGCTGATGTTGGAGAATATATTTCGCTTCCGTTGGGGATGTTGTTTGCAAGAATACCGGTAGGAGAAGATGACTCCGTTGAGGAATAAACTTGGCGAATGGAATATTCTGCGGGGAGAACAGTACTCTAGTAATCTTGCTGGGAAGCAATACTCTGTGGGGACAAAGGTACTTTGCTGTGCGTTGATAATAACTTGCCGGGGATACCCTTGTTGTGCTGGAAGTGTTTAATAGACTTCGCTGGGGATAAGAAGACTTTGTCGACGACGATCTTTCCATGGCTTTTGGCTGAGGATAACCCAGTTATATCCTGTTAAGGAAATAACTCTTTGAATAAAGCCGGACGATGCGTTCGCGCTCTGCGAGGATAAGCTTCCAGAATCTACTGGGGATAAGCTTATTGCTTGGTGAGATGAATTCCAACTTTCTTGGGGAAGCTGGATTGGATTCTCTTGGGAAAGTTTTGAATTGCGGGGGAAGTGATTCCTTTGAACATTGGTACGCTACCGGGGAACAATCTTTAGACCAAGACTGCCGGGGATGCTTGTTATGAATATATGTATATATGCTGCTGGGGAATGTTGAGATCTGCTGGAGGATACCCAACTTCCTTAAGATTGATAACTTTGCTTGGAGAGAGTGTACTGACTTGCTGGCTCATTCTCTGGGGAATTGAGGTGTCTGGTTGTGTTCTTCAGTTGAACCTACCTTGGTACCTTGGAGGACAGAACAATTAGATTGCTTAGACAATTCTTTTATTGCCCCTGTTTCCAATGTTACCTGTAATTATTCCTTTGTTTCGTATGCAAATATTCATGAGTTAGCAAATTATTGTCAATGCATATATCACAAATTGAACCTTGGACGTTCTTCGCAAGACAAAACAGAAAAAGAAAAACAATTGGCACGTTTAACTGAAAAGTATATTTGTATTGATTTTTGAATGGCCTGAAAATAGGCGTTTTGTGTACAAGAGGCTGACGTCCTAGTAAGAGAACACTGCCGAACAGAAGAGTTTATACAAATTTTGTACAAAAGAAACTAAAACAGCTGTGTGAAATGAATGATCCCACTGGGTTTCAACTCTGCTATTGCCCTTATAAATCCGAGCATCTCATCACTTGATGACCTTGGTTGAAGGTGAAGCTGACTGATCAATGCCGTCTGAACTTGATGTAGATACCGGATTCTGGATGCAAAGTGATCCAATGAGACATAGTATTACGCTTTATCCCTAATTTTTGCCTGGACCGCCCTTTCGGGTTTTCAGTCCACCGGGATACCCATTTTTGCCCAAGCCGCCTTTTCAGGTTTTCGACTTGCCGGGTGTATAGATTTTTTCATTTTCATCCCTTCATTTTGCCCGAACCCTTTTGGTTCGACGGGAAGCCCTAATTTTTGCCTAGGCATGTCAGCCTAGCGGGTCTTTTTTCATGCGTAGTATCTTTTTACTATGTCTGCATTGGCGGGGTGAGGAAGGTCGTCACCATCCATGTTGGTCAATATCATTGCTCCTCCTGAGAACACATGCTTGACTACAAATGGCCCTTCGTACGTAGGGGTCCATTTGCCCCTTGGATCACTCTGAGGAAGGATGATTCTCTTGATTACCAGATCCCCAACTTGATATTCCTGTGGTCTGACCTTTTTGTTAAATGCCCTGATCATCCGTTTCTGATACGTCTGACCATGACAGATAGCAGCAAGTCTCTTTTCATCAATGAGGTTGAGCTGATCAAGTCGTGTCTGGATCCAATCATCTTCGCTCAGATTTGCATCCTTCATTATCCGGAGAGAGGGTATTTGCACTTCGATCGGTAAGACTGCCTCCATACCATAAACCAGAGAGAAAGGAGTTGCCCCGGTTGACGTCCTAGCTGAGGTACGGTATCCATGTAGAGCAAACGGTAACATCTCGTGCCAATCTTTATAAGTCACTGTCATCTTCTGCACGATTTTCTTGATGTTCTTATTTGCTGCTTCTACAGCCCCATTCATCTTCGGTCTGTAAGAAGAAGAATTGTGGTGCTGTATCTTGAACTGCTCGCAGAGCTCAGTGATCATCTTGTTATTCAGATTGGTACCGTTGTCTGTAATGATCCTCTCTGGGACGCCGTACCGACAGATCAGGTTATGCCGAATGAACCGTGCCACCACATTCTTGGTTACCGTAGCATAGGATGCTGCCTCGACCCACTTCGTGAAATAGTCAATCGCCACTAGGATGAAGCGATGCCCATTAGATGCCGTAGGTTTGATCTCGCCAATCATGTCTATGCCCCACATTGCAAACGGCCAAGGCGCAGTTAGAACATTCAGAGGAACTGGAGGAACATGCACCTTGTCTGCATAAATTTGGCACTTATGGCATGTCCTGGAATATTGGTAGCAGTCAGCTTCCATTGTGGACCAGTAATATCCTGCCCGTAGGATTTTCTTAGCCATAGTGTGTCCGCTGGAATGCGTACCAAAGGTCCCTTCATGTAGCTCTTCCATGATCCTTTCTGCTTCAGTCTTATCCACACAACGCAGTAAGGTTGAATCATGGCTTCGCTTGTACAAGATGCCGTTGCTAAGGAAGAACTTTGCTGCGAATCTTCTCAGGAACTTCTTATCATTGACAGATGCACCTTCAGGGTATTCCTGAGCTTCCAGATATCTCTTCACTTCATGGTACCAAGGCTTCTCAGTCACCAACTCAGTCTCGAGATCACAACAGTATGCCGGTTCGTCCAGTTTCCAGATGATGATCCGGGGAGCCTCATTATCCCATTTGACCTTGAACATAGAAGCCATTGTAGCTAACGCGTCCGCCAGCTGATTCTCTTCTCTTGGAAAGTGTTCAAAGGTTATCTTCGTGAAGTGGGGGATCAGGGTCAACACACATTCTCTGTAAGGAATCAGGTTCAGATGTTTCGTATCCCACTCTCCTTTGATCTGATTGATCACCAGAGCGGAATCTCCGAAGACACTCAGAAACTTGATTCTTAGGTCGATCGCAGCTTGAAGACCCATGATGCACGCCTCATACTCTTCCATGTTGTTGGTACAGTTGAAACATAGCCGGGCAGTGAGTGGAGTATGAGTACCTTGAGGTGATATGATTATGGCGCCGATACCGTTTCCCAAAGCGTTGGAGGCTCCGTCAAAGTGCATAGACCATCGGGATCCTTCCTCAGGTCCTTCATCCGGTCCAGGTACTTCACAATCTGTTACTATCATGATGCTTTCATCCGGAAATTCGAAGTTCATTGACTGATAGTCATCTACGGCCTGATGTGCCAAGTGGTCTGCCAATACACTTCCCTTGATGGCTTTCTGGGTTGTGTACTGAATGTCGTATTCCGTCAAGATCATTTGCCATCTTGCAATTCTCCCAGACAGAGCAGGCTTTTCGAATATGTACTTTATAGGATCCATCTTTGAGATCAACAAGGTAGTGTGAGTCAGCATATACTGTCTCAGCCGGCGAGCAGCCCATACCAAAGCGCAGCAAGTTTTCTCAAGCAGTGAGTATCGGGTCTCACAGTCGGTAAACTTTTTGCTAAGGTAATAAATGGCATGCTCTTTTCGGCCAGACTCGTCATGCTGTCCCAGCACGCACCCCATTGAATTGTCAAGTACTGTCAGGTATAATATCAGAGGTCTCCCTTCAACCGGTGGCATAAGGATGGGTGGTTCTTGGAGATACTCTTTGATTATGTCGAAAGCAGCCTGACATTCATCGTTCCATCGTACTGCCTGATCTTTCTTCAGCAGCTTGAAGATTGGCTCACAGGTAGCAGTCAGATGTGAGATGAATCGAGCAATGTAATTCAGGCGTCCTAAAAAGCCTCTGACCTCCTTCTCTGTCCTGGGAACTGGCATCTCTTGAATAGCTTTGACCTTAGCAGGGTCCACTTGAATTCCCTTATCACTGACCACGAAGCCTAGAAACTTCCCAGGTCTTACCCCGAAGGTGCACTTGTTCGGGTTCAACCTCAGCTTGTATAGTTTCAATCGGTCAAACAACTTCTGCAGATGATCTAGGTGCTCTTCCTCAGTCTGGGACCTTGCGATCATGTCGTCAACATACACTTCTATCTCATGATGGATCAGATCATGAAATAAAGCAACCATGGCGCGTTGGTAGGTTGCCCCAGCGTTCTTCAACCCGAATGGCATGACCTTGTAACAGAAGGTGCCCCACTGAGTAACAAAGGTAGTCTTCTCCATGTCTTCAGGTGCCATCTTGATCTGATTGTAACCTGAGAAACCATCCATGAAAGAGAATACCTTGTGCTGAGCTGTATTGTCAACAAGGACATCAATGTGAGGTAAAGGGAAGTCATCCTTGGGGCTGGCCCTGTTCAGATCCCTGTAGTCGACACACATTCTGACCTTACCGTCCTTCTTAGGTACCGGTACCACATTAGCAACCCACTGAGGGTAAGATGTTACTGCAAGGAACCCAGCGTCAAACTGTTTCATAACCTCGGCTTTAATCTTCTCAGACATCTCTGGACGCATACGACGTACCTTTTGCTTCACTGAAGGGCAGTCTTCTTTAGTTGGCAAGTGATGGACCACAATATCGGTATCCAACCCGGGCATGTCTTCGTAGGACCAGGCAAAGATCTCCATATAATCATGCAGCATTTGAGTCAACCGTTGCTTCACGCTGAGCTCTAGGTTGGCACCAATCTTTACCTCTTTCCTGTCTTCTTCAGTACCCAAGTTTATTGTTTCCACTGGCTCTTCATGGGGTTGAATTGCCCTCTCTTCCTGAAGTAACAGTCTTGCAAGCTCGCCAGGCACTTCGCAATCATCTTCACCTTCGTCTTCGGCTAAGTTGATCGGATTTTTGAAGTCATAACTGGCAGTAGCAGAGTCGTTATCAGTGGGATCCAGAGTGGATTGAAACCTGTATGAGTGAGTGTGTGTGTAAATACAGCTGTTTTGAAATATATGTAAAAGAAAGAAAGACAGAAAAGGAGCATAAGATTTGCAATGCGAGAACACGTCCAAGATTTTCATTCATGATATATGAAATGACAATTTATATGCCCTCACAAATGGAACCACGGTGCCTCGGGTAAGACACCGGGCCATAGAGTTTATTTATTGTTTATTACAAATAGCAAAACAAAGAAATTTATTACTGCGTCACAAAGGTAACAGGAGTATGGTCTTTGGAAATCCAATTGGTCAATCCGCCTTCAGTCGTTGGATAGATCCAGCTATTAAACTCTGCTTCATCCACTTCATTGTCTTCCCTAACAACATTCACTCCTGGATTTGTAATGAACACAGGAGGTCTTCCGATCTTCGCTTTCCTCATAGCTTTCTGACCCTCTGCAGTAAAACCCAGCCCAAACTTATCAGTCTTCTGTGTAAAGTCTGGAAGCCTGCCCCAGTTAGCACCTTCACCTTTCTGAACCACAGCCCGGGCATCCTTCAGGGAAGCCATCTTCAAAGGAACAATTTCTTCTGCTGCTGTTTCTGTTGCTGCTGCAATTGGAAGCACCTCCTCGAAATGCTGAAAGGGGGTTTCAATAAACTCCCCGTCCATCTCAATGTATCTGAAGGAGTTCAGGTGGCTTACCATATACTCCTCCTCTCCCTGCACAGTGACGATCTTCCCTCTGACGGGGTACTTTAGCTTCTGGTGCAAGGTAGAGGTCACTGCCCCAGCCTTATGTATCCAAGGTCGACCCAGTAGACAAGAGTACGATGGGCGGATATCCATCACATAAAAAGTAGAGTCAAACACCTGAGAGCCCACACGAATCGGAATGTCAACCTCTCCATGAGCCATCCTTTTTGAACCGTCAAAGGCCCTGACGATGATATTGCTGGGTTTCAGTTCCAGGCCTTCACAATCTAAACGGTCTAAAGCCTTCTTGGGTAGCACATTCAAGGAAGAACCAGTGTCCACTAACACATGTGTCAAGGTAGTGCCCCTGCATTCGATAGAGACATGCAAAGCATCATTGTGGTCTCTTCCTTTTGCAGTCAGGTCAGCATCTGAGAAACCCAGGCCATTGTCTGCTGTCAGATTTGCCATGCAATCAGTGAACTGGACTGCAGATGTCTCCTGTGGCACATGGGCCGTTTTAAGAAACGAGATCAGGGCCTTAGCGTGGGCCTCGGAGCACAGCAATAAAGAGAGCATGGAGATTTTGGAGGGCGTGTGCCCCAGCTGTTCCACAACATTGAAGTCACTTTTCTTTATAATTTTCAAGATTTCCTCCATCTCTTGTTGGGAGGCTTCAGCAGTTACAGGTATAGGTGCCTCCATCTGGGCAGGCTCAACTTCAATTCCTTTGCCCCGAGCATTGGATGACTCGGCAGCGGGGGAAACAACTTGATCAGCAATAGGAACAGGTACACTTGTAGGAGTTATAAGGAGTGGTCTTCGAGCAGCAGGCGGTGCAATGTCAGGCGAGAAGAGCCTGCCACTGCGGGTGACTTTGGCCGGGCCAGTGATATCACAGATACTGGCGTCAGTGTTGAACTCTTGTTTAATCCCGTTTACATACACATCGGCCCCGTAATGCCAGGGGACAGCTTTATCAGATACATAGGGAAGAGGCCCCGGAACAGTGATAACCACAGGTGCAACGGTCATGATTTGAACAGGTTTCTTCGGGGGAACCTGGATTGGATTATTGAAGATGGTAACCACAGAAACTTCTTCTACCGGAACCAACTGAACATCAGACTTCTTAAACAGAATATCCTTGCTATCCATTAGGCTTTAGATGCCTAACTTCAGCAAGGGACAACCAGATAGGGACACAGCACAGAACAGGAAACCCTCACTGCAACCCGGAAATAAACCGGCCAGCAGCAGGTTCTTCTTGACAGTCTTCAGAGGAGTGGCTAGATCATCCACAGAAACAGCATAAACATCTTTGTCAACAGCATTTACCCCATGCTGAGGCATAGGAGCAGTAACTACATTCGGCCTCTCAGGCGCTTCGAACTGTATCTCCTTCGCGTCGATAAGGTCTTGCACCTTACTCCTTAATTCCCAACAATCATCAGTAGAATGCCCCGGGCTATCTGAATGGTAAGCACAACGAGCATTCGGGTTGTACTTAGGAGATGCAGTATTTGGGAACTTCGGCGCCTCTCTGACAGTCACTAAGTTGGTTGAGAGCAACTGTGGCAAGATCTGCGACAAGGTCATACTCAAGCGGGTGAACTCTCTCCGGGGTCTTTCGGCCCTTTGAGGATTGGTTGGCCGAGGAGCGGCAGCAGGCTTGGCAATCGTTACCGCACTGACAGATTGGCGGCGCTCAAATCTTTCTGATCTCCGGGAGCCATATACAGCACTAGCCTCCTTCTTGAAGGGTTTCTTCTCATAACTAGATGATGCACCCTTCGGAATCTTTCCAGACTTCAACCCAGCCTCAATTCTCTCTCCAGTCAGAATCAGATCAGTGAACCCTGCAGACGAATTCCCGATGAGATGGTTGAAAAATGGCCCAGATAGGGTCCCCAAGAACATGTCTACCAACTCCCGATCAGTCAACGGAGGCTGCACCCTGCCAGCCAGGTCTATCCACTTCTGAGCGTACTCCTTAAAACCTTCACTTGAACCTAACGACATACCCTGGAGTTGGGTACGTGTAGGGGCAAGGTCGGAATTATATTGATACTGCTTATAGAAAGCAGTAGCCAACTCCTCCCAGTTACGAACCTTGGTCCCATCCAGCTGATAGAACCATTCGAGATGAGTCCCTGAAAGACTCTCCTGGAAGAAATGGATCCACAAATTTTTGTCCGCCGAGTACGGTTGGATTTTCCGAACATAGGACCTGAGATGTAGCTTGGGACAAGACGCCCCGTCATATTTAGTGAAAGATGGTGCTTTGAACTTCCGAGGAATGATCACACCAGTAGACAAACCCAGATCTCCAAAATCCAGCCCAGGCACCTGTTGTATTTTCATAGCATTCAGCCTATCCTCCAGTTGCTTGTAACGGTCTTCTGCCGGAGGGTACTGCTCTTCATCAAAATCAGTCTCGTTGTCGGAGACTACCGGACTAGGAGCCCTTGCCTCTTGAGGAGTACTCTTGCCAACAGAAGAACCAACTTCTTCATTCTGCAAAGTGTTGCCAAACCTTCGGCCCGAGCTAAACAGAACAGTTCTTCTCTTCTTCTTCTTTTCCTTTTTCAGAAGCAGAGCCTTCAGCTCTTCTTGGCCCTGAGCCAAACCCTTGATTAATTCCTGGAATTGCGCATTCTGCGCCTGAAGAGCTTTGATGGATGTCTCAGTTGATGAAGAGTCAGGATTCATGATGCTGAAATAAACAGCGAAGAACTGTAAGCAACCTGAAAAGAGGAAAAACCTGCTATGCACATGATGAATGAGATGTGTTTATGCAATGCATTCAAGGGTTCGAAAGTTCAAATTTGTTGTAGACAAAAAGGAACACACGTTATCATTAAGGAACTAACTGTTTAGTACATCAAAGCCTCATGGGCAAAATAATACAAAAGCAAATCAATCCCAGAATATACTACGCATCCTCTTTGGAGCTATGTAAGTGTTGAGATTCCTCTCCTCATGCAACAGGCGGGTGAGCTCCAAGACCTTCTTTTCACTAGCATGTAGACTGGTCTCAAGAGAATTTCGTTCTTCTTTAAGCTGGATCCAGCTCTTCTGCATTTCTTCCCAGGATATGGGCATGTCAGGGTGCTGAATAGTGTAGGATACTTCTCCTTTCAAGACTGGTTCTTGGATTACTGGGAGCATATGGGGATAAGGCATTACCAACTTCTGGGAGCGGGCGCGTACCCACTTGAGATAAGGTTCCAACGGGATGGAGTTCCTGTGCCCCAGTGTCTTGCTGTCTATCCTACTTGGCATCCTCCAGGCTCTGATAAATCTCTGGCGAAGTCCTTGAGTATCGTTGTCGAAGTCAAAAACTATGTCAGGAATTAACATGTCATGAGGACCATCCCTCCGAGCATAACCAAACTGTCTCCAAGCCAGGCAGGGGTTATAAGTAATACCTCCTCTGATTCCAAGTAAAGGAACATTAGGGTACTCCCCGCAACGATCAATGATAGTGACATCTTCTCTGGACCTAGGGCACCAATGTATATCTGCATGTGTAAGAGTCATCAACCGTTGTGACCATCTCAAACCCCGCTCATTCTTCAAAACTGATTGTGGAAGGTGCGAAATAAACCACCTTCCCAGGAGAGGAGTGCAACACATAAGGACACCTCTTTTTCTCATGGTTCGAGTGTAACATGAGTGAAGGATGTCCCCCAGCAACGTAGGTATAGGATTCCTGGACATAAAGATCTGGACAGCACTGATATCAATAAGCTGATCTGGGTTAGGGAACAACACCAAACCATAGACAAGGAGGGCCACAACTTCTTCGAAAGCTTGCAAGAAAAGGGAGTTCCAACATTCATGGGCCTTTTCAAACAGAAACCTGGCTAAGAACCCTTTGATACCACTTCTAACTTCCCAATGTCCCTTGAGGTCAAATGACTGTAGGTGCAAGACTTTAGCAATCTCTTCGAGTTTAGGTTCCTTTTCTGTACCGTTGAAGGGTAGCTGATCACGGATAGGGATCTTCAGGAGCCGGGAGAACTCCTCCAATGTAGGTACCAGCTGATAGTCCAAGAAGGTGAAGCAGTGATGTAGAGGGTCAAAGAACTGGAACAGGATCTTTATCATATCTTCCTCAATGTTGGTATTGACCAAGCTGATGAGGCTTCCATGTCTTTCACTGAATGAAGAGTTCTCGGGAATCCTGGATATAAGTTCCTTAAGCTGAGGAGGGATCCTTACAAGACTGGTTTGAATTGTCTTTCTACGAACAGTTTCCATGTCCTACAAAACAAAGAACAAAGATGAAGATTCGAACCCCTGAAATGGTTAGTTAATGCATATGATGCTGGATGATGTCATGATGCTATGATTAAACACACCACAGATATTTACAAAGACAAACATGTAAGGCACACAAGGCACACAGGACAAGCCCTTAGGGTTTAAGGCCAGCATGGGGTCTGGGTAGTACCCTCTTGAAGTTGGTGGGTTCAACCTGTCCTATCAAAGTAACCGGGTTCTAAGGGTCCCAATATCACGGGATTACTTTCATTGTTCATCGTTTCGATTTAGCCACTGAACTGGCGACCGAAATATTCCAGGAAAGCAACCCTCAATTGAGTGTAGTATCGAGTATCAACCAACCTCGGACTGCACCAAAGTCAGTTATCTCACTACCCTAAAGAGGCCAAGATAGTTCAATTAAGGTTCCTAAGGTCTGTTGATGCTTCACGACACCACGCGGAGGCCCCGTACTCTCCTTGACTGAACTCAAGGGTTACCGGTACACACCAAAGTGCCACATCAACGTAGCAGACTGTTTCAACCATGTCGGTATACCCCGCACAGTTCCCTCACAGTCTTGTTGCTACTTTCTAAGAAAGGTATCCCCCAGATCCGGGTTAGGATCTATAGAACTCCCAAGCAACCCACAATTTAAAGCACACAAGGAAAACAATTGAAAACACAGTTATGAACTATCCCTAAGGTACACCTCACTTTTAAGTTTGTATCCCCAGCAGAGTCGCCAGTTCTGTGATCGGTGGATCTGGAACTGACTGTTTAACGCTGGTTCGCGAAATGTCGCGGAAGCAAGAGTCGCCACCGTCTTTTATTTTCTCCAAATGGAAAGGACAAAAGCACAGAAAAATTCCTTAAAGAGATTGCTCTCGGTTCGGGAGGTAGGTTATAGAAAGGGAAGGTGTTAGCACCCTTTCTATCCATGGTTATCCATGGGCTCTTAGATACTTGCTCACTTGTGTTTTCAAAAATGGTTTGTTTTCTTTTCAACTGTGGGTTTTAAAAAGTTTCTTTGAAAATTCCAGTTCGACTCTTGTATCGGTCCTCAAGAGTGTTTGAAAAATTGCTTTCGAAAGCTTTTTGAAAAGGTGTCGGTGTGAAAAGTATTTTTTGATTTGTTTTTGAAATTAGAGCAAGTATCTAGAGTCGTCTACCTACCCTAAGGAATTCGTCTGTGTAGATGTCCTTTAAAGTAGTGCCATCCCACCATTGAGAGGTAGGTAGCACCACCGTTGGAGGTGTTCGGGTCAATTCGAGGTTCGGGACATGGTGATCACCAGAGCAATGGGAAGACACCTTAGAAGCTACCCTCATGCCAGGTTCCCGGATCATGAGGACTTACTAAGACATCCTCTACTCGACGATCACCTTTCGAGGCAAGGCAACAGTGAGGCGTACCCTAGGGGTGGTGTGTGATTTGTGCGTCATATTCATTTATTTTTGTCTTTTGTCATGTTATTGGTGATCTACGCTTGTTTTTATTTTGTCCATTCATTCTTTCATGCCTTGATTAACAATTAAAAATGCGAGAAAAGTAAAAGTCTAAACTATTACAAACGGCGCGGGTCCACATCGCCAAAATTTCTCGAACCCGATTTGACAGAAAAATAAAGAAAGTAAAGAAAATAAAGAATTAAAAGTGTGACAGATTAATTACAAGGCTTCGGGAGAGATACATAAATATTAAAAGAAATAAGACAAATGCGCGAATTAAATGAGAATTAAACGAGGGCGTTGGACCCTTTTTTTTTGCAAAATTAAATTAAATGGTGACATTAATTAATTAAAAAAGAAAGGAAATTGTTTTTTTGGTATTTTAGTATTTTAGGATTTTAATGAAAAAAAGAATTAAATAAAATAAATGCTAACCCTAATTCTACAATTTTTGTTTTATTATGAAAAATGTTGAAGTTTTTAACCTAAAATTAACCCTAATTTTTATATGCAATTTAATTATAAAAATAAACAATCTAATATTTAATTATTATGGAATAAAAGAAAATAAAGATGAAAATCAATTAAACCCTACTTCTATATTTTTTAGATTTTTATTATGAAAATATTATAATTAACCCTAATTTAATAACTAAATGAATTAATGAATTTATTTATGAAAATACTAAAAATAAAAATATTTATTATTTTTCTCTTTTCTGATTTTTTTTAATGTTTTTTTATATATTCTGAAAATATGAAATTAATTAATAAACAATAACTAAAAGGAAATATGAATAATAATAAAAAAAACAATAAAGAAAAATATAAATTGCAAACCTAGGGGGTCTGCCCCTTAATATGGAGGTTAAGCCCATCAACTTTGAGCCCAAATCAGCATGGCCTCGCTGACTTTTCCATGCCACGTGTGGGACCTTTGACCAGGGCTTATGGTACGCTTCAGATCGTGGCCTTCTGATTAATCCCCTTGGGCACGTGGACGTCCTGATTTTGAAGGCATATGGTATGCCTTTACACTGAAGCTGCATGTAATTATCAAAGAAAAAGAAATATGAAAGTGGGGTGGGGACCTGGGGCTCGAACCCAGGTCCTATGGTTTACCAGTCACTATGCTTGCCAACCGTTCCAGATGCGCGCTTTGTATATTAAACAACACACAATAAATATAAAATAAATAATAGTTAGTGGAGCCTCCGCGCGCGAAAATTTGAACCAACCATCCATGCCTCGCCACCTAAGCATCTTCTTCTTTGTTCCCTGAAATATAAAATCATAAGCAACGGTTTTTTTAACCGTTCCAGAAGGTACCATTCCAGAAAATAGCGATTAGGAATTCTTGCATCAGAAATTAGGCGCGACACATGGATTCTTTTCGTCCAGGCACGCTCGTTTTAATGGTCAAGGTCCCAAGTCTCAATTTTTCCTTGGATGGAAAGCCCCAAATTGCAATTCCTGCAACCCTAAAAAACGATAATGGCGAAATCTCCAATAACACATGAAAGCTCAATTAAATGATAGGGTTAGCTTCAGAATGCTTCACTTAGTATGAATCCACAATTAAAATGCCATGAAAATGCATAGATGTTAAAACACGATTATGAAAAAAAAGTGGAAAAGTGTGACTTCTGTACAATGATTCAAGGCGTTAGGGACGTGGAAATCTATTCAGGCACGTTGCTGAAGGTCTCGGGAAGGTGATGAGATGAATATCTCAGCTTGAATCGCCCTCTAACCTTGTTTTCAGAATTGAGTTTTTTTGCAAAAATTTCAAGTTTGTATCTTGGTCTCTAACGCAGCTGAATGATCCTTTGCATTAGGTTTGTGTTCAGGCTTAAGTATAGAGTGAATTAGGTCAAGAAATTTGATCAAAATCCATGCATTGATGGTTTATGAGATTTGATTTTTCAAGCATTAGTTTTTCAATCTTTTTCATGCAAATTGATACCAAATCATATCCAATCAATCCAATTCCTTCCATATCTGATCATGCACGAATTATTGAGTATATTTCATGCACAAAAAGATTTTATTTCATTGGTTTTATATTTTTCATGTATTTTATTTGATTAAATGAATTATTAATAATAAAAAATTCAAATAAATAAATAAAAATGGAGAAAAACTTCCCTTTGGGCCAAATGGTCGTGCACATGCCTTGGATGATGAATTATGGAAGAAAAATAGGCCCATTAGCAATTTTAGGTCATTTGAACCAATGTTGACTTTTCAAAATATCCAAAAATTTCCCAACTTCCACAAGGCATAACTTGCTCAATTTTTAAGCTTTGCTCATGTTCTTTGACATTTTGGAAAGATCTTTGAGTCCTCTAACCAATGCCTTTGGTCCCATGTAATTTTGATTTACCAATCTCAAGTTATGGCCTTTGACTTAAAGTCCCTTTTTGTTGACTTTTGAAAATGACCTATAATGTTGAAATTGATAACTTTTTATGAGAGAATTTCTTGGACTTGAAGTATGAAGATGAGTTGTAGGAAATGTCTTTCTCTTCAAAATGAGCTTTGGATGGAATTTTTCTGATAATCCATGTGAAAGTTATGCCCTGGTCAATTTACAGTTGACTTTTTCAGCTGTCCAAATAAGGAAACTTTTGCATCTTGATGATTTTTGAGCCAAGCTTTTAGAATCATGATCAAGCATTGATCAAATGATGTTTGTGGCTTCAAAATGATATGTTGACCAAAAATTTGAACTTTTGACTGCCAAATGACCATTTTGCCCCTACAGTTGACTGTAGTGCAATTAGGGTTTTGACTGTGCAATTTTGGGCTGAAAGTCTTGAAACTTGATATGAGGATGCTTGACCATGTTTATAAGTATATGAGAATTGATTGGACTCTTGGAAACTTCATTTTCTTGATCAGAACCAAAACCCTAATTTTGACTGTTTAGGATACCCTTGCACTGTGCAACCCTTGGGGAATTTTGAAGCTTGACTTGGCAAATTTTGAAGAATATGGGAGGACAAATTTTGGGGTACAACAGATCTGCAGTTTGATATATGAGTGTGTGTAAGAGCATAGATGTATTGATAAAGTAAAAGGCAGAAAAGAAAAATAGAGAGCACAAAATTTTATATGCAAGAACGTCCAATGTTTTATTGATGACATATGATAATGACATATAATAACCCTCACAAATAAACCATTGTGCCTCGGGTAAGACACAAGTCCATAGAGTTTATATTGTTTATTACAAAACCGAAAAACAAGTAAGACAATTACTGCTGGAAAAAAGTAATTGGCACAAAAAATTTGGCCGTCCAGTTACTAGGTCCATCGTTGGTAGTAGGGTAGATCCAGCTGTCAATATCAGAATCCTCATCATCAGCGTCTTCCATGGCGGAGACAACCTCAATAGCATTGATTCCCGAGCCATGCTTGGGCATGGGTGCAGTTATAACATTGGGAGTCTCAGGGGGATCGAATTCAATCTCCTTTGCCTCGATCAGATCCTGCACCTCGTTCTTCAAAGCCTAGCAATTGTTGGTATCGTGGCCTGGACTTTCAGAATGCTAAGCACACCGAGCGTTTGGATTGTAGTGAGGAGATGTGGTGTTGGGGTTCTTCGGAGCCTCCTTCAGGGTTACCATATTTGTCTTCAATAACTGTGGCAAGATTTGAGACAGAGTCATGTTTATCCGGGTGTACTGTCTTACCGGCCTTTCTATCCTCGGTTGATTGTTCCTTTGTTGGGTAGGTTCAGACTTCGAGATCATGACAGCCCCTACCGCTGGACGGTGCTCGGTCCTATTTTGACTTCTGTGATTGTAGATAACATTGACCTCCTTCTTACCCGTGAGTGGATTATTTACTGTACTTGAAGAGGTGTCTTTCTGGATCTTTCCACTTCGGATCCCAGCTTCTACCCTTTCTCTAGTCAATATCAGATCGGTGAAACCAGCTGAGGAGCTACCAATCAAGTGATTGAAGAATGGACCAGATAGCGTACCAAGAAACATGTCCACCAACTCCCTATCAGACAAAGGGGGTTGGACTCTCCCTGTCAGATCTCTCCACTTCTGCGCATAGTCCTTAAAACCTTCGCTTTCACCCATGGACATACTCTGGAGTTGAGTATGGGTAGGAGCAAGGTCAGCGTTATATTAATACTGCTTATAAAAAGCAGCAACCAGATCTTCCCAGTTGCGGACATTGGTTCCCTCCAGCTGATATAATCACTCGAGCTGAGTCCCGGAAAGACTGTCCTGAAAGAAATAGACCCATAAGTTCCTATCAGCAGTGTGAGGCTGGATCTTCCTCACATAAGAATGGAGATGAAGCTTGGGACAAGAAACCCCATCATACTTTGCAAACCCAGCTCTTCAAAATCCAGCCCTGGTACTCTTTGGATCTCCATTGTGCTCAGGCAATCCTCTAATTGTTTGTATCTATCTTCAATGGGGGATATTGTTCATCATTGTAATCAGACTCGTCCTCAGAAACTCTTGGGCTAGGTTCTTCTTCCCTTATCTCATCCTCCTGGTTCTCCCCTTCTTTGGATGAAGAGGTTAGATCAACCGATTGCTTCAACAGTCCCTTGAATCTTCTGCCCAGATTCAGGACACCACCAGTCTTCTTTGTCTTCTTCTTTCTATCTTTCAGGTAAAGGGACTTCAGATCTTCCTGCCCTTTAGCCAAGGCTACAAACATTTGCTGAAATTGGGCATTTTGTGTCTAGAGATCCTTGATACTTTGTTCAGAAGTCCTTATTGTTGAAATAAACAGCAAAGACGATGAGAAACCTGTTATGAAACCTGCTTATGCAATGTCATGGATGATATGTGTATACAATGATTTCAAGGACCTTGGGAAATTTAAATTTGCGAACCCAAAATGAAACAAAGATTTTATTAGTAGAATTCAAAATACAATTGCCTTTTAGGCGTTACAATTGAAAATTCTAAAAACTAAAAAAAGATCAAGTTTCCCATGGATGCTTCCTCTTCATGCCGAGATAGACATTAAGGCTTCTTTCCTCATGAAGCTGCTTTGTGAGCTCTAAAACTTTCTTCTCCTGGGTATAGAACTAGTCCCTATAAGTATCCCGCTCCTTTTTCAACTGAATCCAGGACCTCTGTAATTCTTCAAGATCAGTGGGCATATCAGGATGAAGAACCGTGTAGGGAATATCCCCTTCAGTAATGGGCTTCACAATCACTGGTAAGACAACTATGTATGGCATCATCAGTTTCTGAGCACGAGCTCGTACCCATTGGAGATAAGTTTCCATATGAATGGAAGCCTTCGGCCCCAAAGTCTTGACATCATATATGTTTATCATGCCCCAAGCTCGTATGAACCTTTGGAGATACCCTTGAATATCATCCTCATAGTTGAACGTAATGCCCTGGATAAGAATCTCATGAGGACCAACCCTTCGAGCCTAACCAAATTGTTGCAGATCCAAAGAAGGATTATAAGTTATACCTCCTCTAATGCCAAGTAGTGGGACATTAGGGAATTCCCTGCAGCGGTCAATAATAGAAATGTCTCCCATAGATCGAGAATACCAGAGAATATCTGCGTGATAAAGTGACATTATCCTTTGTGACCAACCCAAACCTTCTTCATTCTTCAACACTGACTTAGGGAGGTGAGAAATAAACCACCTCGACAGTAATGGCATGCAGCACATAAGAACCCCTCTTCTCTTCATGGTACAAGTATGGAGAGCATGCAAGATATCTCCGAGCAAAGTAGGCACAGGGTTGCGAGAGAGGAAGATCTTAATAGCATTCACATCTATGAGTAAGTCTGGATTAGGGAACAGTATTAACCCATAAATTAGAAGAGCCAAAACCTCCTCAAAAGCCTGAAAGTCCAAATCATTCCAAAACATTTGGGCCTTCTCTATTAAGAAATTGGCTAGAAAACCCTTGACTCCGCTTCTTGTTTCCAAATTGGATACCACATCGGCTCGTTTCAGATGCAAAGCTGAGGCAATGATCTCTGCCTTGGGAACTTCTTCTAAACCTGTGAAAGGCATCTGGTCAAGAATAGGTAGATCCAATAACTGAGAGAACTCTTCCATGGTAGGAACCAACTGATAGTCTGGAAAGGTGAAGCAGTGGTGCTTGGGATCAAAGAACTAAAAGAGTATACCCATCATCTTTTCATCAAAGCTCTAAGTAACCAGGTTGAGAAGTCGGTCATATCTCTTAGTGAACGAAGAAGTTTCAGGAACTATTGATACTAGCTCCTTGAGTTGAAGAGGTATTCTCACAAAGCTGATTCAAATATTGTTTCACGAGCGGGAGCCATGATCTACAAAATAGAACAAAGATAAATTTCCTTGGTCCTTGAAATGGTTAGTGTAATAAGAATGGATGATATGTTATGATGCATGATGTTATGTTCAAACAGAGTAAATCACACACAAGCAAAGCACACAAAAGACCTTAGGTTCAAAGGCTTGCATGAGGTTAAAGGTAAGTACCCTCTTGAAGTTTAGTTGGTTTCAAACCTGTATTAGAAAAGTAACAGGGTTCTAAGGATTCTCAGTATCACTGATCATCCTTTATCAGGCATTGTTTCAGCTCGGGCAATCTTTTCTTGCGGTCGAAATATCCCAAAAGTCTGATCTCAATGAGTGTAGCATCGAGTATTAACCAATCCTCAGCTTTATACTGAGGCTGACTATCTCATTACTTTCTAATGGCTAAGTTTGTTCAACTAAGGTTCTATGGTCTGTTAGTGCTTCACGACACCACGTGGTGGCCCCGTATTCTCCTCGTTTCCACACGAAGGATACCGGTACCAACCAAAGTGTCACACCAACACAGCCATCACTTAAACCATATCGGTCTATGTCGTACAGTCTCCATGATCTATTGTTGTTTACCTAAAGAGTGTCCCCAGATCCAGGTGTAGGATCTTCAACAATACCCAAGCAAAAACCCTTAAAGATAAAGCAGGAAAAACAAACAAGAAAGCAATTTAAAAATGACCTAGATCCTAAGGTATACCTCACTTTATTAATTTTCCTCAGTAGAGTCGTCAATTTTGTGATACGGTGGCATAACTGACTATTTTTAGTTACTACTGGTTTTACGTTTTTTGTTCGCAAATGTACGGTAAGCAAGAGTCACCACCGTCTTTTATTTCATCCAACAAAGGAAAAGGGAAAAAGAACAGAAAAAACCCTTTTCGAGATGTTTCTGAGTACGGGGGGGGGGGGGGGGGGGGGGGGGGGTAGATTATATAAAGGGAAGGTGTTAGCACCCTTTCTATCTGTGGTTTTCCACGGGCTCTTAGGTACTTGCTCATTCTTAATTTTCTTTTGTGTGTTTGTGTGTTTGAAAAAGTTTTGAAATTTGCCTTAGTGCGGCGTTTCACTTTATGGTAACCCTTGTATCAGTCCTCGAGGGTGTGATAAAATGTTTTGAAAACTTTAGTTTGAAAAGTATTTTGAAAGTGTAAGTGAAAAAGTTTGTTTGAGCAAGTACTTAGGAGTTTCTACCTACTCAAAAAAGTCTGTTTGTTTTCCTATTTCCTTTAGACAGCGCTATCCTACTATTAAGGAGTAGGTAGCTCCATCGTTGGAGTTTAAGGGACAATCGAAAGGGACAAAAGGAACGATTACGATCACTAAATAAATAGTTAGGAAACCTTAGTAGTTACCCTAGAGTCCTAAAGATCTTTCCGAGGAAACATTTGAATGGGTCATTTTTGATCTTTTGAGGCTAGAGGGCAACCACTAAAACTCCCTATACTTCATGACCGTTTACCAAAGGCAACCGAAGTGGAGCAAACCCTAGGAGTGAGCATGTGCGAGTGTTTGATTTCAGTTTATTTAATCTTTGCACATTTAGGGTTTTCTACTGTTTTAAATTATTGATCTTTTTGCATACAATCCTATTATCAATCATCTAACAGTTGATAATAACGGAAAATAAAATGCGAGAAATTTAAACCTAACTATTACAAGGCTTTGGGGAGGGGGATTACATAATCAAAAACTTGGGGAAAAACAGTAAATGCAAATAGTAATAAACCTAATTAACTATTACAAACTCGGAGCAATTACATTAATTGGAAAATAAATAAATAAATGTGCGTGATGAAATTAAATACGAGGAATTAAAATTAAATTCAAAGATATTTAATTAGTGAATAAAGAAAAATATTTTTTAGATTTTCTTTTTGAGAAGAAACTAATTTTGCAAACTAACCTAATTTCTAATTAATTTTAATTATGAAAAAAAAGAATTTAAGTTATCCTAATTAACCTAATTAATAAATAGAATTAAATATTTTATAAAAAACCTAATTCTAATATTTTTTTGTGTTTTTTATGATTTTTGATTTAATAAAAAAACAATGATTTTGTAAAATAATTAAAAACCAATAATTAAAATAAGAAATTAAAAAAGAAATAAAATGGGCCTGGTGTGAAAGTAATTATGGGAGGTGCATGGTTGAATTTTCTAGGCCCAGAATAGTTGGCCCAAGGCTTCTCCTGATCCAGTGTCATTAGCCTTTGGAGGGTTCACCATAGGGATTGGTTGATTGGGCGCTGGATCTGATCTTGGGAAGATCTAATGGATGGATCTGGAGGCGCATGATGGGCGCCTGATTGTGAAATGTGCTGGGTCTGCAAAGAAGTTGTAAGAAAAATAACGTGCATACGCCTGGGATCGAGCCCAGGACGTTTGCCTCACGCGTTCGCTCCTGGACCATCTGCACTGGAAGGCTTAGTTGTTAACATAATAAACAAAATAAAATATAATATAAACAAAGTAGTGCGCCAAGAAAAACCTGTGAATTTCAAATGGGCCAATGGTATGCTGCCACACCCTCATCTTCTTCCCCAGGGACTATTGTTTTAGAAAGGGCTTTTACCTACAGTCCAATTCGTCACTATAGGCTATAGCGACAATTCTTGTGCGTGGCTACAAACCTGTAAACATCCAAAATGCAATACAAGCAGAATAAATTCCATCCAAAGCCATGGGTCGATTGCAAATCAACCCCTGAACACGAAGAGGTCCATAATTTGGCCTAATTTTGCCTCTAACTAGGGTTCCCCAAATTGGAGCTCCAGAACCCTAGCCATGACAGATGCCCATACCTGCACTCAAACTCCAACCAAAGCATTCCAGTATGTTGTAAATATGGTAACAAGCATAGATATATAATCAAAATATGTTTATGATGCCAGAATCATTTTAATCGAATTTTAGAAAAAAGGGCAAACTGTGACTGTTTTGCGCTTGATTCTTGATGCTTCAGGCTTTGGAATGCTTGCAAAAGCTTCAGTGAGTGTCCAGGGATATGATTATATCCTTGGAATGGTTTGAAACGGCCTGTAGAAAGGAATGTGATCTGCACTTTTTTTTCCAAAATTTGAGTCTTTTTTCTTGCTCTTAGAGAGGCAGGCTGCGCATGAATTCTCCCCTATAGGGTTGACAACACTTGTGTATATGTACTGAATCAAATTAGGTTATTATAATTGGAAAGATTCAAAATATTGATGGCATGATTTTAAAAAGAAATCAAATCTTGAAAAGTTGCCATGTATGAAGATTTTGTGTCCATTTGACCTTGCACGATTTCCTTGGCTTTTTGACAGCATATAAGATCTTCATACAATGCAAAAATCAACCCTAAAACAAATTATATGATTTATTTGGATTTATTTTATTTTATTTTTAAATGAATAAAAATCAAAATAAATTAAATAAATGAGTGAATAAGGCATAGGGGGTCCCATAGGTCGTAGACCATGCTAGGATTGAGATTCAATCTTGAAAAGATGGGCCCATGTGGAAAAAAAATGCAATTTTGGGCATTGTTGACTTTGTGCAAATTTCCAAAAATGGCCAACTTTGACAATGCCTATCTCTCTCAATTTTGACCCTAAGAGGGTGTTATTGGACTTTTTAAAAAGCTTAGGATGTCCTCTAAACAACCCTTTTGGTTTCATCTCAATTGTATCTTCCATGTTCATGTAAGAAGCTTTGACCCAATAGGTGTTTTTGTTGACTTTTTGAAATGACCTATAATGTTTGAATTTATATCTTTTTCATGAGTGCATTTCTTGAACTTGAGGGCTGAAGATGAGTTTTAGGGAATTAGATTCTCTTCAAAATGAGCCTTGGATGAGAAATTTATGATAAAGTATGAGAAATTTATGCATGGTCAAAGTTTGGTTGACTTTTCCTATCGAAACCCTAATTTAGCAACTTTTGAGTTTTGATGAATTGGGAGTATTCCTGGAGGAATCATGGTCAACCCTTGATAAAATGATGGATATTACCTCAAAATGTTGATTTTGACCAAAAATCTTGAAGTTTGACTGTATGTGGGTCACAGTTGACTTTTGCCCTAGTACAGTTTATTCTCAGGCATTTGAGCAGTTGACTGAGCAAACTTCTTGTGCAAGGCATGAAACTTGTCATGGATGATATTTAGGACATATTATGGCAATGGAAACCATTTAGGGCCCTTGGAACTCAAACATCTTGATGAGGAGTGAAACCCTAGTTTGAGGCTCATTGTCTTAGGAGGAGGATTTGTCTGGTCAATCCTTAGTCAACTTGAGCAATTGGGGACCTCTAGGAATATGTTTTGTGTGAAAATGAGAGGGCAAATTTTGGGGTACAACAAACGTCCTTCGGAAGAGGAACCATTACATTCTCTGCATCTTTTAAACTTCTAGGGATGTCCTCGATGAGATTGTTGGCTAAGAAGATGAACTTTTCATGTTTGTTTTTGTACTACCTGTATTCCTGATAAAGATGTGGGATTATCTTATGGTTATCCCTTCCATCTTGGGAGATCTTGGTATACTGCTCTTCCTAATATATCTTTTTACCCCTCATTTCTGTGTAAAGCCTTTGTTGGATGAGGAAATCCTTTTGAAGACCCTGTAGCTCTAAACATACATGCTCATCTTCTCGAGTTCTCTGAGTCATAAGTTTCTCTGCTTCTACCCTTTCAAGGTGTGCTTTGACCTCTAATTTGTGGCTATCTTGGAGTTCGGTGGCGAGGTACCTTAATTGCTCTTCTTGATCTATGGAATCTTGTGCCAAACTTTGGATCTGGGCTCTCAGATTTTCTTCTAGCACCTTCTTATCACGTGTTACCTTTTCATACCATCTAGTTAACCTCCCGATTTCAGCAACGGCCTCTTCTAACCTTTGGTTGTGAGTATCTAGGTTGAACGTTGCACTTAACAGCCCTTCAGTTGTACGCTTTCGTTCGAGACTTTCTTTCTCTAATTCCTTTTGACTTTTATCAATTTGCTCGTCCTTTGACTCGAGTATAAGCTGCGTTTGTTTCTTTTCTTTGGTCAGATTGAGGAGATTGAGTTCTAATTCTTATTTCTCTTTTTGAGCTTTCTTTAAAGAATTTTTCAGATTGTCAAATTCTTCCAAAGATATGGGTGTTATCTCTAGGACCTCTGGCTTGTACTCTGGATCTTTCTCGAATGACAGCTTAATAATTCGTACTCTATCTTGGACCCATTTGGTGTAGGGTTCTCTTGCTATGGCATTCTTTCTTTCGGCCTTCCTCTTGTTAACCTTGTTCCAGGCTCGAATAACCTTGTTGATCAACCCTTGGTCTTCTATACCCATATTGTGGATGATAAATGGTCAGAGTTGTTCGTCCGAAGGATTGTCTTCCAAAGGATACCCTAGCTGTTGTAGGGCCAAAGTAGGGTTGTAGTTAATAAAGCCTTGCGATCCAATCAAAGGGACATTAGGAAAGTCCCCACAGCTGATAGTGATGTCACCAATATCTAACTTCCTTGCATACCATAATATGGAGTTCGCAGTGAGAGATCTTAATTGTTGTGGCCACTCACATCTGGTCAATTTTGGGACCATATAGTCTTCCTTATAAAGATGAGTCATGAACCAAGTATATAGAATCGGGATGCAACAATTTAGCGCGCCTCTTCTCTTTTCATACATCGTATGCAAAGTGTAATAGATGTCAGCAAGCAAGGCGGGAGTAGGATCCATATTACAGACCTTCGCACCCCAATATATGCTAATGGTCGTGGGGTCAATATAGTCCACAGTCTGAGGAAATAAAATTACACCAAATACCAACAACCCTAAACAATCAACACAAGATTCCCACTCCTTATAATTAGCAAATTCTAGTTCCTTAGCTTCCAAGTATATCCGTTTGATTCCTTCTATTGGTCCTTCTCTTTGATAATTCTACACCAATTCAGGGTAGGGGATCCCTAGGCCTTTTTCCAAAGCTTTGACTTCAATAGTTTGTCCAATACCTACATAGGCCTTTTTGGAAAAATTTAGGATTCTGTCAAATTCTTCCAGAGCCGGTGCTAGCTGGAAGTCTTGGAAGGTGAAACGTCTCAATGGAAGGTCATAAAACTAAATTAGGGCAGAGACCGCATCCATCTGAACCTCTACCTTAGTCAAGTCAAGGGTATCCCCATAGCAGTGAGCGTACATATTCAAAGCTCTCTAAGATAATTTACCCTTTATAGTTTTGATTTCGGAAAGGCCAGGCTTGCAGGCATTGACACGGACAAGTTGTTTCCCTTTGGTATCCATTTTTAAGACAGTTACCAAAAATCTTGATTTTGTTATCTTTTATTTTGTACCCTGTGAATAAGACAGATAAAATAAACACATGATGAACATGAGATATACATGAATGCATGAATGTATAAGTGTTGGGTTGAGTAACGGAATTTTGTGACAGGTTTTTGTGATGGGTACCTCTATAATGTAAGTTCCTTAATCTTGACCTACAGTTTATCTACCCTCCCGAAAGATGGCTTCCTTAAGGGTATCATGAATAACACCAGAGGGAAAGGCATAAGGGCTTCCCTTAGGCAGAGCCTCTTTACACACTGAAACTTTTGTCTCAAAGTCGTAAAAGGTCTCTTCATGAGATTTTGGGTTAAGGTCGTTGTTGTACCCCAAAATTTGCCCTCCCATTTCTCATTGATTTCTCACCACAAAGCCCTTGGAGATCAAGATCCAATTAGGGTTTCCATCTGCTCAAGACTTCTCCTTACACTATGGACCCAAATTAGGGTTTGTGTTTGCACAAAGATGTTTTTACCTAAAATGCCCAAGATGACTTTCATGCTTCATATTGGACTCCCAAGTTTACCCATATCAAGTTTCAAGTCTTGATTCCAAGTTTTGCCCAGTCAATTGGACAGTTGACCTAGAAATCAACTATATTGGGGAAAAAAGTCAACTGTGGCCAATTGACAGTCAAATCTCATGAAAATTGACCCACATCAACATTATGAACTCATATGAACCATTTGATCAAGTTTGGATCACAATTCCCCAAGAAATTTGATTAGATCACCAAAAGGGCAAAATGGTCATTTTTAGGGTTTTGACTGCACAAAGGCAATTTTTGACTGTTTAACCTAACCAGTGACAAACCAAGCTCACATATGGACTCAAGGACCCCATGGAATTATCTTGACATGCTCAACAAACTCAAAAGATCCCAAGTACACAAAATTGACAGTTGAATTTCCCAGTCAATTGATCAATTTTGACTGTACACTGAAAAGTCAAACTTTGACTTTTTGGTCAAAATCAAGAGTCAAGATTCATTTTTCATCAAAACATGCCAAATCATGAAACTTGTTCACCAAGAAATCACAAAATGCAAATTAGGGTTAGAAATTAGAATTTTTCATAACAGGATTTTTCTAAGTTATGGAAAACCCTAATTTTTTCCCAACTTTGCCCCACTTTTTCACCAAGATCCATTTGGATTCAAACAAAAGTCCAAACATGAAAGTTGTAGCTTGTTGCATAATCTACAACTTTGATTCACAAAGTTTTCTCATTTGAAGCTTGTATCTCAAGTTACAAATTTTTGAATAAGGGCACTAAACCATTCTTAACTTAGTGAAATTTGACCTATTTTGACAAGGTTTTCTACCTAACTTCAAGACCATTTTCCATACACTTCCACTTGGAATTTCAAATTGCATTTCAAAGATGGATTGTAGTACACATTCCAAGCTTTCCAAAATGTCCAAGAACTTCTCAAACAACCTCATGGTTAGGGAGAATAGAATTTCACAATATGGAAAAAATTCACTTTTGTTCTTGACCAAAACATGATTCATAACACTATGCATTTTCAAAACTCAGCATGCCCCTTGATTACAGGCCTTTTATCTCAATTACACTCATAAATTTAATGCATATTCTTTGTGCCAAAACCATGTTCTTTGTGTTCTAACATTACATGAAGGTTTAATCCATTTATAGATAAAGCAAACTATCCATTTTTGCAAAAGTTCACTTTATGTCCAATTACAAATCCAAGCAGTACAAGCAAGATCTAATGGGCACAAGATTATGGACAAATCACTCTGATCAAGGAGAGTTTATGCAGCTCATTAGAGGTCCTCTACTGACCTAAAACACCAAGTGGCCTTTGTTTGCTTAAGAGTGAAGAAAAGTGCCATAACAGAACACATCTCTCATATCAGTCAAGAAACCCTTAAGCAAATATTGAAAACATATTCCAAAGATCAGAACCAAGCTAATACACGAGCCCTTAGCCTTCAAAACACCCTCCATCTCAGAATCACTCTCAAACTGCAAAAACAGGGCAGGCCCTGCAGTTTGAGTGCTATCTCTCATTTCTCTCGAGCTCTCTTGCCCAAACCAGTTCACACACCTTCCATACCATCTATGCAAGCTAACCAAAAGCAAAAGCACGACCTGTAATCACTCTAATCACTTCCACCATTTTCACATTTCTGACTTGCAGGTGAAGTTCTCTAGCTCGATTCAGAAGCTTTCAAGACAAAGTAAACATTGGAATAGCATCCCTGGACCTCAAGGAAGCTTTCCCAATCATCACCTTGCACTGAAAGTTCCTACATTGCAGGATAGAACTTCAGCTGAACAGGTATTTTAGTGAACTCGTATCTCTCTTATTAGGCATCATTAGCTTTAAGTTTGTGAATAAACAATGTCCTACTCATACCACTGAACATGTACATTCTTTTACTTTTCATTTCTTTTGCCTGAGTTGAGAGAATTTAAGGTTTGAAAATGGCAGAAAACTTAGGTTAGGATTTGGGATTGTTAAAATTCTCTCTCATTTTTTAGAGTTAGGAGATGTTCTTTATATATTTGGAATCGTGGTTTCATGCTTAACATCTTTTGTGTTGGAAGTTTGTTCAAAAAATCAAAGAATCAGGATATTCAAATGAAGCTTGCAGGCGCGCGTTTTTTGTTCAGAGGTTGAAGAAGAAGTGATTTGGGCTGGGCTTGTGTTACATTTTCTGTTCACACCACATAATTGCTTTTACACCCCCAAGGCCCCTTTGCTTATTTCTTTAACTTTTTGACTTTTTTCTTTTTTGATTGACTTTGTTTATTTTTTCTCATGACATAAAAAATATAAAAATATTTTTTCTCACCATTTTTAATTTATTAGGTATTTATATGATTTTCTTTTGATTAATACTTAGATAAATAAATATATACATTTCATTAAAATATTGAGAAATAGGTAAAAATACTTTTATTTTCACTTTTATTTTATTATACCCTCTGAAAATATTTTACATAAAAAAATATACCTTTTTTTGCAAACATTAAAAATTATTATTATTTATATATATGACCCATATTTAAAATAATACATATATACATATATTTATTAATATATTTAGGATAAATACAAAATATATACCCTTTTATTTTTATAATTAATATTTAACATAAAAATGCATTTTTGACAAAATACTTCACTTTATTTTATTTTGTACATAATAAATAATACTTGCACATATTAAATAATTAATGCATTTCATTTAATAAAAATTAGGGTTTTGCCCTAAATTCAAAGAATACTCCAAAAATAATATTTTTTTATTCTCTTTTTATTTTACATAAATAATACTTCTTTCATACATATAAAAATTCCTTTTGCATTCTTGCATATTTGTTTTATTTACCATTTAAATTATACATTTATTTATCTTGTAAATATTCATAGAAAATGATGTAATAGCTTAGATTCAATTTCTTGTCTAAATATCCCCATTTGAAACATTGTACCCCTCTCCCCATATTATTGTGTTGTAATAGCGTAGGATTTTAAATTTCGCACTTTATCGCTTTCTAAACATACTATGCTAGAATTAGGGTTTTGTATGCGAATAAATATGAACAAAATAGTTGGACCTAATACAAGATAAATGAGCATGAAAAATGGACAACACATTTCACACTTGCACCCCTAGGGTATTCCACTTTGTTGCCTTCAAATAATTGGGCCATATTGTATGTTGAATTTCTTTGGGTAAAAACAAACAATCAAATGATCATAGTCCCCCAAAATGTTGCTTAAATGAATGATCAAGTCCCTTTTAAAGAAAATTGCCCAAATACATTTAACACTATTGCAATTATGGTCTAAACGATGACCCGTGCCCGTCCCTTTCATCTCCTAAAACAAGATTGTCCACCAAATGCAATGGTGGAACAAAATTGTCAAAAGGTTTAAAACCATAACAAAAATCTTTGAGAAAACTTTAGGGTAGATAACTCTTAAGTACTTGCCAATTTGCAAAGAAAACACTTGCCTAATTTCAAAACCCACTTCACAAACACTTTCAAAATCAACTTTCAAAAACCTTGAAACATCTTTTTAAAAGACAAAATACCTTTTGTAAAACATTCGAGTAAAGAATTGTTACAAGGGTAGCCTATACAAGGCATCTTTTCAAAACATTTTCAAAACCACACATCAAGCACCATTTCAAACAATTGAAAACCAAGGCAAGTTGATCTAAGCAAGTACCTAAGAGCCCATGGATAACCATGGATAGAAAGGGTGCTAATACCTTCCCTTTCTATAATCTACTCCCCGAACCCAAGAAAAATCTCAAAGGTTTTTACTGTGCTTTTTAAACCTTTCCTTAGGATAAAATAAAAAGTCGGTGGCGACTCTTGCTCAACCGAAACATTTGCGAAAACGAACGCAAAACCTCTAGTCAGTTCTCCCACCGTATCACAGAACTGGCGACTCTGCTGGGGATAATTTTTAAAGTGGAGTAACCTTAGGGCTTAGATCACCCTCTTGCATGACTAATTGTTTGATTTGCTTGCTTTATACTTTGGCTCTATTGTTTGGGTTTACAATCCTCCACCCGGATTTTGGGAAACATTCATAGATAGCAATACGTTGTGGAAACTGTGCGGGGTATACCGACACGGTCTAAGCAATAGCTATATTAGTGCGACATATTTGTGAGTACCGGTAACCCTTGAGTTCAATCAAGGAGAGTACGGGGCCGCTGAGTGATGTCACTAAGCACTAATGACCTAGAACCTTACTTGACCATCTTGGCCTTTTATTAGGGGTAGTGAGATGACCGGCTTTGGTGCAGTCCGAAGTTGGTAGATACTCGATACTACACTCATTGAGGGTTGTTTTCTTGGAATATTTTGGTCGCTAGTTAAGTGGCTAAACCAAAACAATGAACATTGAAAACAATCCAGTGATATTGAGCTCCTTAGAACCCGGTTACTATTTATAAGACAGGTTTTTAAGCCAACTACACTCAAGAGGGTACTTACCTATGAAACCCCATGCAAGCCTGAAATTAGGGTTTGGTGTGATTTGATTGTACATATGTTTTGTGCATACATCATAAACATCATAAAACATCATATGCATTCACTAACCATTTCAAGGGTTTTGGATCTTCATCTTTGTTCTTGTTTTGTAGGACATGGAAATCCCTCGCAGAAATACCATTCAAGTCAACCTTGTGAGAATATCTCTTCAACTCAAGGAGATCACCTCAAGAATTCCGGAAAATTCATCCTTCAGTAAAAGACATGGTAGACTGCTCAGCCTAGTCAACACCAACATTGAAGAAGACATGATGAAAGTGCTATTCCAGTTCTTTGACCCTCTTCACCACTGCTTCACTTTCCCTGATTATCAGTTGGTACCCACTTTGGAGGAGTTTTTTCAACTCCTAAGAATCCCTATCCTTAATCAACTACCCTTCAACGGTACGGAAAAGGAACCAAAGCCGGAAGATGTTGCTCGAGCATTACATCTTCAACCATCCGACATCAAGGAACATTGGGAGACCAGAAGTGGTGTCAAAGGATTCTTAGCAAAATTCCTGTTTGAGAAGGCACAAGAATGTTGGAACTCATTGGACCTACAAGCCTTTGAAGATATTGTGGCACTCCTTATCTACGGGTTGGTCTTGTTCCCAAATCCTGACCAATTGGTAGATGTCAACGCCGTCAAAATCTTCTTGTCTAGAAATCCAATACCAACATTGCTTGGGGACATCCTTCACTCATTTTACACACGAACAATGAGAAAGAGGGGTGTTCTCATGTGCTGTACTCCTCTCCTTGCAAGGTGGTTTATTTCGCACCTTCCACAATCTGTCTTGAAGAATGACCAGGGTACAAGATGGTCCCAACGGTTGATGACTCTTACTCATTCTGATGTGCATTGGTGTTCTCGGTCCAGAGAAAATGTCATCATCATCGATCGTTGCGGAGAATTTCCTAATGTTCCTTTACTTGGAATTAGGGGAGGTATCACCTACAACCCTTGCCTAGCTTTGAGGCAATTTGGATATGCACGGAGGGATGGCCCTCATGACATGTTGATTCCTAGCCTAGTTTTTGACTTCGACAACGATGCGCAAGGACTTCGCCAAAGATTCATCAGAGCTTGGGGAAAACTCAACAAGGTTGATAGCAAGACTCTGGGACACAAGAACTCCATCCCTCTTGAGCCCTATCTCAAGTGGGTACGAGCCCGAGCCCAAAGTCTAATGATGCCTTATCCTCATGTTCTCCCTATGATTAAAGAGCCCGTCAATGAAGGAGAGGTTCCCTACACCATCCTACATCCAGACATGCCTACATCGTGGGAAGAAATGCAGAAAAGTTAGATTCAACTCAAGGAGGAACGAAACACTTTTGAAGCTAGCTACTACGCCAGTGAAAAGAAGGTTCTGGAGCTTACCCGCCGACTCCACGAGCAAGAGGCCCTCAACACCTACATCGCACCAAAGAGGATGCGCAATGTCTTTCTGCCTTGAGAAGTTTATTTTGTAACATTTGGCCCATGGGGCATTTATGTACTAACAAATTTCTTCTTATTAATATGACGTGCGTTCTTCTTTGTCTGAAACAATTTTGAATGTCCTAAATCCTTGAATGCATTGCATACATCAGCATACCATTCATCATGTGCATAAGCAGGTCTCACTCCAGGTTTCCTTATCGGTCTGCTGTTTATTTCAGTAGGATGGATCTCGAGCAAACAGTCAAAGACCTACAAGCCCAGAATGCACAATTCCAGCAACTCCTGATGACTTTGGTTAAAAGTCAGGAGGATATCAAGACTCATTTGGAAAATAAGAACCCAATGAAGAAGAAAAAGAGGGTCGGAGTGGCTACTTTGGGGAGAAGATTTGACAGAGAAGCTCGGAGAGTGCTTGAATTTCCTCCTACTTCTGATGAAGGGACTAGTAAAAGAGATCGAGTTGCGGTGCCTTCCGAGTCTGGTGCGGAGGAGGAAGAGGTTGAAGAGGATGAAGATTATTCTGACCAGCAATATCCTCCAGCTGATGATAAATACAAGGGTTTAGAAGACAGATTGGCCGCCATGGAATTGCAAAGAGTACCGGGTTTGGATTTTGAAGACTTGGGCTTAGTTGCCGGAATTGTGATTCCCCCAAAATTCAAAGTGCCAGTGTTTGTGAGGTATGATGGGTTGTCCTGTCCCAAAATGCATCTCAGGTCCTACGTGAGAAAAATTCAACCCTATACGGCAGATTAAAATCTCTGGATTCATTTCTTTCAAGACAGCCTATCGGGAGCTCAGTTGGAGTTGTTTTATCAGCTAGAAGGAACCAGTGTCAGAAATTGGGAAGATTTGGCCACCGCTTTCTACAAACAATACCAGTATAATTCTGATCTTGCTCCTACTCGTACCCAACTTCAGGGTATGTCACTAGGAACAAGTGAGGGATTCAAAGAATATGCACAAAAATGGAGGGATTTGGCTGGCAGGGTGCAGCCTCCTTTAACCGATCGTGAGCTCGTTGATATGTTTCTTGGGACCCTATCTGGGCCATTTTTCAATCATCTAATTGGTAACTCTTCCGCAGGGTTTACCGATTTGATCTTAACCGGCGAAAGAATAGAAGCTGGCATCAAGTCAGGAAAGATTCAGAAGGGTGTTGCTGCAAGTGTTGAGAAGAAGCCTTTTAAGAAGGAGACAGCTATGGTATATTCTCAGAGAAGAGCAGGGAAGATGGAGCGTCGGCCAACTGTGGGGGCCGTAATGATTCAAAACACTCCAAGTGAGCAGCCTCGCTATAACCAGTCCAGACCAAATCAGCAACGCGTGGAAAGGCCACAACGGCAGTTCACCCGTATTAATATGACTCCAGCACAAGTGCTTCCCCATCTATTGAAGTTGAATCTTGCCACCATCAAGGAGGCGCCAAAGAATGTGAATACGTCCTCCCCGCATTATCATGCCAATGCTAAATGCGCCTATCATTCAGACAGTGTTGGACACGACACCAATGATTGTTGGGCACTCAAGCATAAAATCCAAGACCTGATAGAGGCTAAGGAGGTAGAGTTTGACGCTCCAGAGAAACCTAATGTGATATCTGCACCTATGCCGAAGCACGGCCGAAATATCAATGCCATTGAAGAGGATTTGTATGTTGCTGACGTCAGTGATCTGACTACTCCACTGCTAACCATTAAGTTGAATTTGTTAAGGGCCGGGATCTTCCCGGGATGTAAAGAAGACTGCTACTGTTGCCACTCTCTGTCGTTTGATTGTCCGCTATTAAAGAAAGGCATCCAAGGCCTTATGGATAGCCGACAAATTTTGTTCGAAAAAGTTTCTGCTGCTCCAGTTCATGTTGAAAATGTCTCAATCATAACCATTCACGCCAATCTTTCCAAGGCCGTCAAAAATCTAGTTAAGATTACACCAGCTGCAAAATCTGTTCCTTTAAAGATAACAATGCCAGGGCCTGTTCCCTATGTTTCTGAGAAGTCGATACCTTGGAACTATGGTGGTGACATCTACTACCATGGTATCAAGCAAATCGAAGTAATTGAAGAAGTTCGGATGATGAAGAAGCCAACATTAGTAACATTGCGGGCACCAGCAAAATCACCAGGAGCGGGAGAATATTTTCTCCAGAGATTGCCCCTCCAAGAGCAGTCTTTGGACCCTCATCAGCTAAAGAAGTCATCCCTGCACCAATAAAACTCTCTGCTAGAACTCCTTTGATTGAAGAAGTTGTTGTTCCTAGTGCTGTCTCTCCTACCATTGCTGATAAAGGAAAGGGAATACAAGATGAGCCCGTCAGGACGAGGGTTCAACCCTTGGTGATCCCGGAAACCTCCAAGAAAGAAATGTACGAGATTTTGAGGATAATCAAGAGAAGTGAGTACGATGTGGTGGAACAGTTGGGGCAAACCCCCTCCAAGATCTCCATGCTGGCACTATTTCTTTGCTCAGAAGCGCACGCTAAAGCTTTGATTAAGTTTCTGAAGGCAGCTCATGTGCCCCAGGAAACCTCTGCGGATCAATTTCAACATTGCGTGGCTAGCCTGACTGCGGACAATGGATTAGGTTTTTCTGACGCCGACCTAACCCCTAAAGGCCGAAACCACAATGATGCTTTGCATATTTCAATCGAGTGTCGCGGAACCACCCTTGCACATGTTTTGGTTGATATCGGTTCGTCGCTGAATGTTTTGCCTAAGAAGGCCTTGGACCGGCTAGATTGCGAAGGGTTAGAATTGAAGCCGAGTGATATTGTCGTCAGAGCTTTCGATGGGTCGAAGAGAATGGTCCATGGAGAAGTTGAAATTCCCATCAAGATAGGTACTGAGGTGTTTAAATCCACTTTCTATGTAATGTACATCCGTCCATCATACTCCTGCCTACTGGGTAGACCTTGGATACACCATGCTGGGGCAGTCACCTCCTCCTTGCATCAGATGCTGAAGTATCCTGTCAAGGGAAAGATCATCACTGTCCACGGCGAAGAAGAGTACATGATTAGCCACTTAAATTCTTTCCGGTATGTGGAGGTTGAAGGAGAGTTCATTGAGACACCGTTTCAACATTTCGAAGAAGTTCTTCCTGAAATAGCAGTAGCAAAGTTGGCAGCTGAGACACCGAGACAGATGGCCAGGATGGCATCTCTGGAGGATGCAAGGGCCGCAATTAAAGAAGGGAAGAATTCAGCATGGGGGCAGTTACCCGACTTTCCGCATAAGACTGACAAGTTTGGATTAGGGTTCACAGCCGCTGGCCAGGAAGCTATGCGCCAGTTAAAGATTGAAAGAGCGCCAGTCAAAATTTCTCCTAATAGAATCAACGCCCTGGAAGATGAAGACAAGGAAAGCAACATTGAAGAGTGGATTTATCCAACTGTCAGAGGAGGATTGAGTAATTGGGAGGCAAAAGACTTTGTCCCCATCACTTTTATTCATCAGTAATTTACCTGTTAAACATTTCCTATTTGGTCTGTAATATTCTACTTTCAAACAATCCGTACACTATCTTTTCACCTCCTGCCTTGCCCGGGGCATGTAGGTCCACTTGTAAGGGTTTTGACTATTTTTCATATTCATATGCCATGTTTAATGATTCATTGGACGTTTTTCATTTGATAAACTGCTTATGTTCATTTTCTTTCCTTTTGCATTTTTTGTTTAAGGATGGCTATCCCTTACACACACCCACACTTACCAATGCAGGTACCCATCCACTCCGGATTCCATGGGTGACTATTCTGCTGTATCTTTCAATAATTCTGAAGATCTGGTCAATCTAGCCGAGTATGAAGATGACGAAGGTTGTGAAGTACCCGGGGAACTAGCCAGACTTCTGCAACAAGAGGAAAGGGCCATCTTACCGCATGAAGAGCCATTGGAAGCTGTTAACTTAGGGACCGAGGAAGACCGGAAGGAGGTGCAAGTGGGTGCCAATCTGGAACCAAAAGTCAAGGAGCGCTTGGTACAGTTGCTGAATGAGTATGTTGAAATCTTCGCTTGGTCCTATGAAGACATGCCGGGTCTAGACACAGACATCGTGGTTCACCGTCTCCCCACAAGAGAAGACTGTCCACCAATCAAGCAAAAAGTTCGCCGAATGAGGCCTGACATGTCTGAAAAGATCAAGGCAGAAGTAATGAAGCAGTTCGATGCTGGCTTTCTGACTGTTACGTCATATCCTTAATGGGTCGCTAACATTGTGCCAGTACCTAAGAAAGATGGCAAAGTCAGAATGTGTGTGGACTACCGGGATTTGAATAGGGCCAGCCCTAAAGATGATTTCCCGCTACCTCATATTGACATCTTGATCGACAATACAGTTCAGCATAAGGTGTTTTCCTTCATGGACGGAATCCTCGGGCTACAATCAAATCAAAATGGCCCCCGAGGACATGGAGAAAACAACTTTTGTCACACAATGGGGCACTTTCTGTTACAAGGTGATGTCGTTCGGGCTAAAGAACGCAGGGGCAAGTTATCAACGCGTCATGGTAGCTCTATTTCATGACATGATACATCATGAGATTGAAGTCTACGTAGACGATATGATAGCTCGGTCACAAACGGAGGAAGAGCACCTTGAGCATTTGGAGAAGCTGTTTGCCAGGTTAAAAGAATACAAGCTCATGCTGAATCCAAGTAAATGCACTTTTGGAGTTAGGTCTGGTAAACTCCTGGGATTCATTGTAAGCAACAAAGGCATTGAAGTCGATCCGGAAAAAGTAAAAGCAATACAAGAGATGCCTGCTCCCCGTACTGAAAAGGAGGTCAGGGGATTCTTGGGGCGTTTAAACTATATTGCCAGATTCATCTCACATCTGACTTCTACCTGTGAGCCAATTTTCAAACTCTTGAAGAAAGATCAGGTAGTTGAATGGAACGATGACTGCCAAGCTGCTTTTGATAGAATCAAGGAGTATTTACTAGAACCTCCTATTCTGATGCCACCCATCGAAGGAAGACCATTGATCATGTATTTGGCCGTCTTGGATAACTCAATGGGGTGTGTTTTGGGCCAGCATGACGAGTCTGGTCAAAAAGAGCATGCTATTTATTACCTTAGTAAAAAGTTTACCGACTGTGAGACTCGCTACTCACTGCTCGAGAAAACTTGCTGCGCTTTGGTATGGGCTGCTCGCCGACTAAGACAGTATATGCTGACTCATACTACTTTGTTGATATCCAAAATGGACCCTATCAAGTATATCTTCGAGAAGCCCGCTTTATCTGGAAGGATAGCTAGATGGCAAATGATCTTAACCGAGTATGACATCCAGTACACCACCCAAAAAGCTATAAAAGGGAGTGTACTAGCTGACCATCTGGCTCATCAGGCTATCGAAGACTATCAACCCATGAGATTTGACTTCCCAGACGAGGACATCATGAATTTGGACAACGTTGAAAGTGACGGACCGTATGACGGACCCGAAAAGGGATCCCGATGGACCCTGTACTTTGATGGTGCTTCAAATGCGCTTGGAAACGGTATTGGCGCAGTACTCATTTCTCCGGAAGGTTGTCACACTCCTTTCACGGCCCGACTTTGCTTCAGCTGCACAAACAACATGGCTGAGTATGAAGCTTGCATCTTTGGTCTTGAGGCTGCTATAGACTTAGGGATCAAATCTTTGATCGTATTTGGGGACTCGGCTTTGGTCATCAGCCAAATCAAAGGAGACTGGGATACCAAGCATCCTAATCTTATCCCATACAAAGAACATGTCCTGACATTGTTGCCTCATTTCGAGCAAATTACCTTCGAGCATTTCCCGCGAGAAGAGAATCAGCTAGCCGATGCTCTAGCCACAATGTCCTCCATGTTTAAACTCAACTGGGATAACGAGGCTCCCCAAATCACCATCAAGCGAATGGATGAACCGGCACATTGCCACGAGATTAATACCGAAGAAGTAGTGGAACAACCTTGGTTCCATGAAATCAAAAGGTATCTCGAGACTAGAGATTATCCTGAAGGAGCTTCCGTAAATGACAAGAAGTTCTTAAGGAAATTCGCTGCTAAGTTCTTCCTGAGCAACGGCATCCTTTACAAACGAAGCCATGATTGTGTATTACTCCGATGTGTGGATAAAGCTGAAGCAGAGTTAATCATGACTGATATACACAACGGCACATTTGGCACTCACTTGAGCGGGCATACAATGGCTAAGAAGATCCTAAGGGCAGGCTATTATTGGTCTACCATGGAGGCTGACTGCCATCAACATTCCCGTACTTGCCACAAGTGTCAAGTCTATGCTGACAAAGTTCATATCCCTCCGGTTCCTCTCAACGTCCTGACTGCTCTGTGGCCCTTTGCAATGTGGGGCATTGATATGATTGGAGAGATCAAGCCCACGGCTTCCAATGGACATCGCTTCATCCTGGTTGCCATTGACTACTTCACTAAATGGGTCGAAGCAGCTTCCTTCGCCTCTGTGACTAAAAACGTGGTTGCCCGCTTTATCAAGCAAAATCTCATATGCCGGTATGGTGTCCCCGATAGGATCATCACAGACAACGGTACAAATCTGAATAACACGATGATCACTGCATTGTGCGAACAGTTCAAGATTTATCATCACAATTCATCTCCCTATCGGCCGAAGATGAACGGTGTTGTTGAAGCTGCGAACAAAAAAATTAAGAAGATCATTCAGAAAATGACAGTCACTTACAAAGACTGGCATGAGATGTTACTGTTTGCTCTGCATGGATACCGTACGACGGCACGTACTTCAACTGGGGCAACCCCATTTTCTTTGGTTTATGGCATGGAAGCTGTTTTGCCTATGGAAGTCCAGATCCCTTCTCTAAGGATTATGAAGGATGCAGGTTTGAATGAAGATGATTGGATGCAAACCCGACTTGATCAACTCAATCTGATCGACGAGAAGCGACTTGCTTCTATATGCCATGGTCAGACGTATCAAAAGCGGATGATCAAGGCCTTCAATAAGAAAGTCAGACGTCAAGTGTATCAAGTCGGAGATCTCGTAATTAAGCGGATTATCTTGCCGCAAAGTGATCCCAGGGGCAAATGGACTCCTACATATGAAGGACCATTTGTGATCAAGAGCATATTTTCTGGTGGTGCAATGATTCTGACCACCATGGACGGCGACGATTTGCCGCACCCTGCGAACGCAGACATAGTCAAAAGATACTACGCATAAAATAACCCGACAAGTCGAAAACCCGAAAGGGCGGCTTGGGCAAAAATGGGCATCCCGGTGAACCGAAAACCCGAAAGGGCGGTTCAGGCAAAAATTAGGGATAAAAACAAAAAATCTGTACACCCGGCAAGCCGAAAACCCGGAAGGGCGGCTTGGGCAAAAAGGGGTTTCCCGGTGGATCGAAAACCCGAAAGGGCGATTCAGGCAAAAGTTAGGGAATTAAAGCGTATGACTATGTCTCGTCGGATCACTTCAAAGACAATCTCTTCATCAACCAGTTCCAGACTTCTGATCAATCCAGTCATCGTCAAACGAAGCATTGAATGGACAGATATTCAGAGTTGTGAAAGCTATAGCGGAACGGAATCCCATGGAATTATTTCACATAGCCATCCTTTATTTTATATAAAATCTTTCAATATTTACGACAAAGTCCTCTTACTAGGATGATTGTCTCCTTTGTACAAATATACTCAAAGAAAATCAATACAAATACTCTTCCCAAAAATTTGTGTCATTTCCCTTTTCTTTTTCTCTTGCACTATTTGTTTTATTTTGAGAAACGTCCAATGTTTTGTTAAATAGGCATATGCATTTGAAACATAATCACTTCCTAAATGAACCTAAGAAAGAGGATTACTGATAGGATGAAGATACATATGGATATCTTGACACCCTTCGAAGGAAACCCCCCCAAGAGATTTGGAATCCACATCCCTAGCAAACCCTGAGGCTTATCTCCAGCAGACTCTCGAAGCTTCTCCCCAGTAAGGTTCTGGAAGGTATTTCCCCGCAGAGCACGAACGTCTCTCCCGAGTTTTATTCAAAGTTATTCCTCACAAGGCCTTATAACTGGGTTATCCTCAGCTAACAATCAGGGAAGATCGCACTCGCCCAAATTCTTCCTATCCCCAGCGGAGTTCATCAAAATTCCCCAGCTGTAACTTATCTTTGCAAATCCCCAGCCAGAGAATCCTCCGGAATTCAAATCCCCTCAGAGTTTAAGTTTCAGTGTCCCCAGCGGAGCCAGACTAATGAGCCTTCTCCCCACAGAGTTTTAGGAAGAGAAACCTTGAGTTCCCCAGTGAGATCGCCAGAGTTACTTCCCATCAAGCTGAAGATTCTCAATCTTACCTCCCCAGCATGAGCCTATTAGATTGGAATTCTCCAATAGAGGTCATCAGGAACTCTCTTCCCCAGCAGCAGCCAAGGATTTATTTTCCCTGGCAGCAGTCAAGATGCTTTTATCTTCAGCCACCTCGGATTCATTTATCCTCAGCAAGATAGCTCGTCAGCTTACATGCGCATTCATCATATTCATGTCATAAACATTGATGTCACATATATTGCATCATGCATCATAACATTGCATACAACTAACTCTCTACCTTTTCAGGAAAGATCAGTCGACAGACTAAAATCATTCAACTTCAAGATTTCTGAAAACAGTTCACGGGTTCTCCAAGTAAACGGATGTTAACCTATCACTTGTTTAGATTCTTCTTCAAGACTTCTGAAAACAGTTTATGGATTCTTCCCAACAACGGATGTTAATCTATCGACTTGTTCAGATGCAACTTTTGAAAACAGTTTACGGACGCTTCCCAACAACGGATGCTGCTCTATTGCTTATTCAACTTCAAGATTTCTGAAAACAGTTCACGGGTTCTCCAAGTAAACGGATGTTAACCTATCACTTGTTCAGATTCTTCTTCAAGACTTCTGAAAACAGTTTATGGATTCTTCCCAACAAAGGATGTTAATCTATCGACTTGTTCAGATGCAACTTTTGAAAATAGTTTACGGACGCTTCCCAACAATGGATGCTGCTCTATTGCTTATTCAACTTCAAGATTTCTGAAAACAGTTCACGGGTTCTCCAAGTAAACGGATGTTAACCTATCACTTGTTCAGATTCTTCTTCAAGACTTCTGAAAACAGTTTATGGATTCTTCTCAACAACGGATGTTAATCTATCGACTTGTTCAGATGCAACTTTTGAAAACAGTTTACGGACGCTTCCCAACAACGGATGTTGCTCTATTGCTTATTCAACTTCAAGATTTCTGAAAACAGTTCACGGGTTCTCCAAGTAAACGGATGTTAACCTATCACTTGTTCAGATTCTTCTTCAAGACTTCTGAAAACAGTTTATGGATTCTTCCCAACAACGGATGTTAATCTACCGACTTGTTCAGATGCAACTTTTGAAAACAGTTTACGGACGCTTCCCAACAACGGATGTTGCTCTATTGCTTATTCAACTTCAAGATTTCTGAAAACAGTTCGCGGGTTCTCCAAGTAAACGGATGTTAACCTATCGCTTGTTCAGCTTCTTCTCCAAACCACTGAAAACAGTTTACAGATTCCTCCCAACAGCGGATGTCAATCTATTGCTTGTTCAGACCCCCCAGTTCAGAGATGGTCCCAAGCTTGGACACCTTCCTGATATTCCCTTCCAGATGGCATCTCTAAGCCCATCCCCGACAAGATTTCTGTCACTCTCCCAGATGGAATCGTTAAGCCCATCTCCAAATGGCATCTCTAAGCCCATTCCCGCATCCATTGCTTTGACAAGTGCAAATTTCCGGGCACTCTAGTGTCCAATCTCCTTTTACCCTCGAGTCACGAAAGGCAAACTTGCCAATCTAACTCTTCGGATTCAAGAAGATTGAACAGGGGCAATTGTTGTACCCCAAAATTTGCCCTCCCATTTCTCATTGATTTCTCACCACAAAGCCCTTGGAGATCAAGATCCAGTTAGGGTTTCCATCTGCTCAAGACTTCTCCTTGCACTTTGGACCCAAATTAGGGTTTGTGTTTGCACAAAGATGTTTTGACCTAAAATGCCCAAGATGACTTTCATGCTTCATATTGGACTCCCAAGTTTACCCATATCAAGTTTCAAGTCTTGATTCCAAGTTTTGCCCAGTCAATTGGACAGTTGACCTAGAAATCAACTGTATTGGGGAAAAAAGTCAACTGTGGCCAATTGACAGTCAAATCTCATGAAAATTGACCCACATCAACATTATGAACTCATATGAACCATTTGATCAAGTTTGGATCACAATTCCCCAAGAAATTTGATTAGATCACCAAAAGGGCAAAATGGTCATTTTTAGGGTTTTGACTGCACAAAGGCAATTTTTGACTGTTTAACCTAACCAGTGACAAACCAAGCTCACATATGGACTCAAGGACCCCATGTAATTTGTTAGAACAATGTTTGAATCTAGTACCCTATAATTAAGTTTTGATGATAACAAAGTGAAAAGATATAGTAGTTAAATATTTCATGATTGAATTATATGCTACTTAAAATTACTATGCTCTGACTTGCAGATATGATGATTAAAATAAGCAAGATCACGTTTTCAGCATCAGAATATGAGCTTGTGCATCAGCATCAGAAGTTGCTGAATCAGAACGTCAAGATCAGAAGATCAACGCTTGCACATGCTGAAGCTTGATGAACAGAACTGCGCGTAAAACACTCTGATACAGAATCAAATCAGTTCATCAGCAGCAAAGCAGAATCAGAATGAGCCAAGCCAGAACGTGCATTGAAGAAGCAACGGTACTGTGCATTAAAAGCTAATCAATACCAACGGCATCATTCTAGACAAGATCTGCTCAGAAAGGAAAGTTGGTAAATAGCATTGAATCAAGAATATTTGCTTCAACGTTCATCTTCTCAAAGTGCTATATAAACCAAGCTTTGAAGATTATCACGGCTAATGCTTCCAAACTCTCTACACGCACAAAGCTGATCAATAATCTTCACTCTACAAGTCTTGCTAAACCAACAAACTCTGATACCTTATTAGCGTTTAGCAACTTAGTATTCTAAGCTTCATTTGTGTAAACATCACAGTTGTGATATAGTTTTTTGTAGAAACATTCACACACATTTGATTATTCCTTTGTAAGAAAGTGTTGCCTTGACAAACCGGATTGTGGTTTGAATCAAGAAGGTTTTAGCAGTTGCTGAAACAGATTTGTATTCAGTTGAATATAGTGAATTAAGACCTCGTTGGAGAGAGGCGAAATCACCTTGAACGGGTGGACTGGAGTAGTTTGAGATCAAACGAACCAGGATAAAAATACCTTGTCATTTGCTTTAAGTTTCCAGTTTTACAATTCAACCCCCCCCTTCTTGTGTTTTTCACCCCTTCAATTGGCATCAGAGCGCCTGGTTCTGAGCTAAAACACTTAACCGTGTCAGTAAAAGATCCAGCATCAGAAAAACACTATGGCAGGAAACAACTCTCATTTCAGCAATGACACCAATGAGGATAGAGACAGATTCAGCGGCAAACCTCCAGTCTTCGATGGAGAAAACTTTGACTACTGGAAAGACAGAATTGAAAGCTTCTTTCTAGCTCATGATGCTGATCTGTGGGATATGGTGACAGATGGATACACGCACCCTGTTAATGCAACTGGTCAGAAGATTGATAGAAAATCAATGACTGATCAACAAAAGCGTGATTTCAAGAATCACCATAAGGCCAGAACCATCCTTCTCAGTGCTATCTCCTATACTGAGTATGAGAAGATCTCCAACAGAGACACAGCTAAGAACATCTTTGATTCTCTCAGAATGACGCATGAGGGCAACGTCCAAGTCAAGGAAACAAAGGCTCTGGCGCTCATTCAGAAGTATGAGGCATTTAAAATGGAAGAATCTGAATCCATTGAAACTATGTTCTCTAGATTCCAGATTCTGGTAGCTGGTCTCAAAGTTCTGGACAAGGGATACTCTACTGCTGACCATGTCAAGAAGATAATCAGAAGTTTACCCAAGCAGTGGAGGCCTATGGTTACTGCTCTGAAGCTGGCGAAAGATCTCAACAAAATCACTCTGGAGGAACTTATAAGCTCCCTCAGAAGTCATGAGATAGAGCTGGAAGCTGACGAGCCTCAGAAGCAAGGTAAGCCTATAGCTTTAAAATCTAACAGAAAATCTGAATCTAAAGTTTTGCAGGCAGTTGAAGAAACATCTGATGGATCCTCATCAGAAGAAGACGAGCTTTCTCTTCTCTCCAGAAGAGTAAATCAACTGTGGAAGCAAAGACAGAAGAAGTTCAGGAATCCCAGAAGATCTGATCAGAACGAGTCTTCCTCCAGATACAGAAGAACAGATTCTTCCTCTGGATACAGAAGATCTGAAGGCTCCTCAGGTAGCAAGAAGCCAAATACAAAAGACATCATCTGCTACGAATGCAATGAGCAAGGTCACTACAAGAGTGACTGTCCAAAGCTTCAGAGGGAAAAGCCAAAAAGGAAGTTTGGAAGAGAGAAGAAGAAAAGTCTCATGGCCACATGGGATGACTCTGACTCGTCTGAAGCTGACTCAGAATCAGATGATGAAAGGGCGAACATAGCGCTTATGGCTAACATTCCAGATGACAGTGAAGCTTCTGACTCAGACTCAGAATCAGACACAGAAGAGGTATTTCCTAACTTCGCTGTTAATTTTACAAAGGCTGAACTTGCTGAAAGCCTAAATGAAATTCTGGAACGTTATCAGCAGATTAGAGCTAAATTCAGAGACCTGAAAAGGACTCTTGAATCTGACTCTAATAAGTCTGAGAGTCTCAGATTGGAAAACTCTGAGCTGAGAGATAAAATTTTAAAATTAGAAAACTCTTTACAAAACTCTCAGAAGGAACCAATTGTTGAAACTCCCAGCAACGCTGATGAGATCATTAAGGAGTATGATCATAGTTTCCAGAAGTTCCTTGCTAAAAGCATAGATAGAAGCAGAATGGCTTCAATGATCTATGGAGTTAGCAGAAACGGAAGGAAAGGAATAGGATACCTAGGTAAGGTTCCTACACCTAAAAATATCATGGATGTAACCATTAAACACACTCCTCTAAATTCACACTTTGTGTATGGTCACACACATGACATCAAATATACTAGTAGTAATCACTTTGTGAAACCAAAATTCAACCAGAGTTTTGGTAAAACTAACAAATCAGGACCCAAGAAGATCTGGGTACCTAAGGATAAAATAATACATGTTGCAGATATCTTTAGCAGCAAGTCAGAAACACCAGTCATGGTACCTGGACTCTGGCTGCTCACGTCACATGACGGGAAGAAGGCATATGTTCCAAAGCCTGGAACTTAAGCCTGGAGGCCACGTTGGCTTTGGAGGCAATCAGAGGGGAAAGATTATTGGCTCTGGAACTGTAGGTAACGGAACTCTTCCCTCTATTAATAATGTTCTGCTTGTTGATGGATTGATGCATAACCTGTTATCCATAAGTCAATTAAGTGATAACGGTTATGATATAATCTTTAATCAAAAATCATGTAAAGCTGTTAGTCAGAAAGATGGGACTATCCTATTTAATGGTAAGAGGAAAAACAACATTTACAAAATCAAACTTTCTGAACTTAAGAGTCAGAACGTAAAATGTCTTCTGTCTGTTAACAACGAGCAGTGGATCTGGCACAGAAGATTGGGGCATGTTAGTATGAGAAGAATATCTCAGATTAACAAACTCAATCTGGTCAGAGGACTTCCAAATTTGAAGTTCAATTCAGATGCTCTGTGTGAAGCATGTCAGAAAGGCAAATTTGCAAAACCATCTTTTAAATCCAAAAATGTTGTTTCTACCTCTAAGCCATTAGAACTTCTGCACATTGACTTATTTGGACCAGTTAAGACTGCTTCTGTCAGTGGCAAGAAGTATGGGTTAGTAATCGTAGATGACTATAGCAGATGGACATGGGTAAAGTTCTTAAGACACAAGGACGAGTCACACTCTGTGTTTGTTACCTTCTGTAACCAAGTTCAGAATGAAAAAGATCTTAGAATCGTTAAAGTCAGAAGTGATCATGGTGGAGAATTTGAAAATAAAGATTTTGAGTCATTTTTTAATGACAAAGGCATTCTGCATGATTTCTCTTGTCCTAGAACTCCCCAACAAAATGGAGTTGTAGAACGAAAGAACAGAACATTGCAAGAAATGGCCAGAACCATGATCAACGAGACAAACGTTGCTAAGACTTTCTGGGCAGAGGCAATAAACACAGCGTGCTACATTCAGAATAGAATCTCAATAAGACCTATTCTGGAAAAGACTCCATATGAATTGTGGAAGAACAGAAAGCCCAACATTTCGTATTTTCATCCATTTAGATGTACTTGTTATATGTTAAACACTAAGAATTATTTGAACAAGTTTGATTCTAAGGCACAGAAGTGTTTTATGTTAGGATACTCTGAACGCTCAAGAGGGTACAGAGTATACAATACAGAAACACAGATTGTGGAAGAATCAATCAGTGTTCGTTTTGATGACAAGCTTGACTCTGAAAAGTCAAAGCAGAATGAAAATCTTGCAGGTATAGAAATTGAATTTGCAGGTTCTGAAGGCAAGTCATCAGAAGCTCTTAACACAGACATTCCTTCAACGTCTGAAAGAAGCAATGCTAGAAATCCTACAACTGCTGCTGATCAACCTCAGAAGAGAGTACCCAGAAGCAGTTTGGATCACCCAGAAGAATCTATTCTAGGAAGAAAGGAAGATCCAATCAGAACAAGAGCAAGCCTCAGAAACTCTGAAGAAACTCTGATGGGACTTGTGTCTCTGATTGAACCTTCTTCTATTGATGAAGCACTTCTGGACAATGACTGGATTCTGGCAATGCAAGAAGAGCTGAATCAATTCACCAGAAACGACGTTTGGGATCTCGTTCCAAGACCAAAAGGATTCAACGTCATTGGAACAAGATGGGTGTTCAGAAACAAGCTCAATGAACAAGGTGAAGTCGTCAGAAACAAGGCACGACTGGTTGCACAAGGTTATAGTCAGCAAGAGGGGATAGACTATACAGAAACCTTTGCCCCAGTCGCCAGGTTAGAATCTATCAGACTTTTAATCTCATTTGCTGTTAATAGAGGCATCACTCTGTATCAGATGGATGTCAAAAGTGCTTTCTTAAATGGTTATATAGAAGAAGAAGTGTATGTTCACCAACCCCCAGGTTTTGAAAATACAAAACATCCAGAACATGTTTTCAAACTGAAAAAGTCACTGTATGGTCTGAAACAAGCTCCCAGAGCTTGGTATGAAAGGCTGAGTAACTTTCTGCTTGAAAATGAGTTCACCAGAGGGAAAGTGGACACCACTCTATTCTGTAAAACAGTTAAGAGTGACATTTTAGTTTGTCAAATTTATGTTGATGATATAATCTTTGGTTCTACTAATCCTTCTCTTGGAGGAAAATTTGCTAAGTGTATGCAGGCAGAATTTGAGATGAGACTCATGGGGGAACTGAAATTCTTTCTAGGAATTCAGATCAATCAAACTCCAGAGGGAACTTACATTCATCAGAGCAAATACATCAGAGATCTTCTGAAGAAATTTGACCTCTCAGAATGTAAGCCATCAAAGATTCCAATGCATCCCACGTGCATTCTGGAAAGAGAAGAGGTAAGCAAAAGCGTAGAACAGAAAGTCTACAGAGGTATGATTGGTTCTCTCCTTTATCTGACTGCTTCAAGACCTGATATTCTATTCAGCGTATGTATCTGTGCTAGATTCCAATCAGATCCTAGAGAATCTCACTTAACAGCTGTTAAGCGAATTTTCAAGTATCTGAAAGGTACTACTAATCTGGGTTTGTTTTATAGAAAATCTAGTGATTACAGTTTAGTAGGCTACTGCGACGCTGATTTTGCTGGAGACAGAGTGGAACGCAAAAGTACTTCTGGAAGCTGCCAGTTTCTGGGAGAAAATCTGATCTCGTGGTCCAGCAAAAGGCAATCAACTATTGCTCTGTCAACAGCAGAAGCTGAATACATAGCAGCAGCTGGATGCAGCACACAGATGCTCTGGATGAAAAGTCAGCTTGAAGACTTCCAGATTTTTGAGAGTAACATTCCTATTCTTTGTGATAATACTTCTGCTATTTGCTTAAGTAAGAATCCTATTTTACATTCTAGAGCTAAACATATAGAAATAAAACATCATTTCATTAGGGACTATATTCAGAAAGGAATTTTAAACTTGAAATTTATAGATACAGACCATCAATGGGCTGATATCTTTACAAAACCCCTTTCAGAAGATAGGTTTAATTTCATTCTGAAACATCTCAGCATGAAAGTATGCCCAGAATGAAAATGCTTTAATTCCATATTTTTATCTTTCAGAATGTATTTATATTACTGTGAACTTCTGATCAATCTTTGTTTCAGAAAGTTAGAACATGCAGATTGTATCAGAGGCAAGTCTGAAGATCTGAGAGTCTAATCTCAAAGACAGACGTGCTGATCACTACATCAAACAAGTGTCATCCAATCATCAGCAAATCCCTGAAGCAGAACGCGTGCACGTTTCTGAGAAAGGAAAACGCTGATTGGGTGCATTGAGACACATGTCTGGTAACCGTTTTTAATATCTTTCTCAAATCCCCCAAAATCAGCAAGCATTAAATGCAAAAGTAATCACGCTTGTTAATTGCAATCATTATTTTTTTTCTCTCTCTTAAAAACGTTTTATTTTTCAAAAAATAATTTTTGAAAATCCTATTTAAACACATTACTCTTCAGTCTTAATCTTTACGCTTACTCATAATCTCTTAAGAATTTTTCTGCATATCTCCTTCAAAACCCTAGCTTTTCTCAAATCACTCTCAAGCTTTTCATGCATTCTCTATATTTTCTTTATTTTCTGATGAACTTTTGACTATGTTTTGACTATGGTTTGTAATGCTATTTTGCTCTAATTCTGAACTATCTTTAATATTATCAGTTTTTCTGATCTAAATCATTTTAGCACATCACCAGCACTTTTTGATTGCTGACAAAAAGGGGGAGAACAAGAATGATATTTAAAATCAATAACGGCTAACTAGACAGAAACTCTCAAACATTCTAACTCTCTATTACTTGAAATATTTTTCTGTTTTGTCTTTAAGTCTACAGGCACAATGAAGACTAGAAGCTCATGTTGCTCTGATCAAATATGAAGTTCTGATATATGAAGCTCTGATCAACCTAACACTCTGATCTGAAGCAAAGCTCTGACAGGAAAAGCTCTGAAGCTCTGAAGCTCTGCTCTCTGATAAGTCAAAGACTTCCAATCTGATGCTCAAAGACAGAAAAAGATCTGACTCTGAAGAACACGCATATCAAAGGGAAGTAACAAACTCAGGGGGAGTATTTCTTAACTCTGACTTCTCCGTACTTCTTATTCTGATACATAGATCTGATAAACTTTTCACGTTATTTTTCATTTAAAATATCCAGTTTTTGTCATCATCAAAAAGGGGGAGATTGTTAGAACAATGTTTGAATCTAGTACCCTATAATTAAGTTTTGATGATAACAAAGTGAAAAGATATAGTAGTTAAATATTTCATGATTGAATTATATGCTACTTAAAATTACTATGCTCTGACTTGCAGATATGATGATTAAAATAAGCAAGATCACGTTTTCAGCATCAGAATATGAGCTTGTGCATCAGCATCAGAAGTTGCTGAATCAGAACGTCAAGATCAGAAGATCAACGCTTGCACATGCTGAAGCTTGATGAACAGAACTGCGCGTAAAACACTCTGATACAGAATCAAATCAGTTCATCAGCAGCAAAGCAGAATCAGAATGAGCCAAGCCAGAACGTGCATTGAAGAAGCAACGGTACTGTGCATTAAAAGCTAATCAATACCAACGGCATCATTCTAGACAAGATCTGCTCAGAAAGGAAAGTTGGTAAATAGCATTGAATCAAGAATATTTGCTTCAACGTTCATCTTCTCAAAGTGCTATATAAACCAAGCTTTGAAGATTATCACGGCTAATGCTTCCAAACTCTCTACACGCACAAAGCTGATCAATAATCTTCACTCTACAAGTCTTGCTAAACCAACAAACTCTGATACCTTATTAGCGTTTAGCAACTTAGTATTCTAAGCTTCATTTGTGTAAACATCACAGTTGTGATATAGTTTTTTGTAGAAACATTCACACACATTTGATTATTCCTTTGTAAGAAAGTGTTGCCTTGACAAACCGGATTGTGGTTTGAATCAAGAAGGTTTTAGCAGTTGCTGAAACAGATTTGTATTCAGTTGAATATAGTGAATTAAGACCTCGTTGGAGAGAGGCGAAATCACCTTGAACGGGTGGACTGGAGTAGTTTGAGATCAAACGAACCAGGATAAAAATACCTTGTCATTTGCTTTAAGTTTCCAGTTTTACAATTCAACCCCCCCCCTTCTTGTGTTTTTCACCCCTTCATAATTATCTTGACATGCTCAACAAACTCAAAAGATCCCAAGTACACAAAATTGACAGTTGAATTTCCCAGTCAATTGATCAATTTTGACTGTACACTGAAAAGTCAAACTTTGACTTTTTGGTCAAAATCAAGAGTCAAGATTCATTTTTCATCAAAACATGCCAAATCATGAAACTTGTTCACCAAGAAATCACAAAATGCAAATTAGGGTTAGAAATTAGAATTTTTCATAACTTAGAATTTTTCTAAGTTATGGAAAACCCTAATTTTTTCCCAACTTTGCCCCACTTTTTCACCAAGATCCATTTGGATTCAAACAAAAGTCCAAACATGAAAGTTGTAGCTTGTTGCATAATCTACAACTTTGATTCACAAAGTTTTCTTATTTGAAGCTTGTATCTCAAGTTACAAATTTTTGAATAAGGGCACTAAACCATTCTTAACTTAGTGAAATTTGACCTATTTTGACAAGGTTTTCTACCTAACTTCAAGACCATTTTCCATACACTTCCAATTGGAATTTCAAATTGCCTTTTAAAGATGGATTGTAGTACACATTCCAAGCTTTCCAAAATGTCCAAGAACTTCTCAAACAACCTCATGGTTAGGGAGAATCGAATTTCACAATATGGCAAAAATTCACTTTTGTTCTTGACCAAAACATGATTCATAACACTATGCATTTTCAAAACTCAGCATGCCCCTTGATTACAGGCCTTTTATCTCAATTACACTCATAAATTTAATGCATATTCTTTGTGCCAAAACCATGTTCTTTGTGTTCTAACATTACATGAAGGTTTAATCCATTTATAGATAAAGCAAACTATCCATTTTTGCAAAAGTTCACTTTATGTCCAATTACAAATCCAAGCAGTACAAGCAAGATCTAATGGGCACAAGATTATGGACAAATCACTCTGATCAAGGAGAGTTTATGCAGCTCATTAGAGGTCCCCTACTGACCTAAAACACCAAGTGGCCTTTGTTTGCTTAAGAGTGAAGAAAAGTGCCATAACAGAACACATCTCTCATATCAGTCAAGAAACCCTTAAGCAAATATTGAAAACACATTCCAAAGATCAGAACCAAGCTAATACACGAGCCCTTAGCCTTCAAAACACCCTCCATCTCAGAATCACTCTCAAACTGCAAAAACAGGGCAGGCCCTGCAGTTTGAGTGCTATCTCTCATTTCTCTCGAGCTCTCTTGCCCAAACCAGTTCACACACCTTCCATACCATCTATGCAAGCTAACCAAAAGCAAAAGCATGACCTGTAATCACTCTAATCACTTCCACCATTTTCACATTTCTGACTTGCAGGTGAAGTTCTCTAGCTCGATTCAGAAGCTTTCAAGACAAAGTAAACATTGGAATAGCATCCCTGGACCTCAAGGAAGCTTTTCCAATCATCACCTTGCATTGAAAGTTCCTACATTGCAGGATAGAACTTCAGCTGAACAGGTATTTTGGTGAACTCGTATCTCTCTTATTAGGCATCATTAGCTTTAAGTTTGTGAATAAACAATGTCCTACTCATACCACTGAACATGTACATTCTTTTACTTTTCATTTCTTTTGCCTGAGTTGAGAGAATTTAAGGTTTGAAAATGGCAGAAAACTTAGGTTAGGATTTGGGATTGTTAAAATTCTCTCTCATTTTTGAGAGTTAGGAGATGTTCTTTATATATTTGGAATCGTGGTTTCATGCTTAACATCTTTTGTGTTGGAAGTTTGTTCAAAAAATCAAAGAATCGGGATATTCAAATGAAGCTTGTAGGCGCGCGTTTTTTGTTCAGAGGTTGAAGAAGAAGTGATTTGGGCTGGGCTTGTGTTACATTTTCTGTTCACACCACATAATTGCTTTTACACCCCCAAGGCTCCTTTGCTTATTTCTTTAACTTTTTGACTTTTTTCTTTTTTGATTGACTTTGTTTATTTTTTCTCATGACATAAAAAATATAAAAATATTTTTTCTCACCATTTTTAATTTATTAGGTATTTATATGATTTTCTTTTGATTAATACTTAGATAAATAAATATATACATTTCATTAAAATATTGAGAAATAGGTAAAAATACTTTTATTTTCACTTTTATTTTATTATACCCTCTGAAAATATTTTACATAAAAAAAATATACCTTTTTTTGCAAACATTAAAAATTATTATTATTTATATATATAACCCATATTTAAAATAATACATATATACATATATTTATTAATATATTTAGGATAAATACAAAATATATACCCTTTTATCTTTATAATTAATATTTAACATAAAAATGCATTTTTGACAAAATACTTCACTTTATTTTATTTTGTACATAATAAATAATACTTGCACATATTAAATAATTAATGCATTTCATTTAATAAAAATTAGGGTTTTGCCCTAAATTCAAAGAATACTCCAAAAATAATATTTTTTTATTCTCTTTTTATTTTACATAAATAATACTTCTTTCATACATATAAAAATTCCTTTTGCATTCTTGCATATTTGTTTTATTTACCATTTAAATTATACATTTATTTATCTTGTAAATATTCATAGAAAATGATGTAATAGCTTAGATTCAATTTCTTGTCTAAATATCCCCATTTGAAACATTGTACCCCTCTCCCCATATTATTGTGTTGTAATAGCGTAGGATTTTAAATTTCGCACTTTATCGCTTTCTAAACATACTATGCTAGAATTAGGGTTTTGTATGCGAATAAATATGAACAAAATAGTTGGACCTAATACAAGATAAATGAGCATGAAAAATGGACAACACATTTCACACTTGCACCCCTAGGGTATTCCACTTTGTTGCCTTCAAATAATTGGGCCATATTGTATGTTGAATTTCTTTGGGTAAAAACAAACAATCAAATGATCATAGTCCCCCAAAATGTTGCTTAAATGAATGATCAAGTCCCTTTTAAAGAAAATTGCCCAAAGACATTTAACACTATTGCAATTATGGTCTAAACGATGACCCGCGCCCGTCCCTTTCATCTCCTAAAACAAGATTGTCCACCAAATGCAATGGTGGAACAAAATTGTCAAAAGGTTTAAAACCATAACAAAAATCTTTGAGAAAACTTTAGGGTAGATAACTCTTAAGTACTTGCCAATTTGCAAAGAAAACACTTGCCTAATTTCAAAACCCACTTCACAAACACTTTCAAAATCAACTTTCAAAAACCTTGAAACATCTTTTTAAAAGACAAAATACCTTTTATAAAACATTCGAGTAAAGAATTGTTACAAGGGTAGCCTATACAAGGCATCTTTTCAAAACATTTTCAAAACCACACATCAAGCACCATTTCAAACAATTGAAAACCAAGGCAAGTTGATCTAAGCAAGTACCTAAGAGCCCATGGATAACCATGGATAGAAAGGGTGCTAATACCTTCCCTTTCTATAATCTACTCCCCGAACCCAAGAAAAATCTCAAAGGTTTTTGCTGTGCTTTTTAAACCTTTCCTTAGGATAAAATAAAAAGTCGGTGGCGACTCTTGCTCAACCGAAACATTTGCGAAAACGAACGCAAAACCTCTAGTCAGTTCTCCCACCATATCACAGTCGTTACAAAGAGTCATGGGTGATCTTCCAAAGTCCTACTCGTCAAGAGGATATTGTGATACGGTGGGAGAACTGACTTGATTGTTTTGCGTTTGATCACAAATGTTGCGGTTAGCAAGAGTTACCACCGACTTTTCTTTTATCCAAAAGGAAAGGTGAAAAAGCACAGGAAAGACCTTTGAGATTGTTTCTTGAGTTCGTGGGGTAGATTATGAAAAGGGAAGGTATTAGCACCCTTTTCATCCATGGTTTTCCATGGGCTCTTAGTTACTTGCTAGATCACTTGCTTTTGTTTGAAATTATGCTTTGTGTGGTTTTTGAAAGTATTTTGTAAAAGAGGCCATTGTTTAGGTAATCTTTGTAATGATTCTTGTTCGTAAGAATGTATACAAATATGTTGATCTTTTGAAAATGTTTTCAATGTTTGTAAGATGTTTGGAAATGTGTGTGTTTGTTTTGAAAATAGAAAGGATATTTGTTTTGAAATGGAGCAAGTAATTAGGAGCAATCTACCTACTTAAATGTCTTTCTTGTTCATTTTCTTTTCCTTTGACATTGTTGTCTTACCATTGATTTGGTAAGCAACCCTATCTTTGGATGTAAATCGGACGGGAGTGGGTCATCGTATAGCCATGATTAGCAATGTTGCAAAGTATCTTAGCATTTTTGAGGGACTAAGATCATTTTGTAAGGCAACTTTGAATAGCATCATCGAGGGACTATGATCTTGTATTTGTTTGTTTTGCTAAGATACCGTACGTGCGTAATATGACCATTTTTGTATAAGGCAACCAAGTGGGATAACCCTAGGGGTGTTTTGTGTGCAAGTGTGTCATTTTCATGCTTGATTTTGTCTTGAATTAGGGTTTTCTATTTGATTGGTTTTATCTTGCCATGCAAACCCTAATTACTAGCATGTTATGTAAAAGCGATAAATTGCGAAAATAAAAATTACTACGCTATTACAACACTTGTGGGAGGGGGGTATACAATTTATGAATGGGGATTGCAATAATATAAATCTAATTAATCTATTACAACCAAATTGAATATGTACAAACAATTGGAATAAATAGTATACAAGGTAAATTAAATATGCAAAGATATGTAAATGTAAAAGAAGATTTTTGTTTGGTTTTTTATGTGAAAAAGTTTTAACCTAAACCTAATAAATAAATCAAGATTAACTCAAATTAATTAAGAAAAGAAATTATTTTATAAAAAGATTTTTTGAATAAACCCTAATTCTATTTGATTAAAAGAAAAAAGTTTCTTTAAGAAAAAGTAAGTATTTTTGTATTTATTATTTTTATCTTGAAAATAATATATGGCATTATGAGATGTTTTTGGTCTTTTTTATACTAAAATAAATATTTAATAGGTATAAAGAAAAAATATATATTAAACTAGTTATAATTTAATTTACAAGTTCATTTAATAAAAATAGATAATATATAACTAAATAAAAATATTTTATATGATAAAAATAAAATAAAACAAGTCAAAATTTAAATCTATCATTTTTATATTTTTTATGATTTTTAATATTAAGAAAAATATATTTAAGTAAATAAAATGAAAATAAATAAATAAAATTATATCGGCCAGGGGTGTCACAAGTAATCAGGAGGTGGATGTTAGAAAAAATCACAAAGCCCAACATCAGAAGGCCCACGCTGCAAGAAACCAAAAAAAATGGGAAAATGTGAGAAAATTGCAAAAGGCAGTGTGCTGAGGCTCGAACCCATGACCTCAAGCATTTAAGTGTGCTGCCTTACCACTGGAGTGGCTATACATCCGTTTATATAAACAAAAGTACAAATATATATTAGAAAACGCCTCCTGAAGGCAACTTCGTCTTCAACCTTGAGCCATGGCCAGACCACCTGTATCTCTCTCATTTCTCCATAAAAATGGAAAGTCCCAACATGAAAGTTATAGTGTTTCTTCCCACGAATTCAACCATGTAATTTATGCAAACTAAAAGTAAAAGATAAGAGCTAATTTTACTTGCCCTAATTTGAACCCTAATTTTTACAGAAATTTCAAATCCAAAATTCTCTATACACAGTTAATATAAATGAAAACTATGAACATGGTTAGCTTTAGTGCAAGGATATCTACATTTTGTTTTCACAAATCAAGACCAAATGATGCTTGTATGAAGAGATAGAAGTTTGAGTTTTTACCTCTTTCAGTTGAGATCATGAATGGAGTTTGAGCAAGTTTTGAGAAGGCCTGAGGATCTGTTTAGCTTGCCTGGACCTCCCTGAGTGTATTCTAGTCCTTACTTTGTCTTGAAAGTCCCTGAATCTCCCTACTCAAGTCAACCTGCAAGCTTGATATTTGAAAATAGTGGATGGAGGAGGAGGAGTTACAGTGAGGTAACAGGGGTCTGGAACACTTAGATATGATGTATATTAAGTGTTTAGGTGGTTAAAACTCAAAACGCAAGAGTGGTTTTTGAGATGGATATGTAAGGTGCAAAAATTGTCAAGCTATGGCAGATTTTCAATGGCAAAGTGTTTGGGAGTGTTTCTGAGTCTTAGCATTCGTGTCTAATGTTGCAATACACTTGTGTATAAGTATGGAAGAGGTTAGACATCAGCTTCACTCTAGGTTTCTGAGTTATAGCCTTTTGGCTCTATTACTTGCTTTTGAAGAAAAGTGAGGAGACAAGTCCCTAAGTGTTGTACAAGCATGGTATGGTTTTGGAGAGGCCTTAGGCAAGTTGCTTTTGGTTTTGACTTTTCCTGTGTGCAGAGAAAACAATTGAGAGGCTCAAGAAGTTGACAAAAGAAAAAGTTATGCTTTATCAAAATGGAAATGGCACCTTTGTGCCATAAATGGAATTATAGCTTGGATAAAGGCTTTAATGCTTGGATTAAAGCTCTATCAGTTGTGCAAACATTTAATTATGGAGTGAGAAACAAGTTTTAGGCCTGCAAAGCAAAGATTATGCATCCTAGGCTTGGATTTGAATTTTTGTTCATCATGAAATGGCTTGAAATCAAAGTGAGAAATTGCCAACTTCATCTCTTCGATTCTCCATACTCAAGAATGATCTCAGGGAGTTCTTGGACATTTTGGAAAGCTTTCAATGTGCTATACAACTCATATTTGAATTGCTTTCAAATATTCCCCTTGGAACTATGTGAAAAATTGGCATGAAGTTAGGTAAAAAACCTGTCTAACTAGGGCAAAATTTCACTAAGTTATTTTAACTCATGAGCATGTATTCACAAAATTATATCTTGAGATCCAAGCATTTTTAGGATAAATTGTGTGAAGCAAAGTTGTATATTTCATGGAGATATACAACTTTCATGTTGGAAATTTCCTTTGAATCATCTTGCATCATGGTCAAAATTTGGCTTAAAGTTGAGAAAAAATAAGAAAATTTCTATAATTAGAAAATTTTCTAAGTTAAAAATTTCAACTTTTCAAAACAAAAACTTAAAACCTTGATTTATTGATGAACAAGTTTCACATTTTGACATGTTTTGATGAATTATGATCTTTGGCACTTGATTTTGACCAAAAAGTCAAAGTTTGACTTTTCAGTATACAGTTGACTGTTGATCAGTTGACTGAAAAATTCATTTGTCAATCCAATGGATTTGTAATGTTTTGAACCATGTCATTAGGTCAAGATGATGAAATTGAACTCTTGAAATCATGCTCTAAACCAATTGATCATTTTCTAGGTCAAAAATCAGAAATTGCCTTTTCTCAGTCAAAACCCTAATTTTGACCATTTTGCCCTTTTGATGATTTGATCAAATTTCTTGAGGAATTATGGTCCAAACTTGATCAAATGATACATATGAGTCCAAGATGTTGATGTGGATCAAAAATTATGAAGTTTGACTGTGAATTGGCCATGGTTGACTTTTTCCCCATACAACTGATTTTTTAGGTCAATTGTTCAATTGACTGATCAAAAGTGTGATTCAAGGCTTGAAACTTGACATGAGTAATCTTAGGGATCCATAATGATCCATGAAAGTCATATGGGGCATTGGAAGTTCAAATGTCCTTGGGCAATCTCAAACCCTAATTTTGGTCATCAGTGCATGAGGAGATGTCTTGAGCTGGTCAAACCCTAATCCAGTCTTGAGTGAAAGAGATCTTGTGAGAAAATTCTTGATAAGTGAGAGGGGAAATTTTGGGGTACAACAGATATCTCTCGATAAGTATTATTTTTTTGGAAGGTCACCGACTCTAGGCGAAGTCATCACATAAACTCGCAGGGATGATGTACCCCCTAAGCTAATAGGCGAACCTTCTTTTTAAGGTTTATTGAAAATCTTTTTGAAATAAAAACCCGCCACATAGCAAATATATGATGATAAAGGAATTTTACAGTAAATAAATAAATACGATAAAATAGAGAAATGCAATAAATAAATAAAGCAAATAAAAATAAGAAACCCAAAAAAAAAAACCTAAACCTAGGGTTAAGGAGAGTCCCTAGCAGAGTCGCCAGCTGTAGCAACTAGTTTTTTTAATCAATAGTCGTCACTATTAGTTTTTATCCTAAGGAATGGAACCTAACAGAAAACCCTAATTCGTGGACAGAGATTCTAGGTTTTAGACTCAATTAGACGAAAGGAAGGTGTTAGGCACCTTTCATCCACCTTGTTTACAAGGATATTAAGCTCTAGGTTTAGGTTTGGGATAAACAGGGTTTTAAGTTTTAGTTAGCAAGACTCGCCACGATTTTAGATCGCGTGCCTACGTATCCTCTTATGAGGAATCAGAGTCCCAATTCGTAGTTCGTATGGGTTGGTGTTTTTTAGGGGTTTGCAAACATATTTTGAATCACTTCGCACTCGGCCGGGAGTAGTGATTGCGGAGATTTTGACTGAGTACGAAGTAAGCTAAAACTAGTTGAAACCCATTTGCAAAAAGACTGTTGATTAGCTTAGTTTTATTGCAAAAAATAGTTTGATATTTGTTTGTGTTTTTTAATTGTATTAGTTGCGAAAATCTTGATTAATGCATGATCAAAAAAAGATTTAATGCAATATATGAGAAAATTATATATATATATATATATATATATATATATATATATATATATATATATATATATATATATATATATATATATATATATATATATATATATATATATATATATATATATATATATATATATATATATATATATATATATATATATATATATATATATATATATATATATATATATACACACACACATATATATGAGTTTTTTGAGAAAACAATTTATATGCTAATATAATAAATAGCAAACATATGATAATAATAATAATATAAAAATTAATAAATAAAAATGATATATAAAAATATATAAAATACTAATGAAATTTAATACTACCAATAATAATAAATATTTATAACATAAGTAAATAAATAAAATATAAAAATAAGTAATTCAAAAGGGGGGGGGGGTTCATTTAGGAAGTAAAAACAGGGGGTGATAATAGCAAGCTGGGCTAGGCCCAGAATGGTCCAGACAGAGGGGGGGTGCAAAACATTTTGAAATTTTAGTAAACAGTTGGAAGGGGGTGTGAGTAACAGCGGGCCTAAGCCCAACGCGTTTTCTGAAGAAGGTTGATGGGTTTGTATGTTGCACGGTGCGTGGGAGTTACGGTGGACTTGGCCTTATCGCCGTCCACGTGTGATCTAAGTGTTGTACCCCAAATTTTGACCTAAGATATCATCTCCTACCTGCATCATTACATTACAAGTGTTTTGATCCATTGATTTTAAAATTCATAACTTTTTTCAGGCCGAGAGCTATTTATGTTGAACACTAAATCATTTAATCGATTCGTGCTAAAATAATGTTTATTAATTATTTATTATCTTAAATTTTAATAATTGGAATTCGTTTTCGATTATTATGTAATTTAAAGATGTATAGATAATAAAATAAACATTAGAGAAGAGGCGCATTAATTGTGCAGACAGTATTTATTTATTACTCACTATCTTAAATTTGAATAACTGGAATTCATTCTTAGTTATTACATAATTTAAAGATTTATGAATAATATAATAAATATTCGGAAAAGTTTATTAATTGGTCAATAATGATTATTTAATCATTTGTCATTCTAAGTTAAATAATTGAAATTCTATTTTAATTATTATAATTTAGAAAGTTATGGATGATGAATTAAATAATTGAGACTATTAATTGATCAGTGATAATTATTTATTTATCTGTTTATTATTCTGAATGTAGGTAGTTGAAATTCGTTTTCAATTATTATACGATTAAAGAATTGTAAACGATAAAATAAATAATTAGAGAAGGAAGAAATTAATTGGCGAATATTGGATTTTTATTCATTTTTTTCTAATTGTACAATTATTGTGTAAATATTGTATTTATTACAACAAAATTACAATAATAATTTTACAAAGTTAAAATGAAATAAAAAAAATTAATCTAATATTCCTAATTCTAAATCTTCTGATCCAATGCATTTTTTGCTTGCTCACTTGATGTTACCTGCAAAATTAAAAGAAATTAGAATTTGAACAAATAATTAAAAGCAAAATTATTTAATGTTCATCATTAAAAGCAATGGCCGGAATCAGTTTACCCTTTTTTGTAAATCACGGGATTTCTCCCGGTTCACAAAAAAGAGAGGAATTTTATAAATGAATGCACAAATTCACTTTTGTCAAAGAAATTGCATCTTTCAAATTAATTGCATTTTTTTTAAAATCCAATGCATTTTTTCAAAATATGCACAGCATACAAAGTCCCTGCATAATCTCAACAGCATATGCAAGCAAACAAAATTCCAACGTAAACCCACTGTGCCATGCAGTAAGCAAGTCAAATATGCAGTTTAACCAATATGCAAGCAATGTAACATTCCTTTTTTCATCATATTCCAGCCTTTTGCAATTTCAGAAAATAGTACAGCATATCATTTTATTGTCAAAACTGTATTGAGAGAGAAAAAGAGAGGAGGAAGTGTGGTTTTAAAGGTTTGGTTTAGGCAGGAAGAGATACAAGACAAACTGCAGTAATATAGCCAGTAGAAAGTAAAAACATAAAATAGGAATAGAAACAAATTAGATGTAACAGTATGGTGCAGAATGCCAGGAAGAGGGTGAAAATATTTCAAATCTCCAGCCTGTAACGAAAAATAAAAGGAGGCAGTGGTTATAACATTAGGATCACTTCAAAAAAAACAATCAATCTCCAAGCCTTCAAGACTTAGAAAAATTGCTGTCAACAAAAAGATACCAAAAACAATAAGAACCTGCATAACTATTCCTACTGTCAAAAACCATAAAAAACATATATGGCCTAAACCTCACCAAAAACTGATTGAGCCCTCAAGCCAACATCGCCATCCTACTGTCAAAACCATATATCAAAAAACAATTTCACAACCTAAACCAGTTTAAACCATTTCACCACATGGCCTAAACAAAGAACCATCCTTTCCACTGTCCAACCAACACATAACCAGTATACCCATAAACCTGTCAAACTTATTGCCCAAGCCATGAACATCATCAATCACAAACCTGTTGAAGCCAAGCTAGGCCGAACCTGAAACGATCCAGCCAAAACCAACTTCGAAGGCAACATGAGCAAGGCCTCAGAGTTACCATCATTGGCCATTTAAATCATACAGCACCAAGGTGAGAAAGAGGAAGAAAGAAGCTGGTTAAAACAACACTTTAACGGTAGCATTCAAGCATTCAGAAGCATACAACACAAGGCCTCAAAAACATTATCATGGGCCAACGAATATCATACAGAAGCACGGTTGAGAAGAAAGAAGCTAGTCAAAATCATTTTTCAAACAGTAGCACTCAATCGTCCAAAACATCGAAGCATACAGTACCAAGGCAAAAGAAGAAGAGAAAGATCAAAGTTAAGGTAACCAGCAAGAAGAAGAAGGAAACCACACATAAAGTACCGGCCACCGAAGCAAGCTCGCGACGCGCCTCTCCCCCTCGCCGCCTGGTCTTCTTCGCTCCCAACTGTCCCTCCTCCGTCTCCGCCTAGGTAACGATTTCCTTTCCCCTTTTTACTCTCATAGTACCTCCAAATAATAAGAATCAAAATCAAAACAGGATCAGAATCAAAACGTAATCAAAATCAATGCATGCAAGATATAACGAAACCTAACGAATAATGTATTTTACCGTAAATTCGTAGCCCTCCTTTTTTTTTTGGCTAGAGGGAAGAATACAACGTGAGCGGGTGGCCATGGCAAGGAGTTAGAAAGCGAACTCAGGGACTCAGAAGCAAAAGCATGGAGAAGAAGACGCGAAGACGAAGAAGAGAGATGGGCGCCGTCGCTGTTAACCAAGAACCCTAATCCCTTTTGCCAACTAAACGCACGTTTAACCCCTAAGAAACAATTGTAAAACTAATGGGCCTCACCCCATTTTCCTGCTTAAGCCCACGACCTGCTTCTGCACCCCCTCTTTTTTTTTCTTTCTGTTTGGGCCCTCTCCAACCATCTAGCCCATATATTTTGCTTGTCCTTTTTCTTTGATACACTCTTTTTTTTCTTTTTTATTTTACTTTCTCTAATCTTTTAGAATTGTTATTATGTTAAGTTAATTAGTAAGTATAATAAAAACAAGATATATATCTAACTAGGTAATTTTTAATTAGTTTGACCTTTTTAGTTTAAACTTTGGATTTAATTTAGGAGTTTTAATTTTATTTCATTAGGGTAATTAATAACTTTTAATTTAATTTAGAACCTCTTAACCTTTTAAATAAGTACTTTATTTTTATATACATAAAAAATATAGAATTTAAGAATGTAGACACTTTATTTTTTTTTAATTAATTCTCCTCTTACATCGTTATTAAACAAAAACTCTAAAACATATAGAAATAGAAAACCTAAAAAATATTTTATTAATTCATTTTCTTGTTTTATTAATATTAATATCAAAATATATAAAATAAAACTTAAAACTAAAAAAAACATTATGTCTTCGTTAAATAATTCTCTTGCTTTTTATCCATATCAAAAAATGCGTAAAAATTAAAATACTTTCTTTTCGTTAATATTAAACAAAAATCATAAAAATGCATTATTCGCATCATTTAGTCTATCATTTAAATTATCGTTATTTAATCATTATCCGCTTATTTTGTCTGTTTATTTATTCCATATTTATTTGTTTATTCTGTTTATGTTTAAATCCAAAGGAAAAACAGTAAATTTGTTGACTTCATGTCCTCAAGTCTAACTGCGCGAACTTTCGCATTTCATTAAAACTTAGGACAATTTCTCCTCAAGTATTCAACCTTTTCAAAATTTATGCCCTTTAAGCAAAAACTTCGACATTAGGTCGTCGTATCTTCAAAAACCCGTCCGTATCCCGTTTCGGCCAAAACGATTTATTTTCAATCAAGCAATCAATTTTAAATAAAACAGATATTTCAAAAGGTTCCTATAGAGTACTATAGATGCATTGGGTGCTAATACCTTCCCATTGTATAACCAACCCCCGAACCATAAGATCTCTTTTCAAAAACGCTTTGTATTTTTATTATTATTTACATTGCATATTTAGGGTTTTATTTCGCTCTTTTCCCTTTTCCTTTGGAAACAATAAAGCGTGGTGGCGACTCTTGCTTTTGTGAGACGAATTAATCAATAATTCGTTCTCCGATTTACCCCGCTACATTTTTTATCGCTACAGAATTGGCGACTCTGCTGGGGATAGATTGACCTCTTGCTGGTCCATCCCTAAGTGGGTTAAGCCTAATTTGTCTTATCTGTTTTACTATTATTTGATTTGCTTGATTATGTGTTTAAATTGGGGTTGTTTGGGTTTTTTGCAAAGGACGAATCCTATACCCGGATTAAGTTACACTTAAGGAATAGGACGGGCGGTACAGTCATGTTAACTTTGAGGGAGTAATCCCGAAGAAGGAGGCATGAGATCCCCCACTCGATGGAAGGCCCTCTTGAACTTAATATTTGTTTACCGAGTAATCGGGAAGACATTATTATTTTCGACCTAGGAGCCCGAGAAGTTGAGGACCGTAGAACCCTAACCCATCTTGGCCTTTTAGGTGTAGCGCAGAGACTATAACGGAGTAATTCGGAAGTAGTTGTTACGCGATGCTACGCTCAGATGAGTTTCTCTTGAGAATATTGCTAATTATCGAGTAATCAAGACGTTGGCAATATCCGAAGGAGGAATGTAGACTCTGGGAACTCTTAGAACATTGTCTTACAGGTGCGATTGAACCACTTGTACATACCTTTGGGTGGGCTTTACCCTTGACTTCATGCTAAAACGTTAAACCTTTAAACCCCATGTTTGTGACCTTGCTTGTGGTTGTTGCATAGCCATGCATTCATGCATCCATAAAACCCTTTTCCCTTGACTTTCAAGGAATTTGGAGGTCTTTCTTTGTAAACATCACAAGTTTCGTCAAGCTCAATGGATCTTGGGTGTTGATAGGGTGAAAACCCTAATCCACCAAAATGGATGATTGATCTTGATGATAACTTGATCGACGCTTTGATCCAATTCAAAATTCCTCTTCTATCTTCACACTTTGATGTTTACAACTTAATATCTTGAGTTCCGTGAAAGTCAAATAAAAACTCTCTGTTGCATATCATGCATCATCCAACACTTCACATGTTTTCTAAAACTGGATTTTTTAACGCATGGAGTGGCTTGCCAGAACTGGATTGCTGTTGATGTTCCTGTTGTGATGCACATTTCCGAGTAATGTTTTGTTTATTTTCCTTTGAAAAAAATTCGCTCTGCCCAAGGCGAAACGTATTTTGTGTCGGGCTATGAAAAATAATTCCTTTTGCTCTGCCCAAGGAAAAAGAGAAATGTCTGGGCTCTTTGTTTCAAGTATTTCCCTTTAATGAATAAAAATGTTATTTTGTCCACTACTGTTTCATTTTTCACTTTTTCGGGGAAATAGTAATGAAAATTAATTAATAACCTTTTGTTTTATTTACACAAATTGATTTCTAAAATAAAGCATAATCATATGTGCAGATTAATCCATGACTTAACCATCGAAAACAACGATCCTATGCCCTCTCCCAACTTTGAATTCCCTGTGTTCAGAGCCGAAGAAGAGGATGATGAAGAGATTCCTGTTGAGATTTCCCGTTTGCTTGAGCATGATGAGAAGATCATTCAGCCGTTTGAAGAACCTGTGGAGTTGGTCAATTTGGGTGGTGAAGAAGATAGAAAGGAGGTTAAAGTAGGAGCATTGCTTATCCCGGAAGTTAAGGAGAAAATGTTGGAGCTTCTCAAAGAGTATATTGATGTGTTTGCTTGGTCCTACCAAGATATGCCAGGTCTGGACAACAATATTGTGGAGCATCGTTTACCGTTGAGACCTGAATGTCCGCCGATTAAGCAGAAGTTGAGAAGGACTCGTCCCGATATGGCTGACAAGATCAAAGAAGAAGTTCAAAAACAAATTAATGCAGATTTCCTTGTTACGTCAGTCTATCCTCGGTGGTTAGCCAACATAGTGCCTGTTGCAAAGAAGGATGGCAAAGTTCGGATGTGTGTAGACTACAGAGATCTGAATAGAGCTAGTCCGAAGGATGACTTCCCATTACCTCATATTGACGTATTGGTCGACAGTACCGCCAAGTTCAAAGTCTTTTCTTTCATGGATGGTTTCTCTGGTTACAATCAAATCAAGATGGCGCCGGAAGATATGGAGAAGACCGCTTTCATTACACCGTGGGGAACATTTTGTTATCGGGTTATGCCGTTTGGTTTGAGGAACGCTGGCGCAACATACCAAAGGGCCATGACTGCTTTGTTCCATGACATGATGCATAAGGAGATCGAAGTGTATGTGGATGACATGATTGCCAAATCACAAACTGAGGAAGATCATTTGGAACATTTGTTGAAGTTATTCCAGCGTTTGAGAAAGTACAAACTCCGTCTGAATCCCAACAAGTGCACTTTTCGTGTTCGTTCTGGAAGACTTCTGGGCTTCATTGTCAGTCAGAAGGGTATCGAAGTAGATCCTGATAAAGTCAAAGCTATTCGGGAAATGCCCGCACCCAAGACGGAAAAACAAGTAAGAGGATTCCTTGGGAGACTGAATTACATTTCTAGGTTTATATCTCATATGACTGCCACCTGTGGGCCGATTTTCAAGCTTCTCCGAAAGAACCAAGGATGTGTGTGGACAGAAGATTGTCAGAGAGATTTTGATAGCATCAAAGAATATTTACTTGAACCTCCCATTTTGATTCCTCCGGTGGAAGGAAGACCTTTGATTATGTACCTGACTATATTGGAAGATTCCATGGGATGTGTGCTTGGTCAACAAGATGAGACTGGAAGAAAGGAACATGCCGTATACTATTTGAGTAAGAAATTCACAGACTGTGAGTCTCGATACTCATTGCTTGAGAAAACCTGTTGTGCTTTAGCCTGGGCTGCTCGCCGTCTGCGCCAGTATATGATTAACCACACTACTTGGTTGATCTCCAAAATGGATCCGATCAAGTATATCTTTGAGAAGCCCGCCTTATCTGGAAGAATAGCCCGTTGGCAGATGTTGTTATCTGAATATGACATTGAGTATCACACTCAGAAAGCGATCAAAGGGAGTATTTTAGCCGATCATTTGGCTCACCAACCAATTGAAGATTATCAATCTATCAAGTTCGATTTCCCAGATGAAGATGTTATGTACTTGAAAGCTAAAGATTGTGAAGAGCTGTTACATGAAGAAGGACCTGATCTTGAATCCCGTTGGGGTTTGATATTTGACGGAGCTGTGAATTCCTATGGAAATGGAATTGGGGCAATCATCGTCACTCCCCGAGGTACTCATATCCCGTTCACGGCAAGACTGAAGTTTGACTGCACGAACAACATGGCGGAGTATGAGGCATGTATTATGGGTCTCGAAGAAGCAGTAGATCTAAGGATTAAGACTCTTGATATTTACGGAGATTCGGCATTGGTAATTAATCAAATCAAAGGAGAATGGGGGACTCGTCATCCTGGTTTGATCCCTTACAGAGACTATGCTAGAAGATTGTTAACTTTCTTCAACAAAGTGGAATTACATCATATCCCTAGAGATGAGAATCAAATGGCTGATGCTTTGGCTACTTTGTCTTCAATATTTCAAGTGAATGATTGGAACGACGTGCCTATAATCCGAGTTATGCGCCTCGATAGACCTGCTCATGTGTTCTCAGTAGAAGAGGTCACCGACGACAAACCGTGGTTCCATGACATTAAACGTGTTCTTCAAACTCAAGAGTACCCGCCTGGGCATCCAGTAAAGATAAGAAGACGAGAAGATTAGCAAGCAGTTTCTTTCTCAATGAAGAAGTTTTGTATAAGAGGAGTTTCGACATGGTCTTGCTCAGATGTGTAGACAGACGTGAGGCTGACATGCTGATGCAAGAAGTGCATGAAGGATCCTTTGGCACTCATGCCAACGGACATGCAATGGCTAGAAAGATGTTGAGAGCTGGTTACTATTGGATGACCATGGAATCCGACTGCTGCAAATATGTGAAGAAGTGTCATAAATGCCAGATTTATGCAGACAAGATGCACGTGCCGCCGACCCTCCTCAATGTTATCTCTTCACCTTGGCCTTTCTCTATGTGGGGCATTGATATGATTGGAATGATTGAACCCAAAGCTTCAAATGGTCATCGTTTCATCTTGGTAGCGATCGATTATTTTACTAAGTGGGTGGAAGCAGCATCTTATGCTAATGTAACTAGACAAGTGGTAGTCAGATTTATCAGGAATCAGATCATTTGTCGATACGGCATCCCGAGCAAGATCATCACGGATAATGGTTCGAGTTTGAATAACAAGATGATGAGAGAGCTTTGTGAAGAGTTCAAGATCGAACATCATAATTCTTCTCCTTACAGACCGAAGATGAATGGGGTTGTTGAAGCTGCTAACAAGAATATCAAGAAGATTGTCCAGAAGATGGTGGTGACTTACAAGGATTGGCATGAAATGCTTCCGTTTACCCTGCACGGGTACCGTACTTCAGTTCGAACCTCAACGGGCGTGACCCCATTTTCCCTAGTTTATGGTATGGAAGCAGTACTCCCCGTGGAGGTTGAGATTCCGTCTCTGAGAGTGTTGATGGAAGCCAAACTTTCTGAGGCTGAATGGTGTCAAAGTAGGTTTGATCAGTTGAATTTAATCGAAGAAAAGAGATTGACAGCTTTGTGTCACGGTCAATTGTATCAGCAGAGAATGAAGAAGGCTTTTGATAAGAAGGTTCGACCACGCGAGTTCAGAGAAGGTGACCTTGTGCTCAAGAAGATATTATCTTTCCAACCTGATTCTAGGGGCAAGTGGGCTCCGAATTATGAAGGACCGTATGTTGTTAAGAAAGTTTTCTCTGGAGGTGCTTTGATTCTCACCAATATGGACGGTGAAGAACTCCCGCGTCCCTTGAACGCCGATGCAGTCAAGAAGTATTTCGCTTAGGCAAGCTTTTTGGTCATCCCGGCTATGGCATTTGAGCACATTTTGGAATTCAAAGTTGTTAGGGAGAATAGTGATCATTGTTTTGGTGTAACCTTTTATTTCATGTACTATTTCCCAAACTTTTGTAAACTGTTGGAGGCGCATTGTTAGCGAACCACCAGCTTATTAATGAAATTTGAGCATTACCTTTCATGGGCAAAATTTTAATTTTTACGACAATATTTGAAACAAAGTATTTAAAATATTCTTACTTCTAAAATGTGTCGTGAATAACGAAAGGAATATTAACAGTCGTTCCGAAGATGGTCAAGCCATGAAATGCAAAACAGTACAGTAATTTATACTTGTATGATGAACTTGTTTTCTTTCAAAATCGTCATGAGGTGTTGGTTGTGTAAACTTGTGTTTCTCGGGGTACTAAGTTTGGTGACTCCCCAGCTGTTCCAGTTAAGCATTGTTTTGGCTATCTTTATTTGAGCGATTTCTGAAGTATGGTACGCTTTGTCTCATACCGTGGTCTATTGGTGTTAGAAGATTGGATTTGGATGCTTTTCTCCTCAGAAGACTTGAGCCTTGTAGCGTGATACTCTCCGACGTTGCTTTGTGTTTCCAGTTCCGTTTATCTTCCGTCTTTCTAAGATTGGCCGAGTATCTATTTTGCTGTGATGGCATATTATCTTCAAGATATTCCATTTGTCTGTCTTTGTCAGCATAACATTCATTCACTCATTTACACTCATATCAGCATGCATATCCACATTTGTCGTTGATTTTGGGTCGTACTTTGTTTGTTCGAACAATATACATTTTTGTCCTTCCAAGTAGAAGGTTAGCTTAGGCAGAAAATGTGTTTCCTTTCTAAATTCCCCAACTGAGCTAATCCTCGTGGATGATTTTTGATTCAGCTTACCTTGTCCATTTCTGGATAGGATAAATTCCCCAATCGAGTTATTTTCTCATTGGGTGGAGTCTTGTGTGACTGTGTTCTCTCTGGTTTATTCCTGGATGAAGTTGTTGCCTCTTGCATAGGCTATTTCTTTGATTCTCCCCAGTAAGTTCACGACCTAGACGGCTGGTGCATTTATGTTGCACCTTTAAGTAGGTGATCTCCTCGGGAAGGATTGATTCATGGTTCTCCTTGACGAGGATTTTATTCTCTACCAATATCATCGCAATTTCCTTCTGTTTGGTTTTTGGAAAACGACAAGCGGCAGCTCTTCATGAGCAACTTGTACGTTATTATTTTATGGAAGACGACAAGCGGCAGCTCTTCATGAGCAACTTGTACGTTATAGACACCGTTGGAAAACGACAAGCGGCAGCTCTTCATGAGCAACTTGTACGCTACTTTTTGAAAGCGCCTAGCAGCAGCTCTTCACGAGCTACTAGTGCGTCATTTACTTTTTGAAAGCGCCGAGCAGCAGTTCTTCACGAGCTACTAGTGCGTTATTACTTTTTGAAAGCGCCAAGCAGCAGTTCTTCACGAGCTACTAGTGCGTCATTTATTTTTCTGAAAGCACCGAGCAGCAGTTCTTCACGAGCTACTAGTGCGTCATTTTATTTTTCTGAAAGCGACAAGCAGCAAACTCTTCATGAGTTACCAGTACGTTATTACTTTTCTGGAATACGGCAAGCGGCAACCTCTTTATTTGAGCAGCTTGTATGTTATTGGTATTTTCTTTGGACAACAGCAAGTGGCAGCTTCTTTATTTGAGCAGCTTGTATGTTATTGGTATTTTCTTTGGACAACAGCAAGTGGCAGCTTCTTTATTTGAACAACTTGTATGTTATTGACATCTCTGGACGACGGCAAGCGGCAACCTCTTTATTTGAGCAGCTTGTATGTTATCGGTATTTCCTTTGGACGACAACAAGTGGCAGTTTTCTTTATTTGAACAACTTTCGTATCTACAATCTTATTACTTCAGCATTAATTGGTATTTCTCCGAAAATCTAGCAGAAAAGTCTGTTACGAATCTGTACCTCCAGAAGTCGGTAATCAGTTATCAGCAATTTGATACTCTCTGTCTATCATTGACCTCGAGTTGCGAACTCACTGCTTTGGGTCAATAATCTGTTATGGCCTATGCAGGATGCTCTCTTTGTTAGGGTCAGAGGTCGTGTTCCCTCGATTTTATTCGCTGTCAGGAGTCTGTCGTTTGAAGTCGATAGCTTGCTTCCCCAGTAATGTATAATCCATGTCTCTGTGTTTTGTTGGTGTTCGATTCCCCCAACATTGTCTTGTTTCATACAATATCTTTCTCTGTGAGTTCAATCACTGCATTCATATCAAACATGACGACAGCATCTTAGGACAAAATTTGCATAACTATGTATTTAAGTACCTTCAATCTCGTCGAAACGAAGATTTCAATCTTCATATCTCCGGATAGAAGAAACTTAAATAGGGGCAGCTGTTGTACCCCAAATTTTGACCTAAGATATCATCTCCTACCTGCATCATTACATTACAAGTGTTTTGATCCATTGATTTTAAAATTCATAACTTTTTTCAGGCCGAGAGCTATTTATGTTGAACACTAAATCATTTAATCGATTCGTGCTAAAATAATGTTTATTAATTATTTATTATCTTAAATTTTAATAATTGGAATTCGTTTTCGATTATTATGTAATTTAAAGATGTATAGATAATAAAATAAACATTAGAGAAGAGGCGCATTAATTGTGCAGACAGTATTTATTTATTACTCACTATCTTAAATTTAAATAACTGGAATTCATTCTCAGTTATTACATAATTTAAAGATTTATGAATAATATAATAAATATTCGGAAAAGTTTATTAATTGGTCAATAATGATTATTTAATCATTTGTCATTCTAAGTTAAATAATTGAAATTCTATTTTAATTATTATAATTTAGAAAGTTATGGATGATGAATTAAATAATTGAGACTATTAATTGATCAGTGATAATTATTTATTTATCTGTTTATTATTCTGAATGTAGGTAGTTGAAATTCGTTTTCAATTATTATACGATTAAAGAATTGTAAACGATAAAATAAATAATTAGAGAAGGAAGAAATTAATTGGCGAATATTGGATTTTTATTCATTTTTTTCTAATTGTACAATTATTGTGTAAATATTGTATTTATTACAACAAAATTACAATAATAATTTTACAAAGTTAAAATGAAATAAAAAAAAATTAATCTAATATTCCTAATTCTAAATCTTCTGATCCAATGCATTTTTTGCCTGCTCACTTGATGTTACCTGCAAAATTAAAAGAAATTAGAATTTGAACAAATAATTAAAAGCAAAATTATTTAATGTTCATCATTAAAAGCAATGGTCGGAATCAGTTTACCCTTTTTTGCAAATCACGGGATTTCTCCCGGTTCACAAAAAAGAGAGGAATTTTATAAATGAATGCACAAATTCACTTTTGTCAAAGAAATTGCATCTTTCAAATTAATTGCATTTTTTTTAAAATCCAATGCATTTTTTCAAAATATGCACAGCATACAAAGTCCCTGCATAATCTCAACAGCATATGCAAGCAAACAAAATTCCAACGTAAACCCACTGTGCCATGCAGTAAGCAAGTCAAATATGCAGTTTAACCAATATGCAAGCAATGTAACATTCCTTTTTTCATCATATTCCAGCCTTTTGCAATTTCAGAAAATAGTACAGCATATCATTTTATTGTCAAAACTGTACTGAGAGAGAAAAAGAGAGGAGGAAGTGTGGTTTTACAGGTTTGGTTTAGGCAGGAAGAGATACAAGACAAACTGCAGTAATATAGCCAGTAGAAAGTAAAAACATAAAATAGGAATATAAACAAATTAGATGTAACAGTATGGTGCAGAATGCCAGGAAGAGGGTGAAAATATTTCAAATCTCCAGCCTGTAACGAAAAATAAAAGGAGGCAGTGGTTATAACATTAGGATCACTTCAAAAAAAACAATCAATCTCCAAGCCTTCAAGACTTAGAAAAATTGCTGTCAACAAAAAGATACCAAAAACAATAAGAACCTGCATAACTATTCCTACTGTCAAAAACCATAAAAAACATATATGGCCTAAACCTCACCAAAAACTGATTGAGCCCTCAAGCCAACATCACCATCCTACTGTCAAAACCATATATCAAAAAACAATTTCACAACATAAACCAGTTTAAACCATTTCACCACATGGCCTAAACAAAGAACCATCATTTCCACTGTCCAACCAACACATAACCAGTATACCCATAAACCTGTCAAACTTATTGCCCAAGCCATGAACATCATCAATCACAAACCTATTGAAGCCAAGCTAGGCCGAACCTGAAACGATCCAGCCAAAACCAACTTCGAAGGCAACATGAGCAAGGCCTCAGAGTTACCATCATTGGCCATTTAAATCATACAGCACCAAGGTGAGAAAGAGGAAGAAAGAAGCTGGTTAAAACAACACTTTAACGGTAGCATTCAAGCATTCAGAAGCATACAACACAAGGCCTCAAAAACATTATCATAGGCCAACGAATATCGTACAGAAGCACGGTTGAGAAGAAAGAAGCTAGTCAAAAGCATTTTTCAAACAGTAGCACTCAATCGTCCAAAACATCGAAGCATACAGTACCAAGGAAAAAGAAGAAGAGAAAGATCAAAGTTAAGGTAACCAGCAAGAAGAAGAAGGAAACCACACATAAAGTACCGGCCACCGAAGCAAGCTCGCGACGCGCCTCTCCCCCTCGCCGCCTGGCCTTCTTCGCTCCCAACTGTCCCTCCTCCGTCTCCGCCTAGGTAACGATTTCCTTTCCCCTTTTTACTCTCATAGTACCTCCAAATAATAAGAATCAAAATCAAAACAGGATCAGAATCAAAACGTAATCAAAATCAATGCATGCAAGATATAACGAAACCTAACGAATAATGTATTTTACCGTAAATCCGTAGCCCTCCTTTTTTTTTTGGTTAGAGGGAAGAAGACAGCGTGAGCGGGTGGCCATGGCAAGGAGTTAGAAAGCGAACTCAGGGACTCAGAAGCAAAAGCATAGAGAAGAAGACGCGAAGACGAAGAAGAGAGATGGGCGCCGTCGCCGTTAACCAAGAACCCTAATCCCTTTTGCCAACTAAACGCACGTTTAACCCCTAAGAAACAATTGTAAAACTAATGGGCCTCACCCCATTTTCCTGCTTAAGCCCACGACCTGCTTCTGCACCCCCTCTTTTTTTTTCTTTCTGTTTGGGCCCTCTCAAACCATCTAGCCCATATATTTTGCTTGTCCTTTTTCTTTGATACACTCTTTTTTTTCTTTTTTATTTTACTTTCTCTAATCTTTTAGAATTGTTATTATGTTAAGTTAATTAGTAAGTATAATAAAAACAAGATATATATCTAACTAGGTAATTTTTAATTAGTTTGACCTTTTTAGTTTAAACTTTGGATTTAATTTAGGAGTTTTAATTTTATTTCATTAGGGTAATTAATAACTTTTAATTTAATTTAGAACCTCTTAACCTTTTAAATAAGTACTTTATTTTTATATACATAAAAAATATAGAATTTAAGAATGTAGACACTTTATTTTTTTTTTTAATTAATTCTCCTCTTACATCGTTATTAAACAAAAACTCTAAAACATATAGAAATAGAAAACCTAAAAAATATTTTATTAATTCATTTTCTTATTTTATTAATATTAATATCAAAATATATAAAATAAAACTTAAAACTAAAAAAAACATTATGTCTTCGTTAAATAATTCTCTTGCTTTTTATCCATATCAAAAAATGCGTAAAAATTAAAATACTTTCTTTTCGTTAATATTAAACAAAAATCATAAAAATGCATTATTCGCATCATTTAGTCTATCATTTAAATTATCGTTATTTAATCATTATCCGCTTATTTTGTCTGTTTATTTATTCCATATTTATTTGTTTATTCTGTTTATGTTTAAATCCAAAGGAAAAACAGTAAATTTGTTGACTTCATGTCCTCAAGTCTAACTGCGCGAACTTTCGCATTTCATTAAAACTTAGGACAATTTCTCCTCAAGTATTCAACCTTTTCAAAATTTATGCCCTTTAAGCAAAAACTTCGACATTAGGTCGTCGTATCTTCAAAAACCCGTCTGTATCCCGTTTCGGCCAAAACGATTTATTTTCAATCAAGCAATCAATTTTAAATAAAACAGATATTTCAAAAGGTTCCTATAGAGTACTATAGATGCATTGGGTGCTAATACCTTCCCATTGTATAACCAACCCCCGAACCATAAGATCTCTTTTCAAAAACGCTTTGTATTTTTATTATTATTTACATTGCATATTTAGGGTTTTATTTCGCTCTTTTCCCTTTTCCTTTGGAAACAATAAAGCGCGGTGGCGACTCTTGCTTTTGTGAGACGAATTAATCAATAATTCCATCTCCGATTTACCCCGCTACATTTTTTATCGCTACACTAAGGGGTAGTATTGAGGGAGCATCTTAACTACAGTGCACGCGCGCGTGAAGGATTGCAATGGAATACATAATTTGTTTTTCATTCGTTTTCATCTTCATTTACAAAAAACTCTTCTCCTTCCTCACCTCGTCTTCTTCCTCTCTCGCTACCCCAAACCCTAACCCCAGAAAATGTTCATCACGGCGGCGCTTCACCCAGCACCCTCAATCAAAACCCAATCAAAAAAACCCCAAATCAACAATTAGAAGAAAAAAAGCAAAAATCTAAATTTACCCTCCCAAAATCGCTTTCTGACTTCCAATTTTCCGGTCCAATTGGGTACTAATCCGGCTTTTCCCTTCTTGATTTGCAGGTTTTAAAGGTGATGTCTGATAGTGGTGAAGGCGAACGGCGAGCAGCAACGACCACAACGATTAGGGTTTCCCGATCCAAAAACTCTAATCACCTTCTCTTCTGTTTTTCAACGGTGCAAGAGGGTTTGTTCTTCTGCGTTTCAATCTCTTCTCTCCAATTTTCGTCTCAGCATCCTCTTTTCCGTAGAAACCATCTGGGTTTATATAGTTTACTTTTTTGTAGGGTTTCACGTTTTTGTCGTTACAATTAGTATAGATTGGAGATGATTATGGAATTAGAGATTTTATAATTGATTGAGATTCTGTGAGCTTAATTTTTCCAGATTTTTTAGCTTTTAGATTTGATTCTGTTAACGAGATTTGTTCACTGTAATACACGATTCTGTAATAATTTGTAGATTTCTGTGTTATAAGATTTAATTTGCAGATTTGCGTATCATTTTGGATCTTATTTGTAATATTTGGATTTGTTGTATATTTGATTTATTAGACTTAGATTAATAAGATATTCCGGGCTTGGATAATAGTTGAGAAGATATGATTTTAGTTTAATCTGAACAGTGACCGTTTGTTACAAAGAATGCACATTTTTGGGTGATGATTGATACAGTACGCGTTTCCCAGTTTTTTTGTTTGGCCAGCGAAACTATTTTTTTATTACGGTAAGCATTTTTCTTAAACCCGGGCCAAATTGGCCTTTATCCCAGCGCTCTCTTTTTTTTTTTACTAAACAAAACTTTAAAAACATTACTGTAAAAAGTAAAAACACTTCACTCTTATTTCTTGAAACAAATACTATTTATTTATTTATTTAAAACAACAAACAGCTTTTTTAATAATTTTATTTCTTTTCTATTGAAACAAAAACATTAATCTTAGCAAGAATCTTTCCTTTCTTCTCTAATCATTAGATGGGCCATCCTAATGGGCCTTATACACATCCTTGTTTGGACAACCAAATAGAAATGGTCCACCGAAGTAAATTGCCATCACCCTTTTTACTAACAACGAAATAACACCTAAATGCCCTTTGTGATACGGTAGGAGAACTGACTATGGTTTTGCGTTTGTTTTCGCAAATGTTTCGGTTGAGCAAGAGTCGCCACTGACTTTTTATTTTATCCTAAGGAAAGGTTTAAAAAGCACAGCAAAAACCTTTGAGATTTTTTTCTTGGGTTCGGGGAGTAGATTATAGAAAGGGAAGGTATTAGCACCCTTTCTATCCATGGTTATCCATGGGCTCTTAGGTACTTGCTTAGATCAACTTGCCTTGGTTTTCAATTGTTTGAAATGGTGCTTTGTGTATGGCTTTGAAAATGTTTTGAAAAAGATGCCTTGTCTAGGCTACCCTTGTAACAATTCTTTACTCGAATGTTTTACAAAAGGTGTTTGTCTTTTTGAAAAGATGTTTCAAGGTTTTTTGAAAGTTTGTTTTGAAAGTGTTTGTGAAGTGTGGTTTGAAAATAGGCAAGTGTTTTTCTTTTGCAAGTTGACAAGTACTTAAGAGCTATCTACCCTAAAGTTCTCAAAGATTTTTGCTATGTTTCAACCCTTTTAACAATTTTGTTCCACCATTGTATTTGGTGGACAATCTTGTGTTAGGATGTGAAAGGGACGGGCGCGGGTCATCGTTTAGACCATAATTGCAATGGTGTCAAGTATCTTTGGGCAATGTTTTCTTTAAGGGACTTGATCATTTTAGGCAACTTTTTGAAAGCGTCATCGAGGGACTATGATCATTTGATTGTTTGTTTTGTTTTTGCCCAAAGAGACCTAACATGCAATATGGCCCATTTATTGAAGGCAACAAGTGGAATACCCTAGGGGTGCAAGTGTGATAAGTGTTGTCCATTTTCATGCTTGTTTATCTTGAAATTAGGTCAAACTATTTTGTTCTTTTTATTTGCATACAAACCCTAATTCTAACATGGCGTATTTAGAAAGCATTAAAGTGCGAAAAATAAAGTTCTAAACTATTACAACACAATATGGGAAGGGGGTACAAATGTTCAAATGGGGGGATTTGACAAGGAATTTAAACCTAGCTATTACATCAATTTGGAATTTATTTACAAGATAATTGATTGCACAAATTAAATGGAAATAAAATAAATATGCAAGATGCAAAAAGGAATGTTTTTATGTGTATGAAAAAGAGTATTTTTATATGTCAAGTAAACAAAATAAAAAGTATTATTTTTAGAGTTTTTTATGTTTAGGGCAAAACCCTAATTTTATTAAGTAAAATGCATTAATTATTTAATATGTACAAATATTTATCAATTATATACTAAATAAAATAAAAGTGAAGTATGTTTGTCAAAATGTATTTTTACTATCAAATGTTAATAAAAAATAAATGTATATATTTTTGTATTATTACTAAATATTCTAATATATATATATATATATATATATATATATATATATATATATATATATATATATATATATATATATATATATATATATATATATATTAATTTCTAAATATGTATTATATATACAAAAATAATAATATTTAATATTTATAAAAAAAAGTATATTTTATATAAAATATTTTAAGAAGATAAAACAAAATAAAAATGAAAATAAAATGTGTTTACATTGTTTTTTAGTATTTTAAGTAAAAAGTGTTTATTTATTTATTTATGTACAAATATCAATATAAACAAATAAATGCCTAAAAAATTCAAAAATGGTTTAAAAAATTATTTTTATATTTTTAATATCATGAGGGAAAATAAATAAATCAGGAATAAAAAACAAAAATCAAAAAATCATAAAAATAAGTCAAATGGGCCTAGGGGGTGTCAAAGTAACAAAAGGGTGTAAAAAGAAATGAGAAACAAAGCCCAGCCCACGTGGAGCTTCTTCAACCTCCAGACTTCTGTTTGAACAAAAACACGCGCCTCTTTTCTTCCATTGCAAGGTCCTGATTCTTTGAGTTTTAGCAAAAACTTACAACACCAAAAATGTTAAGCATCTTCTCACGAATTCACACATATAAAGAACATGATTTAACTCTCAGAAATGAGAGAGAATTTCTTCTCCTCCAATTCTTAACCTAATATTTATTCCAAGTTCAGACATCAAATTCTCTAAGCATACATAATATAAATGAAAAGTAAATGTATGTACAGTTTCAGGGGCATGAGTAGAACACTTCTTATTCACAAACTTAGAGCTAATGATGTCTACATTGAGAGATAGAAGTTCAAGAATATACCTGTTCAGTTGAAGTTGTATCTGATGATGGAGGTACTTTCAGAGCAAGGTGATGATTGGTACAGCTTCCTTGATGTCCAGGGATGCTATTCCAAGCTTTACTTTGTCTTGAAACCTTTTGAATCGAGCTATAGAACTTCAACTGCAAAACAAGAAAATGAAAATGGTGATGATGCCTGGGAGTGTTACAGGTCGTGTTTGAGGTTTTGATTAGCTTCGAGGGATGTTATGGGATGTGTTTGACAAGTTTTTAGCAAGAATGCATGGAAGGGATGAGAGTTGGAACTCAAACTGCAGCAGGCCCTGTTTTTGTGCAGTTCAATGGTGATTTTATGAGTGAGGGTGTTTGGGACTTGGTTAGCTCGTGTTCTAGCTTAGGATGGATGTTTAGAAAGTGTACAAAATATTTGCTTAAGCTTTTTTGTGCTGAGATGAAAAGTTGTGTTGTGTTATGCTCTATTTCTTCACACTTAAGCAAGCAAATATCCACTTGAGTTTTAGACAGCTAGAGGCCCCCCCTAATGTGCTGCAAACCTTGGCATTGATCAGTGTGATTAGCCCTAAACTTGTGCCAAAGAGATTTCAAATGTACTTGCTGATTTGCAACTTTGACATAAAGTTTAACTTTTCAAAAATGGATATTATGCTTTATCTAAAAATGGCTTAATCTTGCAAACAATGTTTTGACACACAAAATAAGGTTTTGGCACAATGAGTATGCATTAAATTATTGAGTGCAAATGGGATTAGAGGCCTGTAATGTAGCATAAACCAAGATGACTTGAAAATGGCAATGTGTATGAACATGTCTTGGTCAAGAACAAAAGTGACTTTTGCCCAACTTGCCAAATTCGATTCTCCCTAACCATGAGGTTGTTTGATGAGTTCTTGGACATTTTGGAAAGCTTGGAATGTGTACTATAATCCATATTTGGAATGCAAATTGAAATTCCAAGTGGAAGTATGTGGAAAATGGTCTTGAAGTTAGGTAAAAATCCTGCCTAAAATAGGTCAAATTTTCTCTAAGTTAAGAATGGTTTGGTACCCTTGTTCCAAAAATTTTAACTTGAGATACAAGCCTATTTTGGGAAAACTTTGTGAATCAAAGTTGTAGATTATGCAATAGGCTACAACTTTCATGTTTTGACTTTTGTTTGAATCCAAATGAATCTTGGTGAGAAAGTGGGGCAAAGTTAGGAAAAAATTAGGGTTTTTCATAACTTAGAAAAATTCTAAGTTATGAAAAATTTCCCTTTCAAACCCTAATTTGCATTTCTTGATTTCTTGATAAACAAGTTTCATGATTTGGCATGTTTTGATGAAAAATGAATCTCGACTCTTGATTTTGACCAAAAAGTCAAAGTTTGACTTTTCAGTATACAGTCAAAATTGATCAATTGACTGAGAAATTGAACTGTCAATCTTGTGTATTTGGGATCTTTTGAACTTTTTGAGCATGTCAATACAATTCCATGGGGTCCTTGAGTCCATATGTGATCGTGGTTTGCCATTGGCTAGGTCAAACAGTCAAAAATTGCCTTTGTGCAGTCAAAACCCTAAAAATGACCATTTTGCCCTTTTGGTGATCTGATCAAATTTCTTGTGGAATTGTGATCCAAATTTGATCAAATGGTCCATGTGAGTTCATAATGTTTATGTGGGTCAATTTTCATGAGGTTTGACTGTCAATTGGCCACAGTTGACTTTTTCCCCAATACAGCTGATTTCTAGGTCAACTGTCCAATTGACTGGGCAAAACTTGGAATCAAGGCTTGAAACTTGATGTGGATAAACTTGGGAGTCAAATATGAAGCATGAAAGTCATCTTAGGCATTTTTGGTCAAAATATCTTTGTGCAAACACAAACCCTAATTTGGGTCAACAGTGCAAGGAGGAGTCTTGAGCAGATGAAACCCTAACTGGATCTTGAGCTCCAAGGGCTTAGTGATGAGAAATTAATGAGAAATGGGAGGGAAAATTTTGGGGTACAATAGTTGCCCCTGTTCAATCTTCTTGAACCTGAAGAGTTAGATTGGCAAGTTTGCCTTTCGTGACTCGAGGGTAAAAGGAGATTAGACACTAGAGTGCCCTTAAATTTGCACTCGTCAAAGCAAAGGATGCGGGAATGGGCTTAGAGATGCCATTTGGAGATGGGCTTAATGATGCCATCGGGAGGAGTGACAGAAATCTTGTCGGGGATGGGCTTAAAGATGCCATCTGGAATGAGTATCAGAAAGGTGTCCATGCTTTGGACCACATCTGAATTGGGGGTTTGAATAAGCGATAGATTGACATCCGTATCTGGAGGCATCCGTAAACTGTTTTCAAAAGTTGCATCTGAACAAGCGATAGATCAACATCCGTTGTTGGGAAGAATCCATAAACTGTTTTCAGAAGTCTTGAAGTTGAATAAGCAATAGAGCAACATCCGTTGTTGGGAGGCGTCCGTAAACTATTTTCAAAAGTTGAGAAGAGTCTGAACGAGCGATAGATTAACATCTGTTGTGGGGAAAAATCCATAAATTGTTTTCAGAAGTCTTGAAGTTGAATAAGCAATAGAGCAACATCCGTTGTTGGGAAGCGTCCGTAAACTGTTTTCAAAAGTTGAGAAGAGTCTGAACAAGCGATAGATTAACATCCGTTGTGGGGAAGAATCCATAAACTGTTTTTAGAAGTCTTGAAGTTGAATAAGCAATAAAGCAGCATCCGTTGTTGGGAAGCGTCCGTAAACTGTTTTCAAAAGTTGAGAAGAGTCTGAACAAGCGATAGATTAACATCCGTTGTGGGGAAGAATCCATAAACTGTTTTCAGAAGTCTTGAAGTTGAATAAGCAATAGAGCAGCATCCGTTGTTGGGAAGCGTCCGTAAACTGTTTTCAAAAGTTGCATCTGAACAAGCGATAGATTAACATCCGTTGTTGGGAAGAATCCATAAACTGTTTTCAGAAGTCTTGAAGTTGAATAAGCAATAGAGCAGCATCCGTTGTTGGGAAGCGTCCGTAAACTATTTTCAAAAGTTGCATCTGAACAAGCGATAGATTAACATCCGTTGTTGGGAAGAATCCATAAACTGTTTTCAGAAGTCTTGAGAAGAAACTGAACAAGCGATAGGTTAACATCCGTTACTTGGAGAACCCGTAAACTGTTTTCAGAAGTCTTAAATTTGGAGGAAGAACCGGTGTAGGGTTCCCTGATGATGAGCTCGTGTAAAACTGCATCTGGATGAATCTGGAATAAGCATTAGAATGTTGCCATGTCTGGGTCACATCCGAACTATTCCTGGAAAGAATCTCGGAAGATAATGATTTTAGTCTTTCGGCCGATCTTACCTGAAAAGGTAAAGAGTTAGTTATATGCAATGTCATGATGCATGATACAATGTATGTTATATGATATGAATGTAAATGGATGCGCATGTAAGCTGGAGAGCTGTCTTGCAAAGGATAGATGAATCCGAGATGGCTGAAGATAAAAGTATCTTGACTGCTGCCGGGAAGAATAATTCTTGGTTGTTGCTGGAGAATAAGGAGCTTGGGTTGTATACCAATCTTCTGGGGAATTCCTGATGACTTCTACTGGGGAGTTCCAATCTAATAGACTCATGCTGGGGAGGTAAGACTGAGAATCTTCAGTTTGGTGGGAAGTATCTCTGCGGGGAGAAGGTTCACTAGTCTGGCTCCGCTGGGGATACTGAAACTTAAACTCTGAGGGGAATTGAGTTCTGGAGGATTCTCTGGTTGGGGATTGTATTGATAAGCTATGTTGGGGAACTCTGATGAACTCCGCTGGGGGTAGGAAAAATTTTGGCGAGTGCGATCTTCTGTGGTAATAAGCTGAGGATAACCCAGTTATAAGCCCTGGTGAGGAATAACTTTGAGTAAGGCTCGGGAGAGACATCCGTACTCTGCAGGGGATAAGCTTTCAGAATCTACTGGGTATAAGCTTCAAGATTTGCTGGGGATATGGATTCCAAATCTCCCGGGGGTTTCCTTGGAAAGGGTATCAATATATCCAACTGCACCTTCAACCTATCAGTAGTCCTCTTTCTTGATTCATAAGGAAATGATTATGTCCAAATGCATATGCCTATTTAACAAAACATTGGACGTTTCTCAAAATAAAACAATTAGTGCAAGAGAAAAAGAACAAGGAAAAGACACAAATTTCTGGGAAAAGTATTTGTATTAACTTTCTCTGAGTATATTTGTACAAAGGAGACAATCATCCTAGTAAGAGGATTTTGTCGTAAATATTGAAAGATTTATACAAAATAAAGATGGCTATGTGAAACAATTCCGTGGGATTCCATTCCGCTATAGCCTTCACAACTCTGAATATCTGTCCATCCAATGCTCCGTTTGCCGATGACTGGATTGATCAGAAACCTGGAACTGGTTGATGAAGATATTGTCTTCGCAGTGATCCGACGAGACATAGTCATACGCTTCAATTCCCTAACTTTTGCCTGAATCGCCCTTTCGGGTTTTCGATCCACCGGGAAACCCCTTTTTGCACAAGCCGCCCTTTCGGGTTTTCGACTTGTCGGGTTATTTTATGCGTAGTATCTTTTGACTATGTCTGCGTTCGCAGGGTGCGGCAAATTGTCGCCGTCCATGGTGGTCAGAATCATTGCACCACCAGAAAATATGCTCTTGATCACAAATGGTCCTTCATATGTAGGAGTCCATTTGCCCCTGGGATCACTTTGCGGCAAGATAATCCGCTTGATTACGAGATCTCCGACTTGATACACTTGACGTCTGACTTTCTTATTGAAGGCCTTGATCATCCGTTTTTGATACGTCTGACCATGGCATATAGCAGCGAGTCGCTTCTCGTCGATCAGATTGAGTTGATCAAGTCGGGTCTGCATCCAATCATCTTCATTCAAACCTGTGTCCTTCATAATCCTTAGAGAAGGAATCTGAACCTCCATAGGCAGGACAGCTTCCATGCCATATACCAAAGAAAATGGGGTTGCCCCGGTTGAAGTACGTGTCGTCGTACGGTATCCATGTAGAGCAAACGGTAACATCTCATGCCAGTCTTTGTAAGTGACTGTCATTTTCTGAATGATCTTCTTAATGTTTTTGTTCGCAGCTTCAACAACACCGTTCATCTTCGGCCGATAGGGAGATGAATTGTGATGATAAATCTTGAACTGTTCGCACAATGCGGTGATCATCGTGTTGTTCAGATTTGTACCATTGTCTGTGATGATCCTGTCTGGCACACCATACCGGCATATGAGATTTTGTTTGATGAAGAGGGCAACCACATTTTTAGTAACAGAGGCGAAGGAAGCTGCTTAGACCCATTTGGTGAAATAGTCAATGGCAACTAGGATGAAGCGATGTCCGTTGGAAGCCGTGGGTTTGATCTCTCCAATCATGTCAATGCCCCACATTGCAAACGACCAAGGAGCAGTCAGAACGTTGAGAGGAACCGGAGGGATGTGAACCTTGTCAGCATAGACTTGACATTTGTGGCAAGTACGGGAATGTTGATGGCAGTCAGCTTCCATGGTAGACCAGTAATAGCCTGCCCTTAGGATCTTCTTAGCCATTGTATGCCCGCTCAAGTGAGTGCTAAATGTGCCGCTGTGTATCTCAGTCATGATCAACTCTGCTTCAGCCTTGTCTATGCATCGGAGTAATACACAATCATGGCTTCATTTGTAAAGGATGTCGTTGCTCAGGAAGAACTTAGCAGCGAATTTCCTTAAGAACTTCTTGTCATTTACGGAAGCTCCTTTGGGATAATCTCTAGTCTCGAGATACCTTTTGATTTCATGGAACCAGGGTTGTTCCACTACTTCTTCGGTATTAATCTCGTGACAATACGCAGGTTCATCCATTCGCTCAATGGTGATTTGGGGAGCCTCGTTATCCCAGTTGAGTTTAAACATGGAGGACATCGTAGCTAGAGCATCTGCTAGCTGATTCTCTTCTCGCGGGAAATGCTCGAAGGTAATTTGCTCGAAATGAGGCAACAATGTCAAGACATGTTCTTTGTATGGGATAAGATTAGGATGCTTGGTATCCCACTCTCCTTTGATTTGACTGATATACAAAGCCGAATCCCCAAATACGATCAAAGATTTGATCCCCAAGTCTATAGCAGCCTTGAGACCAAAGATGCAAGCTTCATACTCAGCCATGTTGTTTGTGCAGCTGAAGCAAAGTCGGGCCGTGAAAGGTGTGTGACAACCTGCCGGAGAAATGAGCATTGCGCCGATACCATTTCCAAGTGCATTTGAGGCACCATCAAAGTACAGGGTCCATCGGGATCCCTTTTCGGGTCCGTCATACGGTCTGTTACCTTCAATGTTGTCCAAATTCATGATGTCCTCGTCTGGGAAGTCAAATCTCATGGGTTGATAATCTTCGATAGCTTGATGAGCCAGATGGTCAGCTAATACACTCCCTTTTATAGCTTTTTGGGTGGTGTATTGGATGTCATACTCAGTTAGGATCATTTTCCATCTAGCTATCCTTCCAGATAAAGAAGGCTTTTTGAAGATATACTTGATAGGATCCATTTTGGAAATCAACAAGGTAGTATGAGTCAACATATACTGTCTTAGTCGGCGAGCAGCCCATACCAAAGCGCAACAAGTTTTCTCGAGCAGTGAGTAGCGAGTCTCACAGTCGGTAAACTTTTTGCTAAGGTAATAAATAGCATGCTCTTTTCGACCAGACTCGTCATGCTGGCCCAAAACACACCCCATTGAGTTATCCAAGACGGTCAGATACATGATCAATGGTCTTCCTTCGACGGGTGGCATCAGAATAGGAGGCTCTAGTAAATACTCCTTGATCTTATCGAAAGCAGCTTGGCAATCGTCGTTCCATTTGACTACCTGATCTTTCTTCAAGAGTTTGAAAATTGGCTCACAGGTAGAAGTCAAATGAGAGATGAATCTGGCAATATAGTTCAAGCGCCCCAAGAACCCTCTAACCTCCTTTTCAATACGGGGAGCAGGCATCTCTTGTATTGCTTTCACTTTTGCTGGATCGACTTCAATGCCTTTGTTGCTTACAATGAATCCTAGAAGTTTACCAGACCTAACTCCAAAAGTGCATTTACTTGGATTCAGCCTGAGTTTGTATTCTTTCAATCTGGCAAACAGCTTTTCTAGATGTTCAAGGTGCTCTTCCTCTGTTTGTGACCGAGCTATCATATCGTCTACGTAAACTTCAATCTCATGATGTATCATATCATGAAACAAAGCTACCATGGCGCGTTGATAAGTTGCCCCTGCGTTCTTCAGCCCGAACGACATCACCTTGTAACAGAAAGTGCCCCATTGTGTGACAAAAGTTGTTTTCTCCATATCCTCGGGGGCCATTTTGATTTGATTGTAGCCCGAGAATCCATCCATGAAGGAAAACACTTTGTGCTGAGCTGTGTTGTCGATCAAAATGTCAATGTGTGGAAGCGGAAAGTCATCTTTGGGGCTGGCCCTATTCAAATCCCGGTAGTCCACGCACATCCTGACTTTGCCATCTTTCTTAGGTACTGGCACGATGTTAGCGACCCATTGGGGATAGGACGTAACAGCCAGAAAGCCAGCGTCGAATTGCTTCATCACTTCTGCCTTGATCTTTTCAGACATGTCAGGTCTCATTCGGCGGACTTTTTGCTTGATCGGTGGACAATCCTCTCTTGTGGGGAGACGGTGAACCACGATGTCTGTGTCTAAACCCGGCATGTCTTCATAAGACCAAGTGAAGATTTCAACATACTCATTCAACAACTGTATCAGGTGTTCCTTGACACTTGGTTCCAGATTGGCACCCACTTGCACCTCCTTCCGGTCTTCCTCGGTTCCCAAATTGACAGTTTCCAATGACTCTTCGTGAGGTAAGATGGCTCTTTCCTCTTGCTGTAGAAGCCTGGCTAGTTCCCCTGGTACTTCACAACCTTCGTCATCTTCATACTCGGCTTGATTGACTAGATCTTCAGAGTTATTGAAGGATATAGCAGAATAGTCACCCATGGAATCCGGAGTGGATGGGTACCTGCATTTATGAGTGTGGGTGTGTGTAAGGGATAGCCATCCTTAAACAAAAAATGAAAAAATAAAGAAAATGAACACAGCAGTTTATCAAATGAAAAACGTCCAATGAATCATTAAACATGGCATATGGATATGAAAAATAATCAAAACCCTTACAAATGGACCTACATGCCTCGGGCAAGGCATGAGGTGAAAAGATAGTGTACGGATTGTTTGAGAATAAATATTACAGACCAAATAAGAAATGTTTGACAGATAAATTACTGATGAATAAAAGTGATGGGGACAAAGTCTTTTGCCTCCCAGTTGCACAATCCTCCTTTGACAGTTGGGTAAATCCACTCTTCGATGTTGCTCTCTTTGTCTTCGTCCTCCAAAGCGTTGATTCCGTAGGGAGAAATTTTGACTGTCGCTCTTTCAATCTTTGAACGGCGCATAGCTTTCTGGCCTGCGGTAGTGAACCCTAATCCAAATTTGTCGGTCTTATGTGGAATATCAGGCAACTGTCCCCATGCTGAATTCTTCCCCTCCTTTATTGCGGCCTTTGCGTCTTCCAGAGATGCCATCCTGGCCATCTGCCTTGGTACTTCAGCTGCCAACTTTGCTACTATTATTTCAGGAAGGACTTCTTCGAAATGCTGAAAAGGCGTCTCAATGAACTCCCCTTCTACCTCCACATACCGGAAAGAGTTCAAGTGGCTAATCATGTACTCCTCTTCGCCATGGACAGTAATGATCTTTCCCTTGACAGGATACTTCAACATTTGATGTAAGGAGGATGTGACTGCCCCAGCATGGTGTATCTAAGGCCTACCCAACAAGCAAGAGTATGACGGACGAATGTCCATCACATAGAAAGTAGATTTAAACACCTCAGTGCCTATCTTGATGGGAATTTCAACCTCCCCATGGACCATTCTCTTCAAACCATCGAAAGCTCTGACAACAATATCACTCGGCTTCAGCTCTAACCCTTCATAATCTAGTCGGTCCAAGGCCTTCTTAGGCAATACATTCAGCGACGAACCAGTGTCGACCAAGACATGTGCGAGAGTAGTTCCTCAGCACTCGACTGAAATGTGCAAAGCATCATTGTGGTTTCTACCTTTAAGAGTTAGGTCGGCATCAGAGAAACCTAATCCATTGTCCGCAGTGAGGCTGGCCACGCAATTTTGAAATTGATCCGCAGAGGTTTCCTGGGGCACATGGGCGGCCTTCAGGAATTTTATCAGAGCTTTAGCGTGCGCTTCCGAGCAAAGTAGCAGTGCCAGCATGGAGATCTTTGAGGGGGTCTGCCCCAGTTGTTCTACCACATCGTAATCACTCCTTTTGATTATCTTCAAGATCTCATCCATTTCCTTCTTGGAGGTCTCCGGGATGACCAAAGGTTGAGCCCTCGTCCTGACGAGCTCATCTTGGATTCCCTTACCTTTATCAGCAGCGGTAGGAGGGACAATACTAGGAACAACAACATCTTCAATCAAAGGGGTTCTGGCAGAGAGTTTTAATGGTGCAGGGATGACCTTGTCGGCAGATGAGGGTCCAAAGATTGCTCTTGGAGGGGCAATCTCTGGAGAAAATATTCTCCCGCTCCGGGTGATTTTGCTCGTGCCTGCAATGTTACCAATGCTGGCTTCTTCATCATCCGAACTTTCTTCAGTTATTTCGATTTGTTTAATACCATGGTAGTAGACGTCACCGCCATAGTTCCATGGTATTGACTTCTCATAAACATAGGGAACAGGCCCTGGCATTGTTATCTTCAAAGGAACAGATTTCGTAGCTGGTGTAATCTTAACAGGCTTTTTGACGGCCTTGGAAAGATTGGCGTGAATGGTTATGATTGAGACATCTTCAGTATGAGTTGGAATAGCAGAAACTTTTTCAAACAAAATTTGTCGACTATCCATTAGGCCTTGGATGCCTTTCTTTAGTAACGGACAATCAAATGGCAGAGAGTAACAACAATAGCAGTCTTCTTTACATCCCGAGAAGATCCCGGCCCTTAACAGATTCAACTTGATGGTTAGCAACGGAGTTATCAGATCATTGACATCAGCAACATACAAATCTTCTTCAACGGCGTTGACATTTCAGCCGTGCTTCGGCATGGGAGCAGATATCACATTAGGCTTCTCCGGAGCGTTAAACTCCACCTCCTTCGCCTCTATCAGGTCTTGGATTTTATGCTTGAGTGCCCAACAATCATTGGTGTCGTGCCCGACACTGTCAGAATGGTAGGCGCATTTAGCATTAGGATGATAATGCGGAGAGGACGTATTCACATTTTTTGGTGCCTCCTTGATAGTGGCGAGATTCAACTTCAACAGATGGGGAAGCACTTGCGCTGGCGTCATATTAATGCGGGTGAACTGTCGTTGTGGCCGTTCCACCCGTTGCTGATTTGGTCTGGACTGGTTATAGCGAGGCTGCTCACTTGAAGGGTTTTGAATCATTACGGCCCCCACGGTCGGCCGGCGCTCAGTCTTCCCTGCTCTTCTCTGAGAATATACCACAGCCGTTTCCTTCTTAAAAGGCTTCTTCTCAACACTTGCAGCAACACCCTTCTGAATTTTTCCTGACTTGATGCCAACTTCTATTCTTTCGCCTGTTAAGATCAAATCGGTAAACCCCACGGAAGAGTTACCAATCAGATGACTGAAAAATGGCCCAGATAGGGTCCCTAGAAACATATCAACAAGTTCACGGTCGGTTAAAGGAGGTTGCACCCTGCCAGCCAAATTCCTCCATTTTTGTGCATATTCTTTGAATCCTTCGCCTGTTCCCAATGACATACCCTGAAGTTGGGTACGCGTAGGAACAAGGTCAGAATTGTACTGATATTGTTTGTAGAAGGCGGTGGCCAAGTCTTCCCAATTTCGGACGCTGGTTCCCTCTAGCTGATAAAACCACTCCAGTTGAGCCCCAGAAAGGCTGTCTTGAAAGAAATGGATCCAAAGGTTTTTATCTGCTGTATAGGGTTGGATCTTTCTCACGTAGGACCTGAGATGCATTTTTGGACAGGACAGTCCATCATACCTCACAAACACTGGCACTTTGAATTTTGGGGGAATCACAATCCCGGCAACCAAACCCAAGTCTTCAAAATCCAAACCCGGTACTCTATGTAGCTCCATGGCGGCCAACCTGTCTTTTAAACCTTTGTATTTATCATCAGCTGGAGGGTATTGCTGATCAGATTAGTCTTCATCCTCTTCGACCTCCTCTTCTTCCACATCGGACTCGGAAGGTACCGCAGCCCCACCTCCTTTACTGGTTCCTTCATCCGAGGTAGGAGGAAATTCAAGCACTCTCCTGGCCTCTCCGTCAAATCTTCTCCCTAAAGTAGCCACCCCGAGTCTCTTTTTCTTCTTTTTCACTGGGTCTTTATTCCCTAGCAAGGTCTTGAGATCCTCCTGACCCTTAGCCAAGGTCGTCAGGAGTTGCTGGAACTGTGCATTTCGAGCTTACAGGTCTTTGACTGTTTGCTCGAGATCCATCCTACTGAAATAAACAGCAGACAAATAAGGAAACCTGGAGTGAGACTTGCTTATGCACATGATGAATGGTATGCTTATGTATGCAATGCATTCAAGGATTTAGAACATTCAAAATTGTTGCAGACAAAGAAGAACGCACGTCATATTAATAAGAAGAAATTTGTTAGTACATAAATGCCCCATGGGCCAAATGTTACAAAAACAACTTCTCAAGGTAAAAAGACATTGCGCATCCTCTTTGGTGCGATGTAGGTGTTGAGGGCCTCTTGCTCATGGAGTCGGCGGGTAAGCTCTAGAACCTTCTTCTCGCTAGCGTAGAAGCTAACTTCAAAAGTGTTCCGCTCCTCCTTGAGCTGAATCCAGCTCTTCTGCATTTCCTCCCACGATGTAGGCATGTCAGGATGTAGGACGGTGTATGGAAACTCTCCTTCCTTGACGGGCTCTTTAATCACAGGGAGAACATGAGGATAAGGCATCATTAGACTCTGGGCTCGGGCTCGTACCCACTTGAGGTAAGGCTCAAGAGGGATGGAGTTCTTGTGTCCCAGTGTCTTGCTATCAACCTTGTTGGGCCTCCCCCAAGCTCTGATGAATCTTTGGCGAAGTCCTTGCGCATCGTTGTCGAAGTCAAAAACTAGGTCAGGAATCAACATGTCGTGAGGGCCATCCCTCCGTGCATATCAAAATTGCCTCAAAGCTAGGCAAGGGTTGTAGGTAATGCCTCCTCTGATTCCAAGTAAAGGAACATTAGGAAACACTCCACAACGATCGATGATGATAACATTTTCTCTGGACCGAGAACACCAATGTACATCAGAGTGAGTAAGAGTCATCAATCGTTGGGACCACCTTGAGCCTTGGTCATTCTTCAAGACAGATTGTGGAAGGTGCGAAATAAACCACCTTGCAAGGAGAGGAGTACAGCACATGAGAACACCCCTCTTTCTCATTGTTCGTGTGTAAAATGAGTGAAGAATGTCCCCAAGCAATGTTGGTATTGGATTTCTGGACAAGAAGATTTTGACGGCGTTGACATCTACCAATTGGTCAGAATTTGGGAACAAGACCAACCCATAGATAAGGAGTGCCACAATTTCTTCAAAGGCTTGTAGGTCCAATGAATTCCAACATTCTTGTGCCTTCTCAAACAAGAATTTTGCTAAGAATCCTTTGATGTCGCTTCTGGTTTCCCAATGCCCCTTGATGTCGGATGGTTGTAGATGCAATGCTCGCGCAACATCTTCCGGATTTGGTTCCTTTTTCGTACCGTTGAAGGGTAGTTGATTGAGGATAGGAATTCTCAGGAGTTGAGAAAATTCCTCCAAAGTGGGTACCAACTGATAGTCAGGGAAAGTGAAACAGTGGTGAAGAGGGTCAAAGAACTGGAATAGCACTTTTATCATATCCTCTTCAATGTTGGTGTTGACTAAGCTGAGCAGTCTACCATGTCTTTCACTGAAGGATGAGCTTTCCGGAATTCTTGAGGTGAGCTCCTTGAGTTGAGGAGAGATTCTCACAAGGTTGACTTGGATGGTTTTTCTGCGAGGAATTTCCATGACCTACAAAACAAGAACAAAGATGAAGATCCAAACCCTTGAAATGGTTAGTGAATGCATATGATGCTTTATGATGTTTATGATGTATGCACAAAACATATGTACAAGCAATTCACACCAAACCCTAGTTTCAGGCTTGCATGGGGTTTCATAGGTAAGTACCCTCTTGAGTGTAGTTGGCTTAAAAACCTGTCCTATAAATAGTAACCGGGTTCTAAGGAGCTCAATATCATTGGATTATTTTCATTGTTCATTGTTTTGGTTTAGCCACTTAACTAGCGACCAAAATATTCCAAGAAAACAACCCTCAATGAGTGTATTATCGAGTATCTACCAACTTCGGACTGCACCAAAGTCGGTCATCTCACTACCCCTAATAAAAGGCCAAGATGGTCAAGTAAGGTTCTAGGTCATTAGTACTTAGTGACATCACTCAGCGGCCCCGTACTCTCCTTGATTGAACTCAAGGGTTACCGGTACTCACAAATATGTCGCACTAATATAGCTATTGCTTCGACCGTGTCGGTATACCCCGCGCAATTTCCACAACGTATTGCTATCTATGAATGTTTCCCCAAATCCGGGTGTAGGATTGCAAACCCAAACAAAAGAGCCAAGATGTAAAGCAATCAAAACAAACAATTAGTCATGCAAGAGGGTGATCTAAGCCCTAAGGTTACTCCACTTTTAAATTTGTCCCCAGCAGAGTCGCCAGTTCTATGATACAGTGGGAGAACTGACTATGGTTTTGTGTTTGTTTTCGCAAATGTTTCGGTTGAGCAAGAGTCACCACCGACTTTTTATTTTATCCTAAGGAAAGGTTTAAAAAGCACAGCAAAAACCTTTGAGAATTTTTTCTTGGGTTCGGGGAGTAGATTATAGAAAGGGAAGGTATTAGCACCCTTTCTATCCATGGTTATCCATGGGCTCTTAGGTACTTGCTTAGATCAACTTGCCTTGGTTTTCAATTGTTTGAAATGGTGCTTTGTGTATGGCTTTGAAAATGTTTTGAAAAAGATGCCTTGTCTAGGCTACCCTTGTAACAATTCTTTACTCGAATGTTTTACAAAAGGTGTTTGTCTTTTTGAAAAGATGTTTCAAGGTTTTTTGAAAGTTTGTTTTGAAAGTGTTTGTGAAGTGTGGTTTGAAAATAGGCAAGTGTTTTTCTTTTGCAAGTTGACAAGTACTTAAGAGCTATCTACCCTAAAGTTCTCAAAGATTTTTGCTATGTTTCAACCCTTTTAACAATTTTGTTCCACCATTGTATTTGGTGGACAATCTTGTGTTAGGATGTGAAAGGGACGGGCGCGGGTCATCGTTTAGACCATAATTGCAATGGTGCCAAATATCTTTGGGCAATGTTTTCTTTAAGGGACTTGATCATTTTAGGCAACTTTTCGAAAGAGTCATCGAGGGACTATGATCATTTGATTGTTTGTTTTGTTTTTGCCCAAAGAGACCTAACATGCAATATGGCCCATTTATTGAAGGCAACAAGTGGAATACCCTAGGGGTGCAAGTGTGATAAGTGTTGTCCATTTTCATGCTTGTTTATCTTGAAATTAGGTCAAACTATTTTGTTCTTTTTATTTGCATACAAACCCTAATTCTAACATGGCGTATTTAGAAAGCATTAAAGTGCGAAAAATAAAGTTCTAAACTATTACAACACAATATGGGAAGGGGGGTACAAATGTTCAAATGGGGGAATTTGACAAGGAATTTAAACCTAGCTATTACATCAATTTGGAATTTATTTACAAGATAATTGATTGCACAAATTAAATGGAAATAAAATAAATATGCAAGATGCAAAAAGGAATGTTTTAATGTGTATGAAAAAGAGTATTTTTATATGTCAAGTAAACAAAATAAAAAGTATTATTTTTGGAGTTTTTTATGTTTAGGGCAAAACCCTAATTTTATTAAGTAAAATGCATTAATTATTTAATATGTACAAATATTTATCAATTATATACTAAATATACTAAATAAAATAAAAGTGAAGTATGTTTGTCAAAATGTATTTTTACTATCAAATGTTAATAAAAAATAAATGTATATATTTTTGTATTATTACTAAATATTCTAATATATATATATATATATATATATATATATATATATATATATATATATATATATATATATATATATATATATATATATATATATATATATATATATTAATTTCTAAATATGTATTATATATACAAAAATAATAATATTTAATATTTATAAAAAAAGTATATTTTATATAAAATATTTTAAGAAGATAAAACAAAATAAAAATGAAAATAAAATGTGTTTACATTGTTTTTTAGTATTTTAAGTAAAAAGTGTTTATTTATTTATTTATGTACAAATATCAATATAAACAAATAAATGCCTAAAAAATTCAAAAATGGTTTAAAAAATTATTTTTATATTTTTAATATCATGAGGAAAAATAAATAAATCAGGAATAAAAAACAAAAATCAAAAAATCATAAAAATAAGTCAAATGGGCCTAGGGGGTGTCAAAGTAACAAAAGGGTGTAAAAAGAAATGAGAAACAAAGCCCATCCCACGTGGAGCTTCTTCAACCTCCAGACTTCTGTTTGAACAAAAACATGCGCCTCTTTTCTTCCATTGCAAGGTCCTGATTCTTTGAGTTTTAGCAAAAACTTACAACACCAAAAATGTTAAGCATCTTCTCACGAATTCACACATATAAAGAACATGATTTAACTCTCAGAAATGAGAGAGAATTTCTTCTCCCCCAATTCTTAACCTAATATTTATTCCAAGTTCAGACATCAAATTCTCTAAGCATACATAATATAAATGAAAAGTAAAGGTATGTACAGTTTCAGGGGCATAAGTAGAACACTTCTTATTCACAAACTTAGAGCTAATGATGTCTACATTGAGAGATAGAAGTTCAAGAATATACTTGTTCAGTTGAAGTTGTATCTGATGATGGAGGTACTTTCAGAGCAAGGTGATGATTGGTACATCTTCCTTGATGTCCAGGGATGCTATTCCAAGCTTTACTTTGTCTTGAAACCTTTTGAATCGAGCTATATAACTTCAACTGCAAAACAAGAAAATGAAAATGGTGATGATGCCTGGGAGTGTTACAGGTCGTGTTTGAGGTTTTGATTAGCTTCAAGGGATGTTATGGGATGTGTTTGACAAGTTTTTAGCAAGAATGCATGGAAGGGATGAGAGTTGGAACTCAAACTGCAGCAGACCCTGTTTTTGTGCAGTTCAATGGTGATTTTGTGAGTGAGGGTGTTTGGGACTTGGTTAGCTCGTGTTCTAGCTTAGGATGGATGTTTAGAAAGTGTACAAAATATTTGCTTAAGCTTTTTTGTGCTGAGATGAAAAGTTGTGTTGTGTTATGCTCTATTTCTTCACACTTAAGCAAGCAAATATCCACTTGAGTTTTAGACAGCTAGAGGCCCCCCTAATGTGCTGCAAACCTTGGCATTGATCAGTGTGATTAGTCCTAAACTTGTGCCAAAGAGATTTCAAATGTACTTGCTGATTTGCAACTTTGACATAAAGTTTAACTTTTCAAAAATGGATATTATGCTTTATCTAAAAATGGCTTAATCTTGCAAACAATGTTTTGACACACAAAATAAGGCTTTGGCACAATGAGTATGCATTAAATTATTGAGTGGAAATGGGATTAGAGGCCTGTAATGTAGCATAAACCAAGCTGACTTGAAAATGGCAATGTGTATGAACATGTCTTGGTCAAGAACAAAAGTGACTTTTGCCCAACTTGCCAAATTCGATTCTCCCTAACCATGAGGTTGTTTGATGAGTTCTTGGACATTTTGGAAAGCTTGGAATGTGTACTATAATCCATCTTTGAAATTAAAATTGAAATTCCAAGTGGAAGTATGTGTAAAATGGTCTTGAAGTTAGGTAAAAATCCTGCCTAAAATAGGTCAAATTTTCTCTAAGTTAAGAATGGTTTGGTACCCTTGTTCCAAAAATTGTAACTTGAGATACAAGCCTCTTTTGGTAAAACTTTGTGAATCAAAGTTGTATATTATGAAATAGGCTACAACTTTCATGTTTTTACTTTTGTTTGAATCCAAATGAATCTTGGTGAGAAAGTGGGGCAAAGTTAGGAAAAAATTAGGGTTTTTCATAACTTAGAAAAATTCTAAGTTATGAAAAATTTCCCTTTCAAACCCTAATTTGCATTTCTTGATTTCTTGATAAACAAGTTTCATGATTTGGCATGTTTTGATGAAAAATGAATCTTGACTCTTGATTTTGACCAAAAAGTCAAAGTTTGACTTTTTAGTATACAGTCAAAATTGATCAATTGACTGGGAAATTCAACTGTCAATCTTGTGTATTTGGGATCTTTTGAACTTGTTGAGCATGTCAAGATAATTCCATGGGGTCCTTGAGTCCATATGTGAGCTTGGTTTGCCATTGGCTAGGTCAAACAGTCAAAAATTGCCTTTGTGCAGTCAAAACCCTAAAAATGACCATTTTGCCCTTTTGGTGATCTGATCAAATTTCTTGTGGAATTGTGATCCAAACTTGATCAAATGGTCCATGTGAGTTCATAATGTTGATGTGGGTCAATTTTCATGAGGTTTGACTGTCAATTGGCCACAGTTGACTTTTTCCCCAATACAGCTGATTTCTAGGTCAACTGTCCAATTGACTGGGCAAAACTTGGAATCAAGGCTTGAAACTTGATGTGGATAAACTTGGGAGTCCAATATGAATCATGAAAGTCATCTTAGGCATTTTTGGTCAAAATATCTTTGTGCAAACACAAACCCTAATTTGGGTCAACAGTGCAAGGAGGAGTCTTGAGCAGATGAAACCCTAACTGGATCTTGAGCTCCAAGGGCTTAGTGATGAGAAATTAATGAGAAATGGGAGGGAAGATTTTTGGGTAAAACACCCTTAATAAAATCAATTATTAATTAATAGCAACTTAAACTTAAGTAGACTTAATTTAATTTCAACCTTTACAATAACAACTATTTAATAGTTATTATTCTGAAATAATTTTCTATCCTCAAATCGCATGGGCCTTTGGACAACATGTTACGCGAATGAGGTTATGTGTCTTTTTAATTTAAAAATCCCCTATTAAAATGCATCCCCTAGTCTTGGATAAAGATGGGTCATCAGATACTGATGTACCATCCTTATTTATTCTGCTTAAATCTTGAAAAATAAAATCATCGAGGTAGGACAAATTTGGGGTACGACAACTATTACATCATTTAGGGGATGGGGGATACAAATGTACATGTGGGGATTGCAAGAAATTAAACCTAATTATCTATTACAACCATATTGAATAGCTATGAAGCAAATATGTGAAATATGTAAAAAAAACAATGCAAAAGAAAGAAAAAATCAATCTTTCGACATTATGCGTCGAAGCATGCTTATATGCATCGACACATAACCTTCCTTCGAACTTGTAATTCAAAATCAACTCAGTATGAGTCGAAGCATGACGGTATGTGTCGAATCATGCTGCAATTTTTCCACTCCAACATTGTTTTATGGTCTGTACAGGTTAGTTCTTAACATATAATTAACAAGAAAGGAAGATAAACAAAAGGTTATCTTCAAAGGCAATGGTTATTACATGTTATCTTCGAAGATGAATCATCAATGATGCTTGAAATTAAGGTTTCAAAGTCAAGAATACTTACCTTGAAGCTGGAATTTGTGTTTTGAATTTGAGTTGCTGCCTTGAATGTTCTTGAGTTTGGAAAAACAGAGGTGTTATAGGAGCTTGTTCTTGAGTTTGAACAACTTTTATATGATGTATGTGGAGTGTTTGGATAGTTTGTTTGGACAGAGCTTGTAAAACCTGAGAGTTCCAAAGACTTGGAATTTAAAGCTCAAGACTGGAGGTTTTTTGTGGACAGTTATGGTTTTTTGAAGTTATGGGATTTTGAGGTTTTCTTGGTTTAAAAAAAACTCAGAAATGATAAGTCTTGAGGTGTTGTTTTTCTGGTTCTGTGTTTGAGAGTGTTTTAAGGCTTCAGCATTCGTGTTCTCTCCTCTCTCCTCCTTTTTTATCCTCTTTTTTTTGCTTGTCAAAGACTTGTATATATGTATGGAAAGGTTAGAGATTGCTTGCATACCAGATTTCTGAGTTCTAGCCTTTTGGCTCTATAACTTGCTTTTTTCAAGGAAAGTGAGAAGACAGGTCCCAAAGTATTGTACAAGCATGATCTGAGTTGGTAGCAGCTTTAGACATGTTGCTTTTAGTTTTTAGGGGCTGTGTGTGCAAAAAGAACAAGTGCAAGGCTTATTACAAATTGACTTTGTATAAAGCTTACTTTTCTAAAATGGCAATGGTAACTTTGTGCCATTAAGGGAAAATTGGCTTGGACGATACTTTAAATACTTGGGTAAGAGCTTAATTAATTATGTAAACAATTAATTATGGAGTGAAACACAAGTTTGATGCTTGCAAAGCAAGATCATGTAGCATGGCCTATGGATTTGATCAATGTTCTTCAAAATTCTGTCTTCAACTTGATTCCTTCTACATAGATCTTGAATCTCTGTAGAACTTTGATCTTTTTCTTACTCTGGTTTTCGACAAGCATCTTGAAGCTCTTAAAGATATCGAATACTCCGTCCTTTCGTTTTGATCACATAGATCCATAACTTTCGACCAAACTCATCAACAGACAAAACAATATTTGTTTCCACCAATTGTATGTTCTTCGAATGGACCACATTCATCTGAATGTACCACTTTGAGTATGCAAGATGATCTCATTGGCATAGTCGAAGCGAAAGAATTTCTGGATTTCTTTCCTACTAAACAAACTTCACAAAGTTTTTTCAGGCATCTCAAGACTTGGAATACCAGTAACCATATCTTGAGTAATCAGTTGATTAAGTGGTCGAAAGTTCAAACGTCTAAACTTCAAATGCCACAACCAACTATCCTTGTGGTCGAACAGTTTTCAAATATTGAACTTCTGTCGAATTGATCATTGTCTTAAATGTCTTGTTTTTCGACAACATAGATTTTAAGACCAAATCGTTCTTGGTGTCGAACAATCTCGAAACTCCATCTTTCATGACAACTGAGAAACTTTTTACGACTAGTTGTCCAATACTTAGCAAGTTGCACTTTATTCCAGGTACATAGAGCATATCTTTAATCATAATTGTTCATCTATTACTCATTTGAAAGACTATGTTGCCAGTGTCTTCTTCTTGCAACGAACTATTATCAGCAAGTTTTTTTGTTAAATTGTAATTCATAGTGTCGAAACTATATGTGTCGAAGGGTTTAGAGGTGGATCGAAGCAGGTTGCTCGAAGGAAGCCATTGCCCAGTCGAAGCTTGTGGATCGAAGCAAGCATGAATATAGACAAGATGTAAGCTATCAATCTGCCGAAGAACCCAATAGCACATGGTCGAAGCAAGCACATTGAAATAAGGTTCCATTATCTCCGAGAGCAGGTAACAGATGGGAAGATGAATTTAGAACACTGCAGAATTGAGAATCAGATTGCAGACATCATGACGAAGGGAGTGAAGATCAAAGTATTCAGAAGACTAAGAACCATGATGAATATAGATTGTTTAGACACAATGAATTAGGTGGTGTGTTAAATTGTAATTCATAGTGTCGAAACTATGTGTGTCGAAGGGTTTAGAGGTGGATCGAAGCAGGTTGCTCAAAGGAAGTTGTTGTGCCCCAAAATTTGCCCTCCCATTTCTCATTTGAGTTCTCACCACAAAGCCCTTGAAGCTCAAGATCCAGTTAGGGTTTCATCTGCTCAAGACCTCTCCTTGCACTGTGGACTCAAATTAGGGTTTGTGTTTGCACAAAGATGCTTTGACCTAAAATGCCCAAGATGACCTTCATGCTTCATATTGGACTCCCAAGTTTACCCATATCAAGTTTCAAGTCTTGATTCCAAGTTTTGCTCAGTCAGTTGGACAGTTGACCTAGAAATCAACTGTATTGGGAAGAAGTCAACTGTGGCCAATTGACAGTCAAACCTCATGAAATTTGACCCACATCAACATTATGAACTCATATGAATCATTTGGTCAAGTTTGGATCACAATTCCCCAAGAAATTTGATCAGATCACCAAAAGGGCAAAATGGTCATTTTTAGGTTTTTGACTGCACAAAGGCAATTTTTGACTGTTTGACCTAGCCAATGGCAAACCAAGCTCACACATGGACTCAAGGACCCCATGGAATTATCTTGACATGATCAACAAACTCAAAAGATCCCAAGTACACAGGATTGACAGTTGAATTTCTCAGTCAATTGATCAATTTTGACTGTATACTGAAAAGTCAAACTTTGACTTTTTGGTCAAAATCAAGAGTCAAGATTCATTTTTCATCAAAACTTTCCAAATAATGAAACTTGTTCACCAAGAAACCAAGAAATGCAAATTAGGGTTTAAAATGGAATTTTTCATAACTTAGAATTTTTCTAAGTTATGAAAAAACCCTAATTTTTTCCCAACTTTGCCCCACTTTTTCACCAAGATCCATTTGGATTCAAACAAAAGTCCAAACATGAAAGTTGTAGCTTGTTGCATAATCTACAACTTTGATTCACAAAGTTTTCTCATTTGAAGCTTGCATCTCAAGTTACAAATTTTTGAATAAGGGCACTAAACCATTCTTAACTTAGTGAATTTTTGACCTATTTTGACAAGTTTTTCTACCCCACTTCAAGGCCATTTTCCATACACTTCCACTTGGAATTTCAAATTTCATTTCAAAGATGGATTGTAGTACACATTCCAAGCTTTCCAAAATGTCCAAGAACTTCTCAAATAACCTCATGGTTAGGGAGAATCGAATTTCACAATATAGCAAAAACTCACTTTTGAATTGGCCATTTTTTTCATGTTCATAAGTTATGCAAACTTCTCAAAACCAGCATGCCCTTGATTACAGGTCCTTAAACCAAGTTACACTCAATAATTTAATGCTTGTTCATTGTGTCAAAGTGTTATTCTATGAGTTCAAGTGTTGTATACAAGATTAATCCATTTTTAGATAAAGTAAACTATCCATTTTTGCAAAAGTTCACTTTATGTCCAATTGGTAAATCAAGCAAGTACAAACCAAATCTATTTAGCACAAGATTATGAACAAATTACTCTGATCAAGAGAGGCTTTGCAGCAGGATTAGGGGTCCTCTACTGACCTAGAAACACAAGTTGCCTTTCTTGCTTAAGTTAGAAGATATATGGCATAACTAACACCAACTCCCATCTCAGCCGAGATACACAAGAACAAAGTTATCAAACATATTACACACATCATAACCAAGCTATTGCACGAGCCATTTGCCTCCCAAACATCATCAAACCAAAAAACACCATTAAACTGCAAAAACAGAGTTGCCTCTGCAGTTTGAGTGCCAACTTCTATTCCTCTCAAGCATTCTTGCCAAAACCAGTTCACATACCTTCCATACCATCTATGCAAGCTAACCAAAAGCAAAGGCACGACCTGTAATCACTCTAACCACTTCCACCATTTTCACATTTCTGATTTGCAGGTGGAGTTCTCTAGCTCGATTCAGAAGCTTTCAAGACAAAGTAAACATTGGAATAACATCCCTGGACCTCAAGGAAGCTTTTCCAATCATCACCTTGCACTGAAAGTCCCTACCTTGCAAGATAGAACTTCAGCTGAACAGGTATCTTGGTGAACTCGTATCTCTCTTATTATGCATCATTAACCTTAAGTTTGTGAATAAACAATGTCCTATTCATGCCACTGAACATGTACATTCTTTTACTTTTCATTTCTTTTGCCTAAGTTGAGAGAATTTAAGGTTTAAAAATGGCAGAAAACTTAGGTTAAGATTTGGGATTGTTAAAATTCTCTCTCATTTTTGAGAGTTAGGAGATGTTCTTTATATGTTTGAAATCGTGATTCCATGCTTGACATGTTTTGTGTTGAAAGTTTGTGCAAAAGCTCAAAGAATCAGGATGTTTGAATCCCTGTTACAAGCGTGCGTTTTTGAGACATTTTTGGCTGAAGGTTGAAGAAGATGCTACGTGGGCTGGGCATGTGTTATTTTCTTGTTCACACCATATTTTTGATATTGCACCCCCTGAGCCCATTTTGCCCATTTGCTTGATTTTTTGACTTTTCTTTTTTATTTCTGACTTATTTATTTTTGTTAATAATATTAAAAACAAAAAAATATTTTTCCTCACCATTTTTTAATTTATTAGGTATTTATTTGATTTTCTTCTAATTTATACATAAATAAAGGAATATATATATTTTGTTAAAAATATTAAGAAATATGTAAAAACACATTTGTTTTCATTTTTATTCTATTTTTGCCTTCTGAAAATATTTATATAAAAAAATACTATTTTATTAAATATTATTATTATTTATATATATATAATACATATTTAAAATAATACATATATACATATGTTCATTAATATATTTAGGATAAATACAAAATATATACCCCTTTTATTTTCTTATTAATATTTAATATAAAAAATACATTTTGGACAAATACCTCATTTTATTTTATTTTTTGTATATATAGATAAATATTTGTTCATAATAAATAAATGGTATGTTTTATTTAATAGAATTAGGGTTTTACCCTAAATATGAGAATATTCCAAAAATAATTCTTTTCTCATTTTTTATTTATTTACTTGACATAAATAATATTCTTTTTTTATATATACACCTGAAAATTCTTTTTTACCTTTTTGCATATTTATTTCAATTTCCATTTACTTATGCAATTGTTCATATTGTAAATACTCAAAGCAAATGATGTAATAGCGTAGATTCAATTTCTTGTCAAAATATATCCCCATTTGAACATTGTACCCCCTTCCCTATATTATTGTGATGTAATAGCGTAGGAATTTAAATTTCGCACTTTTATCGCTTTCCAAACATACTATGCTAGAATTAGGGTTTTGTATGCGAATAAAAATGAACAAAGTAGTTGGACCTAATACAAGATAAATGAGTATGAAAAATGGACAACACATTTCACACTTGCACCCCTAGGGTGTTCCACTTTGTTGCCTTCAAATAATTGGGCCATATTGCATGTTGAACTTCTTTGGGTAAAATAAACAATCAAATGATCATAGTCCCTCAAAATGTTGCTTAAATAAATGATCAAGTCCCTTTTAAAGAAAATTGCCCAAAGACATTTAACACTATTGCAACTATGGTCTAAACGATGACCCGCGCCCGTCCCTTTAATCTCCTAAAACAAGATTGTCCACCAAATGCAATGGTGGAACAAAATTGTCAAAAGGTTTAAAACAAAACAAAAATCTTTGAGAAAACTTTAGGGTAGATAACTCTTAAGCACTTGCCAATTTGCAAAGAAAACACTTGCCTTATTTCAAAACCCACTTCACAAACACTTTCAAAACAAACTTTCAAAAAAACTTGAAACATCTTTTTTAAAAGACAAAACACCTTTTGTAAAACATTCGAGTAAAGAATTGTTACAAGGGTAGCCTATACAAGGCATCTTTTTCAAAATATTTTCAAAACCACACACCAAGCACCATTTCAAACAATGGAAAACCAAGGCAAGTTGATCTAAGCAAGTACCTAAGAGCCCATGGATAACCATGGATAGAAGGGGTGCTAATACCTTCCCCTTCTATAATCTACTCCCCGAACCCAAGAAAAATCTCAAAGGTTTTTGCTGTGCTTTTTAAACCTTCCCTTAGGATAAAATAAAAAGTCGGTGGCGACTCTTGCTCAACCAAAACATTTGCAAAAACAAACGCAAAACCCTAGTCAGTTCTCCCACCGTACCACAGAACTGGCGACTCTGCTGGGGATAATTTTAAAGTGGAGTAACCTTAGGGCTTAGATCACCCTCTTGCATGACTAATTGTTTGATTTGCTTGCTTTATACTTTGGCTCTATTGTTTGGGTTTACAATCCTCCACCCAGATTTTGGGAAACATTCATAGATAGCAATACGTTGTGGAAACTGTGCGGGGTATACCGACACGGTCTAAGCAATAGCTATATTGGTGCGACATATTTGTGAGTACCGGTAACCCTTGAGTTCAATCAAGGAGAGTACGGGGCCGCTGAGTGATGTCACTAAGCACTAATGACCTAGAACCTTACTTGACCATCTTGGCCTTTTATTAGGGGTAGTGAGATGACCGGCTTTGGTGCAGTCCGAAGTTGGTAGATACTCGATACTACACTCATTGAGGGTTGTTTTCTTGGAATATTTTGGTCGCTAGTTAAGTGGCTAAACCAAAACAATGAACATTGAAAACAATCCCGTGATATTGAGTTCCTTAGAACCCGGTTACTATTTATAGGACAGGTTTTTAAGCCAACTACACTCAAGAGGGTACTTACCTATGAAACCCCATACAAGCCTGAAATTAGGGTTTGGTGTGATTTGCTTGTACATATGTTTTGTGCATACATCATAAACATCATAAAACATCATATGCATTCACTAACCATTTCAAGGGTTTTGGATCTTCATCTTTGTTCTTGTTTTGTAGGACATGGAAATTCCTCGCAGAAACACCATTCAAGTCAACCTTGTGAGAATCTCTCCTCAACTCAAGGAGACCACTTCAAGAATTCAGGAAAATTCATCCTTCAGTGAAAGACATGGTAGACTGCTCAGCCTAGTCAACACCAACATTGAAGAAGACATGATGAAAGTGCTATTCCAGTTCTTTGACCCTCTCCACCACTGCTTCACTTTCCCTGATTATCAGTTGGTGCCCACTTTGGAGGAGTTTTCTCAACTCCTAAGGATCCCTATCCTTAATCAACTACCCTTCAACGGTACGGAAAAGGAACCAAAGCCGGAAGATGTTGCTCGAGCATTACATCTACAACCATCCGACATCAAGGGGCATTGGGAAACCAGAAGCGGCGTCAAAGGATTCTTAGCAAAATTCTTGTTTGAGAAGGCACAAGAATGTTGGAATTCATTGGACCTACAAGCCTTTGAAGAGATTGTGGCACTCCTTATCTACGGGTTGGTCTTGTTCCCAAATCCTGACCAATTGGTAGATGTCAACGCCGTCAAAATCTTCTTGTCCAGAAATCCAATACCAACATTGCTTGGGGACATCCTTCACTCATTTTACACACGAACAATGAGAAAGAGGGGTGTTCTCATGTGCTGTACTCCTATCCTCGCAAGGTGGTTTATTTCGCACCTTCCACAATCTGTCTTGAAGAATGACCAAGGTACAAGGTGGTCCCAACGATTGATGACACTTACTCATTCTGATGTGCATTGGTGTTCTCGGTCCAGAGAAAATGTCATCATCGTCGATCGTTGCGGAGAATTTCCTAATGTTCCTTTACTTGGAATTAGGGGAGGTATCACCTACAACCCTTTCCTAGCTTTGAGGCAATTTGGATATGCACGGAGGGATGGCCCTCATGATATGTTGATTCCTAGCCTAGTTTTTTACTTCGACAACGATGCGCAAGGACTCCGCCAAAGATTCATCAGAGCTTGGGGAAAACTCAACAAGGTTGATAGCAAGACTCTGGGACACAAGAACTCCATCCCTCTTGAGCCCTATCTCAAGTGGGTACGAGCCCGAGCCCAAAGTCTAATGATGCCTTATCCTCATGTTCTCCCTATGATTAAAGAGCCCGTCAATGAAGGAGAGGTTCCCTACACTATCCTACATCCAGACATGCCTACATCATGGGAGGAAATGCAGAAAAGTTGGATTCAGCTCAAGGAGGAACGGAACACTTTTGAAGCTAGCTACTACGCCAGTGAAAAGAAGGTTCTAGAGCTTACCCGCCGACTCCACGAGCAAGAGGCCCTTAACACCTACATCGCACCGAAGAGGATGCGCAATGTCTTTCTGCCTTAAGAAGTTCATTTTGTAACACTTGGCCCATGGGGCATTTATGTACTAACAAATTTCTTCTTATTAATATGACGTGCGTTCTTCTTTGTCTGAAACAATTTTGAATGTCCTAAATCCTTGAATGCATTGCATACATCAGCATACCATTCATCATGTGCATAAGCAGGTCTCACTCCAGGTTTCCTTATCTATCTGCTGTTTATTTCAGTAGGATGGATCTCGAGCAAACAGTCAAAGACCTACAAGCCCATAATGCACAGTTCCAGCAACTCTTGATGACTTTGGTTAAAAGTCAAGAGGATATCAAGGCTCATCTGGAGAATAAGGACCCAGTGAAGAAGAAAAAGAGGGTCGGAGTGGCTACTTTGGGGAGAAGATTTGACAGAGAAGCTCGGAGGGTGCTTGAATTTCCTCCTACTTCTGATGAAGGGACTAGTAAAAGAGATCGAGTTGCGGTGCCTTCCGAGTCTGATGCGGAGGAGGAAGAGGTTGAAGAGGATGAAGATTATTCTGACCAGCAATACCCTCCAGCTGATGATAAGTACAAGGGTTTAGAAGACAGATTGGCTGCCATGGAATTGCAAAGGGTACCGGGTTTGGATTTTGAAGACATGGGCTTGGTCGCCGGAATAGTGATTCCCCCAAAATTCAAAGTGCCAGTGTTTGTGAGGTATGATGGGCTGTCTTGTCCCAAAATGCATCTCAGGTCCTACGTGAGAAAAATTCAACCCTATACGGCAGATAAAAATCTCTGGATTCATTTCTTCCAAGACAGCCTATCGGGAGCCCAGTTGGAGTGGTTTTATCAGCTAGAAGGAACCAGTGTCAGAAATTGGGAAGATTTGGCCACCGCTTTCTATAAACAATACCAGTATAATTCTGATCTTGCTCCTACTCGTACCCAACTTCAGGGTATGTCACTAGGAACAAGTGAGGGATTCAAAGAATATGCACAAAAATGGAGGGATTTGGCTGGCAGGGTGCAGCCTCCTTTAACCGATCGTGAGCTCGTTGATATGTTTCTTGGGACCCTATCTGGGCCATTTTTCAATCATCTAATTGGTAACTCTTCCGCAGGGTTTACCGATTTAATCTTAACCGGCGAAAGAATAGAAGCTGGCATCAAGTCAGGAAAGATTCAGAAGGGTGTTGCTGCAAGTGTTGAGAAGAAGCCTTTTAAGAAGGATACAGCTATGGTATACTCTCAGAGAAGAGCAGGGAAGATGGAGCGTCGGCCAACTGTAGGGGCCGTAATGATTCAAAACACTCCGAGTGAGCAGCCTCGCTATAACCAGTCCAGACCAAATCAGCAACGGGTGGAAAGGCCACAACGGCAGTTCACCCGTATTAATATGACTCCAGCGCAGGTGCTTCCCCATCTATAGAAGTTGAATCTTGCCACCATCAAGGAGGCGCCAAAGAATGTAAATATGTCCTCTCCGCATTATCATGCCAATGCTAAATGCGCCTATCATTCGGACAGTGTTGGACACGACACCAATGATTGTTGGGCACTCAAGCATAAAATCCAAGACCTAATAGAGGCTAAGGAGGTAGAGTTTGACGCTCCAGAGAAACCTAATGTGATATCTGCACCTATGCCGAAGCACGGCCGAAATATCAATGCCATTGAGGAGGATTTGTATGTTGCTGACGTCAGTAATCTGACTACTCCACTGCTAACCATTAAGTTAAATTTGTTAAGGGCCGGGATCTTCCCGGGATGTAAAGAAGACTGCTACTGTTGCCACTCTCTGCCGTTTGATTTTCCGCTATTAAAGAAAGGCATCCAAGGCCTTATGGATAGCCGACAAATTCTGTTCGAAAAAGTTTCTGCTGTTCCAGTTCATGTTGAAAATGTCTCAATCATAACCATTCACGCCAATCTTTCTGAGGCCGTCAAAAAGCCAGTTAAGATTACACCAGCTGCAAAATCTGTTCCTTTAAAGATAACGATGCCAGGGCCTGTTCCCTATGTTTCTGAGAAGTCGATACCTTGGAACTATGGTGGTGACATCTACTACCATGGTATCAAGCAAGTCGAAGTAATTAAAGAAAATTCGGAGGATGAAGAAGCCAACATTAGTAACATTGCGGGCACCAGCAAAATCACCAGGAGCGGGAGAATATTTTCTCCAGAGATTGCCCCTCCAAGAGCAGTCTTTGGACCCTCATCAGCTAAAGAAGTCATCCCTGCACCAGTAAAGCTCTCTGCCAGAACTCCTTTGATCGAAGAGGTTGTTGTTCCTAGTGCTGTCTTTCCTACCATTGCTGTTAAAGGAAAGGGAATACAAGATGAGCCCGTCAGGACGAGGGTTCAACCCTTGGCGATTCTGGAAGCCTCCAAGAAAGAAATGGACGAGATTTTGAGGATAATCAAGAGAAGTGATTACGATGTGGTGGAACAGTTGGGGCAAACCCCCTCCAAGATCTCCATGCTGGCACTATTGCTTTGCTCAGAAGCGCACGCTCAAGCTTTGATTAAGTTTCTAAAGGCAGCTCATGTGCCCCAGGAAACCTCTGCGGACCAATTTCAACATTGCGTGGCTAGCCTGACTGCGGATAATGGATTAGGTTTTTCTGATGCCGACCTAACCCCTAAAGGCCGAAACCACAATGATGCTTTGCATATTTCAATCGAGTGTCGCGGAACCACCCTTGCACATGTTTTGGTTGATACCGGGTCGTCGCTGAATGTTTTTGCCTAAGAAGGCCTTGGACCGGCTAGATTGCGAAGGGTTGGAATTGAAGCCGAGTGATATTGTCGTCAGAGCTTTCGATGGGTCGAAGAGAATGGTCCATGGAGAGGTTGAAATTCCCATCAAGATAGGTACCGAGGTGTTTAAATCCACTTTCTATGTAATGGACATCCGTCCATCATACTCCTGCCTGCTGGGTAGACTTTGGATACATCATGCTGGGGCAGTCACCTCCTCCTTGCATCAAATGCTGAAGTATCCTGTCAAGGGAAAGATCATCACTGTCCACGGCGAAGAAGAGTACATGATTAGTCACTTAAATTCTTTCCGGTATGTGGAGGTTGAAGGAGAGTTCATTGAGACGCCGTTTCAACATTTCGAAGAAGTTCTTCCTGAAGTAGCAGTGGCAAAGTTGGCAGCTGAGGCACCAAGACAGATGGCCAGGATGGCATCTCTGGAGGATGCAAGAGCCGCAATCAAAGAAGGGAAGAATTCAGCGTGGGGGCAGTTACCCGATTTTCCGCATAAGACTGATAAGTTTGGATTAGGTTTCACAGCCGCTGGCCAGAAAGCTATGCGCCAGTCAAAGATTGAAAGAGCGCCAATCAAAATTTCTCCTTACCGAATCAACGCCCTGGAAGATGAAGACAAGGAAAGCAACTTTGAAGAGTGGATTTATCCAACTGTCAGAGGAGGATTGAGCAATTGGGAGGCTAAAGACTTTGTCCCCATCACTTTTATTCATCAGTAATTTATCTGTTAAACATTTCTTATTTAGTCTGTAATATTTTACTTTCAAACAATCCGTACACTATCTTTTCACCTCCTGCCTTGCCCGGGGCATGTAGGCCCACTTGTAAGGGTTTTGACTATTTTTCATATTGATATGCCATGTTTAATGATTCATTGGACGTTTTTCATTTGATAAACTGCTTATGTTCATTTTCTTTCCTTTTGCATTTTTTGTTTAAGGATGGCTATCCCTTACACACACCCACACTCACCAATGCAGGTACCCATCCACTCCGGATTCCATGGGTGACTATTCTGCTGTATCTTTCAATAACTCTGAAGATCTGGTCAATCTAGCCGAGTATGAAGATGACGAAGGTTGTGAAGTACCCGGAGAACTAGCCAGACTTCTACAACAAGAGGAAAGGGCCATCTTACCGCACGAAGAGCCATTGGAAGCTGTTAACTTGGGAACCGAGGAGGATCGGAAGGAGGTGCAAGTGGGTGCCAACCTGGAACCAAAAGTCAAGGAGCGCTTGGTACAGTTGCTGAATGAGTATGTTGAAATCTTCGCTTGGTCCTATGAAGACATGCCAGGTCTAGACACAGACATCGTGGTTCACCGTCTCCCCACAAGAGAAGACTGTCCACCAATCAAGCAAAAAGTTCGCCGAATGAGGCCTGACATGTCCGAAAAGATCAAAGCAGAAGTAATGAAGCAATTCGATGCTGGCTTCCTGGCTGTTACGTCCTATCCTCAATGGGTCGCTAACATTGTGCCAGTACCTAAGAAAGATGGCAAAGTCAGAATGTGTGTGGACTACCGGGATTTGAATAGGGCCAGCCCTAAAGATGATTTCCCGCTACCTCATATTGACATCTTGATCGACAATACAGCTCAGCATAAAGTGTTTTCCTTCATGGACGGATTCTCGGGCTACAATCAAATCAAAATGGCTCCCGAGGATATGGAGAAAACAACTTTTGTTACACAATGGGGCACTTTCTGTTACAAGGTGATGTCGTTCGGGCTGAAGAACGCAGGGGCAACTTATCAACGCGCCATGGTAGCTTTATTTCATGACATGATACATCATGAGATTGAAGTTTACGTAGACGATATGATAGCTCGATCTCAAACAGAGGAAGAGCACCTTGAACATCTGGAAAAGCTGTTTGCTAGGTTGAAAGAGTACAAGCTCAGGCTGAATCCAAGTAAATGCACTTTTGGAGTTAGGTCTGGTAAACTCCTGGGATTTATTGTAAGCAACAAAGGCATTGAAGTCGATCCGGCAAAAGTAAAAGCAATACAAGAGATGCCTGCTCCCCGTACTGAAAAGGAGGTTAGAGGATTCTTGGGGCGCATAAACTATATTGCCAGATTCATCTCACATCTGACTTCTACCTGTGAGCCAATTTTCAAACTCTTGAAAAAAGATCAGGTAGTGGAATGGAACGACGATTGTCAAGCTGCTTTTGATAGAATCAAGGAGTATTTGCTAGAACCTCCTATTCTGATGCCACCCGTCGAAGGAAGACCGTTGATCATGTATTTGACCATCTTGGATAACTCAATGGGGTGTGTTTTGGGCCAGCATGACGAGTCTGGTCGAAAAGAGCATGCTATTTATTACCTTAGTAAAAAGTTTACCGACTGTGAGACTCGCTACTCACTGCTCGAGAAAACTTGCTGCGCTTTGGTATGGGCTGCTCGCCGACTAAGACAGTATATGCTGACCCATACTACCTTGTTAATATCCAAAATGGACCCTATCAAGTATATCTTCGAGAAGCCCGATTTATCTGGAAGGATAGCTAGATGGCAAATGATCTTAACCGAGTATGACATCCAGTACACCACCCAAAAAGCTATAAAAGGGAGTGTACTAGCTGTCCATCTGGCTCATCAGGCTATCGAAGACTATCAACCCATGAGATTTGACTTCCCAGACGAGGACATCATGAATTTGGACAATATTGAAAGTGACGGACCGTATGACGGACCCGAAAAGGGATCCCGATGGACCCTGTACTTTGATGGTGCTTCAAATGCACTTGGAAATGGTATTGGCGCAGTACTCATTTCCCCGGAAGGTTGTCACACTCCTTTCACGGCCCGACTTTGTTTCAGCTGCACAAACAACATGGCTGAGTATGAAGCTTGCATCTTTGGTCTCGAGGCTGCTATAGACTTGGGGATCAAATCTTTGGTCGTATTTGGGGACTCGGCTTTGGTCATCAGCCAAATCAAAGGAGATTGGGATACCAAGCATCCTAATCTTATCCCATACAAAGAACATGTCCTGACATTGTTGCCGCATTTCGAGCAAATTACCTTCGAGCATTTCCCGCGAGAAGAGAATCAGTTAGCCGATGCTCTAGCCACAATGTCCTCCATGTTTAAACTCAACTGGGATAACGAGGCTCCCTAAATCACCATCAAGCGAATGGATGAACCGGCACATTGCCACGAGATTAATACCGAAGAAGTAGTGGAACAACCTTGGTTCCATGAAATCAAAAGGTATCTCGAGACTAGAGATTATCCTGAAGGAGCTTCCGTAAATGACAAGAAGTTCTTAAGGAAATTCGCTGCTAAGTTCTTCCTGAGCAACGGCATCCTTTACAAACGAAGCCATGATTGTGTATTACTCCGATGTGTGGATAAAGCTGAAGCAGAGTTGATCATGACTGATATACACAGCGGCACATTTGGCACTCACTTGAGCGGGCATACGATGGCTAAGAAGATCCTAAGGGCAGGCTATTACTGGTCTACCATGGAAGCTGACTGCCATCAACATTCCCGTACTTGTCACAAGTGTCAAGTCTATGCTGACAAAGTTCATATTCCTCCGGTTCCTCTCAACGTCCTGACTGCTCCGTGGCCCTTTGCAATGTGGGGTATTGATATGATTGGAGAGATCAAGCCAACGGCTTCCAATGGACATCGCTTCATCCTGGTTGCCATTGACTACTTCACTAAATGGGTCGAAGCAGCTTCCTTCGCCTCTGTCACCAAAAATGTGGTTGCTCGCTTTATCAAGCAAAATCTCATATGTCGGTATGGTGTTCCAGACAGGATCATCACGGACAACGGTACAAATCTGAATAACACAATGATCACTGCATTATGCGAACAGTTCAAGATTTATCATCACAATTCATCTCCCTATCGGCCGAAGATGAACGGTGTTGTTGAAGCTGCGAACAAAAACATTAAGAAGATCATTCAGAAAATGACAGTCACTTACAAAGACTGGCATGAGATGTTACCGTTTGCTCTGCATGGATACCGTACGACGACACGTACTTCAACTGGGGAAACCCCATTTTCTTTGGTTTATGGCATGGAAGCTGTTTTGCCTATGGAAGTCCAGATCCCCTCTCTAAGAATTATGAAGGATGCAGGTTTGAATGAAGATGATTGGATGCAGACCCGACTTGATCAACTCAATCTGATCGACGAGAAGCGACTTGCTGCTATATGCCATGGTCAGACGTATCAAAAGCGGATGATCAAGGCCTTCAATAAGAAAGTCAGACGTCAAGTGTATCGAGTTGGGGATCTCGTAATCAAGCGGATTATCTTGCCGCAAAGTGATCCCAGGGGCAAATGGACTCCTACATATGAAGGACCATTTGTGATCAAAAGCATATTTTCTGGTGGTGCAATGATTCTGACCACCATGGACGGCGACGATTTGCCGCACCCTGCGAACGCAGACATAGTCAAAAGATACTACGCATAAAATAACCCGACAAGTCGAAAACCCGAAAGGGCGGCTTGGGCAAAAATGGGCATCCCGGTGAACCGAAAACCCGAAAGGGCGGTTCAGGCAAAAATTAGGGATAAAAACGAAAAAATTTGTACACCCGGCAAGTCGAAAACCCGAAAGGGCGGCTTGGGCAAAAAGGGGTTTCCCGGTGGATCGAAAACCCGAAAGGGCGATTCAGGCAAAAGTTAGGGAATTGAAGCGTATGACTATGTCTCGTCGGACCACTTCAAAGACAATCTCTTCATCAACCAGTTCCAGACTTCTGATCAATCCAGTCATCGTCAAACAAAGCATTGAATGGACAGATATTCAGAGTTGTGAAAGCTATAGCAGAGCGGAGTCCCATGGAACTATTTCACATAGCCATCCTTTATTTTGTATAAAATCTTTCAATATTTACGACAAAGTCCTCTTACTAGGATGATTGTCTCCTTTGTACAAATATACTCAAAGAAAATCAATACAAATACTTTCCCCAGAAATTTGTGTCATTTCCCTTTTCTTTTTCTCTTGCACTATTTGTTTTATTTTGAGAAACGTCCAATGTTTTGTTAAATAGGCATATGCATTTGAAACATAATCACTTCCTAAATAAACCTAAGAAAAAGGATTACTGATAGGATGAAGGTACAGATGGATATCTTGACACCCTTTCAAAGGAAACCCCCCAAGAGATTTGGAATCCACATCCCTAGCAAACCCTGAGGCTTATCTCCAGCAGACTCCCGAAGCTTATCCCCAGTAAGGTTCTGGAAGGTATTTCCCCGCAGAGCACGAACGTCTCTCCCGAGTTTTATTCAAAGTTATTCCCCACAAAGGCTTATAACTGGGTTATCCTCAGCTAACAGCCACAGAAGATCGCACTCGCCAGAATTCTTCCTATCCCCAGCGGAGTTCATCAAGAGTTTCCCAACACAATTTATCAATATGATCCCCAGAGGAGCTTATCCTTGTTATCCCCAGCCAGAGGATCCTCCAGAACTCATTTCCCCCCAGAGTTTAAGTTTCAGTATCCCCAGCCGAGCTAAAACTTCAAATTGTCAACCCCCAGCGGAGCCAGACTAATGAGCCTTCTCCTCACAGAGTCTTAGAAAGAGAAATCTTGAGTTCCCCAGTGAGATCGCCAGAGTTACTTCCCATCAAATTGAAGATTCTCAGTCTTACCTCCCCAGGATGAGTCTACTAGATTGATACTCCCCAGTAGAGGTCATCAGGAATTCTCTTTTCCAGCAGCAGCCAAGGATTTATTTTTCCCAGCAGCAGTCTAGATGTTTTTATCTTCGGCCACCTCGGATTCATTTACCCTCAGCAAGATAGCTCGTCAGCTTACATGCGCATTCATCACATTCATGTCATAAACATTGATGTCACGTATATTGCATCATGCATCATAACATTGCATACAACTAACTCGTTACCTTTTCAGGAAAGATCAGTCGACAGACTAAAATCATTCAACTTCAAGATTTCTGAAAACAGTTCACGGGTTCTCCAAGTAAACGGATGTTAACCTGTCACTTGTTCAGATTCTTCTTCAAGACTTCTGAAAACAGTTTATGGATTCTTCCCAACAACGGATGTTAATCTATCGACTTGTTCAGATGCAACTTTTGAAAACAGTTTACGGACGCTTCCCAACAACGGATGCTGCTCTATTGCTTATTCAACTTCAAGATTTCTGAAAACAGTTCACGGGTCCTCCAAGTAAACGGATGTTAACCTGTCACTTGTTCAGATTCTTCTTCAAGACTTCTGAAAACAGTTTATGGATTCTTCCCAACAACGGATGTTAATCTATCGACTTGTTCAGATGCAACTTTTGAAAACAGTTTACAGACGCTTCCCAACAACGGATGCTGCTCTATCGCTTATTCAACTTCAAGATTTCTGAAAACAGTTCGCGGGTTCTCCAAGTAACGGATGTTAACCTATCGCTTGTCCAGTTTCTTCTCCAAACCACTGAAAACAGTTTACAGATTCCTCCCAACAACGGATGTCAATCTATTGCTTGTTCAGACCCCCCAGTTCAGAGATGGTCCCAAGCCTGGACACCTTACTGATATTCCCTTCCAGATGGCATCTCTAAGCCCATCTCCGACAAGATTTCTGTCACTCTCCCAGATGGCATCGTTAAGCCCATCTCCAAATGGCATCTCTAAGCCCATTCCCGCATCCATTGCTTTGACAAGTGCAAATTTCCGGGCACTCTAGTGTCCAATCTCCTTTTACCCTCGAGTCACGAAAGGCAAACTTGTCAATCTAACTCTTCGGATTCAAGAAGATTGAATAGGGGCAACTGTTGTACCCCAAAATTTGCCCTCCCATTTCTCATTTGAGTTCTCACCACAAAGCCCTTGAAGCTCAAGATCCAGTTAGGGTTTCATCTGCTCAAGACCTCTCCTTGCACTGTGGACTCAAATTAGGGTTTGTGTTTGCACAAAGATGCTTTGACCTAAAATGACCAAGATGACCTTCATTCTTCATATTGGACTCCCAAGTTTACCCATATCAAGTTTCAAGTCTTGATTCCAAGTTTTGCCCAGTCAGTTGGACAGTTGACCTAGAAATCAACTGTATTGGGAAGAAGTCAACTGTGGCCAATTGACAGTCAAACCTCATGAAATTTGACCCACATCAACATTATGAACTCATATGAATCATTTGGTCAAGTTTGGATCACAATTCCCCAAGAAATTTGATCAGATCACCAAAAGGGCAAAATGGTCATTTTTAGGTTTTTGACTGCACAAAGGCAATTTTTGACTGTTTGACCTAGCCAATGGCAAACCAAGCTCACACATGGACTCAAGGACCCCATGGAATTATCTTGACATGATCAACAAACTCAAAAGATCCCAAGTACACAGGATTGACAATTGAATTTCCCAGTCAATTGATCAATTTTGACTGTATACTGAAAAGTCAAACTTTGACTTTTTGGTCAAAATCAAGAGTCAAGATTCATTTTTCATCAAAACTTGCCAAATCATGAAACTTGTTCACCAAGAAACCAAGAAATGCAAATTAGGGTTTAAAATGGAATTTTTCATAACTTAGAATTTTTCTAAGTTATGAAAAAACCCTAATTTTTTCCCAACTTTGCCCCACTTTTTCACCAAGATCCATTTGGATTCAAACAAAAGTCCAAACATGAAAGTTGTAGCTTGTTGCATAATCTACAACTTTGATTCACAAAGTTTTCTCATTTGAAGCTTGCATCTCAAGTTACAAATTTTTGAATAAGGGCACTAAACCATTCTTAACTTAGTGAATTTTTGACCTATTTTGACAAGTTTTTCTACCCCACTTCAAGGCCATTTTCCATACACTTCCACTTGGAATTTAAAATTTCATTTCAAAGATGGATTGTAGTACACATTCCAAGCTTTCCAAAATGTCTAAGAACTTCTCAAACAACCTCATGGTTAGGGAGAATCGAATTTCACAATATAGCAAAAACTCACTTTTGAATTGGCCATTTTTTTCATGTTCATAAGTTATGCAAACTTCTCAAAACCAGCATGCCCTTGATTACAGGTCCTTAAACCAAGTTACACTCAATAATTTAATGCTTGTTCATTGTGTCAAAGTGTTATTCTATGAGTTCAAGTGTTGTATACAAGATTAATCCATTTTTAGATAAAGTAAACTATCCATTTTTGCAAAAGTTCACTTTATGTCCAATTGGTAAATCAAGCAAGTACAAACCAAATCTCTTTAGCACAAGATTATGAACAAATTACTCTGATCAAGAGAGGCTTTGCAGCAGGATTAGGGGTCCTCTACTGACCTAGAAACACAAGTTGCCTTTCTTGCTTAAGTTAGAAGATATATGGCATAACTAACACCAACTCCCATCTCAGCCGAGATACACAAGAACAAAGTTATCAAACATATTACACACATCATAACCAAGCTATTGCACGAGCCATTTGCCTCCCAAACATCATCAAACCAAAAAACACCATTAAACTGCAAAAACAGAGTTGCCTCTGCAGTTTGAGTGCCAACTTCTATTCCTCTCAAGCATTCTTGCCAAAACCAGTTCACATACCTTCCATACCATCTATGCAAGCTAACCAAAAGCAAAGGCACGACCTGTAATCACTCTAACCACTTCCACCATTTTCACATTTCTGATTTGCAGGTGGAGTTCTCTAGCTCGATTCAGAAGCTTTCAAGACAAAGTAAACATTGGAATAGCATCCCTGGACCTCAAGGAAGCTTTTCCAATCATCACCTTGCACTGAAAGTCCCTACCTTGCAAGATAGAACTTCAGCTGAACAGGTATCTTGGTGAACTCGTATCTCTCTTATTATGCATCATTAACCTTAAGTTTGTGAATAAACAATGTCCTATTCATGTCACTGAACATGTACATTCTTTTACTTTTCATTTCTTTTGCCTAAGTTGAGAGAATTTAAGGTTTAAAAATGGCAGAAAACTTAGGTTAAGATTTGGGATTGTTAAAATTCTCTCTCATTTTTTAGAGTTAGGAGATGTTCTTTATATGTTTGAAATCGTGATTCCATGCTTGACATGTTTTGTGTTGAAAGTTTGTGCAAAAGCTCAAAGAATCAGGATGTTTGAATCCCTGTTACAAGCGCGCGTTTTTGAGACATTTTTGGCTGAAGGTTGAAGAAGATGCTACGTGGGCTGGGCCTGTGTTATTTTCTTGTTCACACCATATTTTTGATATTGCACCCCCTGAGCCCATTTTGCCCATTTGCTTGATTTTTTGACTTTTCGTTTTTATTTCTGATTTATTTATTTTTTTTAATAATATTAAAAACAAAAAAATATTTTTCCTCACCATTTTTTAATTTATTAGGTATTTATTTGATTTTCTTCTAATTTATACATAAATAAAGGAATATATATATATTTTGTTAAAAATATTAAGAAATATGTAAAAACACATTTATTTTCATTTTTATTCTATTTTTGCCTTCTGAAAATATTTATATAAAAAAATACTATTTTATTAAATATTATTATTATTTATATATATATATAATACATATTTAAAATAATACATATATACATATGTTCATTAATATATTTAGGATAAATACAAAATATATACCCCTTTTATTTTCTTATTAATATTTAATATAAAAAATACATTTTGGACAAATACCTCATTTTATTTTATTTTTTGTATATATAGATAAATATTTGTTCATAATAAATAAATGGTATGTTTTATTTAATAGAATTAGCGTTTTACCCTAAATATGAGAATATTCCAAAAATAATTCTTTTCTCATTTTTTATTTATTTACTTGACATAAATAATATTCTTTTTTTATTTATACACCTGAAAATTCTTTTTTACCTTTTTGCATATTTATTTCAATTTCCATTTACTTATGCAATTGTTCATATTGTAAATACTCAAAGCAAATAATGTAATAGCGTAGATTCAATTTCTTGTCAAAATATATCCCCATTTGAACATTGTACCCCCTTCCCTATATTATTGTGATGTAATAGCGTAGGAATTTAAATTTCGCACTTTTATCGCTTTCCAAACATACTATGCTAGAATTAGGGTTTTGTATGCGAATAAAAATGAACAAAGTAGTTGGACCTAATACAAGATAAATGAGCATGAAAAATGGACAACACATTTCACACTTGCACCCCTAGGGTGTTCCACTTTGTTGCCTTCAAATAATTGGGCCATATTGCATGTTGAACTTCTTTGGGTAAAATAAACAATCAAATGATCATAGTCCCTCAAAATGTTGCTTAAATAAATGATCAAGTCCCTTTTAAAGAAAATTGCCCAAAGACATTTAACACTATTGCAACTATGGTCTAAACGATGACCCGCGCCCGTCCCTTTAATCTCCTAAAACAAGATTGTCCACCAAATGCAATGGTGGAACAAAATTGTCAAAAGGTTTAAAACAAAACAAAAATCTTTGAGAAAACTTTAGGGTAGATAACTCTTAAGCACTTGCCAATTTGCAAAGAAAACACTTGCCTTATTTCAAAACCCACTTCACAAACACTTTCAAAACAAACTTTCAAAAAAACTTGAAACATCTTTTTTAAAAGACAAAAAACCTTTTGTAAAACATTCGAGTAAAGAATTGTTACAAGGGTAGCCTATACAAGGCATCTTTTTCAAAACATTTTCAAAACCACACACCAAGCACCATTTCAAACAATGGAAAACCAAGGCAAGTTGATCTAAGCAAGTACCTAAGAGCCCATGGATAACCATGGATAGAAGGGGTGCTAATACCTTCCCCTTCTATAATCTACTCCCCGAACCCAAGAAAAATCTCAAAGGTTTTTGCTGTGCTTTTTAAACCTTTCCTTAGGATAAAATAAAAAGTCGGTGGCAACTCTTGCTCAACCGAAACATTTGCGAAAACAAACGCAAAACCCTAGTCAGTTCTCCCACCGTACCACAGAAGCCATTTCTCAGTCGAAGCTTAGGGATCGAAGCAAACTTTCTCTTCTTCGACTTATCAAAATCTTCCAACCACTCCTTTCGATCAGTCATGTGGTTCGAACAGCCTGAACCAGATTTTGAATTCGACATGGTTATCTGCAATTGCACACCTTTTTTTTATCTGCTTTTCCCTTTCGATAGTTTCCTCTTCCTCCAATCGAGGATTCAGAAGTTCCATCTTTAACCTGATGCTTGAGAGTCCAATATGATTCATGGAAACTATATGGGGCATTAAAAGTCCAATTATACTTGTGCAAACTCAAACCCTAGTTTTCAGTCATCAGTGTTTGAGGAGGTATCTTAAGCTGATCAAACCTTGTGCAGTCTTGAATAAATAGAGATCTTGTGAGAAAATTCTTGAGAAATGAGAGGATAAATTTTGGGTACAACACACGGGCTACCCGCTGGTGACTGACCACAACCGTCTAAGAGTCTAAACTGACACCTTAGCCCTCTTAAGTTTCAGACTAACAACCCAGTCACTTGAGGCAATAATCAATTCTTAACAGGATTACAATCAACTATGTTTACAATGTTTGCTTCTAAAAAGCAGATTAACACAATAATGAAAAACAAAGTCTCTAATACAAATAATGAGCAACAACTCTTTGTATTGAGAACTCTAAGATAAAACACAAATAATGAGAAATAACTCTTTGTGTTTAATCCTTAATATCTAACACAATAACGAGTAACATCTCTTGGATTCTTGATATTTCTCTAGAAGAATACTTATGGATGTATATGAATAGTGATTCTTCTTTTCTCTTGATGTTTCTCAGTATTTCAGCAATTTGATTCAAGTTTGATAATGTTGTGTAGTTTGTCAATCTTCAAATGCTGATGAGGTCTCTTTATATAGATTTTGAGAAATAGACAGTTGGTAGTACAAAGACATCACTTTCACTTGCCAGCTACAGTAACTGTAGCATTTCATCATGGGAGACAACATAGTACAATACATAAGCACGTAGTGGAACTTTAAATGTATTGACTGTACTATATTCTTCGTGGCTAAGTTTCTTAATACCTTATCTTCTGATGATTTACTTTTGGCTTGAAGTAGTAAGCTTGGAAGATGTCTCTTGATCTTGTCTTTGTCTTCTTTTCTTCTTGTTGAATTGATTCTGATATGATGATGAAAATGATCCAGAAGATGCTTCATTGTTGTAGAGTCAGAGACTTTCAGATAGTTGAATATTGTCTTCAGATATATAAGCAACGGCTTATATTATGGACCGTGTCTTCTTTGAGCGAAAGTTTTTCTGATCTTAACTTCTTGAATTGATCCTTGATTCTTGATAATCAGCTTTTCTGAGCTGCATATTTGATGTCTGATTTCTGAAGTAGAAGTTTATATCAGTACATCTGATTTTGACGTTGAAATCCTTCTTTTTAATCTCTTAAATTCTGATCTTTGGATTGAGATGAAAGCAACGGCTTATGTCAGCTATATCTTGGTGTCTGATCATGAATTCTTTCTCTATGATGAAACACTTCTGATGTTTGAATAGAAGTGCATATTTCATGAATTATCCAAGTCTTCGGAAATTTGACTTTGTCTTCAGAAATGTGAGCAACAACTCTTCTGATGAACAAGTCTTGACTTATGATCTTTTGCATTGAAGGTTTATTTTCTTGTACAAGCTAGTTTCTGATCACAAAAGAACAACTTGTCAGAAATTCTTTCTTCTTGTGACTTCTAAAGAAGCAGCTTGTTGAGAAGTACACATGTGATCCTCTTTTTGGCGAACATTCAACATTCTTCCGAACTACTGATGTTTCATCAGAAGCAGATGTGAACAGTCTTTCTGATGTGCTTGACGTATTTCTGATTCTCCAGACAACAGTCTTGAATCAATTAGAATTTCTTATCCGCACACTCAAGAAACTGATTGGAACTAAAATTGTTTCTCTTCAAATATATGTGTTGTTATCATCAAAACATCGAGATTATACTGTAGACACAAATCTTGTTCTAACACTATGGACAATGAAACTAGGTTTGAAGCTTCTCCATGAATGGATGTACTTTAAGTTTTCTCATTTATTCTTTTATGCTGGTCCGACGTGTTCAGTTATGGTGTCGTCCTTTGGAAAATAATGACTCAATCTATTCCATGGAAAATTTTGAATGCCTTACAGGTTATTCTATGACATTCTTGCACACATTATGCATACACGCGCGCGCGAATCACGGATACATCAGACATTTGTCTTTGTTTTCTATTTATCGACTAAGGTCTACTTCACATAGAATCAAGCTTAGATTGCAGATTTGCTATCGATTTAGTGTTAAAATGGGAGGAAATGTGACTCTTTATTGGCGTTTTTAAAACATGGACAAGTTACAGCTTCCTTACGAAAAAAATTGAAACAAAATGATATGTATAGTCAGGAATAGCCTCTGGTATCTGATATATCACTTTTTAATCTTTGAATTTTATGTTGCTTAATTTCAGTTTTGTATATACACACAACTTGTTTGATAAAATGTCTGATATACTTGTTTTAGAGGATCACTGAAATGTAACATTATTTACCAAACATCATCTTGTAGTTGAGGGCAAAAAAAAGATGACGTAGATTATGGTTCTAATAGTGTTCTTCTTGCTTTGTGAGCTGATGGTGTTCTTCCATGCCCTTAGTTTTCAAAAATTAGTTGACCACATTAGCTGAGTCAGGTTCTGTGTATAGTAGAATGTTATTCGGTAGGCACTATTGTTAATGGTTGAATGTTGTATGAGGCGATATTATCTGGCTGCAACGGACCATCATATTAGGCTGGCCTATTGGTGTTACTATGGTTAGTATTCACGAAAGGTTTGCCCGTGAAAAGATCTACACAAAAAGTGTTGCGACTTCTTGCAAACAACAAAATTGATTTCAGCCACTTCTTGCAAACAACAAAATTGATTTCGTTTATTACTCTTTAAAAAAACGTGTTTAACATTTTATGAGTTTTATTATGTTATAATCATTACACAACAAGTAAGACTCATGTCAAAGAACATTTAAAAATGTTGAGTTTAGGCTAAATGTCAATGTGAAGTTACATGTCTTATATCTCTATTTCTATCATATTATGAATTCAAGATTAGATGCGTGTTTCAATTGTCATATATCTCCTACAATTATAATTTATATCAATACCAGCTTATTAAATTCAAACAAGTTCATATGTCTAATCAGATTAAATATTTAGTAAAATAAGTTTTAAATTTGTAGTAAACAAAGGTTTGAAGTCGTAATATTTTTAAAATTACATTAATTATAGAGTATTTTATAATATTATTTGTTGGTGTGTAAGTCATTTGTTTGCCAAGGTAAAATGTAATTAAATTGGGTATGGCGGTGTTGTACTCCAAAATTTGTCCTCTCAATTTCTTAAGAATTCTCTCACAAGATTTTCATTAATTCAAAGACTGCACAAGGTTTGATCAGCACAAGACACCTCCCCGAGCATTGATGACACAAAATTAGGATTTGAGTTTGTACAAAGACAATTGGACTTTTAATGCTTCATATGACTTTCATGGATCATTTTGGACTCCCAAGATTGCTCATGTCAAGTTTCAAGCTTTGGATCACATTTTTGCTCAGTCAATTGCTCAGTTGACCTAAAATCAACTGTATTGGGGAAAAGTCAATTTACAGTCAAACTTTACAATTGTTTATCCACATCAATATTATGAACTCATATATGTCAATTGATCAAGTTTGGATCATAATTCCTCAATAAATTTGATCAGATCACCAAAAGGGCAAAATGGTCAAAATTAGGGTTTTGACTGAAGAGGCTTAATTTTTTAATGTTGACCAAATGCATGACTTGTTGGTTTGAGACATGATATCAAGAATCCAAATGCATCATTTTGACCTAATGACATGGTTCAAAATATTTCTCATGATCAATTGATTGATAGTTGAAATTTGGTCAACTGATGAAAAAGTAAATTGTACACTGAAAAGTCAAACTTTGACTTTTTGATCAAAATCAAGTTTCAAAAATCATATTTCATCAAGACATGTAAAATTATGAAGATTGTTCATCAATAAATCAAAAGTCAGGATAACTTTGAAAAACTCAAAGTTCTAAACACTTAGAAATTTTTCTAAGTGTTAAGAAAAACATGATAATTTCATAAACTTGTGTCAAATTTCCACTATAATGCAAGATGATTCAAGAAAAACTTTCAACATAAAAATTTTAGATCTCAATGAGATTTAAAACTTTGTAGGATAGGACAAGTTCTAAAAATTCTTTGATTTCAAGTTATTAATTTATGAAGACATGTCCATGAAACTAAAACACTTAGTGAAATTTTGAGCATTTTAAGTCAGGATTTTTACCTAACTTCTTGGCCAAGTTTCACATAGTTCCAATTGAATTTTGAAAAGGTGATTCAAAGAGGAATTATAGAGCATGTTACAAGCTTTCTAAAAAGTCCAAGAACTCTTTGAGGTCATGTTTGAACAAGGAGAATCGAAGATATCAAGTTAGAGTTTCATTCTTGTTTTACAAGGTAGATTTTTAGGATGAACATGAACCAAATCCATGCTAGGCTGCATAATCTTTGCTTTACAGGCCTCAAACTTGTTTTTCACTCCATAATTAATGGTTTACACAATTTCTAGAGCCATGATCCAAGCATTAGAGCTGTTGTCCAAAAGATTCATCCATTTTTGGAAGAAAGCAACATTGTCATTCTTGAAAAGTGACTTTAATCACAAAGCCAACTTGTATTGAGCCTCTAACTTGTCCCTTTTGCACAAGCTTCATATACAAAGTCAAAGGAACATATTTAAAGTTTGCAACCACTCTAGATATCTTTGTATCATGCCTTGGAAAGGTGTTTGTCAAGATAACTTCAAAAACAAGTCAAAATCCACAAACATGTGATCTTGTACATCTGACTTCTCCAAACTTCCAAACCTTTCATCTATAAATTAATACATCATTTGTAAGCTAACACACGAATTTACAAGCCCTCAAACTTCCTCAAACCATAAATTGCAACACAAGCACAAAAACTTGCCATTTCTGATTTCTGAATCCAATCTCTCAATCCACTCGTGTGTTTCTTGGCTTTTTGCTTCCAAAAGCTTCTAAACATCATCCATAAACAATCCCACACCCTGTTACAGTTCTGTAACACCTCCATCACCATCCTCCATTTTCAAAAACATCACCTTGCATCTTTACTTCTCCAGGACATTCCAGTCATCCATAGTTCAAGCTAAGGGTTGCATTAGCTTCCTAGGAACTTGAGGAAGCTAACCTGATCATCACAGCAACTTGAATCAAGCTCTAACTCAAAACACGATCTCCATATGCAAGGTGAGTTTTTTGAATTTTCATCTTATTATTTAGGCATTGTTAGACTTGCATTTTCAAAGACAAAATGTAGATATCATTACTCTGAAACTGTACATATCCATAGATTTCATTTATATGGCCTGAGTAGGGAGAAATCTTGACCTGAAATTTCTGAAAAAATTAGGTTAAATTTGGTACCATTCAAAATTCATGCTTGTTTTTTATTTATAGTTTTAATGCTTTACATTTCTGGAATCGTGATGAAATTTACCATAAGTTTCATGTTCACATTTTTCATTTTGGTTGAGAGATGAATGAGATACAAGAGTTCAGGCTGGCGCGAGGTTGAAGATGAAGTTGTCTTCAGGAAGTGTCTTAAAATATAATGCAATAGTTTGGTATTAAACATCGGATATATAGCCACCCCAGTGGTAGAGAGCGTGCGCGTAAGGCTTTAGCATAAAGGATCCGGGGTTCGAGCCCCAGGAGCACCTTTTGTTTATTTTTCTAACATTTTTTGTCTCTTTTTATCACACTGTGCATTTGGGCTCAGATTCAATGGGATTATATCATTTTATTCAGTCTCACCCCCCCCCCCCCCCTTTTCCACTACAACACACAGCCTATTTATATTTTTTTTTCTGATTTCCAAACAAAAATCTTTAATGGGTTAGCCTAATCAAAATAGACTGTTTTTTTTCTAACATACACCCAAAATCTATTTTACACCCCTGACTTGTTTTCTTTTATATTTTATTTTACTTTCTTTATTTTATTATTATTATTTTATTATTATTATTATTATTATTTTATTAATAAAAATCCAAAAAATATTTTAGTTACTACTTACACTTTAACATACTTATTTATTTTCTTTCTAAATAAAAAGACAAAAATACTTTCTAAAACAAATTCCATTATTTTCTTAAATAAAATTAACTAGACTTAAAATTGATTTAGAATTTAGGACTTTCAATTAATTAATTTTTTATGTTAGTTTGATTAATACTAACTCTTATTTACACAAAAAACCCCAAAACAATTTTTTTTATTAAATGTAATTTTTTTCTTAAATTAATTTAGGTTTAATTTTTCTTAATTTAATTAATTGTTTCTTTTGGTTAATTAGGTTAAAACAAAACCTATTTTCTTAATAAATCAAAACTAAAACAAATTCATTTTCTTTTCATTCATGCCTTGTACATTATTTATTTCAACTTTTGTATATTTATCCATTAAATTCAATATGGTTGTAATAGATAATTAGGTTTAATTTATTGCAATTCTCATTTGTACATTTGTATCACCCATCCCCCAAAATGAGGTAATAGCGTAGAATTTACATTTCCGTAATTTATCGCTTTCATATAAATGCTAATAATTAGAGTTTGTATGGCAAGATAAAATCAATCTTAGAAAACCCTAATCCAAGACAAAACAAGCACGAAACACAAAACACTTACACACTTGCACCTCTAAGGTTAACTCCACTTGTTACCTTGAAAAAATTGTCATGATATGTATGTGAGACATCTTAGCAAAAACAATAAAAAATACAAGATCATAGTCCCTCGATGACGCTACGAATGTTGTCTTACAAATGGTCTTGGTCCCTTAAGAGAAATGCTAAGATATCTCATGATATTGTTATCTATGACTACACGATGACCCACACATGTCCCTTTACATCCAAAGATAAGATTGCAATATAAAAGGAAGGAAGAAATGAACAAAAGACATTTGAGTAGGTAGAAAGTTCTTAGTTGCTTGCTCACAGTCCATCTTCAAAGACAAACATCTTTTTAAACACACCAAACACTTTCAAAAACATGAAATATTTTCAAATATCCAAACACTTTGTATGCATTCTTATAGATACGAGAATCATTACAAAGTTTTCCTAAACGGAGACGCTTTTCAAAAATACTTTCAAAATCCACCACAAATACAGTTCAAACAAAGCAATTTCAAAAGTGATCTAGCAAGCAACTAAGAGCCTATAGATAACTATGGATGAAAAGGGTTCTAACACCTTCCCTTTTCATAACCTACCCCCCGAACTCAAGAAAATATCTCAAAGGTATTTCCTGTTCTTTTCACCATTTCCTTATTGGATAAAAGAAAATTCGGTGGCGACTCCTGCTATCTGCAACAATCACGATAAAACGCAAAACATCCAAGTCAGTTCTCCCACCATATTACAGAACTGGCGACTCTGCTAGGGATTTCTTAAAAGTGGGGTTACCTTAGAGCTAGATCACATTTTTTTTAATTTAATTATTTGATTTGTGTACTTTACATTTATAGGTCTTTGTTTGGGTTTGTGTCGATCCTCTACCCAGATCTGGGAACACCATTAGGTAAATAGCAAAGATTATGGAGACTGTATGATGTTGACCGATATGGTTAAGAAAATAGCTATGTTAGTGTGACATATTTGTCGGTACCCGGTATCCCTTATGGCGAATTAAGGAGAATACAGGTCCACTGAGTGATGTCATGAAGCACTGACGAACCTTAGAACCTTTAATTGAAAAACTTGGCCATTAGGAAGTAGTGAGATAATTGGCTTTGGTGCAGTCCTAAGTTGGTTGATACTCGATACTACACTCATTGAGATTTGACTCTTGGGATATTTCGGTCGCCAATAAAGAGGCTTACACTGAAACAACACCCAATGGAGAATGATCAATGATATTGAGATCTCGTAGAACCCGATTACTTTCTAGGACAGGTTGAACCAACTAAACTTAAAGAGGGTATTTACCTATGAATCCATGAAATCCTAAACCTAAGGAATTGTGTACCTTGTGTGTATATGTTTACATAACATCATACTGTGGCATTTGTAATAACTATTTCAAGTACTTTGGGATTTATCTTTGTGTTATTTTTTAGGATATGGCTTCTGCACGAAGAAACACCATCTGCATCAACCTTGTAAAAAGTTCCTCCTAAACTTAAGGAGTTAGCATCAAAGATTCCCAATGATTCTCCCTTCACTAAAAAATAAGATCGTCTCATCAACTTGGTTACAACAAACTTTGAAGAGGATATGGTACATGTGTTATTCCAATTCTTTGACCCTAAACACCATTTCTTTACCTTTCCTGATTACCAACTTGTGCCCACTACGGAATAATTTTCTCAACTCTTGGGAATTCCTATTCTTGATCAATTACCTTTCAACAGTATTAAAAGAGACCCAAAACTTGAGGATATTGCTCGAGCTCTACATTTGCAACGATCCGACGTTGTGGCAAATTGGGAAACAAGAAGTGATGTCAAAGGGTTCCTCGCCAAGTTTTTGTTGGAGAAGGCTCAAGATTTTTGGGAATCTCTGGATTTACAAGACTTTGAAGAAGTGTTAGCTCTTCTCATCTATGGGATGGTACTGTTTCCCAATCCTGACCAACTCATAGATGTGAACACAGTCAAAAAATTTCTATCTCGCAATCCAGTGCCTACTTTACTTGGGGGTATCTTGCATTCTCTCCACTCTCGCACCATGAAGAGAAGAGGACTTCTTATGTGTTGCACTCCTCTGTTGGCTAGGTGGTTTATTTCGCACCTACCCTGATCTGTTGTGAAGAATGAGCAAGGCATGAAATGGTCTCAAAGGATGATGTCACTCATGCATGCTGATATTCATTGGTGTTATCGATCTATGAAGTATTAATATTATTGACCATTATGGGGAATTCCCTAATTTCCCTCTACTTGGCATTAGGGTAGGTATTACCTACAATCCTTGTTTGGCTTTGTGACAGTTTGGATATGCTAGGAGGGATGGCCCTCATGATGCACTTGTCCAAGGAATTGCATTTGATTATGAGAGCGATATCCAAGGTTATCGACAAAGATTCATACGAGCTTGGGGTATGGTGAATAAAGTTGATAGCCCTTATGATGCCTTATGATGCCATCCTACCTATCATCATGGAGCCTGTTGCCGAAGGAGATGTTCCGTATACTGTCTTTATCCTGATATGCCTACTTTTCATGAGGATTTTCAAATAGCTTGGATTTAGCTAAAGGGAGAGCGAGACACCTTTGAAGCCCAATTTTATGCAAGCGAGAAGAAGACATTGGAGCTCACGAGAAAACTCCATGAGGAGAGGAGCCTGAATGCCTATATCGCTCCAAAGAGGAAGCATCCATAGGAAATTTGAGCCATTGTTTTTGTATTTTAATTCATTTTGTTTCTTTTGTTTCAATGTAAGCCCAAGAGACATGTTGTGATCAATTTGAACTTATTAATATAATTAATGTTTGTTCCCTTTTGTCTAAAACAAATTTAAATCTTCTAAGTCCTTGAAATCATTTGCATACGCATTTTCATGCATCATAACATAAACAAGTTTTCCACAACAGGTTTCCTTATCTTTCTACTGTTTATTTTAGTAAGATGGATATCGAACAAATAGTGAAGGACTTGGAGGCGTAGAATTCCTAGTTTCAAGAGACCTTACTGACCCTGCATAAGGGGCAACAAGAGCTGATGAATATGCTAGTAGCCAAGAAGAAAACCAAAAAGAAGGCCTTCATCGACATGGGTAAGAGGTTCAAAGGTCTGGTTCGTTAGGTACAGATAGTCGAAGAGTCGTCCGAGGAGGACGAAAATCAAGACGAGGAGGCAAGGAGCACCCGTGCTGGGGGTGCCAATAATCAAGCTTCCAAAGACGAAGATTATTTTGATGAGCAATATCCTCCGACTGAGGATAAATACAAGCAGTTGGAAGATAGACTAAAGGTCATTGAAATTCAAGTCGTGCCTAATTTGGATTTTGGTGAGTTGGGCTTAGTACCTGGGGTCGCCATTCCCCATAAGTTCAAAATACCGTTCTTCACCATGTATGATGGGATTTCCTGCCCGAAACTTCATCTAGGGTCTTACGTGCGCAAGATACAGCCACACACTACTGACAAAAAGCTTTGGGTGCATTTCTTCCAAGAGAGTCTGGCTGGGACTCAACTAGAATGGTTCTATCAATTGGAAGGTTCCCACATCCATACATGGGAAGATCTATCCACTGCTTTTTATCATCAATATCAATACAATGTCGATCTGGAACCAACCAGAGTCCAAGTTTAAGGTATGAAGATGGGTACTAATGAGGGGTTTAAAGAGTATGCACAAAAATGGAGGGATCTTGCTGGTAGGGTCAAACCACCACTAACTGACAGATAACTAGTTGACATGTTCATGGGTACACTAATTGGCCCATTTTTCAACCTATTGATTGGGAGTTCTTCGTATGATTTCACTAAGTTGATACTAACTGGTGAAAGGGTAGAAAGTGGCATTAAGAGTGGGAAAATTCCCATGACATCTGCTTCTGCATCCAATACTATAAAGAATCCCTTCCCTAGAAAGAAGGAAACAGATGTTGTGTACGGGGCAAGGTCCCGTACCAAGAAGGATCATTAACCCTTTGTTAATGTTGTGTTAATCTCCAACCCTCCATCTGCTCAAAGGCAATCATCCAACAATCAAATGTTCGAAGTTCCTTAAAGATGATTCACAAGGATAAGCATGTCATTGTCCCAAGCCTTACAACATTTGTTGAAGGCCAACTTAGTGACATTGTGCAATCCACCATCCAATCCAAACATTTCATCACCTAAGTATAATCCAAATGCACAAAAATGGAGGGATCTTGCTGGTAGAGTCAAACCACCACTAACTGACAGATAACTAGTTGACATGTTCATGGGTACACTAACTGGCCCATTTTTCAACCTATTGATTGGGAGTTCTTCGTCTGATTTCACTGAGTTGATACTAACTGGTGAAAGGGTAGAAAGTGGCATTAAGAGTGGGAAAATTCCCATGACATCTGCTTCTGCATCCAATACTATAAAGAATCCCTTCCCTAGAAAGAAGGAAACAAATGTTGTGTATGGGGCAAGGTCCCGTACCAAGAAGGATCATTAACCCTTTGTTAATGTTGTGTTAATCTCCAACCCTCCATATGCTCAAAGGCAATCATCCAACAATCAAAGATTCGAAGTTCCTCAAAGATAATTCACGAGGATAAGCATGTCATTGTCCCAAGCCTTACAACATCTGTTGAAGGCCAACTTAGTGACATTGTGCGATCCACCATCCAATCCAAACATTTCATCACCTAAGTATAATCCAAATGCCAAGTGCGCGTATCATTCCAACAGCCTTGGACATGAAACTGATCAATGATGTGCTTTGAAGAATAAGATTCAAAATCTGATAGACAACAAAACAATTGAAATTGATCCACCTACTACTCCAAATGTGATAACCGCGCCAATGTCGAACCATGGCAAAGGTGTTAATGCAATTGATGATACTACTTTTGTTTCCTCCATTGAGGATTTAACAACTCCATTAACTACTGTGGGGGATAATTTGCTGAGAGCCGCAATGTTCCCTGGTTGTTCAAAAGATTGTGTTTGTTATGGTCAACAAGTAAATAGGTGGAAGCAGCTGAAGGAAAATGTGCAACGCCTGATAAATAGTCGCGAGATTCTGTTTGAGAAGATTCCTACTGTTGCACCCCAAAATTTGCCCTCCCATTTTCTCAACATTTTTTTCATCACAAGGCCCTTGGAGCTCAAGATCCAGTTAAGATTTCCTCTGCTCAAGACTTCTCCTAGCACTGTTGACCCAAATTAGGGTTTGTGTTTGCACAAAGATGTTTTGACCTAAAATGCCTAAGATAACTTTCATGCTTCATATTGGACTCCCAAGTTTATCCATATCAAGTTTCAAGCCTTGATTCCAATCTTTGCCCAGTCAATTGGGCAGTTGACCTAGAAATCAACTGTATTGGGGAAAAAGTCAACTGTGGTCAATTGACAGTCAAACCTCATGAAAATTGACCCACATCAACATTATGAACTCATATGTACCATTTGATCAAGTTTGGATCACAATTCCACAAGAAATTTGATCATATCACCAAAAGGGCAAAATGGTCATTTTTAGGGTTTTGACTGCACAAAGGCAATTTTTGACTGTTTGACCTAGCCAATGGCAAACAAAGCTCACATATGGGCTCAAGGACCCCATGTAATTGTCTTGACATGTTCCACAAGTTCAAAAGATCCCAATTGCACAAGGTTGACAGTTGAATTTTCCAGTCAATTGATCAATTTTTGACTGTATACTGAAAAGTCAAACTTTGACTTTTTGGTCAAAATCAAGGGTCAAGATTCATTTTTCATCAAAACATGCCAAATCATGAAACTTGTTCATCAAGAAATCAAGAATTGCAAATTAGGGTTTGAAATGAAGATTTTTCATAACTTAGAATTTTTCTAAGTTATGAAAAACCCTATTTTTTTCCTAACTTTGTCCCACTTTATCACCAAGATGCATTTGGATTCAAGGAAAAGTCAAAACATGAAAGTTGTAGTCCATTACAAAATCTACAACTTTGATTCACAAAGTTTCCTCAAAAGAAGCTTGTAGCTCAAGTTACAATTTTTGGAACAAGGGTACAAAACCATTCTTAACTTAGAGAAATTTTGACCTATTTTAGGCAGGATTTTTGCCCAACATCATGGCAACTTTTCACATGCTTCCACTTGGAATTTCAATTTGCATTACAAATATGGATTGTAGTACACATTCCAAGCTTTCCAAAATGTCTAAGAACTCATCAAACAACCTCATGGTTAGGGAGAATCGAATTTGGCAAGTTGGGAAAAACTCACTTTGTTCTTGGCCAATTTACAAGTTCATGACTTGTGCCATTTTGAACTCAGCATGCTTTAAGCTAGATTACAGGTCCTTATCTCATTCACACTCAATAATTTAATGCAAACCCCTTGTGTTCAAGCCTTGCATTATGTGTTTAAGCATTACATGAAGAATTAATCCTTATTTAGAAAAAGCAATATATCCATTTTGGTAAAGTTGCACTTTATGTCAAATTGGCAATCCAAGTGGTACAATGCATATCTTTGGACACAAGATTCATGGAGATTTCACACTGATCAAGACTCATGTATGCAGCATAGATTGGGGGCCTGTACAAGCTAGAAACTCAACTTGGCATTTTGTTGCTTAAGTGTGAAGAAAGTGGCCATAACAACTACCAACTCTCATCTCAGCCAACACAACCTTAAGCAAAGTTATCAAACACATTCTAAAGATCAAACCTAAGCTGAAACACGAGCCAACCATCTCCATTGCCTTCTCAAACACAGAAACACCATAGAACTGCCCAAAATAGGGCACCTGCTGCAGATTGAGTTCCATAACTCAATCCATTCGTGCATTCTTGCTAAAACCACTTCAAACACATCCCACATCATCCATTGAAACTGTTCCAAGCCTTAAACACGACCTATAACATCCCTAACACCATTTGCCATTTTCACTTTTTCTGTTTTGCAGGTTGATTGCTATAGCTTGATTCAGTTGGTTTCAAAGCAAGTTAAAGGTTGGAATAGCATCCCTGAACTTCAAGCAAGCTGTACCAATCCTTACCTTGCACTGAAAGCACCTCCATTGCCAGATACGATTCAAGCTGAACAGGTAAGTTCATGAACTCCTATCTCTCTATCCAGGCACATTTAGGTTTAGGTTTGTGAAGAAATTATGTCACATTCATGGCCCTGAACATGCCCATATAATTAGTTTTCATTTATGTTATGTGTGCTATGAGAATTTGATGTCTGAACATGGAACAAAAACTAGGTCAGGAATTGGGGGAGAAGAAATTCTCTCTCATTTCTGAGAGTTAGATTGATTTCTTTATATGTCTGGAATCGTGGCTTCAAGCTCTACAGGTTTCATGTTGCAAGATTTGGCAAAAGATCAAGGAATCTGGAGATAGAAAACGCGTGTTGTTGTTGTTTATACAGGTTCTGAGGTTGAAGACAAAGTCTTCATGGGCTGGGCCTGTTTCATTTTCTTATTTGCACCCTATGTTTACTTTTGAACCCCCTTGGCCCATTGTGTTTGTTTTTATCTTTTTTTGACTTTTTCTTTTTGTTTCTGACTTATTATTTTTTGCCAAAATATAAAAAAATATTAAAAACATTTTTTCAACCATTTTTGCATTTTTATTTGGATTTTTTGTTTGTTTTATTTGAATTTGTATATAAATAAACAAAATACTCTTTTTATTCAAAATACTAAAAATAATACTAATACATTTTATTTTCTGATTTTTATTTTATTTTCTCTCTTGAAAACATTTTACATGAAATATAATTTTTTTTTGTAAATATTAAATATTATTATTTTGTACATATTTAAGATATTTAGTAAATAATGCAAATATATATATATATATATATATATATATATATATATATATATATATATATATATATATATATATATTTATTAGTATATTTAGGTTAAAAATATAAAAATAATACATTTTCATTTTTTATTAATATTTGACTTAAAAAAATTACCTTTTTATAATATACCTTCTTTTATTTATTTTTTGTACATAATTAATAAATATTTATATATATTAAATAATAAATACCTCTTATTTAATAAATTAGGGTTTTGCCCTAAACATGAAAAAATACCCAAAAATTAATACTTTTATTTTTGTTCTCTTGACACATAAAAAACATTTTTTTCATACATATACAAAACATTTTTTGCATCTTGCATATTTATTATGTTTTTATTTAATTGTTGTATATTAAATAATTTGTGTAAATTCAATCTGGATGTAATAGTTTAGGTTTAATTTCTTGCTAAGATATCCCCATTTGAACATTTGTACCCCCCTTCCCATATATTGTATTGTAATAACTTAGGAACTTTATTTTTTGCACTTTAAAATTTTCTAAATATGCCATGTTAGACTTAGGGTTTTGTATGCAAATCAATTAACAAAAATAGTTTGACCTAAATTCAAGATAAACAAGCATGAAAATGGACAACACTAATCACACTTGCACCCCTAGGGTATTCCACTTGTTGCCTTCAATAATGGGCCATATTGCATGTTAGGTATCATTAGGCTAAAACAAAACAATCAAATGCTCATAGTCCCTTGTTAAAAGGGTTAAAACATAGCAATAATCTTTGAGAACTTTAGGGTAGATAGCTCTTAAGTACTTGTCAACTTGCAAAACAAAAACACTTGCCTTTTTTTCAAACTACACATCACTACACTTTCAAAACAAACTTTCAAAAACTTTGAAACATCTTTTCAAAAAGACAAACACCTTTGGTAAAACATTCGAGTAAAGAATTGTTACAAGGGTTGCCTAGACAAGGCATCTTTTTCAAAACATTTTCAAAACCACACACAAAACACCATTTCAAACAATTGAAAGCACCATTTCAAACAATTGAAAATCAAGGCAAGTTGATCTAAGCAAGTACCTAAGAGCCCATGGATAACCATGGATAGAAAGAGTGCTAATACCTTCCCTTTCTATAATCTACTCCCCGAACCCAAGAAAACATCTCAAAGGTTTTTGCTGTGCTTTTTAACCTTTCCTTAGGATAAAATAAAAAGTCGGTGGCGACTCTTGCTCAACCGAAACATTTGCGAAAACAAACGCAAAACCCTAGTCAGTTCTCCCACCATATCACACCTACTATCAAAAGTTTAACCAATAAAGATGAAGACCTTTCCATAATAACAATTTCCAACAAACCTTTTAGGATCCCCTCAAAGGGTCCTATTAGGACTTCAAATGAATTAACCATTGCTCCTTTAATAATTATTTCCGCTGGACCGATTCCCTACTCCTCTGACAAAGCAGTTTCATGGAACTATGGTGCTGAGGTTTATTATCATGGGATAAAACAAGATTCTTGGATCAACGAAAACGAAGTTGGGGGTTTTGGTTTAATGTGAACCCCAGGCCCCTTCGTATGGATAACTTTATCTTTGGCTTCGACAGCCATATATTTTACTTCGGCTTCTAAACCCGCTCTTAATTTATTTTCGACTAGATAAGCCAAAATCTTTCCAAAAAATTCAGACTCAGACATGGTCAATGTCTTTGTCAGTCTAGCCAGTTGGTCGTAATCCTAGAACGCCTTCCACCTCATCTACTTCCCCCATAATTTCCATGTCCCGGTGGAACCCATGAGTTGTGTGTAAAGTCAAGAAATATATGCCATTTTTGTTGGGTGAGTAGGCTTCACCACCTGGGTTACATGGCCTTATGTTGTCCAGGTTTCTACCAAAGTTTCTTTTATCTACATGGTTAATTTCTACCATGTAGTAACTCTGATCCGCTTTAACATTTTCAACTATCCCATCTTCCCTCCAAATTGTTATTCGTTGGTGTACCAAAGAGGGGACTGCTCATATGCCATGGATTCATTCTCGGCCCAATAACATGTTATAATTTGTCTTTGCCTCAATCACTATGAACATAGTAGGTCTGGTATTCGAACCCACAGTAAGATCTAGTTGCACCACACCCAATGTATGACCTATCTTCCCTTCATAGTTAGACAGCACCATGTTGTGTGGCTTAATGTTTGTGTTGAACATACCAATTCTTTTTAACATGAAGTGAGGCATCAAATTTATTGTTGCCCCACCATCGACCAAAATCTTGTTGGTCCCAATTCCTTCCACATTTTCCTCTCATAAATAGAGGCTTAAGGTGATTCTTCATTGACTGATCAGGACACTCGAAAAAATAATTTTTCTCTTCCATAATGCCATTGTTCATGATATAGTAACACACATGTTTGTGCCTAGCCATTTCGGCCTTATCCACTTCTCCAGAATCCTCCACTTCCATCACTTGATCATATTCATGTGGAAGTACAGACACCATGTTCCAATTAACGTTAAGTGAAGATTCCCCATCTGATTCAAAATCATCTGTCATCATCATTTGTTAGATTTTTTGGATTTTTTCTCCAATTATCTCCTTCTTTGAGGAAAAAAGTCTTCTTTCGACGGGTTTTTTCTTTTCAGCAATGTTTGCTGGGGGACACTGATTGCTGCTAGAATCCTCTATTTCCTTTTCTGCTAACTCCTTGTGAGCCTTCTTAATTATCTGGTTCCTACGCCACTGGGTCTTGGTCATTGGTTTTTTTCCCTTGTAATTATCAGATCTAGATTTTTATTGTCTTGATATCTGGAACTCTTTCCTGTAAGAAATTGATGATCCTCTTCCTAGCTTGAAAATATTCCATTTTCCTTGTCCTGCTCTTCTATTTTCATTTGGCTTAGTCCATTTATCAGTAGGGAAATTTGCTGGGAATTTAAAGGTAACCCTTCAACTTTCTTTAGGATGTGGGATATCAACCCTTCTTGGAACTCCCCATTTTTCAAAAGTGAAACTGCTATGTTGGTTTCTCCAATTACCCACAGTTTGGGCATAATGAATTCGTTTATACTCCTCTGACGCCTTTCGATCATATACAACACTGCACCTAGGGCATATTAGGCATTCTGATTGCATCTTATAGCAATGGACAAGAAAATCTAGAAAACTTTTTCCAACTCTTGGGTAGACCATCTCCATCGAATCATCCTTCCTCCAACTGCCCCCAGTTCGAGTCTATTGGGTTTGTTGATAAACCTCTACTACTTTTTGATCATAAATGATATTGCATATTGGGCACATCAATCCTTTGAAGTTCTTTTTATGGCAACAAGCCAAATAGTCCAACAAGTTTTCTCCAGCTTTTGGGTAAGTTTTTTTCAACAGGGCATCTTCTCTTCGGAGACGCCTTTCGACTTCTTCCATTTCTGGGGTAGGCTGGTTTAAATCCACCTTGTTGACTTCAAAATTAGGACCATCAGTAATCCTAATCTTCTCGAACTTAACTCTGAGACCTTAATTGGTATTCAACATTTCAGCATTTGGAGCAACATCTTCAATAACGTTGCCTTCAAATTTCTGGTTCATTAGACCTTCAGCAGTTTGGTTGACAGGTTGCTCATTGAAGAGGCCCTCGGTAGCCTCTGTTATTGCAGCATTTGGATCAACTTTGCCAATGATCTCCACCATGTTGATAGAAATTGGTTATACATAGTTAGTTTCCGCTACATTTAATGGATCAACATCAACCTTCATTTGTGGCTTGGTTTTGTCACCAAACTTCAGCCTTCCTTCCTTGATGGCATTTTGAACCAGATCCCTGAATAGGAAACACTGTGAGGTTTTATGCCCTAAAAATTGTGATATTTACGAAAAACCTATTTTCTTCCGTTGATCTAACGGAGGAGTTTTATCACCATGTGGTAATATCATTTAACCATCTTTTACTAATAACTCAAATATTTCATCACATTTCTTGACGTTGAAGGTATATGTCTTTTTTGGGAATTTATCATTATTTTCAGGCTCGGCGTGATTTTTTTCCGTTTGAAGGAGCCAGGACTTTATAAGGATATGGTGGTCCCTATTTTAACTCAACCAAATCGACTTTAACTTCCTCGAAGTCAAGGAGTTCAGTATAGGTTTCTTGTTCATCTTCCTCTACTTCGACGTACACACTCTTTCCTTTCGATGGCTTTTGTTCACTCTGGCCTTTTCGACCTTCAAGCGCTCCACTTGACGAACCCTATCTGCCAATTGGACCATATCCCTTAAGTAATGGGGATCCAATTTCTTTCTGATGAAGAAATCCAATCTTCTTGCAGCCATCTCGACTAATTCATGTTTCGGTACTTCGGTGAAACATCTTGCCTTTAGCAGGCGGGATCTATTGAGATAATCAACAATTGGCTCACTAAACTTGCACTTAATGCTAGCCAATTCAGAGACTTATCTTCGATTGACCTACATAAAATTGTTCATGTAATAGCCTTTCTAAACGCGTCCAATCTTGGATAGAATTTGTTGCAAGGGTAGTAAACCACATGAAAGCATTTTTGGTAAGTGAACTACGAAAATATTGTATCCTTAGGTTTTCATTATTCGCTATGTCCCCAACCTCAGGAAAATACTTGCCTATATGTTCGACCATTGATTCGCTGGTGTCACCAGAGAATTTTATGAACTTTGGGACTTTCCAACCCCTAGGCAATTCAGTTTGTAGAATATATTCAAATAAGGAGAAGTGTAATTTGGTCTAGTAAGGCCTACATTTACACTATTTCATGTCATAATTCTTTCGACCATGGCTTCCAGATTATTGTCTGTTGCCATATTGTCCAGTCGAACTTGGTATAAAACTGTTAGCTCCTAAATTCGACACCTACAACAACTTGGCCTTATGGGCCAAAAATAGACTGAACAAGTCTAAGTTGGAAAAGCTTCGACAAAGTAGAAAAGCACTTAAAGAATTTCTAAGTTAAAATGAGTCTTCGACCAGAAGGTTCTCAACCCCTTCGACTGAAGGGACTCCAAGATCTTCGACCAGAAGGAAACTTTGTATCTGCCCCAGAAGATTTTGAATCTGAAGAAAGGCGGGAAAAGCAATTCGCTTGGCAGTTGAGGAAAGCAACGTGGCGTGAAAAGAGGGGTCGAAGCACATGCAGAAGACACTTGTCTTCATCCTGGAGCAAGGTAACTCCTCGACAGTTACCTAGTTTTAGTATAAATATAGGAACTTTATGTAGATTTCCGTGTGTTCAACCGATTGTACAAATTATTCAATACTATTCAAGTACCCTCTGCGTGAGAAAGAATACTGAAAAATATGCGTTTGAAACACCACATTTTACAATCAAAGTCTTTTATTTATCTCTTTACATTTCTTGCCTCTTTATCTTGTTTTCACTTTATCTGCACTTTTACCCAGATTCCTGCACCTAACCTCTCATCAACCCCTTCTTTCTATTTACTTTCTACACTGAAACTCATCCCTTTCCCAGTCGAACGTGCGTTCTTCACCCACATTAACGTTTATGTCCAAAACAACATCAAAAATTAGCATATGCCCTAGGATCAAACTGATTGATCCTGCGAGTAACCAAAAAGTTACCCTTTTTGGAAGATCAGCGGTTGTTTACTAGAAAACACGCTGAACAAATTGGCACGTCCAGTGGGACATTGCTAATTCTTGTTGCTTTATTTATTTTGTTTTCTGTTTGTGCTCATTAATCTTAATATAAATGCTTCGCATGATTTTCTTTCTTTTACAAAGTTTTGCATGCTATTAAGAAGTAGTAAAGTAACCACCAACGAGTGTACAACTAGAAAGAGAAATAATGAAAGCAATATGGATAATCAGCCAAATAATGGAGAAATACCTCAACCAATGACTACGGGAGAAGCGGTAATACCAACTGTTAGTGAAATTGTCTCGTCAACTGTTGGTTCGATACCAACATTAACAGTAACCCAAACGGGACCAATACTTTCGTATGCAGGTCCCAGAGGTCCAACAGGAATACCCCCACCAAGGGTGAATCCAGGATTTTGACCACACGCTCCCCCAGGATTTTCGACAGCCTGGATGGATCGAGACCAGCTTTATGGTATGCCAACTACTGAAATGGCTAGCCTTATGAATGTTGCGTCTACACTTTTAGAACCTTTGGTAAGTGTATCTTCGCCATTACAGGGATCTGGAACTGGTATGGGTAGGAGCCAACTTTTAGGAGGGACATCCCTTGCAATGCCAAGCCTCACAAACGCTTCCACAATAATTTTGAGGTAACAGATGGATGAAAGCAACCATGACATGGTACAAATGTTGGCCCAAACTCTAAGTACAATATTGAACCCTCTAATACAAAATACTACTCAGTCAAACCAATAAATGACAGTGCAAATGGCACGCATGACTGAATTTTTTGGGTACCCTGACCTATCCGACAACCCCAGAGAGCTCCTATGAGAGAGGATCAAGGTGTAATCTTAGAAGAAGATGTAACTATTAACCAAAATCCACAATTCGATAAGAGGAACCACATGGTAGAAATCGAACAACCTACGGTCAAAATACCCAGACTTCCCTCGTAGATCCTTAGAGATGGTGATCAAGGTGTAATGATGGTAAATAGGAACCAAAATGCTGACGAACTGATACAGCAGGTTCGACACTATAATTATGGCACAGAGAATAATCTGAAAGCCATGATCGAAAGGATCATGATAAAAAAATGGAGTGAACATTGGCTTTCATAGGCCAAATTTTACTTCCCCACTGTCAGAATATATCTTGCAAACGGATTTACCCCATAGGTGGAAAGTTCCAAAGTTCACTAAGTTTTCAGGGGATACAACAGAATCAATTGTCGAACATATAGCGAGATATTTGATAGAAGCTGGGGAAATAACAAATAATGAGAGCCTTAGGATTAAATACTTCACAAGTTCTCTAACAAAAAACGCTTTTACTTGGTTTACCACCCTCCCAACCAATTCGATCCACAATTAGAATCAATTGGAGAGATTATTCCATGAATAATTTTACATGGGACAAACCAAAATAAGTCTGAAAGAACTGGCAAGCGTGAAAAGAAGATTCACCGAGCCAATAGACGAATATCTAAATAGGTTTCGACTGCTCAAAGCCAGATGCTTCACATAAGTGCCTGAGCATGAATTGGTCGAAATGGCTGCAGGGGGCCTAGACTATTCTATTAGGAAGAAACTAGATACCCAATATCTGAGGGATATGGCCCAATTGGCCGATAGAGTTCGACAGGTAGAACGTCTTAAAATTGAAAAAGCTAAAGCAAATAAGACTCACCGGTGAGAAAAGGTAGCCTATGTCGAAATGGATGATGATGATCCAGAGACATCTAGTAATCCTATAGTTGTCGAAGAGAGCGAAATAGATTTAGCAGAGTTAAAACACGGGCCTCCATACTCTTGTAGAGTGTTACTACCCTCGGATGGGAAGAATCTTACTGAGTCTGAAAAGAACATTGATAGATTCCCAAAGAAAACGTATAGTTTCGACGTCACAAAATATGATGAGATATTCGACTTATTAGTTAAAATGGCCAAATGATAATGCCTTTAGGGGCGAAAATGCCTCCTTTAGAACAAAAAGAAAAGAGGTTTTTGTAAGTATCATAATTTTTTGGGCCATAAAACTTCACAATGTTTCCTTTTCATGGATCTCGTTCAAGGAGCAATCAAAGAAGGCATGCTCAAATTTGCTGACAACCCCCAAATGAAAATTAATGCAAACCCACTGAGAGCTGATGCCCACTATGCTAAACCAACAGGCATCAGTATGGTCGAAACTTCTGAAGACTTCGTCAATATGCCGGTCTTTGGCAGTTTTACTGGGAACATCTCCAGAAAGACTGCAGAAGTGGTTAGAAAGGCCACTGAAGGCCTAAACCAAAAGGCTACTGAAGCCTGAGCAAAGAAGTTACTGAAGACTCAAACAAAAGGACTACTGTAAGTTCTTATGTGGCTGTCGTCAAGGGTTCGACAGAAGACCTTGAAGCCAAAATGAAAAAAATGAATCTCGCTGCCAAGAGCAACATGCAAGTCAACATGGTCAAAGTATCTGAGGCCAAGGCTTCAGGGGAAGCCATTAGACAAGAGGAAGCGAATAAAACTGCATTTCTAAAAGAAAAATGAGAATTTGGCTGACTTTCTACAATGATGCCAGAAGAAGAAGTCTGAAGTTATGTTGTGTCCAAGATGCAGCTCCATCTTTGACAAAAAGGCTGCAGAACACATACAGGATGGTAATGAAAGAGAGGAAGGCCATCAATGCCAAACCCCGCATGGTTTCTAAAGTTAGATACGATCCTAGAAGAGGACCAATGAACCAGGTGAAGAGGCCATCAACTTTCAGGCCTCCAACAAATGCCCCCGTGGACACTTGGCTAAAGACAGCACACAGGAAAAGGCCAAATGAAGAGAAATGGAGAACATTCGATGTGCCAAGAGGGTCATCCTTGGCATATAGGAAGGAGTTCTAAACTACAACTACAAACAACGTGGCTCATGTGTCGAGCAACTATAAGGGAAAAAATCCATGTCTCGCTCCCAGTGGAGAAGAATTCAGAGATGGCGAAAGGCCGAAAGGAAGGCTACAGAGGAGCCTCAACCAGAGTCAAGCACCAACGTGCCACAAAGAATGGACAAAGGCAAATATCGAAAGCCTTTAGAAAGGAAATCAATTTCCAGAAGATTGGAGTGGCCAGATCGAGGTGAATCAGATGAGGTGAAAATAGTGTGCGAATTGTTTTAGTTATTACAAACCATAAAAATGGGAAATTGTTCAAAGATAAAATTACTGGTTGATAAAGGTGATGGGAACAAAATCCTTTGCTTCCCAGTTGCTCAAACCCCCTTCGAAGGTCGAAAATATCCAATCTTCAAAGTGGCTCTCTTCATCTTCATCTTCTACAACATTGATTCCATGGTAAGAGATCTTGATGGGTGGTCTTCCAATCTTGGAGCGACGCATAGCCTTTTGTCCTTCAGCAGTGAACCCTAACCCAAACTTGTCCGTCTTGTGGGGAAAGTCAGGCAATTGCTCCCATATTTTACTCTTCCCTTCTTTAACCACAACCTCTGCGTCCTTGAGAGATGCCATCCTAGATACATGCTTGGGAATGGCATGCACCTCAACCATTGTCTTCGCAACTGCTATCTCAGGGGAAACTTCCTCAAAATGCTGGAAAGGCGTTTCGATGAACTCGCCATCCAACTCCACATAGCGGAAGGAATTGAGATGACTTATCATGTATTCTTCCTCGCCGTGCACTGTTATAATCTTACCCTTAACAGGATATTTCAGCATTTGGTGCAAAGAGGAGGTGACTGCCCCGACATAATGGATCCACGGTCTTCCTAGCAAACACGAATATGACGGACGGATGTCCATTACGTAGAAGGTGGAGTTGAAAACTTCTGTGCCTACTTTGATAGGAATATCAACCTCTCCATGAACCATTCTTTTGGAACCATCAAAAGCCCTAACAACAATGTTACTAGGTTTGAGGGTTAATCCTTCGCAATCCAAACGGTCTAAATCTTTCTTCGGCAGCACATTCAAGGAAGAAACAGTATCAACTAAGACATGGGCGAGGGTGGTTCCCCTGCATTCAACTGAAACATGTAGCGCGTCGTTGTGTTTCCTTCCTTTGGGAGTCAAGTCAGCATCGGAAAAGCCAAGGCCATTATCAGCAGTAAGACTGGCCACACATTCCTGAAACTGGTTAGCCGAAGTCTCTTGGGGTACATGTGTCGCCTTCAAGAATTTGATTAGGGCCTTAGCATGGGCCTTAGAACAGAGCAGGAGAGCTAACATTGAAATTTTAGAAGGGGTCTGCCCATACTAGTCCACCACATCGTAGTCACTTTTTCTGATTATTTTCAATATTTTATCCATTTCTTTCTGAGTGGTTTCGGGGATAACCACAACATGAGCCTTCGTCCTGAGAGGCACTTCTAGTATCCCCTTACCCTTTTCGGTAGTATCAGCAGATGGTCTTACTTCAGGAGTATCCAATTCTTCAATCACTGGGCCTTGCACTGATGGTCCAACAGGTACAGAAGATTTCAAGGGTCCGAAAACTGCTCGAGGGGGAGAAATCTCCGGAGAAAAGATCTGGCCACTGCGGGTTATCTTTCTTGTACCCGCAATGTTCCCTATATCAGGGCTTTCTTCTTCAGAAATCTCTTGGACTATTTCGATTTGTTTGATACCATGGTAGAAGATTTCTCCCCCATAGTTCCATGGTATCGTTTTGCTTGATTGGTACGGGACAGGTCCCGGCATGGTGATCCTTAAAGGTACACATTCAGAGTTTGGTGTAATCCTGACAGGCCTTTTGCAAGCCTTGGGAGGATTGTCGGAAATGGTTATGATTACAATATCGTTGGTTGAAGTAGCAAAAGTAACAGGAGTAACAGGATTGAAGGTATTAATGGGAGTCTTCTGGAAAAGTATCTCTTGGGTATCCATCAGGCGTTGGACACCTGACTTCAACATTGGGAAATCACCTCGTATGTTCAGACAAAAATAGCAGTCTTTACCACAACCAGGAAAGATCCAGGCTCTCAACAAATTCTCTTTAATCACAAGTAATGGTGTCAACAGATCAACAACATCAGTAACATGGAGGTCTTCTAAAACGACATGAGCATTGTGACCGTGCTTGGGCATCGGAGCAGATATGACATTGGGCTTCTCAGGCGCATCGAATTCTACTTCTTAGGCATCAATCAAGTCCTGGATTTTGTTCTTAAGTGCTCAGCAATTATTGGTATCGTGCCCAGCACTATCGGAATGGTAAGCACACTTGGCATTAGAGTGGTAGTATGGAGAGGAGGTGTTAGGGTTCTTTGGCGCTTCCTTCAAACTGGTCAGATTCAGCTTCAACAAATGAGGAAGTACCTGAGCGGGCGTCATGTTGATGCGGGTGAACTGCCTTGTGGCCTTTCCACCCGTTGTTGATTAGGTCTTGACTGATTGTTACGAGGTTGATCATTTGACGAGTTTTGAATCATCACAGCCCCTACAGTCGGCCGGCGCTCAGTTATTCCTCGTCCCTTCTGAGAATACACAGCAGATGCTTCCTTCTTAGCCGGAAAGGGTTTCTTAACAGTTGTGGATGCGGAAGCATCCTTTTGAATCTTTCCACTTTTAATACCGGCCTCAACCCTCTCGCCGGTCAAAATCAGTTTAGTAAATCCCGCAGAAGAGCTCCCGATTAGATGGTTGAAGAAGGGGCCAGACAGGGTCCCCAGAAACATGTCAACTAACTCCCTATCTGACAACGGTGGCTGCACCCTTCCAGCCAGATCACGCCATTTCTGAGCGTACTCTTTAAACCCTTCATTGGAAGTCATCCCCATACTTTGTAACTGAGTACGAGTGGGCACCAAATCAGCATTGTATTGATACTGACGGTAAAAAGAATCTGCTAAGTCTTCCCAATTGTGAACCTCTGATCTCTCGAGTTGATAAAACCAGTCTAACTGTGTGCCAGACAAGCTGTCTTGGAGTAAGTGTACCCAGAGGTCTTTATCGGATGAGTGGGTTGGATTTTTCTGACATACGACCTCAGGTGCATCTTTGGGAATGACAGACCGTCGTACTTAGCAAATGTTGGCACCTTGAACTTGGGAGGGATAACAATCCCAGCCACCAGCCCCAGTTCTTCAAAATCCAAACCCGGTACTCTCTGCAACTCCATAGCTGCCAGTCTATCCTCAAGGTTCTTATATTTATCATCTGCTGGTGGATACTGTTGCTCGGAGTAATCTTCGTCTTCTTCCTCTTCCTCCTCTTCTACCTCAGAATCAGAAGGTACAGTAACTCCTTTCCCTTTGCCATCCCCTTCGTCAGACGTTGAGGGGAACTCCAGAACCTTCCTAGCATTGCTCTCAAACCTTCTTCTGAAAGTGGCTACCCCAGGTATCTTTTTCTTTTTCTCTTTGTTCTTCTCCAACAAAACTTTGAGGTCCTCTTGACCCTTTGCCAAGGTCCTGAGGAGTTGCTGGAACTGTGAATTTTGTGCCTGCAGATCCTTTACTGTCTGCTCCAAATCCATCTTGCTGAAATAAACAGCAGAAAGATAAGGAAACCTGGTGTGAAGACCTGTTTATGCATATGATGAATGATATGTTATTCATGTAATGCATTCAAGGATTCATAAATTCAAATTTGTTGCAAACAAAAAGAGCGCACGTCATATTAAGAAGAAATTTGATAGTACATAAGTGCCCCATGGGCAAAATATTACAAAATTCTTAATGTAAAAAGACATTGCGCATTCTCTTTGGTGCGATGTAAGTGTTGAGAGTTTCCTCCTCATGAAGTCGGCGGGTAAGCTCCAAAACCTTCTTCTCACTGGCATAGAAGCTGGCTTCAAAAGTATCCCATTTCTTCCTTGAGTTGGATCCAACTCTTTTGCATTTCTTCCCATGATGTTGGCATGTCAGGATGTAGGATGGTGTATGGAACCTCTCCTTCCGTAACAGGCTCTTTGATCAAGGGGAGAATGTGAGGGTATGGCATCATAAGATTCTGGGAGCGGGTTCGTACCCACTTGAGATAAGGCTCAAGGGGGATGGAATTCTTTGCCTCAGTGTCTTACTATCCACCTTGTTGGGCATCCTCCAAGTTCTGATGAACCTTTGTCGAAGTCCTTGCGTATCGTTGTCGAAGTCAAAAACTAGGTCAGGAATCAGCATGTCATGAGGGCCATCCCTTTGAGCATATCCAAATTGTCTCAAAGCTAGACAGGGGTTGTAAGTAATGCCTCCCCTAATGCCAAGTAGTGGGACATTAGGGAATTCCCCATAATGATCAATGATGATGACATTTTCTCTGGACCGAGAACACCAATGTACATCAGAATGTGTGAGGGTCATCAACCGTTGTGACCATCTTAAACCCTGCTCGTTCTTCAAAACTGATTGTGGAAGGTGATAAATAAACCACCTTGCTAGGAGAGGAGTACAGCACATGAGAACACCTCTTTTCCTCATTGTTCGTGTGTAAAATGAGTGTGGGATGTCCCCAAGCAATGTAGGTATGGGATTCTTGGATATGAAAATCTTGACAGCATTCACATCTATAAGCTGATCAGGGTTTGGGAACAGGACAAACCCATAGATAAGGAGTGCCACAATCTCTTCAAAGGCTTGTAGATCAAGAGAATTCCAGCAGTCTTGTGCCTTCTCAAATAGAAACTTTGCCAAGAAGCCCTTGACACCACTTCTGGTTTCCCAATGCCCCTTGATTTCAGATGGTTGTAAGTGTAGTGCTTGAGCAACATCTTCAGGCTTTGGTTCTTTTTCCGTACCGTTGTAGGGTAGTTGATGAAGAATAGGAATTCTCAGGAGTTGAGAAAATTCCTCCAAAGTAGGCACCAATTGGTAATCAAGGAATGTGAAACAGTGATGTAGGGGGTCAAAGAACTGGAAGAGGACTTTCACCATGTCATTTGGATTTGTTTCAGAGGGACTCTGAGATTCCAAGATGATTTTCCTGAAGAAAGAGAGGGCAAATTTTGGGGTACAACAGGCATTGATATGATCGGCGAGATCAGACCTACGACATCCAACGAGCATCGTTTCATCCTGGTAGCAATTGATTACTTTACAAAGTGGGTTGAAGCAGCTTCCTTTGCTAATGTAACCAAGAACGTCGTGGCACGGTTCATTCGACACAATATGATCTGTCGATACGGTGTACTAGAGAGGATCATTATGGACAATGGTACCAATCTCAATAATAAGATGATCACTGAGCTCTGCGAGCAATTCAAGATACAGCATCACAACTCTTCTCCATACCGGCCGAAGATGAATGGGGCTGTAGAAGCGTCTAATAAGAACATTAAGAAGATCGTGCAGAAGATGACAGTGACATACAAAGACTGGCACGAGATGTTACCGTTTGCTCTTCATGGGTACCGTACCTCAGCGCGGACGTCAATAGGGGCAACACCTTATTCCTTGGTATATGGTATGGAGGCTGTCTTGCCTATCGAAGTTTAGATACCCTCTCTTCGGATCATGAAGGATGCAGGTTTGAGTGAAGATGACTGGATTCAGACCCGGCTTGATCAGCTGAACCTAATCGACGAAAAGAGACTTACTGCTATTTGTCATGGTCAGACGTACCAAAAACGGATGATCAAGGCATTTAACAAGAAAGTTAGACGACAAGAGTATCAAGTTGGGGATCTGGTAATCAAGCGCATTATTCTACCTCAAGGTGATCCCAGGGGCAAATGGACCCCTACTTACGATGGGCCATTTGTGGTTAAGAACATTTTCTCATGAGGAGCTATGATTCTAACCACCATGGACGGTGAAGACCTTCCTCACCCCGTCAATGCAGACATAGTGAAAAGATACTACGCATAATCAAAAACCCGCTAGGTTGACTGGCCTAGGCAAAAATAAGGGCTTCCCGGCGAACCAAAAGGGTTCGGGCAAAAATAAGGGATGAAAATGAAAAAAAAATTGTACACCCGGCAAGTCGAAAACCTGAAAAGGCGGCTTGGGCAAAAATGGGTATCCCGGTGGACTAAAAACCCGAAAGGGCAGTCCAGGCAAAAATTAAGGATCAAAGCGTAACACTATGTCTCATTGGATCACCTTGCGTCCGGACTTCGATATCAACTATCAAGCTCGGACGGCACTAATCAATCTGGTTCATCTTCAACCAAGCAGCAAAGTGATGAGATGCTTGAGGATATAAAGGCAATAGCAGAGTTGGAACCCAGTGGAACTATTCACATAGCTGTTTTGTTTATTTTTCACAAATTGTGTAAATTCTATTATTCGGCGGCATTCTCTTACTAGGACGTCAACCTCTTGTACAAAAACGCCTATTTACAGGCCAAACTTCAAATCAATACAAATTCATTTTCAAAGAAATTTCAAACTGTTTTTCCTTTGTCTGTTTTGTTTTGCAAAGAACATCCAATGTTCATTTTTGATATATGAATTTGACATTAATTGCTACTCATAAATATTTGCATGCGAAACAAAAGGCGATTACGGGTAATATCATAAGCAGGGGCAATAAGAATTGTCCGAACTGTACAGTTGCTCTGTTCATCGGGTACAAAGGTAAATTCAGCTGAAGAATATGACCAAGATACCTTCACTCCCTGCAGAGTAAGACAGTAATGGTAGCTATCCCCCAGCTGAAACTTGCAACTATGAACAAATCAGCAATGCTCTCCCCAAGCAGAGTTTATCTACCATCAGCACTAAAAAGGCTTGATATCCCTGGCAGTCTTAAAATTCCCCAACGGAGTATAAGAATATTCCCCGACAAAATACAAGATACCCCTAGTGGAGTCAACATTTCCCCAGCACGGTCCGAAAAAGCTTCCCCAACGGAGTTGAAGCATCATCCCCAGTAGACTCTGGAAGCTTATCCCCAGCAGAGTACAAAAATAAATCTCCCCAGCCGAGTTCAAAGAATCATTCCCAGCAGAACTCAGAGGGTTATCCCCACAAAAGTCTAACAGGGTTATCCCCAGTAAATAGCAACTGAAGGATCATCCCCAGCGAAGTTCTTTCCTTTCACAAACAGGAATTCAATCCTCAACAGATTCAGTATCACCAGCATCGATAATCCATCCCCAGTGGAGTTTATCAGTGGAATCCTCAACAGAGTACCTCTTCCCCATAGAGTAATCTCCTCATCAGTTTATTCCCCAACAGAGTTATCTTCTCCCGCAGGTTTATTCTTGCAATCACCTTCGTTCACCATCCCTCGCAGAAACGAAGAATCCAACTCTATTCTTTAGCAGCTATTCGGGATTTATTTTCCCCAGCTAAAACATTACCTTTCTATACATCATGATACATGCATATACGCATCATACCATATAATCTCATTTATGTTGAGAACATCATTGCTTGATCCATATCATGCATTGCATATGACTGACATTTACCTTTTAGGAAAGATGCAGTTAAATTCTCAACTATGTGGAAGACCTCCTCTGGTCCAGTTAAATCGATTCCTAAAGATTTTTCTGATGCCGATCCAGTTGAAGTTATTCCAAGACCTTGTTTGGTCCAGTTAAATCGATTCCTAAAGATTTTTTTGATGTCGATCCAGTCAAAGTTAATCCAAGACCTTCTCTGGTCCAGTCAAATCGATTCCGAAAGATTTTTTTGATGCCGATCCAGTTGAAGTTATCCCAAGACCTTGTCTGGTCCAGTTAAATCGATTCCTAAAGATTTTTCTGATGCCGATCCAGTCAAAGGCGCCAAGACCTCCTCTGGTCCAATTAAATTGATTCCTAAATATTTTTCTGATGCCGATCCAGTTGAAGTTATCCTAAGACCTTGTCTGGTCTAGTTAAATCGATTCCTAAAGATTTTTTCTGATGCCGATCCAGTCAAAGGCCTTCTCTGGTCCAGTCAAATAGATTCCTAAAGATTTTTCTGATGCCGATCCAGTTGGAGTTATCCCAAGACCTTGTCTGGTCCAGTTAAATCGATTCCTAAAGATTTTTTCTGATGCCGATCCAGTCAAAGGCCTTCTCTGGTCCAGTCAAATCGATTCCTAAAGATTTTTCTGATGCCGATCCAGTTGAAGTTATCCCAAGACCTTGTCTAGTCCAGTTAAATCAATTCCTAAAGATTTTTCTGATGCTGATCCAGTCAAAGGCCTTCTCTGGTCTAGTCAAATCGATTCCTAAAGATTTTTCTGATGCTGATCCAGTTGAAGTTATCCCAAGACCTTATTTGGTCCAGTTAAATCGATTCCTAAATATTTTTCTGATGTCGATCCAGTCAAAGGCGCCAAGACCTCCTCTGGTCCAGTTAAATCGATTCCTAAAGATTTTTCTGGTGCCTAAGTTCAAAACACCTATCAACAATCTCCAAATGGCATCTGTAAGCCCATTCCCGACATCATCAGGCTGATACCACTTCATGCGAGTGCAAATTTCTGGGCACTCTAGTGTTCAATCATCTTCCACCTTCAGATCACGAAAGGCCCGAAAGCCAATCTATATCCTCAGGTTTAAGAAGATTGAACAGGGGAAGCTGTTGTACCCCAAAATTTGCCCTCCCATATTTCTCAAGACATTGCAAGAATAATCTCCAAGTTGCTCAAGATTGCTCAAGAGTTGGACAATCAAGTCATCTCCTAAGGCAATCAACCTCAAATTAGGGTTTTGTGTTGCATCAAGGTCCTTGCATCCAAATGACTTCAAGTGCTCCCCAATGTCCTAATATATTCTCAAGTTCATCCATGTCAAATTTCAAGCCTTGCAGAGGAAGTTTGGTCAGTCAATTGCTCAAGAGGTCCAAAAGTCGATTGTGCTAGGGCAAAAGTCAACTGTGACCCAAATACAGTCAAACTTCAAGATTTTTTGTCAAAATTCTCATTTTTAAGGATATTTCATCATTTGATCAAGGGTTGATCATGATTCATCAAGGATTGCTCAAAATTCATCAAGACTCAAAAGTTGCTAAATTAGGGTTTTGTAGGAAAAGTCAACTCAACTTTGACCAAGCATAACTTTCTCATACTTTATGAGAAATGACCCATCAAAAGCTCATTTTTAATAGGATGCAATTTCCTACAATCCATCTTCACACCCCAAGATCAATAAATGAACTCACAAAAAGTTACAAATTTGGACATTATAGGTCATTTTTGAAAGTCAACAAAACACCTTTTTTCCAAAGATTATAACTTGATAATGGAATATAAAAATGAGATGAGACCAAAAGGGTTGGTTAGAGGACATCTCAATATTTCTAAAAAGTCCAAGAACACTTCCAAATGTTCAAAATTGAAGAAGTTATGCATTGTTGAAGTTGGGCATTTTCCCAAAATTGCCAAAAGTCAACTATCCCCAAAACTTCAAATTTTGTCAAATGGGACCACTTTTTTCCACTTGATTTGATCTTGTCACACTACACACGTGTCCTATCTTCAGTTTTGTGTCAATTTATTAATTTTTCTATTTAATTTGATTTTTATTGAATTAATTCATTTTAAATCAATTTAAATCCAAATAAAATCTAAATATTGATCACTTGGTATCTTTTTGATTGATACAGGTCTTAATTGTCATCATGGACATGATAAAATTCGAATCAAGCCATATCATGAACAAAAAGTTGGTTTTTGGACAAATTTGGAAGCTTTTTCATGGAGGATCAAATCAAATCCTAAATCATCAATGCATAAGGATTCAGCCCAAGAAACTTGACCTAATTCACTCCATGTTAATTATACAAGGCAAAGGCACAAGAATTGGGACAGAGAGGCTACAAAATCACAAGAACAAAACTTGAGAAAAACTTGAAAAAGCTTGAAACTGAAATCCTTTCTAGAGGCCGATTCAAAGCAAAAACGCAACGTAGACCCCTTGCTAAACATCCACTGAGTCAGTAGCAATCAAAAGCAAGGTCCCAGACCCTCTCAAACGCGTTGTAAGTCTCTCTAAACCTCGCCCTGTATTTGAAATCACATACTCATATTCCTGCATTTTCTTGGCAAAATATTTACACAATCATGCTTATCGTTCCATTTAGAAGCTTTTTGCATTATTGAATTGCATTTTCACGGCTTGTAACCCCCTAGACGATTCTAGGGTTCTTAGTTCTTGTTTTTTGGGCATTTTAATTGCAGGCAAAATTGACGCTAATAATGGACATGGACGTAATCAGTGGAAGGAGGCGGACACAACCATGTGTTTGGAATTAATTTCCATGGCCTAGAGAAGATTTTAGGAGGGCCATAGAGATTTAGCTGCGGATGCAAATCCGCAGGTAAAAAAACCAGGGCTGAGTGGAGAAGACGAAAACGTGCCCTCTCCACATTCGCTCATTCAAATTTTCGCGCTTATTTTTTATTTTCTGGCATTTATTTGTTTTCCCAATATAATAATTGATGTCCATTCCACTAACAATTAAGCACGCTGGTTGAGTTGGTAAGGGCGCTAGTACAAAATCCAATGGGACTTGGGTTCGAATCCCAGGTCCCCCATGCATTTGTGTTATTTTTTTCAGGGTTATCCAGTACAAGCCAAAGCATAAGATCTATCATATGCCCTTAGATCTCAAAGCGCCAGATGGCCTCCAGGCCAAATCTGATGGCCCAAAGGTGATGCCTACCATATGCCAAGGTCAACGTGTCACATGGAATTGCAAAGGTCAACTAGGCTTGCATACAAATGGGCCTCTGAATTGCAAATCACACCCCTGATCTGGGCCCAAACCCCCTTGGTTATTTCTTTCTTCTTTCTATTTCTTTTATATATTTTATTTATTTGTTTAATTAATTATTTTTATTATTTAAACTAACTAATTAAACTTTTTTCTCATAAAATCAAAAAAACCAAAAAATATATTTTTATTTATTAAAATCAAATTCAACATTTTATTTTTTGTAAATAAATACTAATTTAATTAATTTAGTTTAATTAGGTATAACTTTTAATATTTTTGCAATAATTAAAATTAATTTAGACAATTAGGCTTTTATTAACATTAATCAAATTTGTTTTTATTTCTTTAAATATCCAAAAATCCAAAAAAAAATCTTTTTCTTAATTAATTAATTTATTTATTTAATTAACTTAGTTTATTTCCTTTTAATTCAGAAAATAACAAAAATCTTTTCTTTAATAATAAAAGGGTCAAAACCCTAAAAATGCGCTCGATTTAATTTTCCCGCATGCGATCTGTTGTACCCCAAAATTTGCCCTCCCATATTCTTCAAAATTTGCAAAGAGCATGCTTCAAAATCTCCCCAAGGGTTGCACAGTCCAATGGCCTCCTAACAGTCAAAAATTAGGGTTTTGGTTCTGGCAAAGAAATTGAAGTTTCCAAGGGTCCAATCAAGTCCCACATGCCTACAAACATGGTCAAGCATCCATATGCCAAGTTTCAAGACTTACAGCATAAAATTGCACAGTCAAAAACCCTAATTGCTCAACAGTCAACTACAGGGGCAAAATGGTCATTTGACAGTCAAAAGTCCAAATTTTTGGTCAACATCTTATTTTGAAGCCACAAACATCATTTGATCAATTCTTGATCATTATTTTCAAGGCATGGCTCAAAAAGTCTCAAGATGCAAAAGTTTCCATATTTGGACAGTTGAAAAAGTCAACTGTAACTTGACCAAGGCATAACTTCCACGTGGTTTATCAGAAAAATTCCATCCAAAGCTCATTTTGAAGAGAAAGACATTTCCTACAACTCCTCTTCACACTTCAAGCCAAGAAATGCTCTCACAAAAAGTTATCAATCTCAACATTATAGGTCATTTTCAAAAGTCAACAAAAAGGCACTTTAAGTCAAAGACCATAACTTGAGATTGGTAAATCAAAATGACATGGGACCAAAGGCATTGGTTAGAGAACTTCAATAACTTTCCAAAATGTCCAAGAACATGATCAAAGCTTAAAAATTGAGCAAGATATGCCTTGTGGAAGTTGGGAAATTTTTGGGAATTTTGAAAAGTCAACTTTGCTTCAAATGCCTCAAAATTGCTAATGGGCCTCATTTTCTTCCAAGAATCATCATCCAAAAGTTATGCACGACCCATTGACCCAAAGGGGAGTTATTTCATCATCTTTTATTATTTATTTGAATTTTTATCACCATTAATTCATTTAATTAAAATAAAATATGACAAAAATAGCAAAGCATGTGTTTTAAATCTTTTTGCAGCATATTCTCTCATCTACTCACTCAAGATTTCGTGCACACTCAATATGGCAAGAATCTCCATTGATTGGCATAAGAATGGTATGAAAAAGATTGAAAAAGATACCATTAAAATCAAATATTGGAACATTGATTGCAAAGGTTAATGGACTTGGATTTCTACCCTAATTAGTTCCATATACATACACAAACACAACCCTAATGCTCAGGACCTGGAAGCTGCGCCCAAGAAGGATATACACTTTGCACTTTTTTCCAAATTTTCTCAAAACTGATTTCATAGCTAGAGTGTTCTTCAAGGCCAAAAAGGTATTCCAAAGGCTTGTTGAGACATTTTTGGACGTGCCTCAATCACTTTCCACTCTCCATACATAAAGAATTGGTAAAACAGAATTGCTTCTCTTTCAAAGTTATGCATAATCGTGTTTGGATTTCTGGACATTTTTCATACATTTAAACTATTGTTTTATACTAACATGGACATGCTGAATCTATTGGTGCTATTTAATTGAATTATCATTGCCTGTATGCAAAGCTACCATGAGAGCTTTTTAGGGTTTCAGAGACCATGAAAGAGGGTTTCGTTCCTCTGGAAAAATTAGGCTATAAGACCAGCATCATTGGATTCATAACCTTCATACGAACACAACGACCACATCGCGCCCTTTTTATATGCTTGTATGGCCTAATCGCTATTTTCCAGGTCCAGGTTTAGTGGGGGTTTAAAACCCCCGCTATCTATCTCATGTTTTCAGGTAACACGAAGAAGAAGGAGGACGTGTCTCAGCCAGAATGGACGGTTTGAATTTAGCGCGTTTTTCAAGCTACAAGCGCTTTCTCACATATCTTATTCAGCATCCATTATAATATCAAAGTGGCTCAGTAGCACAGTTGGTAAACACGCTGGCAAGCAGGTATTGGGACCTGGGTTCGATTCCCAGGTCCCCTCCCTTCCTCAATATTATTTTGTTTAACGTATTTCCCTGCAGCGCTTCAGCTAAGGTCCACCAAATGCCTTGCCTGCTCGATTGCCACATGCCCTTGAAGATTAATCCATTGACCATCATGTGAAGTCCACCATGTACCCTCAGTCAACCATGCACACGTAAGCGTTAAAAGTCAAAAGGGCCTTCTTCAAACGGGCCAAATTACTGCTGATAATACCTCCAAAATTGGGTCTACCACCCCTCTTGTTTGTATTTCTCTCCTTCATTCTTCTTTCTATTTTTTTTATTTATTTGTTTTAATTTAATTACTTTCTTTTAATTCTTCAAACTAATTTTTATAACATAAAAATACACAAAAACAGAAAATCATAAAACAATAAAAAAAATATGCTTTGTTAATATTAATTAATATTATTTTGTAAATAAATTTAATAATTAAGTTAGTTTTAATTTTAGGTTTAATTCTAATTTTTTTTAATAAATAAACTAAAAAGTTTAGAGATTAGGGTTTTAATATTTTTCTTCTTTTTCTTAATAAATAATTTATTTCCTTATCATCATTATTATTATTCTTAATTATTTTATAAATAACTTGTAATTAAATAATTAGGTTAAAACTAGGTCAAACTTAAACATTTTTTTAACAAATTAAGAATGGTTTAGAATTAGGGTTTTAATTCCGTTTAATTTTCTCATTAAATTCCATAAATACAAAAACTCCAAAAAATAAGTTCTTGCTTTTATTTAATTTAATTAATTTACAATTTCGATTTAATTTCTTTAAAAGGGTCCAACGCCCTCGCATTCTCGATTTTATTTCTTTTCGCACATTTACTTTTATTTCTTTTTTTTAAATTTCATGTAATTGCCCCAAAGCCTTGTAATAGATTAATTAGGGTATTTACTTTCCGCACTTTATTTATTTCAAATCGGGTCTTGGTTTAATTTGGCGATGTAGACTCGCGCCTTTGTAATAGCGTAGGACTTTTATCTTCCCGCACCTTTTAACTGTTAATAACCACATGAAAGAATGAATGCTAAAAATAAAAACAAAGCGTAGATCACCAATGCATGAACAAGACAAATATAACTGAAAATGACACACAATTCACACACCACCCCTAGGGTACGCCTCACCGTGGCCTTGCCCATCGAAACGTGGTCGTCGAGTAGAGGATGTTTTAGTAAGTCCTCATGTCCATGAACATGGCATGAGGGTAGCTTCTAAGGTGTCTTCCTATTGCTCTGGTGACCATACTGTCTCGAACCCTCGAATTGACCCGAACACCTCCAACGGTGGTGCTACCTACCTCTCGATGGTGAGATGGCACTACCTTAAGGACATTTACACAGCCTAATTCCTTAGGGTAGGTAGATGACTCGTAGATACTTGCTCTAATTCAAAACAAATCAAAAACTTCTTTTCACACCGACACTTTGCAAAAAGCTTTCAAAACAACTTTTCAAACACTCTTGAGGACTGATACAAGAGTCGAACTGAAATTTTAAATGAAACTTTTTAAAACCCACAGTTGAAAAGCAAACAAACATTTTGAAAACACAATGAGCAAGTATCTAAGAGCCCATGGATAACCATGGATAGAAAGGGTGCTAACACCTTCCCTTTCTATAAATCTACCTCCCGAACCGAGAACTAATCTCAATAAAGAATTTTTCTGTGCTTTTGTCCTTTCCATATTGGAGAAAATAAAAGACGGTGGAGACTCTTGCTTCCGCGACATTTCGCGAAACCAGCGTTAAACAGTCAGTTCCAGATCCACCGATCACAGAACTGGCGACTCTGCTGGGGACTCTTATAAAGTGAGGTGTACCTTAGGACTAAGATCATTGTGTTTTCAATTGCTTTGACTTGTTTGCTTTAAATTGTGGGATTGTCTTGGGAGTTCTATAGATCCTAACCCGGATCTGGGGGATACCTTCTTAGAAAGTAGCAACAAGGCTGTGAGGGAACTGTGCGGGGTATACCGACATGGTTAAAACAGTCTGCTATGTTGATGTGGCACTTTGGTGTGTACCGGTAACCCTTGAGTTCAGTCAAGGAGAGTATGGGGCCTCCATGTGGTGTCGTGAAGCATCAACTGACCTTAGGAACCTTAATTGAACTATCTTGGCCTCTTTAGGGTAGTGAGATAACTGACTTTGGTGCAGTCCGAGGTTGGTTGATACTCGATACTACACTCAATTGAGGGTTGCTTTCCTGGAATATTCTGGTCGCCAGTTCAGTGGCTAAATCGAAACGATGAACATTGAAAGTAATCCAGTGATATTGGGACCCTTAGAACCCGGTTACTTCTAATAGGACAGGTTGAACCCACCAACTTCAAGAGGGTAATACCCAGACCCCATGCTGGCCTAATCTCTAAGAGTTTCTCTTGTGTGACTTGTGTGCCTTCCAACTTGACTATTTGCATGCTTGTTATCTGACACTTGAGTTTCTTACAGGTTTTGGTTATAGTCCTTAATTAGGACTCATAACAGGGTTTATTAAGTTTCTTGCAGGTTTTGGTTATAGTCCTTAATTGGGACTCATAACAGGGTTTACCTATGTTACGCCACGCATAGCATAACATCATAACATCATGCCATCATACCATTGCATACCCCCTACATAAGGACTAATCCATTTCAAGGATCTCAAGGGTCTGTGATGCAGGTCATGATGAACCAAAATGTCTAGCAAGGGGCAAAGGGGATTTATTTTCCTCTAGCCAAGGTTGTTAGGGGCTATGACCCACTCGATATGGTGAGCCTTGACTCTTGAAGAAGGACTCTCAACAACAGGAAGTCCCTTCAATCAAGCTACCGGATCCCAGCTCTAACAAATTTCTTGTTTACCCCGCGAGATCCTTGAAAACATTGCATGCATATATACACATCATTGCATTACAGGTATCCCTTTTGCAGGTCACTTACCTTTGTCACTGTTTATTTCAGAAATGACTTCCCAACAAGATAACCAGGGACCTCATGCTCAAGAGACCCAGTTCAGGGAGATCTTTTTAAGCCTATCCAAGGGGCAAGAAGAGCTGAGAACACTCCTCACAGGGACTTTGGTCAGGAACAGTGCTGAGGACGACAAGGACGAACGGCTGAAACGTCTACAAGCTGAGGTAGACACATTGAAAACCCATATGCTGGGGCAAAGGGCTCTCATCCAAGGTCTAGCTCGGGAGCAAGAAGAGTTGAGGGCCATGATCAATCAGCTTCATCAAGACATGAAGCAACCAGCCCAAATCAGGGACCAGGTCATTAATCAACTACCAAGAAGTCAAAGGTTTGGGCCTCTCTAAGCTGCTACTACTTCACAGGTCCAACAACGACCTCGCCAAGAACAACGGACTGATCATAGCAAGCCAGACAAGCCTAAAAGGCAGTTCACCAAGCTCAACGTGTCACCGTCTCAAGCTTTACAACAATTGTTGAGGTTGAATCTGGTGACGTTAAGGGACCCTCCTAAGAATCTCAACACAGCCTCCCCAAAATACAATCCTAAGGAAAGATATGCATACCACTCTGACAGTCCAGGGCATGACACCGACGACAGCTGGGCTCTGAAGAATAAGATCCAAGACCTGATTAATGAAGGAGCTATGGATTTCACCCAGATGGGCCAGGCTGAATGCTCCTGTCATCCCCACAAGATGCACCAGTTGAAGTAACAAGCCCTGAGGGGAGAAGACTTTTGTTTATTAGAATTTACAAGTTGTAACTTTCTTTTGACTATTCAAACATTTATTCATGTTAAACATTGTTATTTCATTAATGTATCGCATATGTCTGTTTTAAAGCAATATATTCGCATTCGCTATACTTAAACTATTTTCATATTTTTTGATGTCAACTCTTGATCTAAAATTCTAAGCCTCTTGAGGGAGGATGACGAAAACGACACCACGATCATTTACAGTATGCTTTTGAACAGACCCCGCTGATGAGGTACAGGCATTGTTTCAATTCCTAAACACTGGAGTTATAAGGATGATAATCCCTCGTCAACCCCTTTGAGCCTAAGAAGTAGGAGTTTTTCTTTTTGAAAATTAAAACCCTTTATCATAACCTGGGGCAGGGTAGTTCTCTCAGTTGATCCAAGTGCATAACGAACGGCACCGAAGAAGTCCCTCCATTAAATAACAAAAGACAGTGATGGTTCAGAATAATCATAAAGACAGGCAGTCATTAACAAAAAAAAACTAAAGCCCAATAAGTCAAAACCTATGAAGGAGACTTACAAAACTGGGACATCCCGCTGACTGTAAACACAAAAAGAAACAGTTCAGGCAAAAAAATAATAATAGGGATAACGAAATAAAAAAAAAGAGGTCATACAAACCCTCAACAAAAACAAAAAAAAATGACTGCCCATTCAGAATAAATCATCAATATCTGAACCATCATTGGAATTTCAGAGCAAAGACTCAAACAAGGTCTAACGCACGATCAGTTGAGTTTAGGTTTGAAGAACATCACGAAGAGCGGGTGGGTACAAATACATTTTGAGCTTTTATCCTTTGTTTCTTAAACCGTGAACCAGGCCACGTTATAACCCTTAAAAGTCCTAGCTGAAGCATGGGTTAGTTCGAAAGCATATTGTTACGAAAGGTATCCTGACTCCTTAAGGCTTGCTATAAAATATTGAGTTGACATCACATTTTACAAAATTTGCTGGTTTTACTGAAAAATGCATTTTTCAAAAACTTCAAGACAGACATAAGCTTTGCATTTTTAACATAACTTTGTTTGCATATGACTTTTTTGTTTGAACAGCATAGAAATTCGCACGACGAATGCCTAATGAACAAAAGCACCTCCAATCAAGGGGCATGGCCTGATCATTGTCCATCATCTGGGGCAGTCCAGTCAAGATTCAAGGAATCTCTCAAAAGGCCAAACAGCCTGGGGCAAATCTCCGCCTGGGTCACTTGGGGCACTCCAGTAACGAATCTTGCCTGATTAAACATCTTATGGGGCATGACAAAACACTTCTAACAGGGGCAACTCCCTACATTCTGAGAGCGTGGACATAGTCGAAAAAAATACTACGCATAAACAAAGACCCGCTAGGTCAACTGGCCTAGGAAAAAATAAAGGCTTCCCGGCGAACCAAAAGGGTTTGGGCAAAAATAAGGGATGAAAATGAAAAATCTGTACACCCGGCAAGTCGAAAACCTGAAAAGGCGGCTTGGGCAAAAATGGGTATCCCGGTGGACTGAAAACCCGAAAGGGCGGTCCAGGCAAAAGTTAGGGGTCAAAAGCGTACGACTATGTCCTATCATCTTGTCACCTGCCTACCAGAAGAAGGTTTGTCCATCAAACAACTATCAGCACCTCACAGGTCTTCCTCTCCCATCTCAGAAACAGGGGCAATGATGAGTTGTCCAAACGGTCTAATTGCTCTATCCACCAAGGTATCAAGGTAGGTTCAGCTGAAGAACATAACCGGTATATCTTAAATCCCCAGAGAGCGAGTCAGCAAGTCAATACACTCTCCCCAAGCAGAGTTAGACCACTGTCAACTTTAAAGAAGTTGGGTATCCTCCAGCAGATCTCAACATTCCCCAGCATAATCATACAGACTTTCTTAACAAGCATCCCCGACAGTCTTGATCTAAGATTGTTCTCCGGCGGTATACCAGACATACATCAGAGCCACTTCCCCAGTACATATCAAATAAATTTCCCCAGGAGAGTCCAATCAAGATTTCCCCAGGAAAGGTTGAATCATCTCCCCAGCAGGAAGCTCATCCCCAGTAGATTCTGGAAGCTTCCCCCCTATAGAGCACGAACGCGTCTCCCGGCTTTATTCAAAGGTTATTTTCCTACCAGGATATAACTGGGTTATCCTTAGCCAAAAGCCACGGAAAGATCGTCCTCGGTGAAGTCTTCTTATCCCCAGCGGAGTCTATTAAGGCTTCCAACATAACAACGGTATCCCCAGCGAAGTTATCATCAACATCTCAATAGGGTACCTCTCTCCCCACAGAGTATTGTTCCCCAGCAAGATCGCTAAAATGATTCTCCCTGCAGAGTAATCCATTCGCCAAGTTTATTCCCCAACAGAGTCATCTTCTTCTACCGGTATTCTTGCAACCATCACTCCTCAGCGGAAACAAAGCACTATTCTCCAAACATCAGCCCAGGATGTGACTTCCCGACACCCGTCAAGGATTTACTTTCCTAAGACGAAAAACATACATTCATAAACATCGCATTTCCATACATTATAGCATGCATATACGCATCATATCTTACAAACTCATGTATGTTGAGAACATCATTGCTTGATCCATATCATGCATTGCATATGACTAACCTTTACCTTTCAGGAAAGATCCAGTTAAAGTTCTCAGCTATGTCCCAGGCCTTCTCTGGTCCAGTTAAATCGATTCCTAAAGATTTTTCTGATGAAGACTCAGTTGAAGACTCCAAGACCTTGTCTGGTTCAGTTAAATCGACTCCTAAAGATTTTTCTGATTATTATCCAGTCAAAGGCCTTCTCTGGTCCAGTTAAATCGATTCCTAAAGATTTTTCTGATGAAGACTCAGTTGAAGACTCCAAGACCTTGTCCGGTTCAGTTAAATCGACTCCTAAAGATTTTTCTGATTATTATCCAGTCAAAGGCCTTCTTTGGTCTAGTTAAATCGATTCCTAAAGATTTTTCTGATGAAGACTCAGTTGAAGACTCCAAGACCTTGTCTGGTTCAGTTAAATCGACTCCTAAAGATTTTTCTGATTATTATCCAGTCAAAGGCCTTCTCTGGTCTAGTTAAATCGATTCCTAAAGATTTTTCTGTTGAAGACTCAGTTGAAGACTCCAAGACCTTGTCTGGTTCAGTTAAATCGACTCCTAAAGATTTTTCTGATTATTATCCAGCCAAAGGCCTTCTCTGGTCTAGTTAAATTGATTCCTAAAGATTTTCCTGATGAAGACTCAGTAGAAGACATCCAAGATTCTCTCACCGTTACTGTTGAGGTTGAAGTCGCCTATGATTCTCTCATCGTTACTGTTGAGGTTGAAGTCGCCCAAGATTCTCTCATCGTTACTGTTGAGATTGAAGTCGCCTAAGATTCTCTCATCGTTACTGTTGAGATTGAAGTCGCCTATGATTCTCTCATCGTCACTATTGAGGTTGAAGTCGCCTATGATTCTCTCATCGTCACTGTTGAGGTTGAAGTCACCCAAGATTCTCTCATCGTTACTGTTGAGATTGAAGTCGCCTAAGATTCTCTCATTGTTACTGTTGAGATTGAAGTCGCCTATGATTCTCTCATCGTCACTGTTGAGGTTGAAGTCGCCTATGATTCTCTCATCGTCACTGTTGAGGTTGAAGTCGCGCAAGATTCTCTCATCATTCTGCTGAGGTTGAAGTCGCCCAAGATTCTCTCATCATTCTGCTGAGGTTGAAGTCGCCTAAGATTCTCTCATCATTCTGCTGAGGTTGAAGTCGCCTAAGATTATCTCATCATTCTGCTGAGGTTGAAGTCGCCTAAGATTCTCTCATCATTCTGCTGAGGTTGAAGTCACCTATGATTCTCTCGTCATCACTGTTGAGGTTGAAGTCGCCTATGATTCTCTCATCATTACTGTTGAGGTTGAAGTCGCCTATGATTCTCTCAGCGTTACTGTTGAGGTTGAAGTCGCCCAAGATTCTCTCATCGTTACTGTTGAGGTAGTAATCGCCCCAGATTCTCTCATCGTTACTGTTGAGGTAGTAATCGCCCCAGATTCTCTCACCGTTACTGTTGAGGTAGTAATCGCCCCAGATTCTCTCATCGTTACTGTTGAGGTAGTAATCGCCCCAGATTCTCTCATCGTTACTGTTGAGGTAGTAATCGCCCCAGATTCTCTCATCGTTACTGTTGAGGTAGTAATCGCCCCAAATTCTCTCATCGTTACTGTTGAGGTAGTAATCGCCCCAGATTCTCTCACCGTTACTGTTGAGGTAGTAATCGCCCCAGGTTCTCTCATCGTTACTGTTGAGGTAAAAATCGCCCAAGGTTCTCTCACCGTCCCGTGAGGTAGTAACCATCCTTGATTCATTCATCACCTTTTGAAGCTCCAGACTCGATTCCTGTATCTCGCCAGGGCACGTCTGAAGAGGTTTTAAGACCCGATTCCTGTAACCAACCAGGGTGCGTCTACACAAAGAGTCTGAAGACCAACTCATGTAACAGGTCAGGTAATCATTTTCCTTTTCAGGTACGCAAGTTCTCGCTAAGGAATCTCTTACGCGATCGACACCCAGATGGCATCTATAAGCCCATCCACCTATTCATCACATCTCAACATGGCATCTGTAAGCCCATCTTCCTATCCATCCATCTCCAAATGGCATCTGTAAGCTCATTCCCACCATCACTGCTACCATGTGAGCGCAAATTTCTGGGCACTCTAGTGTTCAATCATCTTCCACCCTCGGATTACGAAAGGCACGTCAGCCAATCTACATCCTCAGGTCTAAGAAGATTGAACAGGGGCAACTGTTGTACCCCAAAATTTGCCCTCCCATATTCTTCAAGATTTGCAAAGAGCATGCTTCAAAATCTCCCCAAGGGTTGCACAGTCCAATGGCCTCCTAATAGTAAAAAATTAGGGTTTTGGTTCTGGCAAAGAAGTTGAAGTTTCCAAGGGTCCAATCAAGTCCCACATGCCTACAAACATGGTCAAGCATCCATATGCCAAGTTTCAAGACTTACAGCACAAAATTGCACAGTCAAAAACCCTAATTGCTCAACAGTCAACTGCAGGGACAAAATGGTCATTTGACAGTCAAAAGTCCAAATTTTTGGTCAACATCTTATTTTGAAGCCACAAACATCATTTGATCAATTCTTGATCATGATTTTCAAGGCATGGCTCAAAAAGTCTCAAGATGCAAAAGTTTCCATATTTGGACAGTTGAAAAAGTCAATTGTAAATTGACCAAGGCATAACTTCCACGTGGTTTATCAGAAAAATTCCATCCAAAGCTCATTTTGAAGTGAAAGACATTTCCTACAACTCCTCTTCACACTTCAAGTCCAAGAAATGCTCTCACAAAAAGTTATCAATCTCAACATTATAGGTCATTTTCAAAAGTCAATAAAAAGGCACTTTAAGTCAAAGACCATAACTTGAGATTGGTAAATCAAAATGACATGGGACAAAATTCATTGGTTAGAGGACTTCATGACCTTTCCAAAATGTCCAAGAACATGATCAAAGCTTAAAAATTGAGCAAGATATGCCTTGTGGAAGTTGGGAAATTTTTGGGAATTTTGAAAAGTTAACTTTGCTTCAAATGCCTCAAAATTGCTAATGGGCCTCACTTTCTTCCAAGAATCATCATACAAAAGTTATGCACGACCCATTGACCCAAAGGGGAGTTATTTCATCATCTTTTATTATTTATTTGAATTTTTATCACCATTAATTCATTTAATTAAAATAAAATATGACAAAAATAGCAAAGCATGTGTTTTAAATCTTTTTGCAGCATATTCTCTCATCTACTCACTCAAGATTTCGTGCACACTCAATATGGAAAGAATCTCCATTGATTGGCATAAGAATGGTATGAAAAAGATTGAAAAAGATACCATTAAAATCAAATATTGGAACATTGATTGCAAAGGTTAATGGACTTGGATTTCTACCCTAATTCGTTCCATATACATACACAAACACAACCCTAATGCTCAGGACCTGGAAGCTGCGCCCAAGAAGGATATACACTTTGCACTTTTTTCCAAATTTTCTCAAAACTGATTTCATAGCTAGAGTGTTCTTCAAGGCCAAAAAGGTATTCCAAAGGCTTGCTGAGACATTTTTGGACGTGCCTCAATCACTTTCCACTCTCCATACATAAAGAATTGGTAAAACAGAATTGCTTCTCTTTCAAAGTTATGCATAATCGTGTTTGGATTTCTGGACATTTTTCATACATTTAAACTATTGTTTTATACTAACATGGACATGCTGAATCTATTGGTGCTATTTAATTGAATTATCATTGCCTGTATGCAAAGCTACCATGAGAGCTTTTTAGGGTTTCAGAGACCATGAAAGAGGGTTTCGTTCCTCTGGAAAAATTAGGCTATAAGACCAGCATCATTGGATTCATAACCTTCATACGAACACAACGACCACATCGCGCCCTTTTTATATGCTTGTATGGCCTAATCGCTATTTTCCAGGTCCAGGTTTAGTGGGGGTTTAAAACCCCCGCTATCTATCTCATGTTTTCAGGTAACACGAAGAAGAAGGAGGACGTGTCTCAGCCAGAGTAGACGGTTTGAATTTAGCACGTTTTTCAAGCTACAAGCGCTTTCTCACATATCTTATTCAGCATCCATTATAATATCAAAGTGGCTCAGTAGCACAGTTGGTAAACACGCTGGCAAGCAGGTATTGGGACCTGGGTTCGATTCCCAAGTCCCCTCCCTTCCTCAATATTATTTTGTTTAACGTATTTCCCTGCAGCGCTTCAGCTAAGGTCCACCAAATGCCTTGCCTGCTCAATTGCCACATGCCCCTGAAGATTAATCCATTGACCATCATGTGAAGTCCACCATGTACCCTCAGTCAACCATGCACACGTAAGCGTTAAAAGTCAAAAGGGCCTTCTTCAAACGGGCCAAATTACTGCTGATAATACCTCCAAAATTGGGTCTACCACCCCTCTTGTTTGTATTTCTCTCCTTCATTCTTCTTTCTATTTTTTTTTATTTATTTGTTTTAATTTAATTACTTTCTTTTAATTCTTCAAACTAATTTTTATAACATAAAAATACACAAAAACAGAAAATCATAAAACAATAAAAAATATATGCTTTGTTAATATTAATTAATATTATTTTGTAAATAAATTTAATAATTAACTTAGTTTTAATTTTAGGTTTAATTCTATTTTTTTTTTAAATAAACTAAAAAGTTTAGAGATTAGGGTTTTAATATTTTTCTTCTTTTTCTTAATAAATAATTTATTTCCTTATCATCATTATTATTATTCTTAATTATTTTATAAATAACTTGTAATTAAATAATTAGGTTAAAACTAGGTCAAACTTAAACATTTTTTTAACAAATTAAGAATGGTTTAGAATTAGGGTTTTAATTCCGTTTAATTTTCTCATTAAATTCCATAAATACAAAAACTCCAAAAAATAAGTTCTTGCTTTTATTTAATTTAATTAATTTACAATTTCGATTTAATTTCTTTAAAAGGGTCCAACGCCCTCGCATTCTCGATTTTATTTCTTTTCGCACATTTACTTTTATTTCTTTTTTTTAAATTTCATGTAATTGCCCCAAAGCCTTGTAATAGATTAATTAGGGTATTTACTTTCCGCACTTTATTTATTTCAAATTGGGTCTTGGTTTAATTTGGCGATGTAGATCCGCGCCTTTGTAATAGCGTAGGACTTTTATCTTCCCGCACCTTTTAACTGTTAATAACCACATGAAAGAATGAATGCCAAAAATAAAAACAAAGCGTAGATCACCAATGCATGAACAAGACAAATATAACTGAAAATGACACACAATTCACACACCACCCCTAGGGTACGCCTCACCGTGGCCTTGCCCATCGAAACGTGGTCGTCGAGTAGAGGATGTTTTAGTAAGTCCTCATGTCCATGAATATGGCATGAGGGTAGCTTCTAAGGTGTCTTCCTATTGCTCTGGTGACCATACTGTCTCGAACCCTCGAATTGACCCGAACACCTCCAACAGTGGTGCTACCTACCTCTCGATGGTGGGATGGCACTACCTTAAGGACATTTACATAGCCTAATTCCTTAGGGTAGGTAGATGACTCGTAGATACTTGCTCTAATTAAAAACAAATCAAAAACTTCTTTTCACACCGACACTTTGCAAAAAGCTTTCAAAACAACTTTTCAAACACTCTTGAGGACTGATACAAGAGTCGAACTGAAATTTTAAATGAAACTTTTTAAAACCCACAGTTGAAAAGCAAACAAACATTTTGAAAACACAATGAGCAAGTATCTAAGAGCCCATGGATAACCATGGATAGAAAGGGTGCTAACACCTTCCCTTTCTATAAATCTACCTCCCGAACCGAGAACTAATCTCAATAAGGAATTTTTCTGTGCTTTTGTCCTTTCCATATTGGAGAAAATAAAAGACGGTGGCGACTCTTGCTTCCGCGACATTTCGCGAAACCATCGTTAAACAGTCAGTTCCAGATCCACCGATCACACGATCCATTTATGATATTGATGTAATTGTTTCCCGGAATGTAATAGCTTTAATTAGGACATTTTTACCGCTTTATTTTACTTTCTGCATTTTAATTTCAAGGGTTGTTTTTGGCGATGTAAATACCCGACGCCCTGTAATAGTTAGATTTAATTTCCGCAATTTAATTTCTGCAACTTATAAACTGTTAGATGTTTGGTAATAGGGAATGCATGACAAGATCGAATGTATGAACTTAAAATCAACATAGATAACCACTAACATGTACAAAGATAAATAACTGAAAATAATACACTCGCACATGCGCACTCTTAGGGTACACCTCGCTTGGTTGCCTTCGAACGTGGTCATTGAGTATAAGAAGTTTTAGAGGTCGCCCTCTTGTCCAAAGATCATAGTTGCCTCGAAACGGTTGCCTCGGAAAAATGATCTAAGACATTAGGGTTACCGCTAAGGCGCCCTAACATTGCTTTAGTGACCACACGTCCCTTAATCGAATTGACCCTTAAACTCCAACGACGAGGCTACTGTGATCGGTGGAAATAGAACTGACTATTTGGAATGCTGGTTCGCGAAATGTCGCGGTAAGCAAGAGTCGCCACCGTCTTTTATGTTCTCCAACATGGAAAGGACAAAAGCACAACAAAATTCCTTTTCGAGATGTTTCTCGGTTCGGGAGGTATATTATAGAAAGGGAATGTGTTAGCACCCTTTCTATCCGTGGTTATCCACGGGCTCTTAGGTACTTGCTCACTATGTTTTCAAAAATTGTTTGATTTTCTTGTGTTTTTGGGTTTTGAAAAAGTTTAGTTTGAAAACTTCTAGGTAACTCTTGTATCAGTCCTCAAGAGTGTATGAAGTGTTTGTTTGAAAACTTTTTGAAAGTGTAGGTGCGAAAAGTTGTTTTTGTTTTTGAAAGAGCAAGTACCCAGGAGAAATCTACCTACTCTAAGGAATTAAGCTGTGTAAGAGTCCTTTAGACAGTACTAACCCACTATTGAGAAGTAAGTAGCACCGTCGTTGGATTTATTCGGGTCAATTCGATTAAAGGGACATGTGTGGTCACCAAAGCAATAGTAGGACGCCTTAGCGGTAACCCTAATGTCCTAGATCCTTTTTTATCCGAGGCAACCGTTTCGAGGCAACTGGATCTTTAGACAGGAGGGCGACCTCTAAAACACCCTATACTTGATGACCACCTCGAGGCAACCAAGTGAGGCGTACCCTAGGAGTGGCATGTGCGAGTGTGTCAGGTTTCATGTTAAATTGTCTTTACATGTTTCATGGTGAGCTACAGATTGATTTTATTTTTCAGACAAGTCTTGCATGCATAATTAACAGTTAATAGTTGCGCGGAAAGTAAATTGCGGAAAATTGAATCTACACTATTACAAGGCGTCGGGTATTTACATCGCCAAAAACATAACCCTTGGAAAGTAAATGCGAGAAAATAAAAGAAAGCGATAAAAGCCCTAATTATCTATTACATTCTCGGAACAGAAACATAAATATAATCAAGAATAAACATGCGCGAAAGGAAATTGAATCGGGACGTCTTTAGGGTTTTGACCCTTTTTGAGAAAAGAATGGAAATTTGTCCTCTTTTTGCAATTAATTCAAATTAAACATAATAACTAATTAATTAATTAATTAAAAGAAAAATTATTTTTGTGTTTTTATGTTTTTGATGAAAATAAAAAGAAAAGGTCAAAAGTTAGTAAAAAAAAAACCTAAGTCTGATTTATTTTATTTATTGTAAAAGAAAATTAAAATTAAACCTAATTAAACTAAATTAATTCATGTTAGTGTTTATTTACAAAATAATAATTAATAGTGAAAATAATGATAATAATAAGAAAATATTGTTTTATGAATTAATTATAAAAATAATTAATTTGTGAGTTTAAATAATAATAATATTAAGAATAAAAATAATTAGTTAAAAGAAAATAAAAAGAAATAGTAAACCAGGGGGGTGTTGACCCAATAATGGAGGTTTGTGTTGGCAATTCCAGCCCATTAAGCTTCCAGGCCTGTTTGACTTCTTGAATTGTCTAGCGCATGGTTGACTAGAGAGCATGGTGGTCATCCATCCCATGGCCATTGGATTGATGCACAAGGCCACTTGGCGCACTGATTTGTGAGGTACATGATGGAACACATGGGAGAGCCTGCATATGATTATATTAGAAAAAATATGAAACAAATATTGGGTGGACCTAGGAATCGAACCCAGGTCCCAATGATGCACGGCCAACACACCAACCATCAAACCACCTGCACGCATTTGTAAACACAATGGATAATGAATATATTATATAAAAACAACAACACGTGCTGGAAACAACAAAACGCGCGCCATTATATTTGAATGAACCAATTGCACATTGCCAGCTCACCGTCTTCTTCGTTTCCCTGCAAAAAAGACAAAGAGATAGCAGGGGTTTTTAACCCCCACAATATGGCCTGAGGAAAAATAGCGATTAGGTGTAGGATGAATATAAATTGTTCGAGAGCATGGTGTTTGATTCGTCTGGCCTTGACGAATCCAAACAGAGGCATTAGAAGTCTCAATTTTACTAGATGTGGAAAACCCCAATTTTGAGATTCAAGAACCCTAGAATTTGTTAATGGTATTTCTTGATTCTGGACACCATAATGCAATTCACCTATACCATTAGCTTCAGAGAGGTTCTAGCAATGCAAAGCACACAAAAAATCTCGTTAATGATGCATGAATAATGAATTACGATTGTGAAAAAAAGTACCAAACCGTGTGACTGTAAACGGCGATTTCTTGAGGTTAAACGCTTGGTTTTGGCTCCTACACCTTCCTGGGGATCCCTGCAATGGATTAGAATTAACAAAAAGCTCTGAATTAACCTGGAATTAGGAAAACAGTTTTCAAGTTTTTCTTGATTTTTTCAATGTTGCATATGGCTTTCTGCAGCAATTCTAACGTTCACATGAATAGGGTTAGGTTGTGTACATATAGAGGACTGAATTAGGTTAAATCCTTGGGTAAAAGATCCATGGAATTATGATTTGTATATTTGATTTTCAATCATATCTTTTTGCATTTTTTTGATTGAAAAATCTTGCCAAATTGAGAGATCCTTGTCTCCTTGATGTGTACACGAAATCTCCAGCATATGTTGACCACTTTTGCTTCACAAAAAGATTGAGAAATTATATCTTGATATTTTCCTACAATTAAATGAATTAAATGAATTAATATTGATTAAAAATTCAATTAATTAATAAAAAATAAGAAAATAATTCAATTTAATATCAATGGGTCGTGCATAGGCCTTGGACAATTTTTCAAGAAGAAATTTGAGGCCCATTAGCAAAAATGATGTGTTTTGAGCAAAGTTGACTTTTGCAAATTCACAAAAATTTCCCAACTTCTCCAATGCATATCTTGCTCAATTTTGATCATATGAACATGTTCTTGGACATTTTGGAAAGGTATTAAAGTCCTCTAACCAATTCCTTTTGTCCCATGTCATTTGGATTTACCAATCTCAAGTTATGGTCTTTGACTTAAAGTGCATTTTTGTTGACTTTTGAAATTGACCTATAATGTAGAAATTGATAACTTTTTGTGAGAGCATTTCTTGGACTTGGAATGTGAATATGAGTTGTAGGAAATGTCACCCCCTTCAAAATTAGCATTGGATGGGATTTTTCTGATGAACCATGAAAAAGTTATGCCTTGGTCAAGTTACAGTTGACTTTTCTGCTGTCCAAAAATAGTAACTTTTGCATCTTTGATGATTTTTGAGCCATGCTTGAGGAATCGTGATCAAGACTTGATCAAATGATGATTGTGGGCTCAAAATAAGATGTTGACCAAAAATCTTGACTTTTGACTGCAAAATGACCATTTTACCCCTGCAGTTGATTGTGAACCAAATAGGGCTTTTGACTGTGCAATTTGCCTCTGTGAGTCTTGAAACTTGACATGTAGATGCTTGAGAATATATGTAGGCCCATGAGACTTGATTGAGCCATTTAAAACCTCAAATTCTTTGGGAGAACCAAAACCCTAATTTCAGCTGGCTTATGAGGCATTTGGACTGTGCAACCCTTGAGGAATCTTGAACCATTTGAAGATGATCCTTGACAAACCTTGAAGAATATGGGAGGGCAAATTTTGGGGTACAACAGTTGCCCCTGTTCAATCTTCTTAGACCTGAGGATGTAGATTGGCTTGCGTGCCTTTCGTGATCCAAAGGTGGAAGATGATTGAACACTAGAGTGCCCAGAAATTTGCACTCGCATGGTGTAGTATCAGCAATGTGATGTCGGGAATGGGCTTACAGATGCCATTTGGAGAGATGATGGATAGGAGGACGGGCTTATAGATGCCATCTGGAGACGTGACAGAATCTTGTCGGGGGATGGGCTTATAGATGCCATCTGAGAACGTAATAGGTAGTTGCGGAGATGGGCTTAAAGATGCCATCTGGGGATTGTTTGTTGAATTGTAACTGGGTTGAAAGAAGGAACCTGTGTAGGGTTGCCCGATGACGAGTCTGTGTAAAACTGCATTTTGGAAGGAAGGAAACCTGTGTAGGGTTGACTGATGATGAGTCCGTGTGAAACTGCATCTTGGAAGGAAGGAAACCTGTGTAGGGTTGACTGATGATGAGTCCGTATGAAACTGCATATTGGAAGGAAGGAAACCTGTGTAGGGTTGCTTTGCAAGGAGTTTGGATAAAACTGCAGGAAATTGTAAGGAGGAACCTGGGTATGGTTACTTTGTGATAAGTTTGTGTAAAACCTCTGGGGGAACCTGAGTAAGGTGATAAGTCCGTGTAAAACTTCTGGAGGAACCTATGTAGGGTTACTTTGACGATGAGTCTGTGTAAAACTGCATCTGAAATGGAGAAGGAACCTGTGTGGGGTTACTTTGATGATGAGCCCGTGTAAAACTGCATCCTGGAAGAAAGAAAACCTGTGTAGGGTTGACTGATGATAAGTCCATGTAAAACTTCATCTTGAAGGGAAGGAACCGGTGTAGGGTTTCTTGACGACGAGTCCGTGTAAAACTTCATCTTTGGAAAGAGAGAACCTGTGTAGGATTTCTTGGCGGCGAGTCCGTGTAAAACTACGTCTGGAATTGAGAAGGAAACGGTGTAGGGTTTCCTGATGATGAGTCAGTATAAAACTTCATCTGGAATTGAGAAGGAACCGGTGTAGGGTTTCCTGATGATGAGTCCGTGTAAAACTACATCTGAAGTTGAGAAGGAACCGGTGTAGGGTTACTTTGGGATAAGTTCGTGTGAAACTTCGGGATGAACCGGGGTAAGGTTACTGTGAGATAAGTTCGTGTAAAACTTCAGGATGAACCGGGGTAAGGTTACTATGAGATAAGTTCATGTAAAACTTCAGGATGAACCGGGGTAAGGTTATAAGTTTGTGTAAAACTTCAGGATGAACCGGGGTAAGGTTATAAGTTCGTGTAAAACTTCGTGATGAACCGGGGTAAGGTTACTGTGAGATAAGTTCGTGTAAAACTTCAGGATGAACCGGGGTAAGGTTACTATGAGATAAGTTCGTGTAAAACTTCGTGATGAACCTGAGTAAGGTTACTGTGAGATAAGTTTGTGTAAAACTTCAGGATGAACCGGGGTAAGGTTATTGTGGGACAAGTTCGTGTAAAACTTCGCCTTGGAATTGAGGAGGAACCGGTGTAGGGTTGCCTGAGGACGGGTCCGTGTAAGACTTCGTCTTGGAAGGGAGGAGGAACCTGTGTAGAGTTCTTCATGATGAGTCCGTGTAAAACTGCATCTGCACTGAGAAGGAACCGGTGTAGGGTTTCCTGATGATGAGTCCGTGTGAAACTTTGTCTGAAAGAGAAGGAACCGGTGTAGGGTTGCTTCATGATTGTCAAGTAGATAATTGTCCTGTCTGGTTTCAGGTATTAACCTACGATCAGTCATCCACAGAACTTTCCTGGCTTGTTACCGGTGTTCATCTGGAACTGCAAAGGCAGATGGTAATCATCTTTTGATTGACTTTTTCCTGAAAAGGCAAAACATTAGTTGTATGCAATGTCATGATGTATGAAATGCATGATGTTCTCAAAAATAAATGAGATCGTGTCGTGTGCACTTTATCATGTATGAAATATGGAATGTTTATGGATGTATTTTCGTCTGGGAAAATAAATCCTTGACGAATGCCGGGAAGTTTCTTCCTGGGCTGATGTTGAAGAGTAGAGTTCTTCGTTTCCGCTGGGGAGGATGAACGGAGATGATTGCAAGAATAAGCCTGTAGGAGAAGATGACTCTGTTGGGGAATAAACTTGTTGGAGAGATTACTCTGCGGGGGATTACTCTATGGGAAGAGATACTTCGCTGAGGTTTTAATGATAACTCTGTTGGGATTCTGTTGATAAGTTACGTTGGGGAATTTGATGAACTCCGCTGGGGGATAGAAAGAACTTCGCCGAGGATGATCTTTCCGTGGTAATTAGCTGAGGATAACCCAGTTATAGGCTCTGGTGGAGGATAACCCTCTGAATAAAGCCGAGGAGATGCTTTTTGCACTCTGCAGGGGACCAGCTTCCAGACTCTACTGGGGATAAGCTTCCAGACTCTACTGGGGATAAGCTTCCAGAATCTACTGGGGAGGATGATTCAACTCTCCTGGGGAAACTTTTTGGGCTGCACTGGGGAAATGGCTCCACTGGGGCATCTGTATTCCGCCGGGGAAAAATCTTATATTTCCGTTGAGGAATATTAAGACTGTCGGGGATGCTTGCTTAGGAACATCTGCATACTCCACTGGGGAATGTTGAGATCTTCTGGGGATATCCAACTTCCTTAAGGCTAACAGTAGACTAACTCTGCTTGGGGAGAGTATCGCTGACTTGCTAGGGATACTGTGCCTTTTCAGGGCTGATGGGAGATCAACTCTGCTTGGGGAGAGTATTGCTGATTCTGGTCTTACCCTCGGGGAGTGGAGGTAACTTGGTCATGTTCTTCAGCTGAACTTACCTTGGTGCCTCGGTGGGCAGAGCAACCAGATCGCCTAGACAATTCTTATTGCCCCAGTTTCTGCGGGAGAAGGTACCTGTGGAGGTGCTTGACAACTGCCGATGGACAAATCTTCTTCTGGTAGGCAATTGGCGAGATACCGGGACATAGTCGTACGCTGTGATCCCTAAATTTTGCCTGGACCGCCCTTTCGGGTTTTCAGTCCACCGGGATACCCATTTTTGCCTAAGCCGCCTTTTCAGGTTTTCGACTTGCCGGGTGTACAAATTTTTTCCATTTCATCCCTTATTTTTGCCCGAACCCTTTTGGTTCGCCGGGAAGCCCTTATTTTTGCCTAGGTGTGTCAACCTAGCGGGTCTTTGATTATGCGTAGTATTTTTTCGACTATGTCCACGCTGTTAGTAGTGTAGTGTTATGTTGCCATACCACCAGAAGATGTTTGGTCATGCAAGATTCGTTGCTGGAATTCATGTCCAATGCCCCAAGTGATTCAGATGGAGATTTGCCCCTGGCTATTTGGCATTTTGAGAGATTCCTTGAATCTTGACTTAACTGCCCCAGATGATGGACAATGCTCATGTCGTGCCCCCTTGATTGGAAGTGCTTTTGTTTACCAGATATTCTTCGTGCGAATTTCTCTGTTGTTCGAACAAATAGTCATATGCAAACAATGTTATTTTAAGAATGCAAAGCTCATGTCTGTCTTGAAATTTTTGAAAATGCAGTTTTCAATAAAACAAGTGAATTTTTGTAAAATGTGATGTCAACTCAGTATTTTACAGCAAGCCTTAAGGAGTCAGGATACCTTTTGTAACAGTATGCTTTCGAACTAACCCATGCTTCAGCTAGGACTTTTAAGGGTTATAACGTGGCCTGGTTCACGGTTTAAGAAACAAAGGATAAAGGCTCAAATTTTATTTGTACCCACCCGCTCTTCGTGATGTTCTTCAAACCTAAACTCAGTTGATCGTGCGTTAGACCTCGTTTGAGTCTTTGCTCTGATATACCAGTGATGGTTCGGATATTGACAGTTTATTTTGAATAGGCAGTCATTCCCTTTTTTGTTGAGGGTTTGTAGCGACCTCGTTATTTTTGATTTCGTTATCCCTGTTTTTTTGCCTGAACTGTTTCTTTTGTGATTACAGTCAGCGGGATGCCCCAGTTTTGTAAGTCTCCTTCATAGGTTTTGACTTATTGGGCTTTTGTTTTTGAAAGACAATGACTGTCTGTCTTGACGATTATAGGGAACCATCACCGTCTTTTTGTCTCGGAAGGACTACTTTGATGCCATTCATTGTGCACCTGGATCAATTGAGAGAACTACCCTGCCCCAGGTTATGATTAAGGTTTTTAATTTTTGCGAAAAGAAAAACTCCAACTTCTTTGGCTCAAAGGGGTTGACGAGGGATTATCTTCCTTATAACTCCACTGTTTAGGATTTGAAACAATGCCTGTACCTCATCAGCGGGGTCTGTTCAAAAGCATACTGTAAATTGTGGTATCGTTTTCGTCATCCTCCCTCAAGAGGCTTAGAGTTTCAGATCAAGAGTTGAACATCAAAAAATGAAAGCAATTTTAAGCATAGTGAACACAATTACTTCAAAACAGACACGTGCAATGCATTAATGAAATAAGAGAGTTTGACATGATAATTGTTTGAATAAGCAAAGAAAAATACAATTTCAGAATTTAAATGAACAAAAATCTCTCAATCCTAGCCATGTTTCGGCAAGGGAGCAGTGATCACATTGGGAGTCTCGGGCGCCTCGAACTCAATTTCCTTTGCATCGATCAAGTCTTGGACCTTGTTTTTCAGACTCCAACAATCATTTGTATCATGCCCCGGACTCTCAGAGTGATAAGCGCAGCGGACATTGGGGTTATACTTTGGTGACGTTGTATTTTGATTCTTTGGAGCTTCTTTTAGAGTCACCAGATTGGTCTTCAGCAACTGTGGCAACATCTGGGACAAGGTCATGCTGAGCCGAGTGAACTGCCTTCTCTCACCCCTTTGTAGGTTAGGATGCTGAGGAGCAGCGGCACGTTTTGAAATAACCGACGCGTTGACAGCTTGGCAGCGTTCCGGTTTATTCCGTCTTCTTGAACTGTAGACAGCACTGGATTCCTTCTTGAATGGTTTCTTCTCGGTGCTCGAGGAGTCACCCTTCTGTATCTTCCCAGACTTGATACCAGCTTCTATCCTCTCACCAGTCAAGATAAGGTCTGTAAACCCGGCAGAAGAATTCCCAATCAGATGGTTGAAGAACGGACCAGACAGGGTCCCCAGAAACATGTCCACGAGTTCACGATCAGTCAAAGGTGGCTGCACCCTGCCAGCCAAGTCTCTCCACTTTTGAGCATACTCCTTGAATCCTTCACCCGTCCCTAGCGACATACCCTGGAGTTGGGTACGCGTAGGAGCGAGGTCGGAATTATACTGATACTGCTTATAAAATGCAGTAGCCAAGTCCTTCCAGTTACGAATGTTGGCTCCATCCAGCTGATAGAACCATTCGAGTTGAGTCCCTGAAAGACTATCCTGGAAGAAATGGATCCATAAATTCTTGTCAGCTGTATACGGTTGGATCTTCCGCACATATGATCTGAGATGCAGCTTAGGACAGGAGGCTCCGTCGTACTTTGCAAAAGCAGGTGCTTTGAACTTGTGTGGGATCACCACCCCAGAAGATAAACCTAGATCTCCAAAATCCAACCCGGGCACATGTTGAATCTCCATAGCACTTAGACGATCCTCCAGCTGTTTGTACCTGTCCTCAGCAGGAGGGTACTGTTCATCATTGTAATTTGTCTCGTTGTCGGAGACCACGGGACTAGGGACCCTTCTCTCTTGGGGATTGTCTTTCCCTACAGAGGAAGTAGCTAGATCAGCCTTATTTTGCAGTGTATTCCCATATCTGCGTCCGGTATTTAACAACACAGTCCTCTTCTTCTTCTTCTTCTTCTTCTTCTGAATCAGAGCCTTCAACTCCTGTTGACCCTGGGCTAGGCTCATTACCAACTCTTGAAACTGGGCGTTATGTGCCTGGAGGGCCTTGATAGCTTGTTCAGTAGTAGGTTCAGAATTCATGATGATTGCTGAAATAAACAGCGAAGAAGAATAAGTGACATGTAAAAAAGGGTACCTGTGATGCATATGATGAACAGAATGCGTATGATTTACGTTTTCAAAGACAATCGGGATTCAACTTTGTAGACAAAAAGGAAACACACTTTATTAGATTCGAACTTTTGAATTTAAATTGTTCAATAAATATCCCTTAGGCGTTACAAGAATGAAAAATACTGAAAAGTAAATGAAACTATAAAAGAAACAATCGAGGCCCATCAATGCTCCCATGACCTCCTCTTTTCAGTGCGGATATAATCATTCAGGGTCCGTTCGTTCTCCAGTTGCTTGGTCAGCTTCTGGATCTTCTGTTCCTGTTCATTGAACCTTTCCCGATAAGAATCCCTTTCTTCCTGTAGTTGCGCCCAAGACCTCTTTAGTGTGTCAACATCAGTGGGTATCTGAGGAGGGAGAACAGTTGGAGGAGCCCCGTCTCTATCGGGAAATTCAAGAGTAATAGGTATGACAGCTTCGTATGGCATACCTAACTTCTGAGCACGGATGCGGACCCATCTGAAGTAGGGTTCCATAGGCAGAGAAGTCTTCGGTCCCAACTCATGTGGGTCAGCTTTGTGAATTTTGTCCCAAGCCCGGATGAATCTACGACGCAGCTCGTCACTGTCTACCTGAAACTCCAAACTGATGTGAGGTATCAACATCTCATGAGGCCCTGCTCTTCTGGCTCTTCCAAACTGACGGAGAGCTAAACATGGATTATAAGAGATTCCTCCTTGAGTACCGATCAATGGGACATTAGGATACTCTCTGCAACGATCAATAACGGCCACTTCATCTAAACCTCTGAGAGTCCAAATGATGTCATTATCAGTGAGGGACATTAACCTATGAGCCCATCCCCTTCCTTCTTTGTTCTTCAGTACGAACTTAGGGAGGTGCGAAATAAACCACCTCACTAACAAAGGAGCACAACACCACAGAGTTCCCCGTCTTTGGGCAGTACGAGCATAGAGTTGTTGCAGGATATCACCCAAGAGAGTGGGCACAGGGTTCCGAGACATGAAGATCCTTATGGCAGTGACATTGACAAAGTTATCAGGATTCAGAAACAATACCAGACCATAGATTAAGAGACCCAGAATGTCTTCGTACGCCCTGAAGTCTAAGTCATTCCAGAAACTGTTAGCTTTACCAATCAGAAACTTAGCCAAAAAGCCCTTAACTCCGCTTCTAGTCACCCAGTTATCCATTACCTCTTTGGTGGTCAAGGGAAGGGCTGCAACAATCTCCTCAAGCCTAAGAGTCTTTTCCCAACCAGTGAATGGAGTCGGTTCCAAAACAGGGATACCAAGCAAATCAGAAAATTCTTCCAGGGTAGGGACCAGCTGGAAGTCTTGAAAGGTGAAGCAATGGTATATGGGATCATAAAACTGGGTCAGGACACTCATCAGTTGTTGGTCCCACTTTGAAGTGACTAAACCGAGAAGAGAACCATGCCTCTGGATGAAAGAAGTAGTATTTGGAATTTTGTCAACAAATTCTTTAAGCAAATCAGGTGGGTGAACAAAGTTAAGCCGGATAGTATTCCTTCGCTCAGGCATCATGATGTCCTACAAAACAGTAGCAAAGATAAAACCCTCTTGTCTTTGAAATGGGTTAGTCCTTATGCAGGATGCAGGATGGTATGATGTTATGATAAAGCACACCACAAGTATTCACAAAGGCAAACATGATAAGGCACACAAGTCACACAAGACAGCCCTTAGAGTTTAGGCCAGCCTGAAGTTTAGGTACTACCCTCTTTCCGTTTCAGTTGGTTAAGACCTGTCCTAGAAAATAGTAACCGGGTTCTAGAGGATCTCAATATCACTGACTACCCTCAATCGGTCATAACTCCAGCTTCGCAATCTTTTCTTGCCGCCAGAACCATCGCGAGAGTTTAGCCTCAATGAGTGTAGCATACTGCTACTGTTCTATGGCCAAGTTGGGTCAATTTAGGGTTCTAAGGTCGGTTGGTGCTTAATGACTCCTCAGAAGACCCATATTCTCCTCGTTGCAACACAAGGGATATCGGTACAGACCAAGGTGTCACAGCTTATGCTACCTAAAGGGTATTCCCCAGATCTGGGTTAGGATCTATGAAACTCCGATGCAAGCCCACAAATAATAAAGCAAACAAGGCATACAATTGAAAACATAGAATGATCTAATCCTAAGGTACACCTCACTTATATTTGTCCCCAGCAGAGTCGCCAGTTCTGTGATCGGTGGAAATAGAACTGACTGTTTGGAATGCTGGTTCGCGAAATGTCGCGGTAAGCAAGAGTCGCCACTGTCTTTTATGTTCTCCAACATGGAAAGGACAAAAGCACAGCAAAATTCCTTTTCGAGATGTTTCTCGGTTTGGGAGGTAGATTATAGAAAGGGAAGGTGTTAGCACCCTTTCTATCTGTGGTTATCCACGGGCTCTTAGGTACTTGCTCACTATGTTTTCAAAAATTGTTTGCTTTTCTTGTGTTTGTGGGTTTTGAAAAAGTTTAGTTTGAAAACTTCTAGGTAACTCTTGTATCAGTCCTCAAGAGTGTATGAAGTGTTTGTTTGAAAACTTTTTGAAAGTGTAGGTGCGAAAAGTTGTTTTTGTTTTTGAAAGAGCAAGTACCCAGGAGAAATCTACCTACTCTAAGGAATTAAGCTGTGTAAGAGTCCTTTAGACAGTACTAACCCACTATTGAGAAGTAAGTAGCACCGTCGTTGGAGTTATTCGGGTCAATTCGATTAAAGGGACATGTGTGGTCACCAAAGCAATAGTAGGACGCCTTAGCGGTAACCCTAATGTCCTAGATCCTTTTTTATCCGAGGCAACCGTTTCGAGGCAACTGGATCTTTAGACATGAGGGCGACCTCTAAAACACCCTATACTTGATGACCACCTCGAGGCAACCAAGTGAGGCGTACCCTAGGAGTGGCATGTGCGAGTGTGTCAGGTTTCATGTTAAATTGTCTTTACATGTTTCATGGTGAGCTACAGATTGATTTTATTTTTCAGACAAGTCTTGCATGCATAATTAACAGTTAATAGTTGCGCGGAAAGTAAATTGCGGAAAATTGAATCTACGCTATTACAAGGCGTCGGGTATTTACATCGCCAAAAACATAACCCTTGGAAAGTAAATGCGAGAAAGTAAAAGAAAGCGATAAAAGCCCTAATTATCTATTACATTCTCGGAACAGAAACATAAATATAATCAAGAATAAACATGCGCGAAAGGAAATTGAATCGGGACGTCTTTAGGGTTTTGACCCTTTTTGAGAAAAGAATGGAAATTTGTCCTCTTTTTGCAATTAATTCAAATTAAACCTAATAACTAATTAATTAATTAATTAAAAGAAAAAGTATTTTTGTGTTTTTATGTTTTTGATGAAAATAAAAAGAAAAGGTCAAAAGTTAGTAAAAAAAAAACCTAAGTCTAATTTATTTTATTTATTGTAAAAGAAAATTAAAATTAAACCTAATTAAACTAAATTAATTCATGTTAGTGTTTATTTACAAAATAATAATTAATAGTGAAAATAATGATAATAATAAGAAAATATTGTTTTCTGAATTAATTATAAAAATAATTAATTTGTGAGTTTAAATAATAATAATATTAAGAATAAAAATAATTAGTTAAAAGAAAATAAAAAGAAATAGTAAACCAGGGGGGGTGTTGACCCAATAATGGAGGTTTGTGTTGGCAATTTCAGCCCATTAAGCTTCCAAGCCTGTTTGACTTCTTGAATTGTCTAGCGCATGGTTGACTAGAGAGCATGGTGGTCATCCATCTCATGGCCATTGGATTGATGCACAAGGCCACTTGGCGCACTAATTTGTGAGGTACATGATGGAACACATGGGAGAGCCTGCATATGATTATATTAGAAAAAATATGAAACAAATATTGGGTGGACCTGGGAATCGAACCCAGGTCCCAATGATGCACGGCCAACACACCAACCATCAAACCACCTGCACGCATTTGTAAACACAATGGATAATGAATATATTATATAAAAACAACAACACATGCTGGAAACAACAAAACGTGCGCCATTATATTTGAATGAACCAATTGCACATTGCCAGCTCACCGTCTTCTTTGTTTCCCTGCAAAAAAGACAAAGAGATAGCAGGGGTTTTTAACCCCCACAATATGGCCTGAGGAAAAATAACGATTAGGTGTAGGATGAATATAAATTGTTCGCGAGCATGGTGTTTGATTCGTCTGGCCTTGACGAATCTAAACAGAGGCATTAGAAGTCTCAATTTTACTGGATGTGGAAAACCCCAATTTTGAGATTCAAGAACCCTAGAATTCGTTAATGGTATTTCTTGATTCTGGACACCATAATGCAATTCACCTGTACCATTAGCTTCAGAGAGGTTCTAGCAATGCAAAGCACACAAAAAATCTCGTTAATGATGCATGAATAATGAATTACGATTGTGAAAAAAAGTACCAAACCGTGTGACTGTAAACGGCGATTTCTTGAGGTTAAACGCTTGGTTTTGGCTCCTACACCTTCCTGGGGATCCCTGCAATGGATTAGAATTAACAAAAAGCTCTGAATTAACCTGGAATTAGGAAAACACTTTTCAAGTTTTTCTTGATTTTTTCAATGTTGCATATGGCTTTCTGCAGCAATTCTAACGTTCACATGAATAGGGTTAGGTTGTGTACATATAGAGGACTGAATTAAGTTAAATCCTTGGGCAAAAGATCCATGGAATTATGATTTGTATATTTGATTTTCAATCATATCTTTTTGCATTTTTTTGATTGAAAAATCTTGCCAACTTGAGAGATCCTTGTCTCCTTGATGTGTACACGAAATCTCCAGCATATGTTGACCACTTTTGCTTCACAAAAAGATTGAGAAATTATATCTTGATATTTTCCTACAATTAAATGAATTAAATGAATTAATATTGATTAAAAATTCAATTAATTAATAAAAAATAAGAAAATAATTCAATTTAATCTCAATGGGTCGTGCATAGGCCTTGGACAATGTTTCAAGAAGAAATTTGAGGCCCATTAGCAAAAATGATGTGTTTTGAGCAAAGTTGACTTTTGCAAATTCACAAAAATTTCCCAACTTCTCCAATGCATATCTTGCTCAATTTTGATCATATGAACATGTTCTTGGACATTTTGGAAAGGTCTTGAAGTCCTCTAACCAATTCCTTTTGTCCCATGTCATTTGGATTTACCAATCTCAAGTTATGGTCTTTGACTTAAAGTGCATTTTTGTTGACTTTTGAAATTGACCTATAATGTAGAAATTGATAACTTTTTGTGAGAGCATTTCTTGGACTTGGAATGTGAATATGAGTTGTAGGAAATGTCACCCCCTTCAAAATTAGCATTGGATGGGATTTTTCTGATGAACCATGAAAAAGTTATGCCTTGGTCAAGTTACAGTTGACTTTCCTGCTGTCCAAAAATAGTAACTTTTGCATCTTTGATGATTTTTGAGCCATGCTTAAGGAATCATGATCAAGACTTGATCAAATGATGATTGTGGGCTCAAAATAAGATGTTGACCAAAAATCTTGACTTTTGACTGCAAAATGACCATTTTACCCCTACAGTTGATTGTGAACCAAATAGGGCTTTTGACTGTGCAATTTGCCTCTGTGAGTCTTAAAACTTGACATGTAGATGCTTGAGAATATATGTAGGCCCATGAGACTTGATTGAGCCATTGAAAACCTCAAATTCTTTGGGAGAACCAAAACCCTAATTTCAGCTGGCTTAGGAGGCATTTGGACTGTGCAACCCTTGAGGAATCTTGAACCATTTGAAGATGATCCTTGACAAACCTTGAAGAATATGGGAGGGCAAATTTTGGGGTACAACAGCTACCTACTCACTCATAGTGGGATAGCCCTGTCTAAAGGACATTAACATAGATTGATTCCTTTTTCGAATAGGTAGATGATTCTTAAGTACTTGCTCTTTCAAAACAAAACAAAACTTTTCGCACTTACACCTTTCAAACAAAAACTCTTTTCAAACCCACAAACACAAAGAAAAGCAAATTTGAAAACGCTTTGAGCAAGTACCTAAGAGCATGTGGATAACCACGGATAGAAAGGGTGCTAACACCTTCCCTTTCTATAATCTATCCCCCGGACCCGAGAAACATCTCGAAAAAGGAATTTTTCTGTGCTTTTTTCCTTTCCTTGTTGGATAAAATAAAAGACGGTGGTGACTCTTGCTTACCGCGACATTTTGCAAAAACAAACGCAAAACACAAACCACCATTCCAAAAATAGTCAGTTCTCTCCCACCGTATCACACAACTGATCAAGGGTCAGTCTTTATTGGTCGAAAAATGCAAGAGTTCGTTGCAGAAATGGGGTTTAAATTATTAATATCTACGCCTTACTATGCACAAGCCAATGGTCAAGTCGAAGCGGCAAACAAGGTAATAATCAGCTTAATAAAGAAGCATGTGGGAAAGAAGCCAAAAAATTGGCACAAGACTTTAGATCAAATTTTATGGGCTTGTCGAACATCTCCTAAGGAGGCTACCGGAACAACACCCTTTCGACTAACTTACGGCCATGACGTAGTACTGCCAGCAGAAATTTGTCTACAGTCAATAAGAATTCAGAAACATCAAGACATCCCTTCTGAAGTTTATTGGAATATGATGTTAGACGAATTGATTGATTTGGACGAAGAAAGATTGAGGGCTTTGGATCTCTTAAAGTCACAAAAGAGGAGAGTGGAAAGATCTTACAATAAAAGAGTAAAACCCAAGGTATTCATGTCTGAAGACCTGGTATAGAAATTAATCCTCCCAATGGACCGAAAGGATAGAAATATGGGAAAATGGTCTCCTAAATGGGAAGGACCTTTTAAGATCATTCAAACATTATCTGGTGGCGCATATGAGGTCGAAGAGTTAAATGAAAACCAAAGGCTCTTGAGAGTAAATGGTAAATACTTAAAAAAGTATAGACCCGCACTTCAAGAAGTTAGAGTAACCAATACTTGATCTTAATCGAGTTAAAAAGCCAAAATGGAGAATATATTATAAAGCCAAAATGGTTGAAAGTCATTACAAAATATATAAGCATACAACAAAAAAAAGTCAAAAACAAAACGGGAGGTTGGCCTTTATTTGGAGGTACTTTATCTTCTGTAGCTCCAAGCGTCTTTCGCACAGGGCTTTCGACTGATGAAGAGTCTCGATCTTTACATCCAATGCTTGGGCTCGTTCGGCGTATGCTAATCCCTCGTTGAGTTCCTCTTGACTCTCTGAATTAGTCCTGACAGCGAGAAGTTCTTCCTTTCGTTTATCGTTGGCAGCTATCTTGGCTTCTAGCTCCCTGATCTGAGCCTTCATAATGGCTGTATTTTGATCAAGTTCTTCTACTTCTTTCTGCCTAGCCTCTTGCACCTTCGACAGCTCCTTCAGCTTCGAAGCTAATTCAGCAGCAGCACCCCAGGCAGCAGCTACATGGCCATTGGCCTCCTCAATTCACGAGTAAGAGTCGTTCGACGATTGTAGTCAGCTGAAACCTGATCGATGATGGAAATCAAATCCAAGATAACTCTAGCAATGTCAGGCGAAGCAACAAGAAGGTCGACAACTCTTAAAGTAGTCTTCAAAAGGGAAGGAGTTATAGGTTCTCCCTCTAAGGTCAACATTAAATCTCTTTTTAAAGTTGTGCCTTAACCTTTTGAAGTTCTTCTTAAAGAGGAGACGTTGGAGTGGATTTGCCAGACGCAGTCAAAGTACTCTAATCAGAAGAACTTTCTCTACCCTCAAGGATGACAGTCAAGTAGCCAAGAGGATTTTTCCGTTTTCAGCAATGCCAAATCTTCCTTGGTATGAGAGCCTGTCGAAGTGACCCTCTCGTTTACAATATGAACCATATTGGCTTCGACAGACATCTGCACAGGGACATCTTCAACACGCGCAGAGTTTCCTGCTCCCCCTGTAAGGTTTTCTCTATCATCAGTCGCCAAAATATCTTCAGTCCGATTTCCTCCCACTGGCATGTTTTCCTTCTCTGTTTCGATCACATCATCATTAGCTTGCGGAGTCCCAGGATTCACATGCTCTTAACTAGGAACTTCTTCATTAGGATCCCCAACACCTTCGTACCCAGAAGTTTGGTTCACTTCGCTAGCAGAACTCACAAAAGATCCTTTTGGCCTGTAAGTAGGATCACACTCGCTGTTTATCAAGGTGACAGATTCTTCTACGAGGTTCTGCTTTGAAGTACCAGCAGTGTCCTGAAGATTACAAGATGGTTATCAGAACTATTGAAAAAGGAAAAAGAAGTTGAAGTCAACAAACAATCATGAGGGGTCGAAGTAACTACCTTAGGCGGAATTTCAGCGCCAGGACTTAAGTTGTCGCTCTCACTAGGATTGTTTAGCCTAGCAGCTATCTCCTGCTCTGTTGGTTCTCTGATGACAACAGGAGGAGGTGTCGACCCAATAACTTTAACCTTGAACTTGGTCTTTGGACGAGGCTCAGGAACGGGGGCTGCTTTCTTTAATTTTTGCCTTTTTAAGGGGACAGGAGGAGATTCTTCCTCTTCATCACTGGAAATTTCAATTTCTTGAATTTTCCTTTTTTGCAGATTGATTTCAGATGACCAGAAAGAAAGGAGTCGAAAGCATTAGCGTCAAAAGTAATATGTCGAAAATAAAGATATAATAGTAGAAAATGTTTACCTTGGGAGAAGGTTTCACAGAAGGGTCTCATCCTTTTGCGCTTTCAGCGACTTTCTTGGTGACGGTCCTCTTGACCGCTAGAAAATGAACAGAGATAAATTAGGTGTCGAATGATTAGATTGAAGATGATAAAGACATCTGCTTTGAGAAAGAAGATTACCCTTTTTTATATTGTCATAGATTAGTAAAAACGCCTCTTGAAGGTGAGCAGCGAAGTCTTTTTCATCGAAAAATTCTTCGTTATAATATTGCTTCCACCAGTCCTCAAAAAGAGGCGAACACAAAAAATTGAGATTGAAGTCGAACAGAGTTAGTACGGTTCGACCAACGTACCTACCAATATGCCTGGTAGCAACATCCTCTTAGTAGTCTGCATTGTAAAACAACAGAAGCTTTTCTCAAGAGTAGATTGGTGAAGGGAGTGACTGGATAATACCAAATTGTCTAGAGACAAGGTTCGGTTGATAAGCAATTAAGTTAAGTTGATTCTTAGAACTCTTGAATCTCAGAGGCATGATTCTTGGTCGAAGAAACGACTCCCATATAGCTACATATTCATCCACATAGTCATCTTCGTCAGACGAAGGGTATGGTCGAATGAAACATCTCGGGCCAACCTTTCTACTAGCAAAGGGAACCATGGTCGAAACAAATTCCTTCCGCTTTGCAAACATAATTACAAAGCTGGTGAACGCCTTTTGGAATTGTTGACCTTCGTCAGTTAAAGTCAACAGGACGAGTCTAGTCCATTCGACCCTTCTATTCAGGACTTTTGGAGCCCTCTCGTTAATCTTATTCTTCTGCAGAAGAAAAGATTCAAAAGTGGCATTTAGCCAGAGTCGCATAAGCCAAAAGGGGCCGAAAAGAAGTAAGCTCGCCTTGTCTCCAATAACCTTAAGTTGAGTCACACCATTGCTGATGGACTCATACAGGTTGGCTAGAATCAACTCAGCCAGATAAAGAGGATAACCATGGTGAAGCTGTGTTGCAAGAGTGATCATTTTCTTAGTCACTTGAAGTGACTTGGTGCAAAAAACAAAACGAGATAACCACAAAGCAAGAGAAGCTATGTGCTCCACTTCAGAGACAGTGGTACTCAATTTATCATGGAAATGATTGATGAATATGGTATACGTGGGTTTCATGGCCGAAAACCCGATAGGATCTTCGGACATATCCTCAGGATCGAAGTAGTCACCCATTGGTCGAAGACCAGTAATGGCGGTTATATCGAAGAGAGTTGGAGTTACCATTCCACAAGGCAAATGGAAGGTAAAATGGGTGATGTCCTAGAAATACAGTGAAGCCACCAGCATGAGAGGGCAATAAGCTAGCCTAGTCTTCGATAGCATGATCAAGTCATAGATCCCCATATCTTTCCAGATTTGGGCTTGTACTTGTTCCATCTTACTCGTCCATTCTGAGTATTCTGAAGTAAGACTAGGACAAGATCGAAAGATATTATTTCCCTTGTTCATGAACTGAAGGTTGATATCTTCCTTCGTTTGAGGATGTTGTTGGTTGGCAGGAGTTACATCTTCAGGATCACTCCTGATTTTCTTTGCACAACCTATAGGCTTGAGCCTAGGGTCAGTTGGGAAGAAGTTGCTATTCTGTTTTGGGTTCTCGAAACATGTAGACAATGGGCCAAACATAGCATGCATCTGCCCAGAATACCTAACAGGGATAAGCAACTGGGAGTCATAAGCATCACGCCATTCTTTGGCCATGGGTTCAGATACGACCCTTCGTTCCCCAGTCGAAACAGGTACATGGTTAGTATAGAAAACATCTGGTTGTCTTTGAAGATCAGAAACGTTCTTAGTTTTTGGATTGTTGGGTGCATTTGAAAGGAAGGCCATGGCTAAAAGTAGTAGTGAAAGAGCGAAGAAGATAAAGTTGTTAAGGTTTTTTCTTTGCAAGGAAGTGAAGAATACTAAGAGTTGTAAAAGAATTCCCAAAAGAGGATTTGTATATTTATAGTGTTCAGGAAAGAGTGTTTTTCCCAAGACCATTTAATGCTGCAGAGTTAGTGGGGCATGTGGCGAACGTCAAAGCAGTTATCATACGATAATCGAAAATGTTTGCCATACTTTCCTAGGTTGTAGGGATAATGGCCATCATGGCAGTGTGGTAACGGCTGATTGACAGCAACATGTTAAGAAAAAGGTAATGATGACTCTGGATACCAGCAGAGGTTGGTAGAAGGCGAAAAGCACACAAGCGATTTCTGTGGTCAAAGAGAAAGACACGTGTCGAATGGTAATCTCAAAGAATAATCATCTCTTCTTGCGTCGAAACTGATATTCTTGGGGGGCAATTTGTTAGCTCCTAAATTCGACACCTACAATAAGTTGGCCTTATGGGCCAACAATAGACTGAACAAGTCTAAGTTGGAAAAGCTTCGACAAAGTAGAAAAGCACTTAGAGAAATTCTAAGTTAAAATGAGTCTTCGACCAGAAGGTTCTCAATCCATTCGACTGAAGGGACTCCAAGATCTTTGACCAGAAGGAAACTTCTTATCTGCCCTAGAAGATTTTGAATCTGAAGAAAGGCGGGAAAATCAGTTCGCTTGGCAGTTGAGGAAAGAAACGCGACGTGAAAAGAGGGGTCGAAGCACATGCAAAAGACACTTGTCTTCATCCTGGAGCAAGGAAACTCCTCAACGGTTACCTAGTTTTAGTATAAATATAGGAAGTTTATGTATATTTCCGTGTGTTCAACCCATCGTACAAATTATTCAATACTATTCAAGTACCCACTGCATGAGAAAGAATACTGAAAAATGTACGTTTGAAACACCACATTTTACAATTAAAGTATTTTATTTCTCTCTTTACATTTCTTGCCTTTTTATCTTGTTTGCACGTTATCTTCACTTTTATCCAGATTCCTGCACCTAACCTCTCCTCAACCCCTTCTTTATATTTACTTTATGCACTAAAACTCATCCCTTTCCCAGTCGAACGTGCGTTCTTCACCCACATTAACGTTTATGTCCAAACAACATCAAAAATTAACATATGTCCTAGGGTCAAACTGATCGATGCTGCGAGTAACCAAAAAGTTACCCTTTTTGTAAGATCAGCGGTTGTTTACCAGAAAACACGGTGAACAAAAACTTCATCATCATTTTGGTTTCTATTTACCATCATAACCCTAGGTTCTGGTTGCCTTAACACTTGTTGTTCTTGCCTAAAAGGTCTAACCCTAGGTATTTCAACATTCGCAACTCTAGGCATTTCGACCATTCCTCCCTGATTTAACACATTCGCTTGGGGTACATTTCTTTAATACTATTGAACTTGATTAATTGTTGGGTATTATTTTAAGATTACCCCTTGATTTTACCTAACCCACTCCCTCTGAGGATGTTTTGTTGGTTGGGGCACACCAAAGAAATCAGCGATACGCGTCATTTGCGCAATCATTTGTTGGTTCGCCTGAGTAGTGTTTTGAATCAAAGGGTTAGAGATTATACCCATTGTTTGTGCAAGAATTTGGACCATTTTGTGGTTACTCTCGTCCATTTACTGTCTAATTACTACTACATATTGATTTGTTAAATTTGGTAATTAGGAAGAAACTCCTTCGATTTGTGGTTGGACGTTTTGACCCCTGTTATTAACCACAAATCCAGAACCTTGTAATGTCAAAGTGACGTTCATCAGAGGATCTGAATATGTTGAAGTAAAATTATGTAAACCCATCATAAATGAAGATGGCATGCCATAACACAACCATTTTGAGGCATAGAAAAACCATGTGAACCCTGAGGCCTATGAAAAATATTTTCCCTGAAGGGGGGTTCCTTGTGAACCTTGAAGGCCTATATAAGTTAAAAGAGGATCAGTATAAGCGTTCGACAATGTTGGTGTCAAACTTTTTGATGACGATATAGCCTCGGAAGAAAGCACATAAACTGTATTTCCCCCTGTCGAAGTGACTGGGGATGGTACTTCATCATTATTAGGAGGATTTTGATTACTTTCCTGACCTGGATTCACCATTTTCCCAACATACTTTCTTTTGGGTATTTCCTTGTTGTTTGTGGCTAATTTACCACTCCTAAGTCTCATACAACACAGAAAAATACAGAAAGATAATGAATATTTTCAAAAAAACTTTTTATTTAGAATATAAAAATAACAAAAAAATTAAACACAAGTCACACCGAGTGTGCCAATTTGTTTACCGTGAAATTTGGTAAACAACCGCTGGTCTTCCAAATTGAATAAAAGTTGGTAACTTGCAGGATCAACCAGGTTGATCCTAAGTACATGTGTTCTTATTCAAAACTTATATTCCAAAATCAAAGAATATTTTCGACAACATCTTCATTCTTTTAGACAAAGATTATTTCAATTGTAACTTCGTAAATAATAAAGTAATGCTTTTAAAGAAAAGACTGGAATGTAAAGGGATTTCGACTGAAATTTAAAGGAATGTATAAAGCTTTCAATTAAAGTTGAATAACAATAAACATAAAATTGGTGCATCATATGTACATTCTCACAAACTTGTTTCTCTAACACTTGTATTTTGATTAATTTTGAGTATTTTATACAAAGACGTGAACACACTGAATCCTAACACTAAGACCCTTATTTATACTAATTTCGACCAAACAGTCTCTAAATAAGATGTTTTCACATTCGACATCTGCGTGCGCCTTCGAATCCTATGCCTCCACATGTTACTTTGAATAAGATCAAATTTTTGAATTTGAAAACTCTTTGTCTTCGAAGCGCCAAACGTGACAGTCGAAATATACTTGATGATATTTCAAATAACTTGAAATCTCTATGGTTTACATACAAACCTTTTGCCAACACTTAGAAAAAACAAAGATTTTATTAGCTCTTCATCTATCGAAAGCTTCACCCAAACTTCTTTATTCTTTATTTCGAATTATATTCTCCAAAATCTATCATTTCAGCTAAAACCCATGTAGTCGAAATTTCCAATCAACACGGCGTCATTGTTTGGCATTGTCTTCTCTTCAACTCTTGAACTTGAATATTTATAATACTAAAATAAATCAAATAATAATTAAATGATACGACACACAAGTTGTATCTAATTACAATAAACCACGACACACAAGCCGTATTTAAATAAAATAAATCACGACACGCATACCGTATAAACAAACGCAAAAATCTAAGGTCATAAATGTGTATCAATTTATTTAATAATAAATAATTAAATAATAAATAATAATATATTATTAATTTATAAATATTGGTGCATCGACAATTGACGCTTTTTACGAACTCTAAAGGCACAACTCTTGCACTGTCACAAACTGTAATGCAAACGCGTTCATACCATCAAAACACAATGATTAATTATTCAATGTGAATTATCGAATGTCATTGCTTCACCATACAAATATCGAATTCTAAAACAAAATGAATATTGTTCATTCAGATGTATAACAATCATTACACTATTTGAATGTACGAAACAAAATAGTGTATCAAATACACAGACTTTGCATTAGAAATATTTACATCATATATAAATTTATCAATTATATTTATATCACTTATAGATAATCGAAGTATCGTTGCTTCACCATACTAATGTCTGATTCCAAAGCATAATCAACATCGAACATCTGAATGATACAAAACATAATATCAATATTTATTTTTGAAATAATAAACACTTTATTATTTATTTTATTTATAATAATAAAATTATTATTATTATTATTATTATTATTATTATTATTATTATTATTATTATTATTATTATTATTATTATTATTATTATTATTATTATTATAAATGAAACATGGCACTGTATATGCAAAACAATATATACGACCTCTCACATTAATATAGTAGCCTAACTTTTAGGTTTAGTTTAATATTAGAGCTGAAAATGATTCGAGTCGAATCAAACTCGTCTAAACTCAGTTTGACTTGTTAAAAATTAGTTAAGTTTTAGTTCGAGTTTGAGTTTATCATAATTTTTTTTTTCAGTTTAAACTCGACTCATTAAGAATTGGCTGAGTTCGAGTTTATCACAAAAAAATTTTCAGCTCAAACTCGACTTGTTAGAACAATCTTATTTATCCTTATTGTAATCACAAGAATTATACACATTTTTCTAACTTTCATATAACATAAGTTTCATCTCAAAATAATATTTGTAAATCAAGATATTATCATCAAAAGTAGGTAATATGAGCAAATAATAAAATGTTATAATTTAAGTTTGTAACATATATTTTAATATGTTGAATTTGAATTTTTTTTAATCAATAGAATTGTAAATTATTTTATCATCTTTCAAATGATATAAATAAATATGAAAACTAAATATTGATGTCTTCATGAAACTTATATATCGAGTCAGTTCATAAACCAAACAAATTAAACTATACATAGCTCAAGTTCAACTCATTTATTTTACGAAATTAATTTTGAGCTCAAGTTCGACTCATTTGGTTCATGAACCAAATCTAACGAATTAATTACCGAATCGAATCTCGAACTATTTTTGAGTTGGTTCGGGTCATTGTCAGTCCTACTTAACACACATATATATATATATAAATCGGAAATCGTAACTACTTACGATATTATATATAAACATCATTATAGATCAAACAAATTTGAATCTAGCGATTTAACCAAAAATCAATGCTCTGATACCACTGTTGGAATTTAAGAGGGATTTTTCAAAAAAAATTATCCTCTTAACGAAACAATCTCGATGAATGAATCTTGATTAAATCATTAATCACAAATCAAATACATAATAAGGATTCAAAGTTACCTCTTGAAGCGTGTTTTAACTTTGATCACGAACGTTGAAAATACCACTGTCTCTATGAAATCCACGCGAGTACAAAGGGGAAGGCGGTGCTAGCCATTTTCAAAGAATGATAAATTTGACGATTGAAAATGTTACGGAAAGAACTTCTCTATTTATAGAGAGCTCCTAAAACTCTAATGTCTTATTTTGGGTTTTTCCAAAATAAGCTCAATCTTATTTAATTAAACTATTTTAATTAAATAAATATTATTTATATTTAACTAATCTCTTTTAATTAAATAACATAAAATATTAATTAAATTAAATCATATTTAATTTAATCAACTGTCAATTCTCATTTATTTAATTAAATCATATTTAATTAAATAAATTATATATGTGTTAATTTATTAAACAATTTAAATACTATTAACACATAATTAAATTAAATTCTATTTAATTTAATCATCAATTTCATTATAAGTACTCTATGCATGTGACCCTGTAGATTCTTGTAACGTTGGCAATAATATTAAATCACATATTTAATATTATAAACAGTGAACAATATCTAACAATACATCAATGTTATCCAAGTGACAAGAATGTCGTGTGATCTGACATAACCTTTATGTGATAATGATCATGTGCGCAATTATCTTTTTGTCCTTATATCTATATTGAACACAAGGCATAAAATGTGTCACCCTTGTATAGTTCAATATTTTATTCCTTGATCTCAGAGTATACTTTATAACAACAAATAAGCTTAATATCTCATATCGATTTATTTGAGCACGACCATGCATTTTACAGCCACACTCTATCAAGGGGCCCACTCATATTACTCAAGTATATCTAGGAGGGGGAAATTCCATTTAGGTCAATCATGTCCCTCTGTATGATTTGTAAAGTACCCATCAACCATCTTTATGGTCATCCTGTTACGGACAATGTTTGATTGACAATAAAGTATTTGACTCCACATCTAGGGTTCGTAGTGGTTTCAGATCAAAGGATGGTATACACCACTATCACTATGAGAATAACTTATGACACTTACATAACAAACTATGTAGTATTCTCATGGTGGGTCAATCCAATATAAATATTACTTCTAATATTTATACCTACGTGAAGACTTGATATCTCATATGTATGATCTGTGAGATACAGTCATCAATATACTCACATAATAGTCTCTATGCATTACTGTTGTCCTATTTGATAGTAAAGCTTGACTACAGATACTTTAAAAATAGCGTCCTTATATTTAATGAGTTCTCACGATTAAGTCACACTTAATAGATCATTAATAGACTAATTATTCTAAGGACTTTATTATGTCATATACAAATAACATAATAAATAGGATGCCTAATAAGTGTGTGTGTGTATATATATATATATATATATATATATATATATATATATATATATATATATATATATATATATATATATATATATATATATATATATATATATATATATATATATATATATATATATATATATATATATATATATATATATATATATATATATATATATATATATATATATCAAGGCCATGATACAAAAGCATATTAAGCCAACATTGATTGGCTATTAGGGCTTACTCCAACAATAGACATACCTAGTCAAGAGAAAGGATGAGGTATTCGATGTGTTTAAGAAGTTTAGTTTAAGTCCATGGTTGAGTGACAAAGTGGTCACAAGCTCAAAAATATCAAAATGGATGGTGGAGACGAATATGTCTCAGATGATTTTGGGAAATATTATGATAAAGATGGGATTATGCATGAGGTTGTATCATCCTATACACCACAGAAAAAAGGTGTCGCCGAGGGGAAAATTGATCGATCATGAACATGGTGAAAAGCATGTTAAAAGGAGAAAACTTATAGAAAGAGCTATGGGGAAAAGCCTTTTCTACAACTGGCAATTTGTTGAATAGGTTCCCTACAAAGAACCTTGAAAATGTAACTCCATAATAGGTATGATCTGGATTTAAACCAAGCTTAAGCCATTTGAAAGTTTTTGGTTCAGTCGCATATCGACACGTTTTGGGTCAACTTCGAAAGAAATTGGATGACAAGGGTGAAGTGATGTTACTTATTGGTTATCATCATATTGGAGGTTATGAGTTGTTTGATGTTGCAAACAAGAAGAACTTGATTAGTCGGGATGTCGTGGTTGTCAAACTGAGGTGCGTCGAGCTATCTGAAATCGTTGTTATAGGTGTTATAACTGATTACCAGAATGCTATAATCGGTTACAAGCACGATTTTCTGGATTTCGCATAAGTTGGAGCTAGTTTGGAAAGTGATGTAACCGATTACCAGAATCATGTAACCGGTTACAGGCACGAATTTTTCAATTCTCAGGCTATTGGAAGCTCAGAACAACAAACTTTCAAATCCAGAATCGGAGAAAATGTTAGACGACCAACTAGGAAAAGAGGTTAGACTCCAAGACTCCAAGATTATGAAGTATTATGGAATAATGAGATCACTTATGATGGTCATTTCATCCACTTTGCGGTTATGGTTGAATTTGAGCCCGTTAACACGGAAGAGGCATTATGTGATCCAAAATGGGTGTCTGTAATGAAAAAGGAGTTGGAATCGATTGAGAAAAACAATACTTGGGAGTTGGTCAATTTACCAAAAAGTAAGAAGCCAATTGGTGTGAGATGAGTCTATAAAGTGAAGGCAAATCCCAAAGATGAGTTAATCAAGCATAAGGCTCGATTAGTTGCAAAGGGATTTTCGCAAAGAGAATGTATAGACTTTGATGAGGTGTTTGCACCAGTTTCCAGACTTAAAACCATACAGATGGTTGTTGGTATTGCGAATGATAATAATTGGTCGATATATCAAATAGATGTAAAATTCACATTTTTGAACGATCCGCTTAAAGAAGAGGTATATGTAGAACACCCCCTGGTTTTGTTGTGAAGAATCAAGAGGATATGTTCTACAAGTTGATAAAAGTGTTATATGGTTTAAATCAATCTTTGAGAGCTTAGAACAAATGAATAAATGGTTTCCTAATTGATGTTGGCTTCAAGAAATGTGTGTCCGAGCATGGAGTTTATGTGAAGTTGGATGCAATTGAAGGTGTGATCATACTTTGTCTATATGTGGATGATTTATTGATCACATGCAGAAATAAGAAGAGTATTTCTAAGTTCAACAGTGAGCTTATAAAAGAATTCGAGATGATTGACCTTGGTATTATGACATACTTCCTTGGCATTTGGTTCCATAAGTCAAAAATGGGACTGCTCATGCATAAAAAGAGATATGCTCTTGAAATCTTGAAAAGGTGTGATATGGAGCCCTGCAATGCTGCTATAACACCAGTTAAAGCAAGGTTGCAGCTGTCCAAAAGTGAGGATGAGTAGGATGTGGATCCTACTCAATATAGGGGATTGATTGGTCATTACATTGCTTGTACAATAACGACCAAATTTAGTGTTTAATATTGATATTGCAAGTAGATTATTAGAGAGACCGAAGGTGTGTCACTTGGAAGCAGTCAAAAGAATCTTATGATACATCAAAGGGTCTATTGGTTGTGGAATTATCTTTCCCGCATCAGATATAGGTAGAAAATGCAATTTGCTCAATTTCACTGATTCCAATTGGTGCAGAGATAAAAATGATCGAAATTCTACAGATGGTTGCATTTTTATGTTTAGAGGAGCAACCATCTATTAGCATTCTAAAAAGAAACCAGTTGTTTCACTCTCGTCTTATGAGGCCGAGTATACTGTCGCATTGTTATGTGTGTACCAAGTCGTGTGACTGATGAATGTATTGCAGGAGATGGGCAACAATGAGGGTGAGGTTGTCACACTCTTGATTGATAATGTTTCGGCTATTAATCTTGCTAAGAACCCAATTGCACATGGTAGGAGCAAGCGTATTGAAATGAGGTTTCACTACTTGAAAGACCTGGTGAGTAAAGGCAAGCTAAGGTTGGGATATTGTAAAAGTAAAGACCAAGTTGTTGATTTGTTGACAAAAGGAGTCACAATAATGTGTTTAAGAGATTGAAGATGAACATGAGCATGGAGAACTTGAAGCATTTGAATTAAGGTCGTGTATTGGAAGTAAATAATAATTCAAATGCATTTAATAAGCTCACTGAAAGTTGATTGGAGGGTTCAACTTCTAATAAAAACACTTATGGAGGCTAAATAAGATGTTTTCTAGGGGGCGGTAACTGGTTACAACAAATAACGTAACCGGTTACATCATAGTGTATTTTCTATGTTTTTGGTTGTGGTAACCTGTTACATTATTTGTCGTAACCGGTTACCAACCCAAGTTTTAGAGTTTTCACCTTATTTATTTTATGTTTTTGAATCCCAGAAATCTTAGTTATTGTAGCTTGCTTGTATAAATATCCTTTGTGGTATAATGTGAAAATTAATGATAATTTCTCTTCCCATCCTCAATTACTCTCTCTCACTCTAATTCTCTTATTTTTTCACTTTATCTTCTCCAAAAGCACAAAACCTCCATTGACCCAATTGAATGTTCTAACACTAATATGGTACACACATATGATACTAATATTAAGCTATTGATTTAAATATTGAATAATAACGGAAACAAATTTACTATTGAATTAAATATATTTTTATCAATAATTCTAAAATAATGATATTTATATATAAGAATAATTATACTGTTGATTCAAATATTTTTATATACGGAAGAAATTATCGAAACCAATTTATTACATCTTTTTAAAATAATAAACTATTTTGGTTAGACAATTTTTTTTTCATTTCATTTTTATTATATCTTTGAAAATAAATGCGCGTAACACACTAGTACCCATATGCGTGTACCAAATGTGCGAACGCACGAGTAACACACCAATACCTTATGAACGCACAAGTAACTATATCAAAATTCGTGCGAACACATGAGTTATTATATTTTTTATACAATTAAAAAAATTAAAATATTTAAAATAATATATGAATCCAAACACGAGAAAAATGAATTATTTTTTAATTATTTATGTTACTAATATTTTTATTTTGAAATTATTTTTAATTTAAGATACAATATTTTTAAGATAATATATGAAAAATTGAAATATATATTAGTTATGTAAAACAATTTTGTTTTTATTTTAAAAATATGTATTTATTTTAAAAATAATAAAGTCTTTTGGTAAAATAATTTTTTTATTTATACTTTTATTACATTTTAAAAATAAAAAGCGTGCGTACTACGCCAGTAGTCGTGCGAATGCACAAGTATCTCACTAGTTAAGAAATAAAAATATAAACTAATCATGGAGACTAAATTGAGAATAAGAACGTGAAAAAATAAGAAAGGCTAAAAAAAATAGAAAAAGAGATAAAAACAAAAGAAATGAGAAAGGTGAGATTCAAACTTAGGTCCTTTCACAATTGCATTCCTTACTCCAATTTACTATTCACTAGACCATTGCACTCATTCAAAATAAAATGACGCCTAAAAGAATATGAAAGATGGGCAAATTTGGGTTTGACAGGTACAAAACCATCATCCATGGCATGCATGAGGCGCTTGCTGAGAGATGGCATACATAAATGTCATCTTTCCATTTTTCCATTGGCGAGACGAGGATTACACTTTATGACGTCACTTGCCTTTTACACCTTTCCATCAAGGGAAAGTTACTTGACCAAGGCGATGAGGTCCAAGAGATGATGATGATTTATTTGGGAGCTGACCTAATAAAGGCACAAATGCAGTATGAGAACCAGAGGTGCTCATGCTAAATTTTCATACTTGCAAAACCTATATGCATAAAACTTAGAGTTGGTTGAGGAAGCGGATATCGATGATCTACGAGTTACATACCATCGGGAGTGTGTTTTGAGGTGTTTCTTCTTATTCTTGGTTGACACGTCCATGTTTGTGGACATAAGTGCAACCTACGTAGATGTGACATACCTTAAGTATTTTATCGACTTGGAGGCCATTCACGAGTGGAACTATGAAGTCGTATGCTTGGTATACCTGTACTCTAAGATGAGTGAAGGCTCTCTTTGGACGACAAAGCAAATGACAGACTTGTGCACCTTACTGACGGTAATTTCCATAATCCCTATTAATTTGAAAAAAAATTTTTTTTACACTTGTTACTAATATTTTTTTTTCTTATTCATTTTCAAGGATGGATCATATCCCACTTTCACTGTATACATGAGTTTGATCATATGCTAGGGTATTACTGAGGATTACCCATATACTTGCATGTATTGCCAGTGTAGAGGAAATGATATTATGCGACCATTCTGTGTGTATATTGACAGAACTCAGCATGATGACATCGACTAGACACCATATGCCACTCATCGAGACACTATTTCCTTCGACCTTATTTCATATTACTCCAGATGGATGACATGTGGAAGTAATTTGATGTACACGTATTTGTCAGAGCGATGCATGTGTTAGTTTGTATTTGTGCAAATCATTTTGAGATTCCCTTAGTGGGTGCTCCTATCAAGATTGTCCGCAAACATCTCGATGACATTACTGACGGATTGCGAGAGTTATCTGGTACCAGAGGAGTATCACAGTATGTGAGCCACTAGTCAGTGACTTTATGCTAAGGGTTACATGACTTGGTTCTATTATGTGTCACACTCTGTCATGACACCACATGCTCTTGGACGTCCACATATGTCTGTTTATGAGAAGATCCTGGAGAATGAGTAGGTCAGAGATGACCATGTCGTTAATGTGTTGTTGGTATGTCAGAATATTATGCAGTTTACGAGAGATGACATAGACTACGCTGTTTGAGAGAGGTGACGTTGATGCAGTTGTCCTAACACATTCCCTTCTTACTAAGGCATAAAATGCATTGGATTACCGGCGACAGAGGAGGATTCAGGGGGTTAGGATTAGACATACGCACCATGCTATGTTTTTTTTTTAAATGTATTTTCAAATGTTTTATCAATATTTTATATACTTTAAGAACTATGTTTGTAATATTATGTCATGTTTTTTAAGTATTAATGCATTGCCCTATTTTGAGATTTTAATGGTTGAATCAAATTATAAATTATGACATTGTTAAAATGACTTTGAATTTAAAAAAAAAATACAAACTTGGACAATATTTTTGTCCTATGTAAGAAAAATTTCAAACATGCATATGTGAAAATTGTTATTTTGGAATTTGGAGATACATCTACGAATATATAATAAAAATATTTGCAGATGTATTTCCAAACCAAATTTTGATAAAAATATTTACAGTGTATTCGAAAATACATTTTCAAAGATGTGATTCACAACGATAGGCTAGAAAAGAAATTGCATTCACATGATTGATAGAACGTTAGGAACAAGCCCAAGCCCAATTTCCACAAAACCCTAACATATATAAGCCATTTCACTTCCAAAACCACTCAGCCAGTATAGAAAACCCTAATTTCAGCTCTGTCCATTTCCTTCCTCAGAAATGGCAGCCGCTAGACCCCTCGTCACCGTCCAGGCACTGGACTCCGACATGGCCACCGATTCCCCAACATCCCTACCCATCCCCGACGTAATGCGCGCCTCAATTCGCCCTGACATCGTCAATTTCGTCCACTCAAACATGTCCCACAATAGCCGCCAACCCTACGCCGTCAGCCGCAAAGCCGGTCACCAAACCTCCGCCGAATCATGGGGAACTGGTCGTGCCGTCTCCCGTATCCCTCGTGTCGCCGGTGGAGGAACCCACCGTGCAGGTCAAGCTGCCTTCGGAAACATGTGTCGCGGTGGTCGTATGTTTGCTCCGACCAGGATCTGGCGCAGATGGCACCGCAAGATCAATGTCAACCAGAAGCGTTACGCAGTGGTCTCAGCCATAGCTGCATCTGCTGTTCCTTCCCTTGTTCTCGCTCGTGGTCACAGGATCGAAGCCGTTCCTGAATTCCCTCTCGTTGTTGGTGATTCCGCTGAAGGAGTGGAGAAAACAAAGGAAGCTATCAAGGTTTTGAAAAAGATCGGAGCTTTTCCCGACGCCGAGAAAGCTAAGGATAGTCACGGAATTCGTCCCGGAAAAGGTAAAATGCGTAACCGTCGATATATCTCTCGGAAAGGACCTTTGATTGTTTACAGTAACGAAGGAGCCAAAGCTGTTAAAGCTTTTAGGAACATTCCTGGTGTTGAAATTGCCAATGTTGAGAGACTTAATCTTTTGAAACTTGCACCTGGTGGACATTTAGGTAGATTTGTTGTTTGGACTAAGTCTGCATTTGAGAAACTTGATTCGATTTATGGGTCTTTTGATAAGGCTTCTGACAAGAAAAAGGGGTATGTTTTACCTAGGGCAAAGATGACTAATTCTGATTTGACTAGGATTATTAACTCTGATGAAGTTCAATCTGTTGTGAGACCTATTAAGAAGGATCTTAAGAGGGCCACTCTTAAGAAGAATCCTCTTAAGAATCTTAATGTTATGCTTAGACTTAATCCTTATGCTAAGACTGCTAAGAGGATGGCTTTACTTGCCGAAGCTGAGCGTCTTAAATCTAAGAAGGAGAAGCTTGATAAGAAAAGGAAGACCGTGTCTAAGGTGATACTTTTACATTGATTTTAATATATTTTGTTTATATATAATGTGTTTCATGTTTATAGTTCTTTTATAATATTGCTGTTTAGTCTTCTAGACAAATCTTTTGTTTGTTTGTGTATGTTATTATACTATGCTATTATTATTGATCTATAAATTTTGTAGTTCCATTTTTTGGGTCTAGGGTGTTTCAATTGTTTATGCTTGCTGTTTTTTGTATTGTGTTGAGATTTTAAGTAGGTGCTAATTGCATTTTGATTTGATTTGTCCTATGATTTGGTCTGTCCTATTATAGTCTAATGGTATGTTGGGATTGACTTTTGTTTTTAATTTCTATTATAGTGCAATTCAGTACCAAGTATTGCTGTATAGCATTTGTAGTTCACACTGCCATCATTGTGTAATCTGATATACTTTTTTTATCCTGTAACTTGTTTTTGATAACACCGGACTCTAATGATATCAACAAGGCTTTATAACTGTGTCATTTTGTATTTTTTGTCATAACTCTATTTATATTAGTTAAGTATATGACAACTATAACTGGATTTGAATTGTGCTTCCATGATTGCAAGTCCTTCTTCACTTTTGTTTAAGCTCTTTTAAATCTTTGTTTGTTGCCTTTGCTGTACTGTCTTTGAAATCTATGTTTTATAATTAAGCATTTGTCCCAAACTTTCAATATCCTTCATTGTTGACTTTGCTGCACTCTCTGCTTTGAATTCTATATTTTTATAATTAAGCCTTTGTCTAAATCCCAATATTCTTCAATCTTATCTTTGTTATACTGTGCTTTGAAATCTATGCTTTATAATTAAGCATATGTCCTCAAACTCCCAATATTGCTCATTGTTTAAAACTGACCTTATTTTCCGTGGTCCCTTCAGGAGGAAGCTTCTGCCATTAAGGCAGCAGGAAAAGCATGGTACAACACCATGGTCTCAGATTCTGATTATACAGAATTCGACAACTTCTCCAAGTGGTTGGGTGTTTCACAGTGATGGCCATCATTTATATTTTAGTATTAGCTTTTTGTTTTGCAAGTTTGTTACCTGAGTGGGTTATTTTCGGGTCTTCATTGTTTTGCAAATTGAGGTTATCACATATTTTGCAGACATTACATTTTTGTCTATCTTATTTAATTGCAAACTATTTTGTGTTCTTATTGCAGCTGAATAATCTAGTATTTGTCTTTTTTCATGTCATAATCAACTTTCCTTTTATACAAAATAAAAATTACCCATAGTTCTGTTATATAACACTTCCCCAAACCTAGCCCTCTAATAATTCCACTGCACATCAAGCCTACATTTAGCACTGCGTCGCACATTTAAATTTATCCTATCACTCTCACTTGTAAGCCTGTTCCAATCTCCTCTGCAATCATCACAAAGTGTAACATGCAGATGCATTTTTATCTTTCTCATTCTTTATATAGAATCATTCATAGAATCATTCGTTAATAGTATCTGTCGTATTCATAAGTATCAAGCATCATTCTTGTTTCTTTTTTTGTCTCTGAACAACTCATACAAACACCATGAGTTGTTATTTTCATCCAACTCAACAACTCATATTTAGGTGATTTTTGCACCAACTTGAACAGACAGAAATCTTTCATGCATTGCATTAACATTCCCTTCCTTGTCTCTGTTTTGGTGTTCTGTGGTTCATTCCATGGTTGGGGATAGAAATCTCCTCTCAATCTCTTTTGCAAATTCTCCTGAAGACATTGCTCCTGCACAATTGCACCGTCTTTTCTCCTCTTTTAAAAAGGACATTTAGTCACTTCATGGTAGATTTTTTTATTCTTCATTAACCGTTGATAAACTTCATTCTCCTCTTTTAACCATCAATCAACTTTATTCTCCTCTTTTAAAAATGACATTTGGTCATTTTATGACAACAATTCTTTACTTCCATTAACCATTGATCAATTTCATTCTCCTCTTTTAAAAATGATATTTAGTCACATTATAGCTGCAATTCTTTACTTACATTAACCATTGATCAACTTCATTCTCCTCTTTTAAAAAAGACATTTGATCACTTTATGGCAGCAATTCTTTAACTCAATTAACCATTTATCAACTACATTCTCCTCTTTTAAAAAGGATATTTGGTCATTTGATTATTTTTTATTTAAGATGGATTGAATCTAAATTGACAAATTATAATTCATATAAAAAAAAGGTTCGTATTCTTTTTATTTTTTAAAATTGTCACAATTAATAAGTTATTTATTTTTAAAATTGGAAAGTTTTATCCTATTTTATTATTGAAATCAAAACTATCAATAATATTGTTTTTATTGGAATGGAAGAGTGTCATCGATATTTTTTTTATTGAAATTGAAAACTATGTGATTAATATATCTATCCTGTTTTAATCCAATTTATTTTTTTAAAGTTGAAATAATTTATCATCAAAATACAAAATGTTATCTTTATCAATAAAGTCATCTACTACAATTAATAAAAATGTAGTTTCATCAATAATAGATCCTTTACTGCAGTTAAGGAAAATGTAGCCTGTAATTCAGAAAATTGCTTCCCGAAATAAGAGTATATACTCAGTAATATAAATAAGATATTCTACAAAAGAAATCATGATAAATAAAATTATACTTCATACCATCAATAAATTTGGTTTATACATGGATTCTGCCCTTTCCAAGTCACAAATCATATGCTCTGAGAATATAAACTGCAACAAAGAAAAATTATTAATAAATATAGAGATTCTCAACATTATTCAAGATAGTTTTTATCAAACATAAGTCATGAATCCTCAAAGTTCTCTCTTATTACCGGTAAGAATACTCTCTTATTATCAATAAAAATATGTTGGGTGCAAGTGTGATTGATTAAAGTTTTATATTATTTATGAATGGGTAGAATGTTGGGTTCATAATAGAGAGAACACATTTACCTAACACGTTAAGATTTTGGTTGAGATGTGGCGTCTCTCTCTCTCTTGTGGTCCTAGAGCATTGATCCCGTTGATGCTTCCGACTTCACCGGACTCCCCATTTGTGGTATCAGAGTCGTGGTTCGACTTATTGGAAAAGCGGATGTTGGGGACTCACACTTGTGTGGGAGAATGTTGTGTGTAAGTGTGAGTGATTAAAGTCTCATATTGCCTATGAATGAGTGAAATGTTAGATTTATAAGAGAGAAGACTCATTTACCAAACACCTTAAGATTTTGTGTTGAGATGTGGCGTCTCATTCTCTTGTCGTCTTGGAGCATTGGTCCAGTTGATGCTCCAGACTTCCCTAAACCCCCCAACAAAATACTCTAAGCTAATTGCAAATATCATGTTGAAAGCTTAAGAGTACATTATAAAATAAAATGAGGATGAGAAACATACTAAAAATAAATATCAGAGATTATTTTCAATTAATCTCGTTCATTCCTAAGTCCAACTTCTTCCCTTGATTTTTTGCACGCTCCTAATTTCAATTCAGATTCAACTCGTTGCATTTTCACAGATCTTACTTTTGCTTGTTCCTAAGCACTTCCATAGAACAACGGATTGAGATGTGGCGTCTCCCTCTCTTGCCGTCCTGGAGCATTGATCTCGTTGGTGCTCCCGACTTTTCCAAACTCCCCAACAAAATACTCAAACCAAATCAAAAGGGTGTAAAAGCAAGAGCTAATTGTAAATATCATGTTGAAAGCTTAAGATTACATTATAAAATAAAATGAGGATGAAACATACTAAAAATAGATATCATAGATTATTTATAATTAATCTTGCTCATTCCTAAGTCTAACTTGTTCCCTTACTTTTTTGCATGCTCTTAGTTTCAATTCAGATTTAACTCGTTGCATTTTCACAGATCTTGCTTTTGCTTGTGCCAAAGCACTTCCATATAACAAATAAACTAAAGTTTGGAAAAAACTTAAAACACAATTAAGTAAACATAACTTATATTCATAAAAGTTAGAAGCACGTGTTAGTGACACAAATCAAACCTTAACAAAATATATCCATGAGATTAACAAACATAACAATAAACTAACTAGATTAATGAAAACAATAGGATTTTCCATCATCGGGAAAGTAATGAAACCACATACATGAATCTTAACTTCAAACACACATAACCCTAAATCGCAAAAAGAGTTGAAATCACAAAAAAAACACCAACCTTTGACTACTGAGTTAATCGTAGAAATTGCATATGAGATGGAGATAAAGAGGAGGTGAAGATGATACATGAAGAAACAATGAAAGATGGAGATTAACAACACGAAAACAGACACACAAACACAAAGATAGAGATATTTGATAGCTTAGTTTAAGAATAATGATATCTGAAAGCTTAGATTAGGAACAATGTGAATGATGTAGTTGAGATTTGAACGCGATGAAAATTTGAAAATGAAGGCTTAAGTTTAGGGTTAACAGGAGAAGAAGACATAAGTTGTTTGCATTTGGTTTAATGTCCTGGATATACTTGGACTTAAACTAGACTGAGATAGAAGGCCCATAAGATTGTTACTGGATTCGATTGAATTCGGATACCGAAGGGCTCAAGAATGCAAGTTGATTCTGACCAAAGTAAACCGCCCCGACCCTTCTAAGCCACCCGACAAGTCGAACCGACCCAATACCTTAAAAAATACTTAGACTGGGTCGGGTTCGGTCAGACCATGTTTTCTTGTCCACCGCTAGATCAACTTTATTCTCCTCTTTTAAAAAGGACATTTGATCACTTTAGGACAACAATTATTTACCTCCTTAACCATTGATGAACTTCATTCTCCTCTTTTAAAAAGGACATTTGGTCACTTGCGAACAATTATTTACCTCCACTAACCATTGATCAACTTCATTCTCCTCTTTTAAAAAGGACATTTGGTCACTTTATGGCAACAATTCTTTACCTCCATTAACCATTGATCAACTTTACTCTCCGCTTTTAAAAAGGACATTTGGTCACTTTTTGGCAACAGTTATTTACTTCCATTAACCATTTATCAACATCATTCTCCTCTTTTAAAAAAGACATTTGGTCACTTTATGTCAACATTTCTTTATCTCCATTAACCATTGATCAACTACATTCTCCTCTTTTAAAAAGGATATTTTGTTGAGGTTTAGAGGTATTCCTGCACATGTTTGGTCTGGAAGCGTTTTTATTAAGTTAGGAAATCTTTATGGTAAGGTTCTATCTATGAATGCCAAGTCTATTTCTAGATATCACTTTGAAATGTGTAGATTAAAAGTAAGGAAATCACTTGGAACAATCATAAACAAAGATATTCTCTTAAGTGGTAGGTCCTTTACTTACTCTATATGGGTAATGGAAGAAGAATAATTTCTAGATGAATATATGGCTTTAAGAGACCTTGTGAAGATAATGTACAATAAGTAGGTTTTGTCTTCATAGTGAACATTAAAGATCATGAAGATGTTGAGTTTTTTGAAGTTAACGTAGAAACCTATGGTGGTGGAGACTCTTTAGATGTTCTAGATGAAGAAGATGATAATGTGGATTTGGCTCATACGGAAAACCTAGATGATTGTGGTATGTATCTATTTTCCATTTGGTGCTCTGACTTACTTGAAAAAACTATGATTGAAGGACAACTAGTTTCTAATAGCAAGGAAAATGTTTTAGCAAAAAATGAGGAAGGCAAGTGTCTTTGAGAAATTTCTGCGTAAAGATGGGAAATGTGCGTGTAGTATTAGGGTTTTTGGAGATGATCATTTTAATCTTTTGACGAGACAAAAATTGCAGGTTGATAGACGTTGTGATAATAACTGGTTCAATTTTAATCAACACTTTGATATGTGAGGCAAAAAATAGTAGCAACTAAAATAAACGGTCTTCAACAATAATAATCAATAACCAGAAAATATAACAAAATAAGGCGAGAAAGGCGAAATGTTTGTTTACCCAGTTCAATTAAAAGATCTACTATGAGTGAGAGAGCAGCTCTCCAATTCATTATAGTAAAAAAAAGTTATTACAAGAGATTATAGATGATTTACAAGAAAATATTCTTCGCCTTAAGAGTTCCCAAGAGAAACAATGAAGGCGCCCAAGAACAAACCTTCTTTTCTACCTAAGTGTTTCCCAACCTCTACAACTCTGAATAATGTGAGCACAGAAATCCAAGGTGTATTTCCCAATTCCCTTGGATAACTCCAAATGTTTCCCAAAGCCCTTGCCTTTCTAAGTTTTCCCTTGAGAAGACTCTAAACCCTTTGCTCTACTTTTTTGATGTAAACTCTAAGATTGTCACACTGTAAAACAATGAAGAGATACATATTTATGATAACTAAAATCCAGTAAACAAAACCCAAAACGCAACTAATTAATTATTAGAATAAAATATTATAAAATCTCATAATATATTTTATATTAATTTAGAATATTTCTAAATTAATCTATATATAATGTTCTAACATTAAATAATAGATTCACAAATCGAACCAGTCAAACTCAAAATTCACAAATTGCCTAAACCAGATATTCTTGTTGCTTTTCGACTTCTTGATTTTTGACAATCTCAAAGCATATTTCCTTTCTTTTCAACACTTAAGGTTTTAAGACAATACTTCAACAATAGGGACCAATAAAAAAGGAGGATTGCCTTTTTCATTGAAGAGAGAGAAAAGTTCAAAGTCATTACCTTTCGCTTTCTCATTGGTTGTAACCGAAAACAATATGGAAAAAGCTATGTATTCGGCCCACATAATTCTAAACCAAAACACGTGTTGCATAATCCACTGTTTTGGGGAATTTCTTAGTACTCTCTATGTGTTTGAAAAACACCTTATGAAAATTCAAAATTGGCCATCAGATTTCAGAGATGTATTTATGAACGCATATTTATTTGCGAAAACATTAAAACTAAAGTACACTGAATATGTTTTTCAAAATTTAATTCAGAGATGCATCTCCAGATTAATTCTATATATACACCATGAATCGCTTTCTAAAACACCTTTTTTTCCATAGATTGTTCCGGAGATGCATCTCCGGATTAATTCTATATATACACCATAAATTTCTCTCTAAAACACATATTTTTTTACCATAGATTAGTAAGAAACTCGTGCTATCGCACGAGTTCCGTCTGAATTTACATTAGATGTCTATCAAACCATCATTTATAAAGTTTAAATTCATTTTTCAATTGGTTAACATTCACATAGTCACAAATAATACTTATAATATACACCAACTTTTAACCATTGATCTGTATTTATAATAAACCGTACATTCAATTCTCTAACTTAAATTATATAAAACAACAGTAAAAGAAAGATTTAAAAGATGAACATTAAAATGAACAGTCTACTAATATCTCATATATACATTCACATCTACCACTGAATATATTTCATGTATTCAGTTAGTTAACATTCATATACTTATAATATATAATCATTTATCAAATTTGAATTTCCCATTTACAAAAATAATTGAAACTTATCCCCGTTTATAAAAATAATGGTATTAATAGTTGAATTTTTTCCGCTTATAAAAATATTTATAATTTATTCACGTTTATAAAAACTATTGTAACTTACTTTCGTTTGTAAAAGTAACTATATCAATATGTAAATTTTCTCCCCGTTTATAAGTGTCTTGAACCCGTGTGACAATTTATACAAATATTTAACTTATTCATGTTAAAAACAATTGCATCAATAGTTGAATTTTTTTCGTTTATAAAAATATTTGTAACTTATTCTTGTTTATAAAAGTTATTATAACTTATTTTTGTTTCTACAAATAATTATATCAACATGCAGAGTTTTTCTCGTTTATAAGTTTTCTCGTTTATAAGTGATTTGAACTCGTGTGACCATTTATGATTATCATTTATCATTAAATTTTCATGACTATTATTTAACATTTTTTTTATCAAGATTACAATTATAAAGTTAATTTAAAAGATTCTGATATGTTTTAATTATTTCATAAGTTTAAAAAAATTATAATATCTAAATTGATTTTATTTTGTTTTATTAACCTTTCTATAAAAATCTAAATAATTTTAAAATATATTTTATTTCAAATAAGGATCTAACTAATTACAAAATAATTTTTATTGTTATGTTTTTAGAATAATAAACTAAATATTTAACTTTGAAATAAAAAAAAGTTATAATTTGTAGTAAGAAGGGTAATCATGATTTTTACCGATACTTTTATCCTTATGTTTAATATTTATTAAAAATACGTGGTTTTTTTAAATATTTCTTTAATCCTTCTTATTATATCATATTTACAACTTTTACAAACCTGCAATATATGATAATTGTCCGTCAAATTTCAGTTCTAAATGAATATTTATACTTTATGATATCTTGAAATAAGTTATGTTGTTGAAATTAGTTAGAATAATGAGATATTTGTATTTATAATATAACATAAATCTTTCTTATTTATATGTCTTTTAACATTAATGATTAGATTTATTACACATAAATGATATATTTTAAAAATAAGTACGCCACAAAAACAACAAAAAAATGTTGCAATATAATATAGTAATTTATATCAATAAGATTGTAAAAAAATACAGAATGATATAATATAAAGATTATTAAAACATATATAAAATTATCATCAATGATTTGTTCTTTTATATTTATCTGAGATCTTCGAGGTTAATTGATATTATGTTCTTGATAAAACAAATAGAGAGATTGGTTAAAAGGAAAAAAAATGTTATTATTTAAAAAAATACAAAATTATTACAATTTATTACAAATCTTAAATTATAGAAAAGTAAAATATATTGATAATATATTTATTATAATTAATTAAAATTAAAGTTATTATTATTTTTATTTTTATGAAATTATAAATGTTCATAACATTATATACATTTTAAATAAAATAAATATGTATCCTTTCAAATCTTTTCAATAAATCTTCATAAAACAATAATAAAATATTATTTATATCTGTAAATTAATTATATTATATGAATTTATTTTATATATGAGTTCAGGATTGCATCTAAAATAATAAATTATATAATGAACTAATACAATATTGTTTATACAAAAAAAATAAATCTACGATAATAAATAAACTAAAAAATAACTCACACGTTTTAACTTAATATACATAAGATATAAAATATAAAATATAATCAAATATTTATAGAAAATATATAAAATTAAAACACAATCTTTATTTACCATATATATATAATCCTTTCAAATTTTTTCAACAAATTTTCATAAAATAATAACATACCAGAATAACTTTGTTTTTCTTAAAAATCTCTAAATATAATCTTTAACTTATTGTATAACAAAACCACTTTTAGTCTCTCTCTTAGTCTGCAATCTGCCTATACAGTACTCACAATATCCCAATTTGTTTCTCCTTTTGGATCTTCCATTAGCATTGAATATTCCAACAGGAGGTGGACAACTCAAACATCATTTTTCCTAAACATTACCTTTATTTTTGTGTTGCTTCAAATTTCTAATCCCAAAAAAAATGAAAAAGCATTAATATTTTCTTCTATGAAGTGTAACTTTGCTACCTTATCCCAATAATAGGATATTTGTGTGCAGCAATCAGTAAATAAAATTGTACCTTTAAACAATTTCGATGTTCAACAAAAATAAAGAATCACAAATCAAGTACAAATCAATTGATAGAGCACTTTCAGCTATTAACAAACAAGTATTACAACTCCTAATTAGTACATGCAAAATAGAATACATATAACTAACCATACAAATTCGATTTCCAACCAATCGGTTGTGTTTCATTTATCTCGTTTTGTCGAATCGTCAATAATATTCATGAAAAAAGAAAGAGAACCAAACCAATGTTGCTATACTTCAATTGCAGAGTAGAAAGAAGAAGCAATATCAATACTACAACAAATGCATTAGCCAGATTGGATATATATGTTATTGCAGTAAAGTACCTTTACTTAATCATCAGCTTGAATCATGAAATTCTTAATCACTCTATGCCAAACATCAAACTTGTTTATTTGATCATCTACATACTCTAGACCCAATCGAGGTGCAAAAATCAACAGTATGCTGAACGTCACAACAGACATTAGTTGTGCAGAGGGAGACTGTGATAGGAGAAAGATACAGAAATAACAAACAAAATTATTAACATATGACACGATAACAAAAAACCAAATTTGTATACGTGAGAAGTGAAAAACTTACATGGTAGGATGAGAATACTAAGAAAGGAAAGGTTTAGGATCTCACATGTATGACAATCATATTAATATGGTTAAAATTGATTGAATGAATCTTGGGAAAAAGTGGTATTAGTTGAATATCGCATGAGTGTTGGCTTCAAGAAATGTAAAACTGCATTTTCAGTTTTCAAGTGAAATATGTTGTGCAGCCCATGATTGCATTAAGTAAATATGAAATAAAAATAATATAAAATACCAATAAAAAACCTGGTTGTGCCACATCACCATCATTAAATACCAAATCAATATAAAGAGATTAGTGGTTGATAAGACTATTTTACCCTTACAATTAGTCAAATTTAATTTTTAATTAAAAGAATTATAGTATAATTAGCAAGTACTTTTATGTTTATATATTTATAATAGATTGTTTTGGAGATGCATCTCTGTATTCTCACCGGACAGAACCTGAAGATGCATCTGCGTACCTCGTCCAAACAATAAATTTTAAGTTTGTTTTAGTGATACTCTGATGAATTAGTCAAAAGGTATACTATGATGAATTGGACAACAAAAAGGATATGCAGAAAATGACATATATAAAGTTATAAATCAATAGAACATAACGTGGTTGAAATAAGTCTAAATAAAACACAATCGGAAATAAATCCAGAGTATAAATACTATAATCTACTGCGCACGACGGACTCAGACTCGTGACCCCCTATTCATATACTGCCTCCTGTACTACATTACCTCCCGAGCCTCCTCCATCATAGCATCTACAACATCCCTTTCCTCAAAGCCATCCATAAAGAGTCCCTTATTAATACTTGTCAACCTAATCTCCATGATACGATGAAATCCAGGCAACACATTAATAACATGATTTGTACTAGCCTACTCCTCCTATAGTATCTCCTGATGATTTGGCCTAAGTGGATCTCCTTTGATCATCCAATACCATATAAGGATGTGAGACTTTAAAGAACCACCAGATGTAACCATCTACGTAGCTCCAGTCACTCTCAGCTATGGTATTTCGTGCCTCCTCCAATACCACATGATTAAGATAATCATAAATCTTAGCATCCATATCTCAGTGTGTCATAGCGGGAGGATCCGACAAAAAAAGGTCTTTGGGAATATATTGCATGTAGCCGAACTGATGCATAAGGAGCTCATGCAGATGATGAAACGTCAGACATGAGTCATATGCTAACCATCTCGAGTATAATACCATGTCATCAAAGGGACGTGTCTTATAGTGGTTGAAGTAAGAATGTAAGTGTATATCCTCTGCTACCAAGCGATCAAGATACACTCTAAACAACTCTATCATCTGGTTCCCTCTAAGCGGGACAAATACAAAAGCATATTGGATATCTTCAGTATAAGTTGGTACACATGACCGACCGAAGATGTGTGGGAAGTGCTGGAGGATCCAATCCTGAAAAGTGTTAGAACACATGAATCATTAGTTAGTAACATCGCTGTAAAAGTGTTATGAAAATGACACGCAGACACTAAAAGACCAAGAAATATTATCATCAATAATGTGATGTTGCCTATCACCTATTTCATTTTCCACATATAGTCGTCAGGTAACTTAGAATACAAGTAGGCCAAATGCGTAGCCCTTAGTTGTACTCATGGTTCCGCTCAAAGTCATTAAAGTACCACAGGTAAATAACACCCACATAAGTGGCACTCTTGTCTACAAAAATGGTAGTGCCAACCAAATACAACAGGTATGCTCTCATAGCATACGCTTTATGATGCGCTACCTACTCGTCATCACCAACAGCCTGATATGCTCTCAATATCTCATATGTATACACCTTCTTCAATAAGTGAAACCTAGCATGAGACCCTCGGGTGGCTTCAAACTCTGCCATGGAAGCCTCTGGATTAACTCCTAGACCGTATACCATAAACTCTAGTGTCTCGTCTCTGTTAATCTTCCCATGATCTAAAAGTTTCCCCTTAATTGAAAGATGCAGCAGACACGAGATATCATCCAGTGTGATAGACATCTCACCATGTGGTAGATGAAATGATGACGTCTATGTGTGTCACCTCTCTACAAACGCATTAAGCATACCATGATTAACCGTAACATAACCGAACTTGCACAAGTCTCACATCTCAGATAGTTGTAAAACTCCCTGAAACCACTGCTCATTAGACTGATGTAGACCAGTAATCTTGTGCCCATGGTTGATCAATTTTAGTGGATCACGCACTGTAGGTATAATTTAAAAAGATGAAAACAGGGAAGGAATAAGTTGATCTGAGACTCATAATAAAGTTTTCTCTACTCAACATTACCTTAGATGCCCTGTAGTATTATAAAACTCTCCGACAACTGAGTTAACTACTGAAACATCACTTGTTTGAACTACCATTTCCTTTTCCCCACCTTAAAATTGAATAACTATATTTAACTTTTTAACAATAAAAATATAAAAAACCTTACTTATGAATTGTTCGTTAATAGAATAAACAAGATGTCATTTATGAGATAATCATAGTGTAAAGTAACACTAGTCTAAAAGTGGTCTAGGATACTACCCAAAATATCCTCTCAATTTGTAAATGAATGCAAAATTATTTGATTATAAAAATGTAGCTTCTGCAGTTACAAAATGACCTGAGCTAATGTGACACTGACACATATAGCCACAAACAGTTCCTTTTATTCTCTTAATTATTATGTTAAAATTGCTGATGTGCCTCCATCCAAAGAGTGTCCTACAATCTACATAACAAACAGAAAACCCAAGAAATACTGCAACAACTATTTGAATCTTAATGTTTATAGTGTATGCTATTTATAAGTGCTTGATAACAATATTATAAGAAAAACAATTCTATCATGGTATAACATGAACACTTGTTAAAGGGATTACTTGGTCAAAGAGCCAGAGATGCTAAAAGAAATATTTTCAAATAAGACTTCTTACTCCAACTTTCACTCCCTGAAGAATAACATTGTCATCAGTGTAACCAATTTCTTCTAGAAATGAGGGAAATGACTTCTTCGAAAAATGCCAACACAAAGTCATCAAGTTTAACAAATGCTTAAGTTCAGCAGTAATCTCGTGTCCTTTCAGCTGTATACCATTTGTACCACCAAATACACATTCAACAAGATAGTTCCCCTGCAAAAGACTAATTCAAAAACTAACATTCAAAACCAAAAACTAACAAAGCCTTACATTGTCTTTAATTTAATTTATTTTGTGGTTAATTTTATGTTATTTCTAGAGACAGGTTAGTTGAAAAATTCATATGCTACTTGGGAATACATATTGTTTTTGGGATTTGTTGTAACCGGTTTAAAAACGAGAGTGGTCATCTTAATTTTTATCCTAAGGAAGGGAATATAAAGGTTAACCCGGAATAAGTTAGAGATTCTAAGTTGTTGGACCCATTCTTAGACGAAGAGAAAGTGTTAGACACCCCTCATCTACATTGCTCACAAGGATACTAGGGTTTAGAATTATGACTTAGAAAATTGGGCTTTAGTTTTTTATTAGGGGAACTTACACTACAAGAAATATCATCTCCAGCCACGTGTTTTTGTCACGTGATTATCATGTGGCTAAAAAAAGCCAGTTACGACGTGATAATCACGTGGCAACATGTTTTATTAATAAAATAAAGAACCATGATGGTTGTCTGAGTTTTAAAAAATATATATATGTTGCGACGTGGGAATCACGTCGCTAGTAAAAATATAATATACAATATTTTAATTGGTCTAACATTCAGATGAAGGGTTTTTTGAAATTTTGAAAAAGTCAGTTGTGACATGGTATTCACGTCGCAACATTTAAGAGGGAAAATCAAATTAATTCAGACTGGCATGATCAGCTTTTGCAGGCATGTGAAGAAAGAGAATGTGACTGTTGGCATTGTTGCGATGTAAAAGTCACGTGACAAAGTTGCGGCGTGATTTTCACGTCGCTGAATGGTTTATATATTTAATTAAATCACGTTACACCAAGCAGACAATATTTATATTTTCATCAAACACAACTCTCCCTCTCTCATTCCATCCCAATCTCCATTAACTCTCTTCTTCTTCATAAAATCCAACTCAATCTCCATTATAAAACCTCTTCTTTTTCATAAAATCCAACTTCAATCTCCATTAATCCTTTTTTTTCCAGGTTAATTTAATTTAATTTTGTCTCTATTTTGTTTACAAGTTTTTATTTATTGTATTATGGGATTGTAATTTATTTTAATTTTTCTTTGAATAGAAGAAGATTGATATAGTAGAAGTAGATTGCAAAAAGGTTGGACAAGAAGATTGAAGGAGTTAGAAGAGAAGAAGTATTTCTTAAATTTTTTTTTTACATTTGGTATATTTTCTGAATTTAGTTAGATTTTAGGTTGAATTTGGTTAAATTATAATATTGTAATTTTCATTAAATATAATTTTAAAAAATGAGAATATATATTATATAGATACTTCTTGTTAAAAAACAAAAATATATATAAATAAATATTTATTAATAAACAAAAATATATATTATGATAAGTTATATATCTTGATTTATTTAATTTATTTATTATAAAAAACAAAAACAAAAAACAGAATAATATATAAATTTTATAAAAACAGTTTTAATGTTAATATATATTTTATTTAAAACAAATATAATATAATATTTTATGTATTGATTAAAAACATATATAAAAAAAATAATTTTTTGTATTGAATAAAAACATATTTAAAAAACTGTTTTAATATGTATATATTTAGTAAAAACTGTTTAATGTTATTATTATAAAATCTGTTTTATAATTAAAAAAATATATTTAATGTTATTATTTTAAAACTCTTTTATAATTATGCATATATAAAAAACAGTATAATATTATAAAAAACATCATATATTTGATGTTAATATATTTTTTTAAAACAAATATAATATTATATTTTATGTAGAATGTTAATAAAAATGGTTTTATAATTAAAAAAAAATTTATATAAAAACTATATTATATGTTAATAAAAAATATTTATATATCATATATATATAGAATGTTAATAAAAACTGTTTTATAATTAAAAAAATTATATAAAAACTGTATTACAGATGTGGATTTCTATATTTGGAGTCAAGTTGTTGGGGGAAAGGGGCCTAACGGGTGCTTTTTTGGTGGTGGAAATTTGGCGGGCACCTTGAGGAGTGGGGATAGAACTTTGTATCAGAGAGTTGCGGATGGTGAAGGAGGGTCACGTCAAACAAATTTGACACCAGATCAATTAGAAACGGTAAGACAATTGGCTAGATGCGAGTCCGAAGAACGTGAGGCCGCATTGAAGGCCCAAATGGAGGCGGCATTGAAGGCCCAAATGGAGGCAATGAGGGGTGAACATAATAGAGAAATGAAGGCAATGACGAAGAGGCAGGCTGATATGGAGGAGCAAATGCGACAATTTATGCAAGCATTTGGTGGAAATCCCAACAATGATGGCCAAAATAATAACCACCAAAATAATGATGACTTTCTTCGCGACTTTTCCGACGACTCGAATGATCCTTCTACTTAGTTTTATTTTTATTTTCTATTTAGTTTTTTATTTGTGTACTAATATAAATTTATAATCATATTTTATATTTAAAAATATTAAATTTAAATTTTAGTTTATTAATTTTATTATATTAAGTATATTAATTTATATATTTTGATATATTTAGTTTTATTTTTGATAATTTGATTTATAATATTGAATTTAATAAATAAATTATAATATTTAATTTATAAATTTAATGAAACAGAAAATAATATTAATTATTATATCAGAATTATTATATTTAAAACAGAAAATATTTTTTTAATAAAAAGTTGCGACGTGTTTTCCACATCACAAATTAGTGACATGAAAAACACGCCGCAACACACAACGTAAAGTGAATGTAAAACCTGCTCTGACCTCTGCTCTGCTCTGACTGCCTTTGACCCCATAAAGTTTGTTGCGGCGTGAATTTCACGTGGCAACGTTGTGACATGTTTCCCACGTCGCAACAACATTGTCACGCGCTCTCCGGCGACGTGTTTCTTCAGGTGGCAAAAACAAAGTTGTGACATGATTTTGGTGTTAGCAATGTGAGAGTCACGTGACAACACACAACTTATTTTGTAGTGTTATCACGATTTTAAGATGTTATGCCTACGTATCCTCTTATGAGAAATCAGAGTCTCAATTCGTAGTTCATAGTGAGTTGGTATTTTTTTTATGGATTACAAAGATATTTGAATTCTCCTTGTACTTAGAGTGTGTGAATAATAGAGTTTGTTAGACGAAGTGCGCAGTTAATTAAAATATATCTGTAATCCTTTTTGAAAATTGATTGTTGTTTAATTTGATTTAATAAAAAGGATTTTATTATTGGTTAAATATTTTTTAATGTATTAATAATAAAAAACATCTTATTAATGCATGATTTAAAAATGAATATTTTTAATACAATAAAATAAATATTTGAATGAGTTTTAGTAGAATAATATTTGATTTATTATAATAATAATAAATAATATTAAAATTTATAAATATCAAAACATAAAAATAATTATAATAAAAATAATAAAAATAATAAAAGAAACTAAATAAAAAATGCAGGAGGGGTGTGGATTTTGTTAGGCTAGTAAAACAATGAGGTATGTGTAGCAGGGTCCTGAATTCAGATGTTGAATTCAGGTCCAACACATGGAGGATTTGAATTAGAACTATGTAGTAAAATATGGGGTGCAGGCAGTAAGGGTCTGTTGGCTGAAGATTTTGATAATGTTATTTAGAAGGCAAATAAGTTAAACGTTTTGATCGAAATGGAATTAAGACGTCATATTTCGAAGTAGCAGAAGCAGTGTTTCGAATAAGTGTGTCAAAGCTTGGAGTTTCGAGCGGTAATTATGGGAACGTATCTAAAGGAGTCTCGAAACAATAGCGAGGCTGTGTTTGGGAAGAGCGCTCGAAACGGAGAAACACCAAAGCATTTAAAATTCAAATGGAAGCGGGACTTTCAAGGTTTGAAAGTTATGTGTTGGAGCATTTGGGGACACGTGGAAAGATGAAAGAAGCATTGTCTTGCATGTTCGAAACGTGGCATAATCCTATAGCGAGACCGTTAAGGTCGAATTAGTATAAATAGAAGTCTTAGTATTAGGATTTCAGTGTGTCATATCTATTATACAAAATACTCAATAACATTCAAACTACCACATGGCAAGGGAAACGAACGCAAGAGAAATGTATGTATGATAGCACCATGTATTTCTGATTTAATGAAAACCTTTTACCATTTATAGTATTTTCCTTTATTCTTTTTGTCAAACAACATTTACAAGTTTTCTTATTTACAGTCTTTTCACTTCGAAGTCTCTTCTTCAAAGTTTTACGTTTTATTGTTTTCTTTATATTTCGAGCACTTTATTTCAGAAAACTGTCACATTTTCCATACCTTTACCTTCAAGTCTTGTCTTTCGAACGCATACTTTTACTTAAAATCATTTACAGATTTCTTGCATTAAACGCTTTCTTCACATTTCATACTTCTACGTTCCAGAAACCCTTTATGTTAACCGTTTTGTAAGTCGAAACCATTTACTTCATTTTCATGCAGTTTTATATGTCTTTACAATTAGCATTACAATTAGCATTTATTCGTATAACTTAGTTTTCATACACATTTTGATTACATCTTTAGACTCTTAGAGAGAGAGATCGAAACAAGCCAAACACTTATACAATATTAACCATGAATATCTGTTCGATTGTGAGAGTAACCTTAATATCCAAGGAGTCCTAGGATCAATCTAGTCGATCCTGTGAGTTACCAGAGGGATTGAATAACAGTAAGAAAGATTATTCGATAGTTTGGAAGACTAGCGGTTGTTTACCAGAAATCACTGGAAACAAATTGGCACACCCGGTGGGACCAATAATTGGGTATCAGAATTAAGGATTGTTGAGACGTAACCATTACAAAAACGTTGGAACTTGAGAAGTTTGCTGTTTTATGAACCTAAGAAGTGGTAAGATAACCAACAGCAACCAACCTTTATCCAGAAGAAAACGTTTGGACAAAATGTCTAATTCAGACAATCAACAAGGGGACCAAAGTGGCCCACATGCAACAGGCACTAACGCGTCCACTTCGAGCGGAACATCTAATGTAATCCCTTCGAATGCACAGTCTGTTGCATCTTCAACCAGTAACATAGCCACCAATGGAGTAAGTGGCATATCAACTAATAGTTCGATCTTAGGAAATACTGGAACTATGGGCTACCCTGGAGGATTCGTTCCACCATCAGGGACACAATCCCATTTCGCCACCCCATTAACTAGACCACCCGGTTTCGATGGGAATAGAATCAGAAATCCCTCTTATGGAATGCCAACATCTTTTATGGCAGGTTTACACAATTCCACATCGAATTCATCTCCACAACTAGGGTCTGGGTCTGGGGCGAATCAGTTTATGACAAATAACCAAGGGTCGGTGGGTTATAGCACATTGCCTATCCTAACCACAGATAACCAGTTGGATTTTAGGCAATTGATGGATGACAGTAACCATAATATGATATGGGTGTTAGCGCAAACCATGCAGGAGATATTTGCCCCAATAGTGCAGAATGTGACTGTGACGAACAGGGAAAACGCTGACAATATGAGTCGAATTGCAGATTCCTTTGCTCCTCCAGAAAGGCGTAGGCAGAACCAGGCGGGATTTTGAACAAACATGCCTATTATAGAACAAATTGCTAACGACCCAATTTATAGACCACCCAGAGAAGAAGTTAACTTAGGGGCCAGGGCACCAAGGTTAGAAGCCCCAATAATCCCGGGTCTACAAAGGGAAGTTATGGAACCAGGGGCAAGGGTCGAAAGGCCAGAAGCCCCAGAATTTCGAGAAGAACAACCTAGGGGAGTTGTTTTGGTTGGTCGAAATCAAGATGCCGATGCCGTCGTTCATAGGATTCGAAACGATAATATCTTGGCAGAAAACAACCTAACCACCATGATAGAGAGGGTCATGGCCCAGAATGGCCTCAACACAGGAATGAGGAGGCCAAATTACGCTTCTCCTATATTGGATTGCATAATGCATACTGATTTACCAAGGGGATATAAAGTCCCTAAATTTACAAAGTTCGCTGGGGATACTAATGAGTCAACAGTCGAACACATAGCGAGATATCTGACCGAAGCGGGAGATATAGCCAATAATGAATATCTCAGGATCAAATACTTCCCAAGTTCCTTGACAAAAAACGCCTTCACATGGTTTACCACTTTGCCCCCTGGGTCCATTGACACTTGGACTCTCGTAGAGAGATTATTCCATGAACAATTTTACATGGGACAATCGAAAATAAGTTTGAAGGAACTGGCCAGTGTTAAGAGAAAGTTCACTGAACCCATAGATGATTATTTGAATAGATTTAGGCTTTTGAAATCCAGATGTTACACAGTAGTGCCTGAACATGAGTTAGTCGAAATGGCCGCCGGTGGCTTGGATTATTCTATTCGAAAGAAACTAGACACTCAGTATTTGAGGGATATGGCTCAGTTAGCCGATAGGGTTCGACAGGTCGAAAGACTAAAGGCCGAAAAAGCCAGAGTCTTTAAGAATAGCAAGAAAGAAAGGATTTCCTACGTTGGGACTGAGGAAGCAGAAGAATACCCTGAATTCGAATTCGAAGAGGTCGAAATCGACCTCGCTGAATTAAAACAGGCCCCGCCTTACTCCTGCAAAATGTTAGTTCCCACAAAAGGGAAAGATATTGTTGAAAATGAGAAGAGTGACAAATTTCCAAAGAAGGTTTATACCTTCGACGTCACTAAATGTGACGAAATTTTTGACTTACTTGTCAAAGATGGCCAACTAATTGTGCCATCAAATGTCAAAATACCTCCTTTGGATCAGAGAAAGAAGAGGGGATTTTGCAAATATCATAGTTTCCTAGGCCATAAGACCTCACAATGTTTTCTTTTCAGGGACTTGATTCAAAACACGATCAAAGATGGCAGACTAAAGTTTGCTGATAAGGCGAAGATGAAAGTGGACGAAGATCCCTTGGACGTCGCAGACACCAACTACTCCGAGCCTGCATGCATTGGAGAGGTCAACATGGTGGAAACTGATCGAAGCGACGCCCTAACAGAAGAGAAAGGTACTGAAGTTGAAAACTGGGTGATGGTCGAAGTCAGCGAGGAGGTCACTGAAGACATCCAGAATACGCCAGAGACTTCGATTGTTGCACCTATAGCTGTTGCAGGAGAAACCCAGGCTACTGAAGGCCAGGGGAATCAAAACGAAGGATTAACACAAGGCACTGAAAGTTTGAGGCTGGAATTGGAGAAAGTCCAAATTACGCAGCCAATTGCCCCTCAGAAGGAAATATGGGACACTCTGAGGGAACCCAGTGGGAAATTTGACTATTTGGTCAAATATTCTTCCCCAGAGAGTTCGAAGGTTCAGATTGAGGATATAAAGCCCACAGGATGGGGTGATGATGAAGCTAAAGAGGGGGATGTGGAAATAAATATGGTGGACATGGAAAGACCTCGCTCTGAGATGGAGGAAGTGGAAAAATACTTAGAAAAAGAAAAGTACAGAATGGGGGATAATCACACTGGAGATGCTAGTCTCAAAGATTATCTCATGACATGCCACAAAGGAGATTCGGGCATGATATTGTGCCCCAGGTGCAGCATCCTCTGCAATCAAAGAATTGCTGCGAATTTCGAAAGGGTACAGAGGGCTCGAACTGGCAACAATTGGCGCCAAGATAACCAGCTTTTTAGGTGTTATCCCAAGGCTGGGGAAAGTTTGCTGGAGTTTGTGTTTCGCTGCTACAAAGGGGCAACCAAGTGCTTGATTTGCCCAAGGTGTTCTGCTGTGTATGACCAAAGCATGGCCAGGGCCTTCGAAACGATTCCCTTCGCCCCTAGCTGGAACCATCAAGAAACTGCCCAGATGGGCCCACGTTTCGACAGCAGACACAAACAGCGAAGGCCTGATAGCCCTCACCCCAAGGCTGCTCGAAGAGTAACTTTTAAACTCCCTGCTGAAGTGCCAACCGATAGATGGTTACAAGTCAGAAATGACAAAGGCAAAGATAGATGGAAAAACGCTGAACGAAATGCACGCCATGCTGTGACATACAGGAGGCAATTCAACACGGCAAAAAGGGAGGAAGTGAGATTAGAGAATTACAAAGGAAGGAACCCCATGTCAAGATCCCAGTGGCGCAGACAGCAAAGGATTCGAAAGGCTGAGAGAGAAGTTGTGGCAAACAAAGGGGATACTTCAACGAAAATACAAGGTGAATCTAGCACCAACAAACCAAAAAATCAAACTGAAGATAAACCTACAGTCAATAGGAGGCTCTTCTCTGAAGAACAACGCGATGAACCAAAGGAATACACTCCAGGCCCGGAAGAGGACGAAGATATGATAACAGATAACTTCGAATCGGAGGGGGAGTCTTCATTCAACTTGAACTGTAACATGGTGTCTGTGCTTCCCTGCGAATTTGGGCAGGAAACCGAAATCAACGAATATGAGGAGGAAGACACCACAGATTTGACGAAACATAGGCCCGTGTGCTACTACGTGATGGACAACGGGGCTGTTGAGGAACAAAATGTGTTCTTCGAACGTCCAGAACCTGCAATGAAGAACCATCTCAAACCACTTTTCATTCGGGCGAAAGTTGGTATCCATGGTGTGAACAAAGTTCTAGTGGACGGGGGTGCTGCAGTCAATTTGATACCCCATTTCATGCTAAAAAGATTAGAGATCCACGAAGGAGATATCAAACCCCATAATATGGTTCTGTCCAATTATGAGGGAAAAGTGGGCAAAACACTGGGGGTGGTCCAGTTGGAATTGACAATAGGCTCAAGCTGTAGGCCCACCATGTTTATGGTGATCGAAGCCAAGGCCAACTATAACCTGCTGCTGGGAAGAGAGTGGATCCATGGCGTGGGGGCAGTTCCTTCGTCAATGCATCAGCGACTAGTTCTGTGGAGAGATGATGGAATCGTGGAAAACATCGAAGCAGACCAGAGTTACTTTATGTCAACTGTCAATTTAGTTGACAAAAGGGATTATGATAAAAATCTGGCAAAGATTGCTCCATGTGTTCCAAATGATGAGATTAATGAAACTAGAAACGCCCACTACTACATGACACTTCGTCATGACGGCCTTTACTGGGATAGAACAATAATCAGTGAAGAAGAGGAAGTCGAAAGCACTATACAAAAACGGCCAGCAGGCTGGGACTTCGACAACCTTAGCCATGACTGAGTCTACCTTTTTCAAAAGGATTTTGGCCTATATGGCTGAGAACGAATCAAAAGCAGCCTTAGAGGCTGAAATAAATAAATCAACTATAAAGACGAACGAAGTTAGTGGAGAGGGTTCGAAATTCTCACCCTTCAAAGAATCTGAGATGGATCAAAGGTTGGATGCCATCTATGATAAAGAACCCTTAGGCTTCGAAAGGGACCCCATAAACTCAGGTGCCAAAATGTTGGCACAGGATCCGCTCGAAGAAGTCAACTTAGGGGATGAAAAAACGAAAAGAGTAACCTACATAAGTGCTAAACTTAGCCCAGGCCTCAAGAAGAAAGTGATCGAAGTCCTTAAGGAAAACAAAGATTGCTTCGCATGGGATTATGATGAGATGCCTGGTTTAAAGAGGGAATTGGTCGAACACAGACTGCCAATCAAAGATGGCAAGAGGCCCATCAAACAAACTCCCAGAAGATTCGCACCAGCGGTTCTCACAAAAATTAAAGCTGAGATCGAAAGGTTGCTGCGCTGCAAATTCATCAGAACAACAAGGTACGTCGAATGGTTAGCAAACATAGTACCCGTTATTAAGAAAAATGGTTCTTTAAGAATTTGCATAGATTTTAGGGATTTAAACACTGCAACCCCTAAGGATGAATATTCCATGCCCGTGGCAGAAATGCTAGTAGATTCTGCTGCATGGTTCGAATACTTGAGTATGTTAGATGGATACTCTGGGTATAACCAGATTTTCATTGCTGAAGAAGACGTTGCAAAAACAACATTTCGTTGCCCAGGAGCCTTAGGCACCTACGAATGGGTGGTAATGCCTTTTGGTTTAAAGAATGCTGGGGCAACTTATCAAAGGGCGATGAATTCAATTTTTCATGATTTCATCGAAACCTTCATGCAGGTATATATTGACGATATAGTCATCAAATCTATATCTGCAGAAGCACATTTGCATCATTTAAGCCAATCATTCGAGCGAATGAGAAAGCATGGCTTAAAGATGAATCCCCTTAAATGTGCATTTTTTGTGCAGGCTGGAGATTTTCTTGGTTTTGTGGTCCACAAGAAAGGAATCGAAATCAACCAGAACAAAACCAAAGCCATAATGGAGACGAAAGCACCTGCGTCAAAAAGGGAATTGCAATCTCTGCTAGGGAAAATTAACTTCCTCAGAAGATTCATCTCGAACCTGAGTGGAAGAACCCAAGCTTTCTCTCCGTTACTTCGTCTGAAGCAAGGTCAAGCCTTCGAATGGAACGAAGCTCACCAGGAGGCGTTTGACAGAATAAAAGAATATCTTTCTCAGCCTCCTATTTTGTCTCCACCATCATGGGGGAAGCCCATGATATTGTACATATCTGCCTTTGAAGTTAGTATAGGTAGTATGCTAGCACAAGAGGATAGCAATGGCGTCGAAAGAGCCATATACTATTTAAGTAGAGTGCTAAATGATGCAGAGACCAGATATAGCAATTTAGAAAAGCTATGTCTCTGTTTGTATTTCTCTTGTATGAAACTCAAGTATTATATAAAACCTGTTGATGTTTATGTTTCATCTCATTTCGATGTCATTAAACATATGCTTTCAAAACCAATAATGCATAGCAGAGTTGGCAAGTGGGCTTTAGCCTTAACAGAATATTCATTGACTTTCATGCCTTTAAAAGCTATGAAAGGTCAAGTGATTTCTGATTTCATTGTGGACCATTCGTTGGTTGAGCAGACGAGCATGAGTTACGTCGAAATGCAACCATGGAAATTGTACTTTGATGGTTCAACCCACAGGAATGGAAGTGGTGTTGGAGTCCTTCTAATTTCTCCTGAAGGAATTCCAACAAAATTCAAGTATAAATTAGATGGTCCTTGTTGTTCGAACAACGAAGCTGAATATGAAGCGCTCATTGTTGGACTTGAAGCTTTGTTGGAATTGGGGGCAACCAGAGTCGAAATTAAAGGAGACTCTGAATTAGTGGTCAAACAAATCACAAAGGAATACAAGTGCATAAAGGAAAATTTAATGGTATACTTCGTCATAGTCAATAGGCTATTAAGGAAATTTGAATACATGGATATTCAACACATACCAAGAGTAGAGAACCAAGAAGCAAATGACTTAGCGCAGTTGGCTTCAGGTTATAAAGTGTCTACCAAGAACTTTAAGGATTTGGTCGAATTAAGGGGAAGAGTTATGGCTACTAGATTCACACCATCGGATCTGGAAAGTATGAGATTGGGATATGCTGAGAAACAGGGATTCGAAATACTAGCCATAAATACTTTGTCAGATGCAGATTGGCGAAGTCCATTGAAGAGTTATTTAGCAGACCCAACTCTAAAGGTGGATAGAAAAACAAAATATAGAGCATTGTCATATCTCCTCATGGGGAACGAATTGTTCAAAAAGACCCAAGAGGGTGTATTATTGAAATGCCTAGGAGAGAGTGAGGCATATTTAGCATTGTCTGAAGTCCATAATGGGGCATGTGGGGCACACCAAGCAGGCCATAAAATGAAATGGTTGCTATTTCGATACGGTTTGTATTGGCCTAGCATGCTCAAAGATTGCATAGACTTTGCTAAAGGATGTGAGGAATGTCAGAAGCATGCAGGAATTCAACATGCCCCTGCAAGTGAGTTGCATTCGATCATCAAACCATGGCCATTTAGAGGATGGGCATTGGATTTGATAGGAGAAATAAATCCTGCTTCGTCTAAAGGACAGAAATACATCTTGGTGGGAGTATATTATTTTACCAAATGGATCGAAGCTATACCTCTGATAGTTGTTGATCAAGAGGCAATTATTGAATTTATACAGAAGCACATTATCTACAGGTTTGGATTGCCAGAAAGTATAACTACAGACCAAGGCTCTGTATTTACTGGTAGAAAGATGCAAGGATTTGCCCAAGAAATGGGGTTTAGATTGCTAACATCAACACCATATTATGCTCAAGCAAACGGACAAGTCGAAGCAGCAAATAAAGTAATAATAGGATTAATCAAGAAGCATATTGGCAAGAAGCCAAGAAACTGGCACAAAACTCTGGACCAAGTGTTATGGGCTTGTAGAACATCTCCTAAGGAAGCTACTAACACTACGCCTTTCCAACTGACATTTGGTCATGATGCAGTGTTACCAGTAGAAATTCATCTGCAATCAGTTCGAATTCAGAGACAAAACGAAATCCCAACTGCATTATATTGGGAAATGATGATGAATGAATTAGTTGAGTTGGACGAAATTAGATTACATGCATTGGAAATTTTGATGAGGCAAAAAGAAAGAGTGGCCAGAACGTACAATAAAAGGGTGAAGAAAAAAGTATTCATTATTAATGACTTGGTTTGGAGAGTCATATTGCCTATGGATAAGAAGAATAAAGCGTTGGGTAAATGGTCACCTCATTGGGAAGGACCTTTTCGAATATTAAAAGTGTTCTCAAACAATGCATACGAAGTCGAAGAACTCTTGGATGATAAACGTGTCCTAAAGGTTAATGGGAAATATTTAAAAAAATATAAGCCAAGCCTGCGGGAGATTCGAATAGTAACAACGTAAAAAAAATATTATAAAAAGCCAAGATGGCAAGATAGAATGCCAAAATGGCGTTGTTCGAATATTACATGTAAGAAACCAAAGTTATAGTCAGATAAACATCAAAATCTAGAAATAAGCATTATTTTTCAATCGATTAAAGGTGCTTCGAAATGTTTCAAGTTTCTGCTGAGAGAACCGCCTGGCTCCTTCCAAGGTTGCCACTTCCCCTTTAAGTTGTTCTGCAGTCTCCATTTCTGCAAGCCCCTGGTTGAGAAGCTCTTCGAATTGGTTACCTGCAGGATTGGTTTCGAAGGCTAGTTGTTGTTCCTTAGCCTCCTTAACTTTCTGCTGAAGTTCCAGAATCTTCCTTTCCCAAATAAGAATGGACTCAGCTCGAGCCTCATAATCATTTTTTGCCTGCTTCAGATGCATAGCTTGATCCTCAGCTTCTTGAGAGAGTTTCGAAGCTTGTTCATAAGCGGCATCCATGGCAATGCGTTTCTCTTGAACCTTCTTGGCAGCAGATTCGTCTTGGAGAAGGTAGCCAGTTACGTTGTCCAGCAAATTCTGAAGATCGAACAAGAGAGTACTAACTGGCAAGGAGCAGGTGGAAAGATTGACCTTTGTGAGCAGCTCCTTCATAGTATAGCAAGCAGTACTATCTTGCTTAAGCACTTCGAATATATCCACATTGAGAATAGTTCTCCTAATTTTGTTGAGAAGAACAACTCTTTCATCTGTGGGAAGAGGATAGCTGGTTGAACTTGTGCCAGCCCTAGCGAGTGGGACGTCCCTCTGAGCCAACTTTGCCTTCATGTACCCAATAGGGTCATTTCGTCTCAGAAGTGCCAGTTCCTCGTCAGTCATTCGAGACAGAGAGGATTGGGGGAGTTCCACGCGTAGGGGAACCACGTTTGTTTCAACCTCTAGGGGTTCGTTGATTGCATTACCATCCCCTTCATTTGCTTCGTGCTCTTGGTCTTCTTCATCCTCGTCCAAATCTACCACTTTGATACCATCCCTTTCGCTGCTATTTGCGTTAGACTCTGTCCCAGCAGTCGAACCGTCATTGACATTTTCCTCGTCATTGGCATTTTCCTCCTCAGATTCTTCGTCTGCAGATTCTTCGGCTCTTTGCCCAGAATCAGGTTTCTCTTCTTCAGTTTGAGTGTCCTTTGGGTCCTCTTGAAGAGTTTCAAGAGGGGACTTTTGAAGAGAAGCCCTTTGCGAATCCTCTGCAGACGTTTGAAGTATTGTTTCGTTCGCCTCTTTCAGAGGAATGGAGGTACCTTGATCATCCTGCTGTTCAGAAGTTCCAGCCAGAACCGCCATATTGGAGGAACCTTTATTTTGGACTAAGTTGCTGGAATCTCCTTGAGGAGAGGAGTTGAGCGGAGCAGCAGCCCTGGATGGTGAGGTCGAAATGGTGGAAGTTGGATTCAAGATGTTCTGCAAGGAACAGCAGAATGTTAAAGAAAAACATTCACCAAGGTAATAAGAAGTTAGTATTAGAAACAATTTTTAGAGGTTCAATTTACCTGTGGACCCTCAGAGGAGAGGTTACTAGCTATACGTTCCAACGTTGGGTTGGAGGTCGAAGGTGGATTTTTGGATTTGGGTAAGGGAGCAGCATCCCTGGAATCGAGTCCAGAGACACTAGTCGGAACAATGCTTTTAGGAGTATCTTTCTTTAGCTTCTTCTTCAAAGCAGTATTTGAGTTTCCTCCAGCCTTGGGGTCTTCCCCAGTGGTGCTTGATTTCCGCTTCTTGGGAGTAGTAGGAGGAAGCTTGTTGGTCTGAAAGAATTTTAACGAAAAGTTAGATATAAACCATAAAGCTTGAGTGAATTCGAAACATCAAGGCTAAGTGATTACCGTTGGAATTGGAGCACTTGTTGTTGTTGGCGTTATTGTTGTTGTTGTAGTTGCAGCAGTAGTAGTTGTTTCGGGTGGAGTAGCTTTGTCAGTAGTTTCGATGGAGGCTTGAGAGGCACTCCTTTCCTTCGACTTCGAGGCAGCTGTCTTTATCCTGATAGCTGAAAATCGAAACAATTAAAGCAAAGGTTAAAGATATGGAAAATAAAAGACATTTGGGATTTTCCCAAGCATTCGCACCTGTGCCTTGATCAGATTTAATTGACATGGCAGAAAGGTCGTATCGAAGGTGTCCTGGGAAATCATGAAGCCAGTATCGAGCCCATGTCACAGTCTCAGATGGCTTTGGTTTCCTTTGAAGATATTTGAACATCTCTTTGCAAGTAAACCACCATGGATATGGGGGAAACCAAGCCAGAGCCAGTTCTGAGGTAGGTAATCTGGGAAATTTAGGTGGATGCATTTCGAATGCCAACCTATACCTATCCTCAGGTGACAGCCCTGAAGGAAGTTTTAGCTTAGAAACTTTTTGTTTAAATTTTTCCTTCAAGGTCTCAGCTGCTTGATGCACAATGGAGTCCAAGCGCGTGGGGTCGTAAGTAGTTTCAAAATAATTTTGAAAAGCTTTAATCTCTTTGGCATGAGTAAACATACCTTTCTTTGCTGGTACCTGCACATCGAAGGCATCAATTAGTTTCTGTCGAATTGTAAGTGTATCGAACATATAAGTTTGATAAAACTTAATCCACCACTCCAGAAATCCTTTAGCCGCAAGATGGGTAGGTTCGAAGGCTATCAGCTCAAATTGGGCAAAGCCTTGATATTGTTCTTGCTGGATTTTGGCTTCCCTTGCCTTGAAAGTTCGTCCAGAAGTGATGGCGCTCTCAGTTTGGAACAAAGGTTCAGGAATCAGTTGGCATAAGCCAAACTGCCTCGAAACGAAGTTTGGTTGGTAGGCAAAGAGAAGAATTTGGTTCTTGGCTGGGGTTATCCTTGAAGAGATGAGTCTAGACAGCAAGAAAGCTCTCCATACATCCTGAATCTCCTTGCTCTTGATGGCTTCTGAAAGAGCCATGGTGAACCAAGAAGGTCCATGAGCCCTCGAAGCAAAAGGCGCCATGCTCTCTTCGAACTTGTGCCTTTTGGAGAATATCATGATGTACTTCGAGAATTGAACTTTGAAGTCATCTTTGTCATCATTAGGAGTTAGTCTTCGAAGCCTAGTGCCTTCGACTATCCTATCACTTATCTCAGAATCTTGCTCATCAATGGTATTGGCGGTTGATAAGGAAGGTTCGAACATGGCATTTAGCCATAGTTGGAGTAACCAAAATGGGCCAGCCAATAAAATGTTTTTGGAGGTGTGGGATTTGAGGTTCGAAACAGCTGACCTCAGGCTTTCATAGAGGTCAACTAAGAGTAATTCACTTAGGCACACTTTTCGATTTTCATGTAAATCCCTAGCTAGAGGAATGAACCTACTAGCTACCTGCAGGGATCTACTGCAGAAAACGTATCTTGACAACCACAGGGTTAAAAAGGCAATGTGCTCTACGTCAGACACATTGTCCCCTTCAGCATGATAATGACTGATAAATTTGGAAAAACTGGCTAACTTGACTTCGAAGTCAATTATGCTTGAGTGCTCTTCATTGTCAGGAACATAAGTTTCTCCCACTGGCGACAACCCAGTAATGGCCGCTATATCGAAGAAGGTTGGGGTGATCATTCCACCTGGGAGATGGAAAGTGTTGTAGGTACTGTCCCAGAAATAAAGGGACGCGAATAGCAGAGGGTGGCTGTAGGTGAAACCAGGTTTCGATAACTTAATCAGGTTATAAATGCCTAATTCTTCCCATTGCTGGGATTTCTTGGCTTCTACTTTCGTGAACCAATTTTGATAAGCAATATCAGAAGTAGGGCAAGATCGAAATGGCTTAAAATTACTTTTTACATAATCCAAAACAAAGGGGTCCTTGGGAGGAACAGTTGGGGTTTCTATGGTATTTGAACTAGGAGATTCTACTGCCCTAGGGGCATCCATTTTGTTGAATAAGGGTTTGAAGCTATAACAGACGGGAAAAATTATCCTGGTGTCCTTTAATATTTCAAAAACCGTAAGAGGGCCATTTAAAGCTAATCTCTTACCAGCAACATGGGTAGGAATGAGTACCTGTGACGCATACAGCATTTCTTTTTCTTTGGAAATCATCTGAGGGGCAAGAGCAGATTGGCCTTGGATGGTGATGATTTTAATTTCCATGGTAGCTCCTGTAGTTTTTCCTTTCTTCTTGGAGACTTTCTTGAGTTGGGATGAAGTAGAAGAAGACATTTTGAAAGATGTTTGAAAGCTTAGATTGTTTTATGAGAGAAGGAGGGTAAAAATTCAGAGCGTGAAAGATTTAGAGTGTGAAAAGGAAAGAAGAAGATTAAGTTGATGTTTTATAATGGGGAAGTTTAAGCATCCACCGAATAGAGGTGTGATACGTGGAGATCATGGGTTGGTGTGATGAAGAGGTGGCGTGAAGATTAACATAGGTAATAGGCGTGATTAAAAAGATAATCATTACTTATAACTGCACCACGCTGTGAAGTGACTCCGGGCGGTTAAGGAATCCAAAAGGTGTTATGATTGATGTGACTGGAGTCAAATGCATTAAATGTTACGATGATTCGAAAGTCCTATCAAAATCTTGTGTAGATGTTTAAAATAGGTATTTCTCAGAGGACTCGAAATACATATTTTAAAGGGGCAATTTGTTGGCTGAAGATTTTGATAATGTTATTTAGAAGGCAAATAAGTTAAACGTTTTGATCGAAATGGAATTAAGACGTCATATTTCGAAGTAGCAGAAGCAGTGTTTCGAATAAGTGTGTCAAAGCTTGGAGTTTCGAGCGGTAATTATGGGAACGTATCTAAAGGAGTCTCGAAACAACAGCGAGGCTGTGTTTGAGAAGAGCGCTCGAAACGGAGAAACACCAAAGAATTTAAAATTCAAATGGAAGCGGGACTTTCAAGGTTTGAAAGTTATGTGTTGGAGCATTTGGGGACACGTGGAAAGATGAAAGAAGCATTGTCTTACATGTTCGAAACGTGGCATAATCCTATAGCGAGACCGTTAAGGTCGAATTAGTATAAATAGAAGTCTTAGTATTAGGATTTCAGTGTGTCATATATATTATACAAAATACTCAATAACATTCAAACTACCACATGGCAAGGGAAACAAATGCAAGAGAAATGTATGTATGATAGCACCATGTATTTCTGATTTAATGAAAACCTTTTACCATTTCCAGTACTTTCCTTTATTCTTTTTGTCAAACAACATTTACAAGTTTTCTTATTTACAGTCTTTTCACTTCGAAGTCTCTTCCTCAAAGTTTTACGTTTTATTGTTTTCTTTATATTTCGAGCACTTTATTTCAGAAAACTGTCACATTTTCCATACCTTTACCTTCAAGTCTTGTCTTTCGAACGCATACTTTTACTTAAAATCATTTACAGATTTCTTGCATTAAACGCTTTCTTCACATTTCATACTTCTACGTTCCAGAAACCCTTTATGTTAACCGTTTTGTAAGTCGAAACCATTTACTTCATTTTCATGCAGTTTTATATGTCTTTACAATTAGCATTACAATTAGCATTTATTCGTATAACTTAGTTTTCATACACATTTTGATTACATCTTTAGACTCTTAGAGAGAGAGATCGAAACAAGCCAAACACTTATACAATATTAACCATGAATATCTGTTCGATTGTGAGAGTAACCTTAATATCCAAGGAGTCCTAGGATCAATCTAGTCGATCCTGTGAGTTACCAGAGGGATTGAATAACAGTAAGAAAGATTATTCGATAGTTTGGAAGACTAGCGGTTGTTTACCAGAAATCACTGGAAACAGGGTCCAAGTCCATATATTGAACTTGGCCCATTAGGCTAAGGAGTTTGAGAAGTAAAATGAGAGGGTGTTATCTAAGGGCTTGAGGCCCAAGTTGTCTCTAAAACTCTAACACTAAATAAATAACAAAACAATCAATAATAATAAACAAATAATAAAATAATAATAATAATAAGGTGGGGCGTCCCCCTATTTCTCTAAAAGAGATGAAACCAAAATATTATATATTTTTTATACTAGATTAATTAAACTAAATTTAAAACATAATAGTTAAAAAATATTGGAAAAGAGAGATCCAAATTAAGAATTTAGTATTTATTTCGACCATCCTCTCATCCATTCAGTACTTGACACATGGCAGTTTAATTTACAAACCTCTTCTCTCTCTCTCTCTCTCTCTCTCTCTCTCTCTCTCTCTCTCTCTCTCTCTCTCTCTCTCTCTCTCTCTCTCCTCTCTCTCTCTCTCTCTCTCTCTCTCTTCTCCTCTCTCTCTCTCTCTCTCTCTCCTCTCCTCTCTCTCTCTCTCTCTCTCTCTCTCTCTCTCTCTCTCTCTCTCTCTCCTCTCTCTCTCTCTCTCTCTCTCTCTCTGTCAGCGTCTTCCACCCTTTTACATCTCTTTTTCAATATTTAACTCTTCTTCTCTCTCACTCGTTATCGAAAAAAGAAAACAAAATAAATAAACAAAATCTTTAGAAAAGTAAGAACAAAAACCTGAAGATTGAATCCATGAGGAAAGATAGAAGTTTGGCGCGGGGTTGTTGGTGTTACTGTAGAAAATTTGGTGACTATATGAAGTGAAAAAGTGGTAGTAAGAGTGTTAGTGTGTAGAAAATTTGTATAAAAAAAGTAGGTTATTAGTAATAATATGAATTAGTAAAAAAAAAGTGATGAAAAAGTGGTCTCCTATTTTAATGTAGGTGTTATAATTATTTGTGTACAATGGATTTGTACGTGAGTCGATTGTGAGAGTGAGTGGAGGAATTTTGTACAGTGTGAAAATTGGCATCTATATAAAGTATAATTTTCAAAAGAAAAATACCATCAGATAGTATTCATCACATCGTTAAAAAAAGATAAATTAAAATTAAGAAAAAAATAAATTGGAAATAATAGGAAGGCCTCATATGAAATCATTGGCCAAAACAAAAAAATCAAGTAGAAATTTTGAAAAGAAATTGATTTTTTTTTTGTAAAAGTAAAATTGTGAAATTGTAGATGGAAAATTAGGACAATAGTGAGTCCTATTTGTAGACTCAAAATTAGGTTAAACAAGACTTAGAGACTAAGTTATCTAAAAACCAAAAGAAAGCCCAAAGTTTGATCTCCACAAAAAGAAATAAAATTAGTAACAAAAAATAAGAAAAAAATGTTAAAAGCGCAACACACGAGTTTCAAACTCACAACCTCAATACTTGCAAGCTTCATTCTTTACCAACTACATTATATTACTTATTTGAAATAAAAGCAAATTGAAAAATATATGAAAGGTGGGAAAATATTTGTTATTTTAAAAAATATAAATAATTTGAAAGTAAACTATTATATTTTTAAATAGATTTGAAAGCGAACATTTATAAAATCCCAAAAATTTATGAACCAAATTTTAAAAAATAATTTGAATATTTAAAAAATGAGGCGGACAAATTTGGGGTATGATAGTTTGCCCCTATTTAATCACTCTTCAATTGAATGATGCGAGAATATGCAGGTCTCGCACGTTCAAATCAGAGGGTTATTAAATAATGGAAGACCTCAAAATTTGACCAGAACATTATAAGGATACACTGATATAGCATACTAAAGAGCACAGGAAAATATGCAAAGATGATGATATATCATCCTACCAGAGTTTGCACAAAGATTAAATAGGTAAAGATGATGTATTATTATCCTACCAGAGTTTTAAAATAGAGAGTTTTGATTGATCTAGATATGACAACGCGGATAACTCGTCAATACCCAAGAAAAGAGATTGTAGATTTTGTATATTTACCGTAACCTAGAAGGTAAATAACATAAGTTAAAAGACTGATAACTTATTGTTGCATTGAGACTGATGCAACAAGCTATATCGCAATTATATAGTAAATAACACCATTTTGAAAATCTGACTTACTAATGCTTCGACACTAACATAGCAAGCTTAACGCAGATTTTTTGTATATTCATCACAACCTAGGGGATGAATAACACAAAGTTCGATAATACATTACCGCATGGAGACTAACACAACGAATTACATCGCTGAGAGAAAGATAACTTATTCTTGCTTCGAGATTAACGCAATGAGCTAAAGATTTTTGTATACCTACCACAACCTAGAGAATAGATAATACGAGCTTGAAACCAGATATTTGAAATTTGGAAAGACGATGTCGGTTGTGTCAGCCCTTAACCAAGACTCGATAACCAAATGAAATATACTAGATTTGAAGTGATAGACCCCCAAATTCACTGATGACGGCGGTTGTGTCAGCCCTCAACCAAGACTATCAACATGAAGAAATAAACCCCAAATTCACTGATGACGCCAGTTGTGTATGCCCTCAACCAAGACTATCAACATGAAGAAATAAACCCCAAATTCATCGATGATGTCGGTTGTGTCAGCCATCAACCAAGACTATCAACATGAAGAAAATAAACTTCAAATTCACGATGATGTCGGTTATGTCGTCCTCAATCATGATAATCAACATGAAGAAAATAAACCCCAAAATTAACGATGATGTAGGTTGTTTCATCCTCAACCATGACAATCAACATGAAGAAAATAAACCTCAAAATTCATCGCTGATGTCAGTTGTGTCGTCCTCAACTATGACTATCAACATGAAGAAAATAAACCCCAAATTCATTATTGATGTCGGTTGTGTCGTCCTCAGCCATAACTATCAACATGAAGTAAATAAACCCCAAATTCACGATGATGTTAGTTGTGTCGTCCTCAACCATGACAATCAATATGAAGAAAATAAACTCCAAATCCAAGATGATGTCGGTTGTGTCGTCCTCGACCATGACAACCAACATGAAGAAAGAAACCCCAAATCGCTTAAAGTTTGAATTATTTAGTTCGTTCAGATATGCTTGCTAATGATGAACCCCAAGAAAGTTCGTAATTTAACCAAAGTAGTTTGGAAACATGCCATGCATGCCCTAAGTTGATGTGGAACCCAAAATGTACTGAATTCTTTGTGTATGCCCCAAGTATTTAAATATGCACCAAATGTTTGTGTGAATTTTTTTTTAATGTTCCATCCTTTTAAATCATTGGTTTTGTATCACCGACTTCCCAATATTATTTTTTTTGCTAATTGTTGTATCCAAGTCGATTTGAATTTTGATATAGCATGGTGAACAATGTCAATGTGTCATAGATAATTGTATTACAGGCGTAGGCGTGGACGTAGACATGGATTTCTTTCGACGTTTTTCTAACTAGTGTTTTTTTATGTTTATTTATATTAGATGCACCAAATGTTGTGAATGTCCTTGATATTTTGATATGGTTATGTGTACGTCGTGCTTGATGTGAGACTTTTTAATGGGAAATCTACTGCCGAGATTTCCAAAGAGTCTACTGCCGAGATTCAATTCAGAACTACCTTCTTTCGAGGTCTTCTAGATAATCATCTGCCGAGATTAACCAGGAGAATCTACTGCCGAGATTAACCAGGAGAATCTACTGTCGAGATTCTGTCGAGAAATTACCTTCTACCGAGGTCTTCTAGAAAATCATTTGCCGAGATTAACCAGGAGAATCTACTGTCAAGATTTTGTTGAGTACTACCTTCTGTCGAGGGTCTTCTGGATAATCATCTACCGAGATTAACAAGGAGAATCTACTGCCGAGGTTCGATTGTGAACTACCTTCTGTCGAGGTCTTCTGGATAATCATCTTCCGAGATTAACCAGGAGAATCTACTGCCCGAGATTCTATTGCAAACTACCTTTTTCCGGGGTCTTATGGATAATCATCTACCGAGATTAACCAGGGGAATCTACTATAGAGATTCATCTGTAGAATTATAACATGATTTGACAATGATGATTGTCTTCACATAAAACATGGTTTTATGCTATGCGTTATAATTTATGATTATGCATGAAATGTAATGATTGACTGATGTATGTAGTGAGTGACTTGGATATGTGTAAATAGATGTTGGATTTTGGAATGCGAATGTGTAATTGGCTTTTTTGAGATATGCTCGATCCATGTTGTCGAAATTCGTCAGATGGATGAGATGATAAGTATAGCTCAATTCTGGATCGAAAATCCCCAATGCATGGTTTATGTAGCCTTATACTTTATGATTATGACTCGAATGGTTTGTTCAATGGTGCCCCTGTGATGGGTCATGGATGATTAAAGCGTAGATGTTTGCCTATGAAACAAGGTTGCTTTTCACATGATGGTTGAATATTATGCTATCATGATTTCCCAACACTCGATTTGAACTTGAAGATTGCTGATGTAGGAGAAAGATCCACTGGAGGTTATGAAAGTACGCGGAGAGCTTTGCCTCTATGTGGATTGTATTTCCCTAATTTGTTGGTAGAGTCTTGGAGGAGATTCTCATTGATATGAGTTTGGAAATAGTTTGATCATAATATGAATGACCCCACTATTTTGAATTATGCCCCTGATTAAAAGACTCTTGAAAATGCTTGGCTTTGATGAACCATTTTGAATCAACTCCTTTTGATTGAGCCTCACAGTGGTTTGCCCCAATATTCAAATTTAGAAAGATATCGCCCACAATCTCGATGATCTGGAGGGAGTACCCTTTATAATGAACTTGGACTTCACCATGAACTTTGATATAGATTACCCCAATATTTGAATCTTTGAAAAGTTTGTTTTGTTTCAAGAGGAACTTGGGTCCCGCATGGCGTAAGATGAACTTGATATGTATTGCCCCAACACCAACATTTGAGTATTGAAAGGCTGCCCCTTGATTACTAGGGCCTTGAGAAGTTCTGGAAAGAGGAAACCATATCTTACCATGTTATGATATGACATGATTTAAGGAATGCCCCTTCCAAAGGCATGCCCCTGATTTAAACGATGCTTTGAAATGTGATCCGAGTTGATTGAATTTTATAATGATCACCCTTTTTCAAT